>JAHFWJ010000416.1:1230937-2461875 GCA_028555115.1 Himalopsyche japonica | reverse complement strand
GAACAATTGAATGACTCAATTTCATTAATCAAAAATTCCCTTTATTATTGACTTTTCGGAATTTTCTGTTCCCCAGTTTGGGAGTAAAGAGTGTTACAACGGGGATGTTTATACGCGACACTATACTAAACATTTTTCTATATTTTTTTTAACCCGTTCACTGCTGAGCAGCGAAATATATATTCAAATAACATCAATTATTTATAAAATCAATTCAGTTCTGCTGATGTCAAATAAACTTATGGAGAATTCGAATTTGGAACGAATCGGTCATTCATAGTTACTTTTTAGTACGATATTGCATCAAATGCACCTTTACCAGGAAATCTAAAAATAGCCAAGGCACAACTAAATTCTCAGCCAATTTTCAATGAACAAATCAACCTCATTAATTCTCCTTTTGTTACTTACGCGTGTCAAAACTGTTACTAATGGATTCAATAAATATTAAAGTATTTTTTATTATTATTTCATTGACATAACGAGGTTGAGAGTTTTCCCAAACTTCAAAAAAACATATTTGAATTAAAATTCTATCAAGCACCTCAATCGATATCATATATTGCAAACAAATTTAGAATCGGAGTTTCACTGTATGTTTTTTTTTCAATAAAAAAAAATATTTAGTGATTGAATTGGTATTTACTTGGTAGAACTCAAATATAACACGGTGAAAAAATAGCAATGTATTTTATGATATTGACCGAAGGTGCTTGATGGAATTTCAATATCAAATTAGTAGTGTTGAAACATGGTACGATTTCACATGTTTTGTCACTAACGACCAGGGTTTTGCCTTTCGGCATCTTTAGGCATCCTATCATAAGAATGACGCCAGACTTAGCCAATTCTGTTGCATCGTGCTGTGACAAAAAAATTGTAATCGTACAAAGTTTTAACGATTCGAATTTGTAATGTATTTCTTAAGTTTCTATAAAATCTATATGGTATATAGTTTACAGCTATTTCTGCTTACGCCCTCATCAGAATTATTTATTAAGGCTTAAATTGTCACAGTAAAAAAACTATTTTGATAGATTACATACAATGCCTTATTGTCACCCAAAAGTCTTGATGTCATTCAACTTTGAAAGTGATAAAGCGTTTTTGGATTAGTAACAAGTTTTCTGCCGCCTGAAAATGCCCCGTCGAGGGTCCGGCCCTGTCCTCTTCGACACGGCTATAAATATCAAGGCATAGTTTCGCCCTTGAAGCCGCGTTCTGTAAGCCACCTCACTCACACAATTCTATGTTTTGTAGGGGCGCGCCGGCTGAGACGTGTATATATCAAATCACTCTTATTTATTAGTGTAACGCTATGCGCAAACAACTGGGGGATGAACTTCGAGGGTTGAATCAATAATGAAATGCTGGAAATTAAATAACCGATGTCCACATTCAAGATAAATAACTTCTGCGTTATCGAATTTAAATTGTTGAATGTTTTGCCGCTAACCACCACTGTTGGTTCAACAAACTTTGAGATGATCGAGATAAATCATGAGAATTTAAGCTCAAAACTAAGCTTGCACTTGAAAGTTTTGACACTTTTATATTTTTTAATATTATATAACAAATAATTGTGATCAGCCGTCTCAATACTTGAGATGTTAGTTGTCTGTAGGTAAAACAAACATTTTCAGATTATTAATGTAGCTTCGAAATCAAAAACTTTACATTTTAACATTTTGGGTATTTTCTGTTAACAAGCTGCTATCAGCCGTCTCAGATGTTGAGACTTGAGCAGTCGGGAGGTTAAATAAACATACTTAGATATTCAAGTATGTCCCAATATCAGCTTTCACACAAAAGCTTTGTCTCTTGACAATTTTAAACTGTGAATATAATTAATAAGCTGCTATCAGCCGTCTCAACTGTTGAGACATAAGCTGTATTAAAGTAAAACAAATTTATTGAGTTTATCGTGTTGACGTTAACAATCTGGAAGTAAAACAAAACTTATAGAGCTAATCAAGTATCATCAAAAATTAGCTTCCACACTAAAGTTTTGACACTGCTGACACACAGTCACTGCTAACCCTCGTAAAGAATATCCCGGCATTGGGTATTTCAAAAATTATTCCATTAGGGGCGTAATATGGATAACAAACAATGAAGATTATCGGATAAATATGAATGAAATAATTAGTCAATATATATAGGTTTTGATTTGACAAACTCTCGCATAACATATGTACCTAATCTTCTAAATATTTAAACTTTTTTGTGAGTGAGAACAATTGATTATTCCATGAGAAACCATTTAAATTATATAGTCAACTTCAGACTATGCCTAACTGTAGAATGGCGTAAATAATTTCTCCCCTAAAATGGGCAGTAACTTTCGCAATTTATCCTCTCTAATCCACAAAATGAAAAGCAGCGATCGTAAAACTAAATTCGGTCAAATGGTCGCATTATTTTTACTTTTGTGGATGAATTCGACTTGCCCCTGGTCAATCGTGATTTCGCCGATGAATATTGGATTACTAACCGGCTGTAGTCTTGCGCCATTTATTTTATTGCCGACATAATAAAATTCGACTTAACGGATCGCAGCGGAACTAAATTGCGTTTAATTTCTTATTGGTTTGCGGATTACCTAAATAGGTTAGATTTTTATTTTTAACCGGCTTGCATCATTCTAACAAATTCTAAATACAGCATAAGCTTAACATATTCTCTGCTGAGTCAGAAATTTTTAATAAATTAAAAAATATCTTAGCAATTAGGACAGCGTAAATACACTTAATCTGTCAACGGTAGTACAGTAAATCCCCCATTTACACTATAGCCGGGACCGTGTAATTTGGAGTAGTGTAATTGGGGGAGATAAACTCGTACAAAATTAGAGGATTGTTTTTTTTTCTCGTAAAATACAAAACTAAGATTATTCTTTGTTTTGCAAAAAAATATATTAACGAAATAATTAGTTACTAGGTGATCAAATGCATAGCGCCCACAAAATCCTTGTCACTCGGTTGTGCGTGTATAGCACTGAACTATATCTGAACGTCAGTAAAACTATATTTTTACTTAAATAAACTATCGCTGTAAAACATAAACAATTTTATTTTATAATATATTTTCACGCATGAATTTCAACAAATGAGAATAAGCTTAAACGCCAGTAAATATTGTCATTCGAAATATATTATACTTTCGTTTCAACATAACACGTGGTTCATTCCTTGTGTGATCATTATGGATGAAAAATGATAAACAAATATAAATTTAAAACGTGTAACGTATTTTATATTTCATTTTAACACATTTCTTGCTTAGCCGCATGAAGTGTATTCCTTCCCTGAATATTTTAAAAGTGAATCAAGTCGTGTTGGTGTAATCCAAACTTAAGAAGATTTTCAAAACACATCAAGCTATATTTTAAAACAAATGTTAAATTTTAAACACAAGATAAATCTTTGTAATATTTTGATTTTCAATATTCAACGAATTGTAGTGACTTTTAAGTTGTTCACTGTCACTTTTTGGTGAAAAGGTACTATATTTTTCTAAATAATAAAAACACATTTTCAGTACAATTTTCACCAATTTGCACTGACTACCATAAAAATTTCATTTAAAGTACCTTCCCTTTTAATTTCCAAAAATAGGTTTTACAAAAATTGCTAAGTTTGAGAGGGTGTTTTAAAAGTTTTTTAATTAAATCTTATTGCAATTATCGAATAGTTTTTTAAACTTCTTGTGAAATATTTTATTTTAGAAAAACTATATACTTCATCATTAATTTCTTTGGTTAATATATAAGATTTAATCTGCACAAACTCACAAATTGTATCGGGTAAAATGATTTATCTACCGAAAACGATCAATCGGCATAATATTTGGGACATGAACATAACATTTAGACGATAAATCGAGGAAATCGATAAATCGGGGAACGGTTAATGCGGGACAATTTATTACATAGGCTCCCAACCATTTTCGGGTGGCGACCCTTTTTCATAAGATCCATGTAACCCGCGACCCCCCATACAATCCAAAAGCATACAAAATTTTTTTTTTTCGTTGACCGTATAAGTTGCCGACCCTCAGGTTGGGGATCTATGATTTAATAACATTGTTCCTATAGGTGTTTGAAGGGACTATAGAAAATGAACAATCCATCCGGGAAAATGTATTATGCAAGAACGATTGTTCGGTCTTTCACTGTAATGTAATTTTGGAAATAGTACTTAATCGTGTGTTTTTTTTATATAACATATCTTGCCTTTCCATTAATAATTAAAAGTTAACATAATTTATGATATCGACTAAGGTGCTTGATTGAATTTCAATATCAAATTTGAATTGTTACAACTTTAACGTAAAACATAGTACCTTTAAAAGGTAATATTTTTTGTTTTTATTATTATATTTAAAAAATAGAACTTTAGTCAAACGTTTGCAGTGAGAGGTTAAATGTTCGACTTCACTTAAGTTTTATTTTAATTGGTAAAGAGTGAATGTCGTCCTAGCCACTTTACCGAGTTGACTTATTTGAAATATATTTTTAGCCTTTGGTGTTGGAATGTAATCATCGCTTGAGTGTTATTATTTCTTCAAAAAAAAAAATGCGTAAAAAAATCTACTCCCACATTCATTGAGAAAATATGTAAGTGAGAATACGAATGCAACGATATATCCAACCGAAGAAACGTGTTTAGAATGCTCGAATGGTTCCGAAAACAAAACAAAAAAATAAAGACAACACAGTGAAGTGCGTCGGTAAAAATAATCGAAAAATAAAGACTTGTCCAAATATCTGTAGTAGGATTATCAAGTAAATTTTTCTCGCATTGTTCGCACGACTTAACGTCACAATTTTCAGTTAAAACAAATTCAAAAATATATTATTAAATATTTCAAGGACCGAATAAAGTTTGGTGGCATTTCAATATCATTTTTAATAATAACACATTTTTAGTACTTATTTCTACAGTATATTTTATGATCAGTTTCGCTCATCGCGATCATTAACAACGGACATTTAACTTCATCGGTTGACAATGCTCGCGATGAGCGAAACCTGTCCTTATTATAAAATATATTGCGGGAAATAAGTACTATAAATATATTTTTATTAATTAAAATATCATGTCTTTCCATCAAGAAGTGACAGTTCACAGTCACTACCCGCTTGTATAAAACCCATGCAAGTCGTTTTCAATGTTGGCATGTTATTGCATCCGTGAGATAGAATTCCTGATGATACCTAAAAGCGAATCCCGTGTCGTGAGTGACAAAATATGTGGATATGTACAAAGTTATATTAATTAAAATTTGATGTTTTAAAGACACCATAAAAGTAACACTTTTTAAAGATAAAATGTTAAGCTGTAACAGCCAACGATTAAAAAACCAGCAAGACTTTTTGTATATTTTTAAATTTTATAATTATCAGGGATACAAAACAATCGGTTAAAGAACCAAGACAGGAATTTAAAGGTTATCGCAAAATGTATCCAATTGAACCTAAATGGTAAACTTCTTGTTTCAAATTGTTTTATCTTAGCTATTTCCTTGTATTGTTACTAGAAATTAAACTAATAAATAGTTTTCTTAAAGCTAATGCGATAAATTTTATTAAAATTCTGATGTGGAATATAAAACCCATATGTTCCACATTGCGAGTGGACATGGTTGGAAAAATCATTGCATAGTACACGTCTTTCCCCGAAACAGATGACTATCGTCATATTTATTTCGAAAAAATGTGTAAAAAATAAAATGCATTTTCTCGTGAGCCAAACCGGTTTGATTAATTTTTTTTAAACATAATGTTTATTGAGTTTTATTTGTCATGCCGAGATGATTCGATCGACGATATATCATAGTTTAAATGGTTTTACAGTTTCATTTTTATATGCTAATCGGTTTTCCATTACCGATTATAAAAAATTACGAGATTATCGGTTATTATAATAGAATAATGTTGTTCGTTAAACATTGCTTTGACGACAATAATCTGTCATCTTCTTGTTAATGTGATATGATGTCGTTGGCACGAAAACTTAAGTACATTGGATATTGTCCAAATTCTAAAAAAAAAGAATGAAAACAAAATACTTGTCTTTTAATAAAAAATCTCTGAATTTCTTTTTTGATTTTAGAAAAATTCAACAGGCATTTTTCTTGAGAGACAGTAGTTTTATAAATAAATAAAAATTAATAAGATCCGGACCGGTTTCGCTCACCACGAACATTTTCAACTGATTGCAATTCAAATTAAAACAAAGCAATTTACGTAAAAATTTAAGTCAACATTCATCAGGTAGACGAAACAACCGGTTCAAGATTTAGAAAATAATATACTGGTTACCAACAATGCAAACTATGTTTCAATAATAAAAACAAATTTTTAGTGCTATTTTTCACAATATATTATATGATCGGGAAAGTTTTCGCTCATCGCGAGCATTATCAATATGTACATGAATGTTAATGATCAGGTGATAATCCTCACGATAAGCAAAACCGGTCCTAATCATACAATATATATTGTAGAAATAGTATTGAAATATGTTAATTTTATTATTTGAAATATCATGCATTTCCATCACTAATGATAATTAAAATATTAAAAGTGATACAAAATAATATCTAAATGAAGAAAATTCTTTTAAACAATTATATTAACTGTGATTTATTTTTGTATATTCCTGAACCATCGGTTTTGTATTTCCTGTAATTGTTAACTAGGAAATGTGTATAAATAGTTATTTTAATTTGTGTTGTATCAATTGATAATGTTAGCAATGATCGAAACCGGTTTTTTGTGGTATCAATATAAATCTGAGGAATAAGAAGTAAAAAAATGTTTTGTCATTTAAATACAATGCCTTTACACGATAACGTGAAAGAAAGAAAGCACATTTAAAATGATCCTTTTATCATCAGCGGTCGAAATCATTTTCACCGTATTTCTAACAGGTTAAATCGTCTTTTCGATTTTCCCGCCCGTTTTGACAAAGCCGTTACGACGTCACTGGTAGTAGTCTAAAAGCGTACGTACGATTTGACCCTTTCACAGGAAGCTGTTGTACTTTCATAAAACAATAAACGCATCGGGAACGTTTGCTTCCTGATATCACGCACTCCACTGCATAGCACTGCGTTTCCAATTATAATTTTACACACAAATTATAAAAGACCGGGAAGATTTCAATATGGCGTTGTGTACATGAAATGAGACCCTGCTAACCGTAATAAACCGGAATCACCGCCATTAAATATCTTAATAACACTTCAATTCTGTCGAACTCAATCAAGGACCCAACTCAAATATTCAACACTTTTTAGATATTCGGAAATTCAAATGAATTTAAATATCAGTTATTCGTTTACAAAGCCCACTTTTGAATTATCTTTTGATGGATATTTTACGTGAAAAATATTTATATCCTTTAAAATAATTACAAATACCTCACGAACATCGGAAGTGAAGGATTTATCGCATGAAAATGGGATATCATACAAAAATTATGAAGAAATTTTAGAAATTATCACGGTCCAGTTAAATTCTCAACCGTTTTTGAATGAACTATCAAATCATACACTATTTTATATATCGAATACTTTGTCAATTGTCTTTGAACCGGGTTTATTCACACGTTTGAATATTTGAAAATATTGTCAGTAGTTGTTTAAATTATTTCAATAAAATAGTTAACTCCTCACCCTTTAGGTCTGTATTTATTTATTATTATATAAAAGAGATGCAAACTGTTAACTGACTGTCACTTTTATTGCACCCGTATGTAAGAATGCATGAAGATGTCGAATGGAGAAACTTGGAGAACAAAGCTTTTACGATGAATTTTTTTTTGTGCGATATGAAATGATCAGTAGATAATATCGAGTCGTAACTTAATGGTTTTTATTGATTGAATTGACATTTAGTTGGTAGAAATCCATTATAAAATGGTGGAAAAAATGCCATGTATTTTAGTTCTATAACAATTAAAAGGTATATAATTGATAGCTGTTTCGGCTTACGACCTATCAAAACTCGACTGATAGTTCTGACGAGGGCGTAAGCTGAAATAGCTATTAACTAGTAAGTAATTAAGTAATAAGTAATTAAGTAGAGCTAAAATACTTTGTTATTTTTTCACCATGTTTTATTGTTTTTGATTGATTACTATTTTTTTGTATTTATTCGTAATAAAAATTACAAATTATACATTATGTTTATTGCTTTTGCAACGTAGAAAAGATTTTTAAAAGGTTATTTTGGAAATTGAAAATAAAAATGGTATGACAGTATAATAATTATATCTATGTAAAAGCATTAAACATTTTAATACACAAAGAATATATATTGCAGCGACAGCAGAATGAGAATAGAGATTCATAAAAAGGTGAATATTACACGTGCCATAATAAAAACTCCCGAAAAATATTCTTAAAACTAAAATAATTCCAGCCATCAAAGTAATTGACTGCGCCCACGTTGTTAAAATATATGATGCCCAATATCAGATGGGGGACTGAAAGTAATAGGCCAGTATTTCATATGGATACAACTTTTGGGGGACCAGCTCGAGGGCTGCTGGACAAGGTAGGGTTCAGTTCCATGCGCAAAGCAATAGGGGTCATCAAGTGACGGGGTATGTGGGTCAGATGCTAATCTTATTCTTTTAACAATCGTTCATTAACACCCATAATATAATAACATAGTACTATTGTATTTTGGTAATATTTTCCCTTTTTATTCATAGTTTAAATTTACGATATCGACTACTTGATAGAATTTCTACGTCAAATTTTAATCTTTTGATTGAATTGACATTTATTTGGTAGAACTCCTTTATAACACGGTGAAAAAGTAGCAATGTATTTTAGTTCTACAAATTTTTTATAAGATATAGTTGATAGCTATTTCGGATACGCCATCGTCGGAACTATTTGTAAACGAACATTTGTTTATCAGGAGAGAAGATGTACCTTTTCTACACAGCTATATATAGAGAAGCAAATATTCGTTTAAACATAGCTCTGACGATGGCGTGAGCCGAAATAGCTGTCAATTATATATTATAAAATTTTTGTAGAGATAAAATACATTGCTATTTTTTTCACCGTGTCAAATTTGAATCGTTAAAATTATTTACAATTCCGCAAATTTTAAAAGCAATATAAATAAATTTAAAAAAAATTAACAGTCCAGCTTAATTATCAATTAATTTTAAATGAACAATCAGACGTACACTGTGTTTAATTCCATGTTTTGTCAGTCATTACCGGGGTTTCGCTTAACGGCATCTTTTGGTATTCTATCACACGGATTCGATATAAAAGAAACACAGTAAACGACTTGGATTGGTCGTATTAACGTATGACAGCTAGGTACCAAGTAAATGTGTATCAGATATAACTTACTATTAATTTATTTGATTATTATCACATCCAATTTTGTATATGATAATTTTATAAACAATACATTCAGATAAAAAGTTTTTACAATAATCACTTATCGACTATAATCAACATGCAATTGGGTAATTTGAAACTTAGTGATGTATATTTAATTCAAATTGGTGGGTTATGACGGGATTGAATATCAGAAGTGTAGGATATTGTAGGGCACAGAAATTGAGGCGTAAATTGTTTTTTTTGTGAGTATCGCGTTACGAAATATAGTCGTGAAACGGATGCAATAGATTTGACAGTCAGTAAACAGTTTGCATCTTTTATATACAAGATGAATTACGCAACACTTATTCCCCAAAGCGAGGAGCTGAAAATATATCCGACATAGTTTAAATAACTTTTTATTTCATTATTATAAAATTCACATTTTAGAAAAATAATCTTGTAAAGAATCTAGTTAGTTGTATTACATCCAGAATACATATCGATGCCAAAAAAAGACGAAACCCTGGTCTTGATTGAAAAAAACTTTTCGAATTATACATAGTTCAAACGATTCAAATTTAATATCAGAACTTTAATATTTATTAAATTGTAGTGATTTTTTTAATATAATATATATTCCATTGTATTGTAAGAAAATAAATGGTGCAGCGAAAATTTTCAAAATTTAATATTTTTGAGTTCATTTGCGATGAAATAGATCCCGTTTATTATTTTAATGTAAAAACCTTTCCACCATGAAGTGACAGTTAATATTTTAAAAGTCGTAAAAATATTCATAAAAAAAGTATAGTGTTATCGGGGCCCGATTTTATCTCTCCTGGACTTGTATAACGCGAACGCATAACCATATAAATATATCGAGCGTGAAGATGTGCGATTGCTTTTGTGAGTTGAAAGTTGAAACCGTACAATTCCAACAGTCCACTCGCTATACTGTGTACATATTATTTACTATTTTGGGCGGCTATTCAAATTATGTTGTGGAAATTCATGTATGTTACTGTGTCTTGAACAAAGACTAATATTACCATTATATCACGCTCTATAAATAGTGAATAACTGTGAAATTTTAGGCATTTCGAAATCTTTCTGTAAGCTCGCCTATCCAGAGGCTTTCAAATTGTAGTTTTTTTCTAATTGAATCGTAGCGACTGTACGATTTCTCATGTTATTTTTCGTGAATAACGACCCGGGTTCCGTCCTTTGGCGTCTTTACCCATTCTATCACACGGATGCGACAAAAGTTACATTATTAGATATTTATAAATTGCGAAACCGATTTGATGGAATTTCAATTTAAAATTTGACAATTCTGTTGAAAAGAACTGTACGACTTCTCAAGTCACGTGAGTTACGATCCGGGTTTCACCTTTCGGAATCATCAGGCCTAAAAAAACACGACTCCGGTTTCCACATTGATGAACAGAACAGCATGACTCCGACAAAAAAGTAAATTTTTGTAAGGTTTTTGTCCTACATTTCTGATTTATTTACGTTAATTGAAGATCAACCAACTAATCCGGCAAATTGTTCATCGAGACATTCTTCAAATTCGCCTTAGCGAAAAAGCAGTCGGAATCGTTCGTTTTTCACGACTCCGATTCTGATATTGACTAAAAACACGACTTCGACTCCAAAGCCCTGCAAAAAACATCATTTTATGAGACTTTTGGTGTTGTAATATCCTCGGCGAACAAATTAGCTTTGTCAATTCTGGGTTTTGAAATGTCAGAAATATTATTTATTTTAATTTATTGTTTTTCTTTTTTGTTTCAGGTAAAATGAAAAAAGCTATTCAATGATTTTATGCTGACATTAAGTGTACAAAAAAAAAATTCATAACTATAAACCATCCGGACTCAACCTTTTTTCCACTCGGATCACATACATACGATATAATGAAATATACAATAATAATAATCATCGCTTTAAACGTATATATATTATACGAATTTTTTTTATAAATTATTTTATTTTCTTGATATTGAAACAAACATTATGGATAAATCCGGCAGGTTGGCTACATTTGGCCCGCGGGCCACAAGTTGAGTATGGCTATTCTAATCAATATCAAATCCTAATCATTATATTGACTCTTGTTTTAAAAGTTAAAAAAGGAAGACAAAATTTGCCAATCAATTGAAATTTCGGCTTGTCAATGTTTATTTATCGATATTCGATTCCCTAAACATATAACTATTGAAGAGGAAAGCCTCACCAGTCGGCTTAGGAGACTGTCAATATTATATGAAATTGCAATACCAGATTTGTATCGTTCAAATTTTATACAATTCCGTTAATTTTGTCACTCACGACACGGGTTTCGCCTTTACATATTCCAGGTAGTCTATCACAAGAATGCAATAGAAAAATGGTAGTCAGTTAACAGTTTGAATCATTTACCGTGAGGAATAACAAAAAATATAGTCCCTAGTAACTAAATATTTATCTAAAACAACATTAGTTGCCAATGATGTGATTATAATGCTATTTGAATATGGAAGCGATAATCTTATAAACTGGCATTGAGATATTTTCCAAAATCGTCTAATCGAAAAAGTATGACTCCATATTCGGCCAAAACACCGCGACCCTACGGCTTCAATTTCGAGTCCACAGCCCAGGTTATAACACTATATTTTTCATATTTGAATGTCTGAAGATACTATATTTATTTCTGCAGTTCGGTTGAGCTATATAGGAGATTTTTTTAATTACATGCGTGCTATTCGGGACGTGAATGTAGGCAAACATTCCTCTCTGTCAAACATTTATTTATTTCAGTTTCTAAAAATAAAAATCAAACGCACAAAATACAAGACGTCCAAAGTACATTATCTTGTTTCGTTCAAAGGTTCCATTTTATGCTCTAAGGCATACTGATATCTATTTTCTCAAGTCGTTTACACACTCTCTTGTTGATTTTGTATTATATCTTGGCTGTCATCAACGACATATTTATTATCATCCTATCATCTATTATTTGCCCTCCACCCGCCACTGTTTTACCATCCGTTAATTTGATACGCCACAATCCAGTAGCGTAACACACGTTATAATTAGTATTGCATTTGGGGCAACTGCCTATAACTTAAAGAATAGTCGCTATATGTGAACGGCAATCTTCTATACGTTTTTTGAAACGTTTTACATTTTGGCCGATCGGTCCAGTCAAAGGTTGGACTGTTTCCTTTCTACGTTCATTAAATCCGTGCATCCCAAATAATTTCCGCCACACCACCTTGAAAAAACAATATGTTGAAATGATTTTTTACGACCTCAGTTTGTAAGCATTGCTTTAAATGACACTCACATTAAATGAGATCAGCACACCGATCAATAATACAGGATTTTCATACTGGTCCACTCATTTGTCTTATCCATTGATTTTAACTCGAGACTTTGGTTATTTTAATCTGGCATTTCGAATTTTCACAAACATCAGTTAGCTTGGCGGCCCTTATTGAATGTTAGAATCATTTATTCATATTGTTTTTTTTTAAGTTAAATATTTTAGTGGAAATTAATTATATTTATATAATAAAACACAATATTTAGTATTACTTCCACGATTTTATATTAATAGTATCAGTCAGTTCCGTTGCATCCGTATGATAGAATGCCTGAAGATGTCGAAAGGCGAAACCCGGGTCGTGAGTGACAAAACATGTAGAATCGTACACAGTCGTAACAATTCAAATTTCATAGGATCAGGGCAAGATGATAAAATTGAAAATTAGCGAAACCGGTCCTGATTTTATGAAAGTAAAATCGTATTAATTACATTTGCCACCACTTGAGCACCAAATATTATTTTATTGATTTTCAATATCAATTTTAATTGAACTTATTGTTTTTAATATTCTGCATATGAGAGTGAAATGTCTAAATTATTCGTCCGTTTTTGACTCGTCAACTTTCATTGTGTACCAGTGTATGTCGAGTGAAAAGTGTTAAGACCTCAAACATGCATCCAAACTAAAAAAAATAGCAGATTTTAAAGTGATATCGTTTTCTTGTGTCTTCATCGAACACGTGTCCCGAAATTCTTCAGTCTGTTCGAAAATAGTTGTCATTCAG
Organism: Himalopsyche japonica; assembly: GCA_028555115.1. NCBI lineage: Eukaryota > Metazoa > Arthropoda > Insecta > Trichoptera > Rhyacophilidae > Himalopsyche > Himalopsyche japonica. The sequence goes on along the minus strand of JAHFWJ010000416.1, from coordinate 2,448,411 downwards.
GATTTTTTAAATGGAGTTTTCACTTGTCTTGAAGATTTATTTGTGTCTTTACTACATCAGCTGAAAGCATCCACTGGGATCAAATTCTTCAACCAATCACGACTAGAGAATGTTTTTCGCAAGAATGTTCATAAACGCCAACTCTCATGTCTTCATTAATTTGATATATATAAGTAATACTGAAGCACTAATAGCTGCCATTTTCTTGAGGAATCCATCGGAAAAACATAATTAAGATCAGTTTTTTTTAAACATTCGTTCTTTTTTATTTCTTTGAAATGATCATAAGCTATAATTTCTTTGACGTTGTGTGAAAATTTGCAAACGGTACACGATTGTTAACAAGCAGTGACACTGGGATTGAAACAAAGTGAAATGTAGCATGATGCAATTAACACGGTGAAAAAATAGCATTGTATTTTGGTTCTATAAAATTTATAAGATATATAGTTGATAGTTATTTCGGCTTACACCTTGGTGAAGTTTATGTGTTAGCCATAAATACGGAGTTATTTTTTCATTTTCCGTGTTATAATGGAGTTCTACCAATTAAATGCCACTTCAATCTATATAATGCAATTAAACATAGTGTAATGAAACGTAGTGCGATGTAACATAATGCAATGAAACCGCGATTATATGTTTTTAAATGGATCTAGAAACATAGTATACCTACTTATATACATTATAAAATTCATTATTTAAAGTTATTAATGTTAGTCTGTTTCAATTTTCAATTGTTGATTATCACTTCTTGGGGGAATTTTATTTTATTCAAATAAATAAAACACAATGATTAGCCATCTGAAATTGATTCTCGCGATGAGTGAAACCAGTCCTGATCTTCATAGTTAAAGTTTTTTGAAATAGTACTAAACACATAGTCTTTCATTACAGTTTGGTGCACAACAAATAGCCCTCAAACTTACTTATTCTATCAGATTAATTCTTCAATAAATTTGGAATAATAAAATGATTTTATTTTTTGAAAAGACCTTATTACAACGAAGCGCTATCAAGTAAATGTCAATTCAATCATTAAACTAAATAATGCGTTTTTATTATTTAAATGTAATTCCTTTCCATAAAAAAAATGACAGTAAACACATTAAAAGCAGCGTCAGAGAGTCGGAGTCGTAAAAATTTTGAAGAATATCTCGATGAACAATATGCTGGATTGGGTGTTAGATGTTTTATTTTATGCACATAAATAGGAAAGCTGGGATATAACCCGACAAACATAATCTTTTTAATGCAGTCGTTTTGTTAGTCAATGACGGAGAAATGTTTTTGATCTATGTCGCAGTCTTGTTTTTTTTTTTGGTTATCGACTCTACAGCCCTGCTATAAAGTAATCTGACACGTTACCATGACATAAATTTGAGTTTTCACATCTAATGCATAATGATGGCATCATTTAGAAACGCATTAAAAAAACGCGGGAACCGCTCATTGTCCGCCGGATTTGAATGGCGCTCAATAATTGAGCCATGAAAGATGGGTGCACCGCCATTTCGTGGCATAACATTTAATTAACCTGTCGGCGGTGGGCCGAAGATGCGTTATTCAGATCAGACAAGATGGATGCCTCATTGAAAGATTGTTATTTGAAACGCGACCCGCTGACGGGCAATGCGTATTTGTATAATATTACAATAAAACTCGAAATGCCCTCGACAGTTTGAAAGTGCGTTCGTTGTTGTTGGTTTCATTATTCTTTCGTGTCGTCTGAATTATATTTTATGCTGAATACCATAAAACTAATCTACTTGGAAGTTGACAAATGACTGACACAATTTAAATTATCATCCCTTCTGACCTAAATCGCCGCGACTCATTTAATGTCCACCGAAAAAATATAATGTTTTCAACAATCAGGAAGAGGGTTTCGTTTATTTAAAATAAATAATGTACGCCGACGATAATTTATTATCTTGACACATTAACATACAAAATAACTAATTAAAAGTGTTTCATTTGAATTGAAATTTACTTGGTATAACCCATTATAACACAGTAAAAAAACAGCCTTGTATTTTAGCTCTATAAAATTTATAAGGAATACAGTTGATAACTACTTCGGCTTACACCCTCATCAGAACTATTAAGCCGAAATAGCTATCTACTATATATCTTAGAAAAGTTGTAGTAATAAAATAGATTGTTTTTACAACGGTGAAAATATTGAAGTATACATATTTTAGTTCTACAAATATTATAATGGTTTAATACAAATAGTTGATAGCTATTTCGGCTTACGCCCTCATTGGAGGGAAATTTTGGTTTAGAGAAGTGTATGTACAATATTTTGTTTATAGTTGTTAGATATTTTTTTTCACCGTGTTAATTAGAAGTGATTTTGCAAAATAGAAGTGATTCAATAAAAAATAACATTGCAGATTTGAATCAATTGATGAAGTCAACTGATTATACTCGAGTTTGATGAAGATTCAATCAATAAGTTAAAAACCTCTTTACCTGCGATATCATGGTGAAATATCATCATTGTATACAATTAAAATACATGCTTCAGTAATAGTACTGAAAAATATATTTTAATTGTTTATTTGTCCCACAATTTTATAGTTTGATATCAGAACCGGTTTGCATTATCAACTGAGCACATCACTATTGCCACTTGATAATGCTCGCGTTAAGCGAAAACCGTCTCGATTTTTAAAGTATTTTTAATGCCTAATTGTTATAATGTTTCGAGACTGACTCTTGTCATAATACCGCGACTTCAGGACTCCGATTCCGACCAATACTAAGCAACGACTTACATTGCGACATTAATAAGTGACGAAAATTTTTAGTCAAATAGTTACAGCTTTAGAAATATCGTTTTCTTTTTGTGTAGGATGGTATCAATTTTGCAAACGTTATAAATATGTGCAAGATACATTGGTTATTTGTTACTTTTTTTCAATCTAACAATATTCTTGTTTACAAAATCGCCCACGATATCGCCGACGAAGTGTTGGTAGATGCTAGAGTGCTGCTTGGGTAATGTTTATGCTAATGAAATTCACTTTCATCACTTTTCGTGAATGTTTCATTTGATACGGCCATTAATCAAAATAAAAAATACGTATAAATTTAAATGCGTTTCAAAATCAAGTTAAAACGTCTCAAAGTTCAACATTTCGACATTTTCATTCACAAATAATTTACTATCACATCAAAATGTATCGGTTATTTTATTGTTAAGTTTTTTTTATATAACTGTGGGTGTTTTCGTTGTAATAGTAAGATATGTCTACCATTTCTAAATCTATCGTAAATATTGTTATTGATAGTACAAAAGTAAACTCTCATAAATGAAAATTAAGAAATGTGTAATGTTATATATTATACGTAGGTGCTTTATTAGTCGTAAAACATATTGGATAACCTAAATCCACCTCGCTAAATTTTATTTACGCAACGTAAATATTGAGTTATTTCACGTTACACCTACTCTATGAGGGCAAGAGCCCTCCTTATAAAACATTTTTTTAAATCCGAACTCTATTGCGCGAGGAGTATATGTATGTATTTAGGGCAGACGTTCACTGAGAGAGTTATGCGTTCTGAATTTTGATTTTCAGGATATGCGAAAGGTTGTAGAAAAAGATATAATATTCATTAAATCGTATTACTCTAAGTGTTATCCTGGTAAAACTAACCTAGACAGCGATAAATGTGTGATTTTTAATTATGTCCAGGCTTTTCTATTATGCTATTTTTTTCTACAATAATACAACTATTTGTTCTGAGTTGTTCAAACTGTATACAAATCCACATGTTTTGACACGTACAACAACCTTCTGGCATCTCCAGTTGTTATATCATAGAGATGAAAAAGAACTGGCATTCATTTAACAGTTTACATCGCTATGTAATCGAGAAATTACGCGGGATAAATATAGGGAGCTTATAATGACGTTCAAATTTGAAAAAGTTGATATTTTAATTAGCCAAATGACTTTGATGAGAGGTTTTCACAATAATTGATTAATTGAATCTGATTAATATGTAATTTAATACTTAGAAATTCCTAAATATTTAAAATTTATGGTTTAAGGTGGCATTAAATATGACATAATGTATTGTAACAATTACATTTTTTAAATTGTCGACTCATTTAACTAATCTCACATAAAGGATGTAGAAGGGAAAGATTAGAGAGGGTTAACGGCTCGTTTGATAAAAACAATAAACTTAATTGAGCTCTGTTTATCTCAAAAACTTCCTGGTGATACTGTTTATTATCCCCTGTGTTTATCACTTTTCTGTGTTATTTGCTATGTCCATTAACGTTTTAAATGTAAAGCGCATTGACTTCAGTTGTATCGCTATGATACAAAATAAATTTACTCACTGTCTAAATTTAAATATATTTTAAATTATAAACCTTTAAATTGGCATGCACGCATTATTATTTCGGAATGGTATGCTACTGTTATCTAGGGAATATTTTTTGTATATTATTTTTACTCTTTATTTTACAGTTTACGCTTTTACCGACTCAAATATACAATGATTATTCCCGGGAAATATTGACAGCTCAGAACGACGCTATCAGAAACCAGAACATCGTGAGCGCGTAAAATTTACGAATATGTTGGAAGTTTTTCACTTAAATCACATATTTTATCTGTGTTTTAAAGTTTAGTTTCATATAACAAATTACTATTTTATTGAGTGTTCAGAAGTAATTTTATTATTACTTTTGAAGAATCGAAATTGTAGTGTTTTTGACAATTGTTTGTCGATGTCAATGTCGAACCCTGGAAATATTTTTCGAATTTGACTAAATAGTCCATTTACTATCGGATGATTATTTTTTTTTTTTACAAAGAATATGTTTTATTATTTAAAATATAATGCCTTTCCATCAAGAAGTGACAGTTAACACCTTAAAAGTGAAAGAATATGTTTTCAGGTTTAAATTTATAAGGTTGAAAAAAAAACCTCGTCCTCCATATACAAATCAGTTAAAAATGTCTGCCACTCGACAAGTAAAAAGGCAGTTTTTGGCGAAAGACGGTTTTCATTTTCAAGAGTGTCATTAATATTTTTCACATTTTTTTGACCGGAAACGTTGTCTGTTGTTTTACGTGGTTCTTTAATGCCAACTTCATAATGGTAGGAAGTTACTTCACTATTTTCTCCAGGTCATTATGTCACTTGCTGATAAAACATTTTTAAATTATTACTATCCTAACTGTCGTCTTGTTGTGAAATTTATGCATCACATAAATAATTCTGAATGAACTATTAAAAAAAACTTTGTTGCATCGATAAGGTCAGAGATAACCTTTGATTTGTTTTGTATTCGACACACTGCCCTAATATTGTTTACATTAATTAAATATCCATCAATTTATAATGCAACGCTTAGATATTTAAGTTATTTTATCTTAATATTCATATCGGGACGACGCATTCATTAATTATGTTGATTGTTACGTAAAACTGTGAAAGAAAGCATGAACTTAAGAAGTAGCTACTCAAATTACATTGTAGAGTGGAACCCTCAATTACACTACCGAATTAGGCACTGGCTTGTAATATTCAAATTTTGGCTAGCATCTGTGTCTATAATATAATGCATAATTGTAATTGTAATTCTTAATAAGTGATTGTGAACATTTAATTTTTATACTAATTTACTTTATTTGTATCAATATTGTATGATTTTATGTAAATTGTTTCCTAGTTCTTGTACCCATGGTTTTGTACACCTGCTACCTTTAACTCAACTTAATTTTTTGTTTTTTATAAATAGACTTGTTTTTAAATTGTATTCTATCACACGGTGAAAAAATAGCAATGTATTTTAGTTCTACAAAATTCTAAAAAATGTATTCTATCAGTTGATAATGCTCGCGATGAGCGAAACCGGTCCTGATCAAAAAATATATTGTGGAAATAAGTACTAAAAAATGTGTTTTTATTATTTAAAATAGCATCTGTGTATTCAACACGTAGCAGTCTATACGCGCGCAGTCGGCGACTGTCTATGTGCTGGAATTTGCGAGCGCTATGCATTTTATCACATTGTATAATAACTAAATATTTCGTCCATATATTTTTTCGCAAAACAAAATCCTCAATTTTGTGTGAGATGCGATCCCTTTATTAAACTACTCCAAATTATACGGTCCCGACATAAGTGCATTATAAATTGATAATACTCCCGATGAGCGGAACCGGTCCTGGTCATGAAATATATTGTGGAAATATGTACTAAAATGTGTACCTTTTCTACACAGCTATATATAGATAAGTAAATGTACGTTTAACCCAGTTCTGATGAAGGCGTACGCCAAAATAGCTATCAACTTTATATCTTATAAATTTTGCAAAATGCATTGATATTTTTTCACCCTGTTATAACTGATTTGGTTTTAATGACATTCAAATTTAATTTTATACTGACAATAATGGAGTTCTATCAAGTAATTGCCAATTCATTCAATAGAAGGAAAGCATTTGAATGTTTGGAAAACAGGTCACGCAAAATGCTTTATCTACTATTGGGTAATACTATACAATTGAATTTGAATACATGACTAAGTGGATATCAACGTTTCGTTGTAGAGGTTATTAACTTCTATAGCGTTGTATTATTTTCAACTCCGATGTCGACGTTTCTATAAAGTATTATATTTCATGCCATTCAAGTAAATTGTCAATAAGTGCACACTTGCAATACGAGCAAAGGACGTTGCACACGAGAACTGCATTAACCCCCTTGAATTTAAACTCTACGTTAAAACTGGGTTAAATTGGAACCACTTCATGTTTTTTACCCCTTCGATAAGTGAGATATTTTTTTTATTAAAAAAGTAATTTGGTAGACATTTCTTGCCTGCCATATATGTATGCTTAATTTTAGTCATAGCTTTTTTCTTCACTGGTCTCCGGATTCTAAAAAAACCTGTCCAAGGAGATTTGTTTATTTATCCTTTTCAGAATGTTGAGGAAATGAGTTAGGCAATTGTCATTAAATAGCTACGATGTTCGACTAGTTGCAACTTTTGATGGGTCGTATGCAGCCGGCCGTTCCTCGTATCTCAAATATTGCTCGTATTTCAAAGCAAAACTTCGTTCGTTAGACGGCTCGTATCTCAAATATGTCACATGTTGGGGCACTCGTATTTCGAGGTACCACTGTATTAAACTCTTAAGACAATTTTTTTTCAATCGAAACAAACAATACAAATAAAGTGACTGATGTATACGTGTGGTATCTATATCTGAAGAATTAATGATAATTCAATGTAAAATATGAGAATGGCAATAGATAAAAGACGAAACGATACTTCGTGGTACTGTTAAGATCATAGTCTTCAAAGGGTTAAAAGACATACATATAAATATATATATTATGAGAAAATCTTGTATGCTTATGTACTTGCATTACGTTTCCTGATACCGTGCGCTCGAGTATAAGTCGACTTATCGTGTAAATAAATCGTTACGGGATGTTGTTGCCAGGAAAATACCGTATCACTTTATTTTACAAAAGCTGGATAGAGCTTTCTTGAATAATCTTTGGAAAAGCTTACGTCAAGACAAATGAAATGATATTTCCTATGCTTTACAATTTCAATTAGCATTGTTCAACATCAAAGATTGATGGAGGATATTTCAAAATATTTTAACCGCGTCATTTATTTACGTCTTTTATTTTCTCTTTTCTTTTTCTCCTTGCAATGGCTTAAGCAGGGACAATGGGTTAATATCGATTTAGTCACTTAAGCAATCGAAAATTAAACAATTAAAAGGATGAAAAGGTAGAATTAAACATTTATATGATGTTAAATGACATATTTTGGTTAATTAATCAGTTAAAAGGGCATGAAATTTAAATAATATAAAAATATATATATTTCTAAATTTGATTTGTTGAAACTTTGTCCGATTCCATATGTTTAGCTAGTAACGACATGTATACAAAAGAACTAACGATATCCGAGATCCCGAAAGGCATGGTGTGGAACACGAATTTCTTAAGTACACTTCCGCGAATGATTCAGGCATACCACCCCTATGAAAAAAAAAATGTATAATCTAATCTTCTTCTATCGTTTATTTATAACAATCAATGTATTACCACACCATTCATCCGATCGATATGCAACTTTACAAATTTCTTGAGTACAATCTCGCTAATGTTTCTAGCATACCACTCCTTCCCAAAGTAGTAAATAGATAGAATTAAAACATGATTTCTTATCATAATGAATTTCCTTACTCTGATATCGCAGCAACGCGCGCCGGGTCATCTAGTAATAAATATTAGCATTAAAATGATTTTAAAAAAATGATGAAAATGATCAAAACTACTTTTAAATAATCACTTTAAATTGAATTAACGCACCAAACATTTGACATTTTTTTGAGTAAAGGATACTGTTTTATAAACACAGTCATGTTAAACAGTAATCTGTTTCTAATAATTTCAGGCAGTAAAAATAAACAGTTGTTTCCATAGTATAATATAAACTTCATTTCAATCATAAATACATTTGTCTTCATTAATATTCGATAGCCATCGTGGAAAAATACTGGGTGCATGTGAAACTGCAGGTTTATCACTAGCTTTGTAATTGCATCAAGATAATAACATATTCAGAATGCATCGTGTAGTTTTATTGAATTGAGATATACAATCATGTTGCAGGGTGCATTGGTTTTGTTGGGCGTCAATGTAGGTCGTCGCGACGCCTGTCAGTCTGACGTTCTTTCACGTCATTTTAAAGTCAATTTGCGCATTTAAACTTGCAACTGCAGTAAAACCCCGTTTTAACGTACATATGTTTCAAAAATTCCCGCTATTTGCGTTCAGATTTTGCAATCGAATTTTATTCAAATACATTGATTACCCGCATATTCCTTACCTATGAAATATTAAAAATTGAAATCAATCTATAACAAAAAGGATTCAAAATGGATTTGAAATGAATACAGTGGGCGACCGATTTACGAACATAATCTGTTCCAAGACTATGTTCGTTAACCGATCATCGATTTAATTGTAATAATTTATAGTTAACCGGTAGAATAGGTGCATTATTATTGTAATTTTAGTTCGTTATCCGAATACGTGTTCGTTGTTCGAACATAAAAATCTTTCGTGATGTTGTTCGTTCTGTGATTTGTTCGCAGTCCGACAGCTCGTTGATTGATCACTCAATGTATTAGAATACTAAAATATGTTCTTTATATTGATTGTATTGGCATTCACTTGGTAGAACTCCATTATAACACGGTGAAAAAAATAGCAATGTATTTTAGTTCTACAAAATTATCAACTATACTTTTTAAAAATAATTTTGTAGAACTAAAATAAATTGCTATTTTTTTCACCGTGTTATGTTCTTTACATTTGTTTTTTAAATTAACCTCAACACTATTGTGATTACATATGAATTTAAAGATATCAATGACATGGTGGCAGTCGCATCCACGAGAACTTCTCTGACGTAGATTATCTGATGAAGAAGATATAAATGTAATATTCAATTCCATCAAATGACGATGCCATGAGTCATAACAGCCTTAAAAGCTATTTTACTAGCATTGAAAACAACAAGACGAAACTTTCTTTTCGATTTAAAAGATCGTTACTCTCGTAGTTCAAATTAAACGAACATCCGTGACTAAAAACTAAAACACGGAATTAAGTTGAAATTGTTCAAAACCACATAGCGTACAAATGTTATTTTCTGCTCGTATTATCAAACTAACACGGCAGGGCGGAGGCGACGGGGGTTGTAAAAAGGCTGTGGCATATTTGCACGACACAGGGTAGCGAACCGACTCCCCTGTGACCGGCATAATAAATACGCGGAATTCCTCTGCGGGCAGCGTTTATACTTGATGTAATTCATCCATTATGCATGCATGTTAGTGCCGCATTCACAATGTTCCTATGAGCAATGACTCATTTTCCGTTTTTTTGGCAGTTAAGAAACACGATATGTTTGAGCATAATGTATTGCTATATAGAAATAGGTCATCGGGTCATTTTATCGCGCACTTAATTTAATTAATGCTTCGAAAGTGTACCTGCTTTGCATTCGCTGTTAATTTACTACAAAAGCTATAGCGATGTAAGGAAATTAGGGTGATTGACCCAATCTAGGTTGTATGTTAGAATAAAAGAAAGTTATTAATATTTTGGCTATGGTGATGACAGAGCTATGATAAATATGCCATATAATTTTTTTTATTATTACAACCGGAATTGAAGAGTTATTATTAAAAAAAAATATGACTCCGAGACCTGACCACGGCTTCCATTTGATTAAATTAAGGATCAACCAACCAATCCATCAGGCAATTGTTAAATGAGGTATTTTTCAAAATCGTCTAATCGAGTCGTTCGTCTTTCCCTACTTCTTGACTCTAATTCTTCATTCCTGGTTATTACAGAGTATATTTTGTCCCTCACAAATTCATTGCTTTTATAAACGGAAAGGAACCTAGTCGTATAATCAAAATGAAAAAACATAAAGTAACTGATCGTTAGAAATAAATGTATCGTGCAAGACTTTTCAAACGAATAACTTTAATCAAAGCTGTTAAGTAATAAAAAGATCCCAACTAAGTTCATTGCCTTTTTTAAACGGTCAGTTAAATTTTCATAAGTATTGCTGTATGCCTTACTTTTTAGGTTCAGTTCTATTCGTCAGCTGATAAGAAAAAACAATGGCCATATGATATTTAATTCCAACATAACGGACACATTTAAAATAAGTAGGTATTTCTAAGTATAAAATTTCCCAGTTATATTTTAATGGTAGTCAATTATTGTGTACATCTTTCATTAAAAAGTCATTAGGATATAGTGGTTGTATGATTGTCTTTTCCAAATTTGAATGGCATTATCATCATTCAATAGTTATAAAAAATATTTTAGATTTTTTTTTGTGTATTTGTGTTTTCTTATATAGTAAAGATGCAAACTATCTACTGACTATGTTCTATTACTTTCGTTTGATAGAATGCCCAAACAGGTAGAAAGATACAACCCGGATCGTAAGCAACAAAACTTGTTGAACTGTACATTGCTTGAACAATTCAAATTTGATATTAAAATTCCATCAAGCACTCTCAGTGCATATCGTAAAGAACGTAAATTTACACAATCGAATTAGTTTAATTTTCATTATTTACATTTAAAAAATCCTGATACAGGAAGGGTAGATTTTATTATCATGGGGTGCTTATACAGATAATTTGATATTGTCTTCAATGAGCAAAACCGGGACAGATCATAAAATTTAAAGTGAAAAAAGTACTAAAAATGTTTTTTTATTATTTAAAATATCACGTCTCCATCAAGAAGTGACAATGGACACTTTGGAAATTGTTAATGTTGTTATAATTAATGATATCGACTGAAGGTGATTGATGGAATTTCAATGTCAAATTTGAATTTTTGGAACTTTGTAGGATTCCACATATTTTGCCAGTTCTACTACATCCTAGTTATATAATTTCTGAAGATGCCGAAAAGACAAAACCCGGACCTTTACTGAATAAACACGTGGAATCGTACAAACATTTTGACATTAAAAAGTATTTTAAAAATATTATTTAATAAAAAAGAAAATATCATTGTACTGAAAGGGTTTAAAGTCATATATAATATTTATAATAGGATTAAAAAACACATTAAAGCATATTTGGTTAGCCTACTTTGATTACATCATAAAGTACTTAGCAGGAAGCCTTATAAAAAATACAAAACATAAAACACGTTTTAGGCTCAGACAACAGGAGCGAGGTTGTTTCATGAAAGACTGCTGGGAAACTTTGTCCGAAGCTTTTAATGTTCTGAAACTGACACCGGAATGTAATGAGACCGATTGATTACGTTGCTTTGTGTTTTTTGTGTCCCCTGCTCAAGGATGGGTGTTATTATGATCGATATGAAAGATATTGGGTAGTTTTATCTCGTGAACGCCCACACTCGTGTGCAGCCATATGTTTTGACACAGTGCTCCTCAAAATGGGGGCCGCAGAAACTTTCACATTTCCACGGTTTTTATTGAGAGGAGTCGCGGCATTAAAAAGTTTAAGAAACACTGATTGGTAATCTTTCTTTTCTTTTAAACGTATTACCCATATCCGCTCCTGCATACTGATATCTCAACAGATGGTTTTTATACGTGAGCTTTTTGTTCAATCTCTCTTTTTACCGAAAGAGTAAGGATAAAAATGATAATGCAAATATTGTACTAGTGGCTAACTAGTCGGATCCTAGCGCCCCTTAAAAAATTGCCCACAACGCGTGGAATGATGTTTATTATTTTTTTTATTCAGCTCAACCATAATTTTAAGCTTTATTTAATCACTTTTAAGGTGTTAACTGTCACTTCTTGATGGAAAGGCATGATATTTTAAATAATAAAAACATATTTTTAGTACTTATTTCCACAATATATTTTTTGATCAGGACCGGTTTCGCTCAACTGATCATTTGATAATCCTCGCGATGAGCGAAACCGGTCCTGATCAAAAAATATATTGTGGAAATATGTACTAAAAATGTGTTTTTATTTTTTATTAAACATCACTTTATATGATAACTGCCACTTTTTTGTTGTCATTATATTTAAATCATTAAATATCTATAGTTTTATTTCCTTAATATTATTTTGATAAAATCAGGACCTGTTTCGCTCATCGCGAACATTATTAACTGAGCCACTGATAATTACCAGCTGGTCCTGATGGGCAAAGTTTTTAAAATTATGTTTTGTTATTTTTTTTAAATGGATTGGAAACAAACTAACAGTTGAGAGCCTCTGCTATAGTATCTGGACTATTTAATTGAACTATATTATTATATGTTAAAGCTACATAAAACTCTTTTTCTTGGAATGTAATCGATCGTTTCTTATTATTTTTTTAAATAATGTAACCTAAATTTATGTTAATAATAACTTTTGTAATACGATGAAAAAACAACAATTTATTTTTATAATATTATTTAGAAAAGGTACACATAATATATACAATACTTCTTCTCTTCTGTTTTAACACCCTAGCTTCACGTTGTGCTAATAAAGTCTAAAATGCGTCACTTCGATTTTATGAATTTATTTTATATATAGATAGGTGAATGTACGTTTAATATTCATGGTTCTGATGAGGGCGTAAGCCGAAATAATTATCAATGAAGCTATAAAATCAATTTGCCACATTTCAGTATTTAGTAGCACAATATGAAACTAGGAAGGATGTTAGAATAGAAGAAAAGATTTATTATTTACCTTTTCTACACATCTACATATAGATTAAAAATGTACGTTTCAGATGGGGGCATAAGCCGAAATAGCTATCAACTATATACCTTATAAATTTTATAGAACTCAAATACATTGCTATTTTTTCACCGTGTTATATTGGAGTTATATAAATTAAATGCCAATTCAATCATTGATAATATTTGTTTTTTTTCGTTTCAGGTAATATATGCTTAAAACGCAACATGTGCGTTTGATTGTAACTTTCTATCGGAGTGGGTGAGTCGAATTTGATTTGTTTTTTTTTTTTTTATATCAGTGACTGTGAATTAAACGTCTACATGACCAAACAAACACGTAGGTTCCATTTCAGGTTACTATGCCACAATTTTCATTATTCTCTAGTTTTATTATCTAGAGTGGGTCTGGTCATATTTTGTCTTCATTCAAACTCTCACGCACAATAATGAAATCTACGCATTTGTATATAGGTCAATATACTGTAAGCAATGTCAGTTTTGATAGTAAACTTTTCTCATTCATTATTCATGTCAATGAATAATTAATAATAATTGTTAACTGTAATGTATTTTTATTTTCAATTTAATTTTGATTAAAAAATAATCCTTCCTAAATAAGTCCTTTATTTATAAAAGATATACACTCGACTTTAAATCTTTTATACTTTGTACAATTTCACCTGCTTTCTTACTCGCGACACTGGTTTCTCCTTTTGGCATCTTCAGGTAATCTATCTCACGTACACAATAGAGCTGGCCCACAATAAAAAGTTTGCATAGTTCATATGGACGCGGAATTAATAAAATAAAATTTAAATAGATGAAAATTGTATGATTTCACGTGGTTTATTACTCTCCACACTGGTTTCGCCTTTTGGCATATTCTATGACACGGATGTAACAACTGACACACAATAAACAATTAGCATCGTTTGTATACCAGATGAGTTAATTAGAAAAGAAAAAACATAGACCCTTAAGCTAGGTTCCATAATTTAAATAATATTGATTTTCATAGTAATGATAATCAATTGCCTGTGGTGAGTTTTATTAAAACTAAATACTGTTAATGAGTCTTTGATGGAAGGATTCTAAAATAAATAATAATCAATCATCATTAAAATGCAATTGGGTAATTTTAAGCTTAGAGATACCGACTTATTTCAAATTGGTGGGTAACGTCGGGAACTAAACATCAGGTGATATAATATTGATTATCGGCTCTTATTTTGGTCAGGTTTCTTCCGACCTCTCTTATTTATGTTCATTAAATTAAAGTTTAACCAACCAATCCAGCAAATTGTCGCTTGTTTTTTACGACTCCTACTCAGTTATTGACCTAAAACAGGACTCCGACTCCACAGTTCTGGTTTATTATTATCGTCCAAATACGATCTCAAGAACAATAATTATTTTCGTTGCTTAAATAGCACTCTCGATTGAATCGCCTTTTTATTGTCATGTGCAGTTAGTGGGACATCTTAGTTCCCTATTTAAGCCGCCAGAGTTGACCTAATTACTGCCAATTAAAATACAAGGAATTGAATAAACTTTTCCTCATTCTGTGGAGAATAATTAAATTCGCTTTAATTATTATTGTCATTGCTGTGGAAGAAAGCGCGTTGGTGGGTGACTGTCCACACCAATTAGCGTTATCAGCGACCGCAGTTAATCCGCGCTGTTCCCATGGCAGCAAGCTTCTTAAATAATTTATGATATCGACTGAAGGTGCTTGATGGGATTTTAATATCAAATTTGAATTGTTGAAACGTTGTAAGCTTGTCGAAAAAAAAAACAGTCATTAAACGCGGATGAAGGTGTTCAATTATTACAACATAACACGGGGGATCATAAATTATTTTATCAAGAGATTTTAGAAATAAACATGCGTTTCATTATTATTATCATATAAAAAATGTTATATCATTTAACATTAACTGATAGTTAACAGTTTGCACCGCTTATACGGTGGATGATCGGGTGATGAACAGTTCAAACTGCGAAAAAATCGCACTACGAACTCTTATCACGAAAGATTTGTTGTTCGGATAACGAACATATGTGTATAGCGAACTAAAACGATCTTTCTAATCTACTTATTTTGTGTGTAAAAATAATCGATGATCAGTTTACGACCAATTGATTATGTTCGTTAACCGATCACCCACTCTACTTCATTGACGTGAGTGGCTCTTCGATAATAGATATTTGGGGAATGTTGATGTATCTATACAGATAATCAAGCGTTTTGGATTCGGAGTCGGAGTCGTGTTCACGCTCTGCAATAATCGTAGCGTCTTTTATCAGGTTGAAAATTATTTGACAATTTTTAAATATAGCTATTCAATTTCGTGCTTCGCCCGCGACGGCACGAACCCATTCTAAAAAAACTGTTTTAAAAATATGAAAGACCGACCCGTCGTAAAAATACGTCTAAATCACCGAACGAAAAAATTCTCACAACACACAATGCAAGCCATATTTTCCCGTCAAATGACGATTATCTAAAAATACCACACTCCAAACTGTAAACGAATACTTTGTGTGTATTTTGTTTGACGAATTCATTACTGTGCTCTTTGACATGGGAAATGTTTGGGGATTTTGGGCTTTCGGAAATACAGGACTGAATTGAGTCATCGATCTTTCTTCAACGGGCGCTGGGGTGGCGAAAATCATGATAATCATCAAACTGCCATTTTCTATTGTTGGTGTATTACAAATCTTTGCTGAGACACTAAAGATATCCAGAATAAGATATTAAGATTTCAAGTGCTAATTCAGTAGTGTAATATAAAAATATCATATTAAAATAATTTTTAGTATTATTTCCATAATTTTATTTAAACAAAATCAGAACGTGTTCCGTTTATCGTGACCATTATCAACTGGTGCTCGAGGTGAGCGAAACCTATCTTTATATAAAAATTGTGGAAGTAGTCTTCCTTTTACGCGAAGTTTTTTGAAAAAAATCAGAATCGAGCAAAATCAAATACGTTCCGTAAAAAAATCGCAAACGATTTTTATAAATGAATACAATTGTGTATGTATGTATTTTTATGTTCCCCAAATTGTATTTTATAATCCATAAAGAAATTCAATTTTATATGTAAAAACAAATTTTGGATTATATGTAATGTTTTGATCCTTTTTTAAACGATATTTTTATTTTTTAAACAAATTTATCAAATTGTATGAAACTCGCGCTTTTATCTACAAACAATTTATCGCATAAAAGAAAGATTTAATGTAATAAATTTTTCACTAAGAATTGACAGTTACGCATTAAAAGTGAAATCAGGTCATATTGATACAAAAATTGCTTTTACACAAAAATTCAGTTTGAGATTGTATTCGAACAAAATTAACAGGAACATGCAATTTGACACTATCGGATATGGAAGAGTTCTCATTTTGGCATCGCTTACGTTGAAAAAAATACGTGACATGATACATAAACATTTAGTTGCGTGATAATTTTTTAAGTTTCCTGAATGAAAATTTGTATTCATTTTTTACCACAGCATGTATATGATTTTTACACCGTAATCCATTGGTCTATTTGGAAGGGATTATAAGTGGCCATCTTCAGATCTTTCCCCACTTAAATTGTACACGTTCACCAAACCACGTTCTGGTCGAGGCGTTTTAAATCCAGTGCTGACCCTGGTGTAAGGGTCATACCCCTCCATTTAAAATTAGAAATAGCTTTCGGTAAGCCACAATGTAATACCGTCAGTTAGATTCCTATTTATTTTGTTGTTTATGGCTTACAATCGCCATTTTAATTAACATCTGTCATCCTGCAACACCAATGGCCATCCCCTGACCGCTTTTTCGATATTATTTTAGAAATTTGACAACTATAAATAAATTCCAGTGACGCGCCGGGTTTTAAATACAGAATGCGTAGTTTTGATTCTGTATTGACACTGTTGATTTTATGATATTTTTGAGTGTCGGTTTTCAAACTACTGCAATCTTAACAGTTCAGACGTTAGCAGTATGTAGAATGTTTTTATTTTATGCGCGTAACGTTTGTGTGTACCCGCCTTTACATTCCCGAAGATTGTCAAACAGAAATAAAGTCAATCGTATAAAAATGGAAACAGCCTACATAAATGTGTTTGTATGAAACAATGGTAAATTACAAATATTTTACAGCAAAATCTTTTGTCATATTTGCAAACACAATAATAATAAAGGGAATAAATTTATATTTCTATAAGAATTGTAACAATCGGTCGTAAATCTCGAATTATTATTCCACTGGACCAAAGAGTTAAACGTGTGAACGCTAAGCAAAAAGCCATTTTTGTTGAATATGTTTTATTGGTTATTATTCCAACCAGCAGTGGCGTCACTTGCAAACAGCTTTGTTAACGCAGCCTGGGACCGGTGTGAAATGACAGCTTTTATCAACCATCGAATCATGAGATTGAATATTCCAATAAACTTTACACATATTTTCTTTTTATACTTCGGCTTTTGATTAATACTTACCATTATTAAATCATTGCACAATATAATATTTAATTGATAAAAATAAAAAAATAATATGCAATTTAAAAAACATAAGATTTATTGTGGATATACATTTTTATTGTTGTTTGGGTGTTTTTTTAAATTTTTATTTAATTAATAAAACTTATGAAATATTTTGAAAATACGCATTTCTTAAATGAAAATATTAATACATTAAATTAGAAGTGTCTCGTATAGACGACGTCAGGATTGTGGAGTCAAGTTCGTCAAGAACGAGCTACTCTAACTACTTTTTCGATTAGATGATTTTGAAAAATTTGTCGGATTGGTTGGGTTATCCTTAATTTATTGCACATAATAAACTTTTCTTAGTCGGAGTCATGCTTTTTTGAAACTTCTACACCCCTTACCAAAAACATTCGTTTTCGAGATATACGACTGAAAGGTTCGCAATCTCTGACAATTTTACCTATTCTCGATTCGTCCCTTATGGCGGCAGGTGAGGTGCGCCCTTAAAAGGGGAATTGTGTTATTTTTTTCGTTTTTCCGATATTTACGATAACTAAATCGCACGCGCTTATAAATAATATGCCACATGGTTTTGGTTTGACGTAGTAACGCATGCATCGTAAACCATTTTAAAAAATTATTTTATCACACGGTGGAAAAAATAGCAATGTATTCTATGTTCTACAAATTTATTTTTAAAAAATATATAGTTTATAGCTATTTCGCCTACATTTGCATATCTATATATAGCTGTGTAGAAAGGGTACACAATACATCCTCTCTCCTGTTTTAACGGCCTAGCTTTGTTTCTTTCTCGCAATAAAACTAAATTTTTGAACAATTATAAATGAAACTAAAAAAAAGTTATGACAATAAGCTTACATGTGGCACGAAAATGGTCTATTACGGAAGCAAATCAGGCCCCCTCCCCCGTAGAGCGGTTTAATCAGTGGACTAATTGATATATATGTAAATAATTTTGTAGAACTAAAATAAATACATTGCTATTTTTTTCACCGTGTCATAATGGAGTTCTACCAAGTGAATGCCAATTTAATCAATACATTATTTTATCCATTCCAAGAAGGGTTTTCTTTAAACTTAGCAAGAAAAACAAAAGTCGTACGATATGGTGCAAGGGCGAGACTATTCAAAATGAACGTAACACGTGGGTAGTTAGTTAAGATCAGAGGTTATTTTTTTGTGATTGATTTGATAAAAATTTTCAGTTCTGTTGCATCCGTGTGATAGAATGCCTGAAGATGCCGAAAGTCGAAATGCGGGTCGTTAGTGACAAAACATGTGGAATTGTACAAAGTTGTAACAATTCCAATTTGATATTAAAATTATAAAAATCAAGCATCTTCAGTCGATATTATAGGTTTGAGTAGACTTGAGATATCTATGTGGGTGGAATATTTACGGAATTGTGGTCAATCATTGTAATCAAAATGAGTGCATTCAAATTTATTGTCGCACAGCATTTCTTCTTCAATTTCAATTCAAGAGAAACACCATTTTTTACTAGTCGTTGAAAAAACACTACTCTCACTAATAAAAAAATTAATTTTGTCAGGTTTTTTCCTACCTTTCCTATTTATGTGGATTAAATTAAAGATCAACCAAACAATCCGGCAAATTATTCATTGATTTGATTTTTAATATCGTCTAATCGTCTGTTTTTAAACACTTTCATGTGTCACAAACCGTATTTTTTTAAACTACTGTTGGCTGTAAATCGACTGCAAACTTCGCCTGCGATTTATTCTGGATTGACTTATATGAAAAAATCACAAAACTTCTTGTATATAGTATATATTTAAAAATAATACCAAGCTTGCATTAATTTACGCGCTTCATCCATTTTCAGTCGTGCAAAAGCGCCTCAAACATAATGACTGTTCTCCATAAATAACCTTGCGAATTTCTCTTAAAAATACAAAACAATGGAGCAATATTCCCAAAACAAAAACGCGTTCGCTGCCTGCAATAAATTTCAATTGAGACGCCTTCCTTTTAAATTTAGTGACTGCAGTTTAAAACACTTAAACAAGCATGTTTAATTAAAGCAATTGTTTGTTTTAACAATATCACCTGCGTCATTGAAGGCTGTGAATTGCATTTGTTCATAATAATATGTTCTAAAACGGTTCACAGACGGAAATATGCAGGAATTATTTGCCCAGATGTTTGGTATTGTCATTTGTGTAAGAACACATCATTACGTTTAGCATTCATGATGTCTCGACAATTAGTCTACATACATAATTAATGCCCGTCTTTTATTCCTGTAAAAATATATTTTATTTTGGTTGTTTGTCGCAATACCATTTACAAGTTCAATTCCTTGGAAGTTGTCAATGGCTCGTTCCATCCCGAATTTAATGTGTCAATTTTCAAATGTACAGTAAAACACCTATTTATATAATAAAGTGGGGCATGAAATTTGAAGTCGTGTAATTGGGGGATTGATTCCAATGCAAAATTACGGGGTTTTCCCGCGAAAAATGCAGAATTTTGCAAGAAAAATAAGGACGAAATATTTTTCTTATTAGGTTATAAAATGCATAGCGCTCGCCAAATCCAGCACGCAGACAGTCGCCCGGCTGTGTTTTGCAGCCAAGCGATAGTACAATTAGGGGATTTGCGTCGAATAGTTCAAGTAAGTGTATAATTCTGAGTAGTGTTATTGGGATTTCCACCGGTAATCTGTCAGGAAGTAAGCAATTTTGAGGGTTGTTTGTTACAATCGGAGTGTCTAACTGAAAAAAACTGATTTCCTGTCGGTTACTATTTCCACTATTTTAAAATTAAAGTTCAGGGTTGGTTTTTTTCATTTGGAGTGTTATCAACTGACTATACATTGTGTATTATTTGTTAATACATAATTCTTTTACACCAAGAAGTGACAGTTGACACAGGAAAATAAAAAAATCTTAGTCTTAACAATTCAAAAAAAGCAATATTATGAAGTGAAAAAATATATTATTCGAACTTTCCCGCATTTTTTATTTTTTCCCTTGGAGTCGCTTGAAAAAAGTAGAATGTGGGTTCACCGAAATGAAAATAAAGTTCATACATCGATAGACGATAATTAATATTATAAATTTGTTAATTTTTGTTATGTTGGTAAATAACATTTTTTTTACATTTTCACAATTTTCGAATTATGAATAGTTTCGCACCGTTCTACAAAAGCCAATAACCTCTTGATTTTTTATTATTAAGAATTTAAAATTAAATAAGTAAGTTGGTAGGCTTGTAAAATGTAAATGTACACAAATATTTTACATTATGATTCGTGTTGTTAATTTTTTAATGATTAGTTAATTGCACTTTAATGATAATTCCTAGCAATGAAATATTTCGTTTATTAATCGCCATGGCAACGACTAAATGTAGTTATTCATAGACTCGGCAGTTTTTAAAAATCAAAATTGCAATACTGTCATAAGTACAGTGATATACTGCTAAACTTCTATCAGCCGGCTCGTACCTTAGTAAACACCAACCCCTAATTTTTATACATTTTTTCTTTAAATTAAAAATTAATTCTTCATACATTACATAATTTATAGGTTACATAAATTCATTCCCAATATTGTTCTGATTTTCATTTTGAACGTTAACCGTGATGGTGACTTCTGAGATTGATCGTGAGCGAAACCGGTCATGATCAGCAAATGTATTGTAAAAATAGTACTAAAAATTTGAGTTTGATGTTTAAAATTAATTTGAGTTGCTGAAACTTTGTGATATTACACACGGTTCTGTTGAAGGAAAAATCTTCAATCGTTAAAGACGAAACAGTGGAATTGTATAAAGTTTCAACATTTAAAATTTGGTATTAAAATTCCGTCAAGCAGTGACTGTGAACACAATAAAGGTGATTTCAAATTTAACCATTATTCACTTTGTATGAGGTGCATAACCTCGCCACTGGTTAGTTACGACTGCCTTTAAAATTTTCGCAATCTGTTATCTCGCAAAACTCCGCTGTTTAGAATTTTTGAATGTGACGTTTCGAGCCAAAAATACCTTTTTTGTTAATAAATAATAGCTTTTCACAGGCAAATTAAATCTACATAAAAATGTTTTTATTACACGCCAAACAGTGCGGATCTCTCAATAGAATTAATTGCCCGAGCAATTAAATTTATTGCGGTTACCTTAAAATATTGTATAATTCTAAAATGATGAATAATATTAATTAATTTGTAGGAATATTATAAAGATTTTAAAATTTTTTCACATAATGAAAAAAACAACCATATATTATCTCATCCTCAGTTCAAGAGAACATTTTATTTTTGTATCTAAAGAAATTTGTAATACACGCAGACCTCGTATAACACGTCTCCTCTAAAACCCGATTTTTAACATCAATTTATATATTTAGTTATTTTTATGAAATTTAGATATAAAAACATTTCTGATGTTTTTGAGATTCGAAAACTTAGCTAAGTGAGTTTCAAAAATAATTTAATCTAGTTCTGAAACCGAAAGAACTCCCACCTAACAATGAAACTGCGTGAACTCTTAGTTCTGTCTAGACAACGTGGCATATTTATTATATATTATACTTAATTCCTTTGTATGTATCATTGAATGCTTTCAGAGACAATATCGTTAAAGGTATGTCATGCCTCATTATAAAATGATACCAACAAGCGAACTCATTCTGTACAGGTTTTAATAATTTGCCTTATTATTGTCTATTATTTATCAAAATATTGCAAACTCGATATTAACATAAATAAATATACTATTCTTTCGCTCCAATTAACTTTTTTAGTTGAGCATATTGGCTTTCGATTCGAGAGCAAACTGAAGTTCAATAATCACATTAAAATTAACCACTTTCACGGTGTTAAATGTCACCTCTTGATGTAAATGCATGATATTTTAAATAATAATATTTAATAATACTCACGATGACCAAAGCCGGCACTGATCATAAAATATATTGTGGAAATAAACACGAAAAAATGATTTTATAATATTTTCTTCATTCTATCACACGGATGCAATTATAGTTCTGTTGCGTCCATATAATATAATGTGTGTATAACCAGCCTGCCAATGGGAATGTCACTAGTAAGAGGATCGACAATGTAAATACATAAGCTTTCCTTTGGATGTCGACATATTTTACGTGTAGGAGAGTGATTTCAGACGAATACTATTTTTTAATTTAATTAAGTAATTTTACCTTTTTCAAAACATTTCTTGGGTGCTAAAGCAATAAAATATAATTTGTGATTTTTGTAACGTATATAATAAACAAATAAATAATACCTACCTATTTATGGTACTTCAATTTTTTAATGACGCCTTACGTGACAGGTTGAACAGCTTCTAGAAAAAATAACAAACTCGCTCATCCGTTACCCGCCGTTTTTAAATACCGAACTATTCAATTCTTTACATTATTTTCTTTTTTGTTTCTTTATGTAAGCAGTATTCTTAAAATGCCACCTCGCTTCAATCAATGGTATCCTTACAATTCGTCCAGGAGGTTAGTTTGACGAATTTATGTCATTGTTTTCTAAAGAATATATTCTTCAATTGTTTTCGATGTTAACCGATGCAATTTTCGTTTCGATCAAATGCCATGTGCAATCGAAAACTTATAACATGATTACACTTAATGTATAATATCGGTTAAAACTAAATAATATAAGAGCCCAACGAATTCTATATAATTTGGTACATTTTTTTTTAAATGGAAATGTTTTTTACATTTCGCTCATTTTTTTTTTTTAAGATAAGGACCGACTTCGCTCATCACGAGCATCGTCAAATAAACGGCTGTCGGTCAAAAGCGATAATATTAATGACTGGACCATAATATAATATTTGCGCGATATATCGAGGAAATTAATAAATGCGGGATTATTTAACATTGATCTTTTGGTCGGGACTATAATTAATAAACGAAGCATGCGGGAACGTAATATCAGAGTTCCATGTAGCTATTTTTGCCTTACTATCAATACTGGTGGATATTGATAATTGAAACAGATCGGGGGTATTAAGATGTCAAAAATATAGTTTTCATTTCATACGGTAGTTAGAATGGAACCAATCTCATTTGTTATGCACGTAGAAATTAATATTCATCGCGTACAAATTTATTTCAATATTGTTAATTCGGGTGCGAATTGTTGCGTAACGGATAAGATTAAGGCTACCTTTTTGTGTTGGTCATATTGTTCGGATATGAATGTTACCATGTAAGAAAATTTGTATATTTATGCTAACAAGTTCAACCCTGGTCGATCAAGGATTTTTTTATTATGTACACTATATATTTATATGCGTTACAATGAAAGTACTTTTCACGTGAAAATATGGTCAGGTATCGACAATTTTCATGTTTTGTCAGCGATGCGTGTCATAACGTTGTCTATGGCAGTGCTCCGTATACTTTTCTTACATACGACACATCAATATACATCCTAGAATTTCGCGGCACGTCAAATGTTAAAATATACAGGTATTAGTTTGATAGAAAAATTTTACATTATAATAAAAAATAATGTCAATTAGATTGTATTTGACCGCGACACACCGCTTGCGGAGCACTGGTGTATGGTTTTAAAAATAAGTTATTAGACGAATGTCATATTACATTACATAATTATATTTTCATATCATGATAATAGGATGAGATATGACGAGAATGTGTTGGGATGTGATTTCACTGAAATCTCAAGCGAAAATTAATTTTTATTTTAAAGGCTCTATATATGTAGAATGTGCTGGGATATGACCACTGAAATATCCCGTAAAGATTTAATAATGTTGGTGTTGTGGAAATTATCTGGCTAAATTTTAATACAAAAATTAACCCACATACGGAAGTTTTGACAGTGTTAAATCAATATTTTTTTAAGTGTCTTTTAACCATCAAAACTGTTTCGATAAGTGTCGTTTGCAGTCAAAGAGTTAAATTAAAATATTTTCCTGTTAGCATAAATGCGTTAAAATTATAATCATTTATTCACAGAATAGGATTTATTTTTTAATGCGCCATAATCAAATAGTAAATCGTTGTGTGTTGAAGTACATAATGACACGCAGGAGGTAAGATAATATCCTGGGTTGGGATTTATGCAGTCGAATTCCTTATTTTTTTTCACCTGGGAATAAGCTTTTAGGGTATTTTAATTTATCCCCTTTGTTAAAATAGCGGGATATTTCTCGGAAGAGCTTGCAAGCTCAGGTAAATTCGCAGTGGGGTGTACGTTTCGCGCGCACAAGGAACGAGAAACCTTTGTCTTGTATTGCCACATTTTAAAAGATTCATTCTTTCAATGACATACGTTATTCACCTAAGTTTTATTTTGTTTTACTTATTTTTGCCGTTGAAATAACATCCCCATTCCCTAAAGTGAATATTATCAGTAATATTATTACTTATATCATATATTTTTTATCAGGACCGGTTTCGCTCATCACGAGCATTATCAACTGATAGAATACAATTTACGAACAATTTTATTTATACAAAATATTTGAATTAGAGATAGCAGGTATACTAAACTATGGGTTCAAGAACTAAGAAATAATTTACAGGAAATCGTTCAATATTTATATATTATTATATTGTATGATTTCCTGTATCCTGTATCCCATATTAATATTATCTGACTCGTGATTAGTCGAAACAATTACTATCAAGTCTTCGTTCAAAAAAAATCGCGCAATAACGAGCAAACCGCGTGAAAAGGGGACTGGTTATACTCCTTTATGAAATTCGTATAATCAAAACAACGTTCACAAGTCTAGAAAACGCAATGTTGAGCACTCCAAAAAATATTGTATTAAACCAATTTGTGTGATTAATCGAAATAAAAAGCAATTTTTAATTTTAATTTTTAAAGCGTCCAATAAATATTTCCCTTCAATTACGTTTTTGCTCCACTGTTACGTGTGCGTTTACGTAAGTAACTTACGTTAAAACGTAAAGACGGGGTTGCGCTATATTTAAATTCAATAAATATCATTGATACACTTTATTCATATTTTTATATTGGTACCATTGTTTCGAGAATGGTATTGTTTAAATGAGATAAGAAATGATTCTGGTCGTATTAGAAAAATTATCTTCGCACGTTTCAAAGAAGCCAATATATGGCGATTTTGAAACGTTAACTATTTGTTCTCCGAAGACACGCGCTGGTCATTTTATTGCAGTCGTTAATATTTGTATTGCTTGCTACAATACTGATCTTTACAAAGATAAATCCTTTGTAAACGAAGTGGAGGCATAACGCTCAATTCTTTGTTATATTGTGGGTTGGTTACCTGGAACCTGGAATAAGAGCGGCATCTGTATACATCTCCCACAGGTAAACATACTAACCAGAAATCCTAATTTTGCGGCTGCCTTTTGATGTTATGAATTACGACGGCAGATTCAGGAGTACTTTGGACGATAACACAACAAATAATACTTAGAAGCATTGAGTATTGAAGCAACACACGTATATACTCGTCAAATATAAGTAAAAAAACAACTAGGCTTATCGTGGAGATATTCAAGTACAGTGCAAAAAGAAAAAAAAACATTTAAAATGTTCGAATTATTGAAATTTTGTACGATTTGACTATTAACCCGGGTTTCGCCTTTTGGCATCTACAGGCATTCTATCACACGGGTGCACTGTACCGGGAAGTTAGCGACAAAACATGTAGAATCATACAAAGTTCTTCAATCGAAATCATATATTATTAATCTTTCAATTGTGGGGCGTCGATTTTTCGACAGTCTTGTTTGCTACTAAAACCTCACTCGGTGTAATTCATAGGTCACACTTGTCTGTAATGTAGCACCCGTTTCAACGTCAATTATTTTCAGAGACAGTGTCGCTATATTTCAAGAATAGTCACTATATCGAATAATCTAAAAATGGCCCCGGAATCAAATGGTTAATGTATAATTAAAATTTATTTTTATTATAAAACTTGTGATGTGTTTTGTCTCTTTACGAAGTTTCTTTTTACTTAATAGTTATCTTCACGAATAACCCAAACTTTTTAATTTTTATTCTAAATTTAAAATGGGCCACGCAGTCATAGTTGTTTTATAAAATGGCGTCCATAATGTATAATTTCCGTCATTCTCCAAAAACTTTGTGCAATTACTTGAAATGTCATCTTAACAGGGCTGTGTCGTTAAAAAACAATCGACTGCTTCTAAATAAGTTTTATTTTGTCCGGCTTATGAGCATGAGCAAGTTAAAGATAAACCAATCAATCCGGCAAATTGTTCATTGAAATATTCTTAAAAATCGCCTCATAAATAAAGTAGTAAGGTCGTTCGTTTTTCACGATTCCAACATTGAAAAAAAATAACATGACTTCTACTCCACAGTCCTGCTTTTATCGAAGTATCAAGATTGATTGTGTGCCATTATTTCGAATGGTAAAGTTTGAAAATAATGAATGAAATGCATATTTAAATAAAACAAGTTTTATGTGAACAAAACCAAATTTTATCCAATCCGAATTCATCTAATAGATAAATCGATTGAAAAAAACCTCTATTATTCTATCTGTCAAAACCATTCTACATATAACTTGCAAGATTCAAATTTCGAATAACATGCGCTGCGTTCAAATTATTCGGTTGTGTTTTCTTCTTCTTTTAAAAACTATATTTTTGCTGTGTCGTTCAACTTATTATCATTTCATCCCACACGCTGTTGAATTATAAACATTGTAATAGAATTTACCATTTTTATCTTATTTACTCTCACGGCAAACGAGATTACTTTAAGGTACATAGTATATAATATATCCGAGACATTTTAAGGTCAATATTTACATCCTTATGATAAGGTAGGTCACCACTGCTTAATTTATTTTACTGGCAACAAATTATCCCGCATCGTCTCGTATTATCATTTCATTGTATCGTAAAAAAATGTTTTCGCATTTCGTTTTTCGTATTTTGCCTTGACATTCAATTTAAACAATTGTCATTTACCACAGTGTTGCCAATTCATTCAATGACGCGTGTGCATTCTAAAAAAGCAAAATAATTCTTATAAAAACGTGTTTTTCTATTCATTCGCTGTAACAATGAAACATATATTCTTGACTTTTTTAAAAGATTTTTATACCGCTAAGTCCTATTGAAAAAAACGTTATGTTGAATAATAATTATTATTTACGATATATTATGTTAATTAATAGAAAATAACGTATAGCACTGTTCCATCAACTTTATATTTTTAAGATTAGCACCGGTTTCCTTCATCGTAATTAAAAAAAAAATCAGTATTAAATTTTAATTTTAATGTAACGCATTTCCATCAAGAAGTGACAGTTGAAACGTGAAAAAAATATATTTATATTTATTTTTTCGTAACCAGGACCGGTTTCTCTATCAACAAAAGTTATCCTTGAGGAATATAAAAAAATTAGAATAAGTATATAAAAAAATTAGAATAAGTATATAAAAAAATATATTTCATTAAAACATTTTTTTTTTTAATTTTTGAAACTCAATTCCACACATTTTGTCACTCATATCCCAGATTTCCTCTTTCGGCATATTCGAGCATTCTTTCACACGGATGCAATGGAATTGACAGTGAGAAAATAGTTTGCATTGCTTGTATACTAGAGTAATTAATTATACAGGAAAAAATCTAGACTCTTATGAGCTAAATGTGTATCTGAAATGATTTTAATAACTACTGATTTAGTTAGTGATGTCGTTCAAATATGGAAAAGATAATCGTTTATCAATACAGCTATATGGCTATTACGAGATGTTTTCGCAATAATCAACTACCATTAATATTTAATTAATTATTATAATAATTTCATTGGCATACTTATTTTAAACGGGCTACCAATTGCATTAAAATTAAATACAAAACAACTCCTAACTTCTCATAAACCTAAATTTCAATTCCACCATTTTTCAAATGTATTAATTATAGCAATGAGGATTCTGCAGATTTTATTTTTTCAAAATGGAATGTTTTTAGAACGAATAAATTTTCATATTATTAAAAAAAAAAATATATGGCTATCTAGCAAAGTATCCAGCCAGTCAATTATTTAATATGATATTCCAAATTTGAAAAATATTTTTTGGGAGTGCTGCTTTCACTTTGATTATAACCATAAAGTGTAACTGTAAAGGTGCATCGTCATTATAATAATATAATGAAATTATCTATGCGTATTCAACAAATTATTACGGCATATTTTATCCAACTACAAATAACTGATGTATACAGACATTCAATTATTGCATACGTTGCGATGATGACACATGAATGAACATTATTAACATTGCCTTGAGCGTTTTACACTATGTTTGTTTTATGAAAAAAATAATAACCGGCAAGTATCCCGCGTTAACTTTATAATTAATATTAGCGGAGGAGTGCAAATGAAAGTGTTGTCATCGCGACTCGTTTTAAGTGGGACATCTTCAATAATTTCATGTGACGTTATATTTTCAAAAGAGATGGTCAACTTGGTAACACTGAAATTCTAGAATTCCACACATTATAAATGACATTCAAATTATCGGATCGAATCAATCAACCTGACAATTTTAGTCATATGTAAGATATATAATGGTAATATTAAAAAGGCATAACTGCTCGCTTATAAATAATAATGGATTCAACTGGACTTGTTTATTTATATTGCATCCGTGTGATAAAATTCCTTAAAAGTAACAAAACTTTTTGAATTGCACATAGTTTTAACTATTCAAATTTGATACTGAAATTCCATCATGTACTCTCAACGGCTTACGTCATCATCAGAAATATGTTTGAACGTACATTTACTTATCTATATATAGCTGCGTAGAAAAGAAACAATACAACTTCTCTTCTGTTCTAACACCCTAGTTTCATATTATGCTAATAAATTCTAATATGTGTTAATCTAGGTTTTATGGGTAACAAATGTCAACAAGGAATAAGTATTTTACTACAATATTTAAAAAAATGCATTAGCCTTTCGTAATGGTCTGAGAAGCGGTGATCGATTTATATTTGTTTATTCATTAAGAATTTCATTGGATTGCTGATATCTATTAATTTCTAATTTTTCCAATGCGTTTATCTTAGGGCCTTTGTTTCAAAGATTTAAGTAGGTATTGTGGGCACTGAGCTTAAATTTATGTTAGGCGATTCTTTTATGAGATGATTTGCTAATTGTGAATCAATTTTTTTTATAATTAAGTGAACTTATATTTTCTTTAGCCCGAGTCGATCGATATACCACTGCCTGTTTGTCTTGTAAATTAAAGCATGTTAGTTTGTTGAGTAAGACTTCAAGTAAAGTCAGTTCTGCTGTTCAAATGTCGTATATAATCTTGATTTACACATATCTCAATTTTATCCGATAAAGGGATTACGATCGTTGGAGATTCCTGCTAATTACATTATTATTGTCAACGCTGTGTTGTCAGATGAGAAAAGATAAGTAGAGATCGTGTCGGAATTTTCCACAAAATGTAAACATGGGCGTGTGTTTTGTTTGACCGACGCCAATTTTCTGTCAGCAGAACGCTGTAATAGTTTTATGTAACGACTGGTTTTTTTTAAATATCCATACTCGGATAAATAATGTCACTTAGGTCAAGAGATTCTAAAAATTCACGGAATCTCTTGAATAATCATAAAAAGCGTTTACAATGAAAGAATAATATAGCAATTAAATGAAATGTGTGACGAAAACTTCATAGTAAATTTGAAATACTATTCGTGATGTAACATTCGACATGGCTAGATATGAATCGTGGGTTTACGTCAGTAAAGATTTAAATCAACTGCATTATAATGTTTGTTGGCAGTTTTTAATTCGTTTAATAGATAAGCGGGCA
Organism: Himalopsyche japonica; assembly: GCA_028555115.1. Taxonomy (NCBI): domain Eukaryota; kingdom Metazoa; phylum Arthropoda; class Insecta; order Trichoptera; family Rhyacophilidae; genus Himalopsyche; species Himalopsyche japonica. The sequence goes on along the minus strand of JAHFWJ010000416.1, from coordinate 2,417,773 downwards.
AATTTGGTTCCGGTATTATATTATGCACTTACATTAACTGGAAAAATAGTTTTAACCCTTCGGCTGCTAGAAGATTGCAATATGGTGATAATTAACCGCAGGGTTTCGGAGTCGTTGAAAGAAAATACGTCTAAAAATGTTTGATCTTGTCAGGTATTTTCTTACCTTTCCTATTTATGTGCATTAAATTATAAATCAACCAACCAATCCGGCAAATTATCGAAAAAGTAATCGGAGTCAATGATTTTTCACGACTCCGACTTCGGCCAAAACACCGCGATTCTATGACTCCGACTCCACAGCCCTGGTTGACACTTAAGAATATTAGAATGCTAATTTAAAAATGTAAATGTAGCCTGATTTCTTTTGATAATCTCCATTTGTTTGCTTAACACAATCAATAGTGAATTTTTAATCAAATTGACATTTACTTGGTAGAACTCGATTACAATACGGTGAAAAAATAGCAAAAAAGTTGACTAGTATTTGTTGCATTATATTCAATATAATTAGTAATCTTAAATATGATTAGTAAAGCATGAGTGTTGCCAAAAACTTATATCCCTTGTATCGCAGTAACCCCAATGTATGTCAATTAAACCTTTTTTTCATGTAATGGCAATTAACACAAAGGTTTTTTTATGTTGGAATCAATACCAATTCTTTATTCATAAACTTTTGTTCGTATTTCATCTATCGAATCTCATATTCAAGTAATTCTCGAAAACACGTTTCTAGTCAATGATTCAATTCTCATCTAAAACAAGAATAAAATCGTTTTGAAAACCTGTTATTATACAAAGGCTCAAGGACTTGCTATGAATATAATAATTTGCTTGACATTTATGAGAGATCAGGACCGGTATAGTTTATTGAAGAGGCACTTGAAAACATTTCAAAAAATAAAAATATAGATTACATAAACCTTCTCTCACAGGAATATGTATTTTATTTCACCATACTTTGGTTAGACATTAATTTCACGATTTTGTTTTTGAATTTTAAACAAGAATATTTTCTTGCGTATAATTTTTAAAATATCGGAAAAATAAATTAGACACCATAGAAACCGTTTTATTTTTTCTTTTCACTATAATTTTACAAACCTTTAATACTTGAATTTTCCTCCTAAACTTTCCATATTTAGGGGACGTGGCACGAAACATTTTGAGAAGCACTGCTTTAAATGACAATGTTTAAATAAAAGCTTGTTAGATAATGAGGGTATATGTCAGACCCTAGGAAAATGGCTTTATTATCTCGTATGACAATACAATAATTTAAATTACTTATTTTACTTATTTCTATGCATCAGCTTTATCCTACTAGAATCTTTCTATTTTTCAATAAATATTTTCATTTTTATTCGTGCGAAAAAAAGGCTACACCCATCTCGAACATAAGTTCACGACTGATGAATTTTGACTTCGCCAATCATTGTGAGCGGATACTTACGCTGTTAAATGTTGCCATATATTATAAAAATGAGGGATTGGTTTTTAATAACGTGCTCCTATTCAGAGAAATTAGCTATTTGCGACATTACTGGCCATCCAATATTTTCTTCTTCATTCTGAAATATGTGTAAAAAGACGTTTATTTTAAATTACCTTTAGTATGGACATTGTATCACCAATATTGTAATAGATATTTAATATAATATAACAGTTGGGGGAGGGTTTCCCAACTTTCAGGTTTTGAAAAGTTAATGATATTTTTCGAAGAAACACGTCATACAATAAGTATTAATTTCTAAATGATTCTATTACTTGACATATTAATAAATAGTGTTATTTTTTCTGTTTCAGGTAATGGAAAATTCTTTTGAGCTTCACTAAATATACATGTAACTTAGTTACATATATAATTTCTCAGTAAGTATTTTGTTTCATAAAAAGTATGTAATCAGTATTTTGAAATCAATTTTGAATACATTACTCTTTATAATAATTAAATCAGGGCTGTGAAGTCGAAAATTCGAAAAGTCGAAGTCTTGAAAAACGAGAGAATTCGACTACTTTTTCGATTAATTTCAATTTAAAAAATATCTCGATGAACAATTTACCGGATTGATTGATTGATTGTTTGGTTAGTCATTACTATAATGCACATAAATAAGAAAGGTATGGAAAAAACCTGACAAAATTAAACATTTTATAGTCGGAGTCTCGGTTTTTTTAACGGCTTCACAGCCCTGTTTTAAATGACTATATACTGAAATAACCACAAGTTTTAGTTTTACTTTCAATCGAACGTTACCGGTTTTGTTTAGTGCGAGCATTGTCAATTCAAATAATACAAATTGAAGCAAATATTTTTGAACAAAATTTTGACTTAATAATTATCAGATATACAAAACCAATGATTTAAGAACTAAGAAGATAATTTACAGATGGTCTTACAAAATATATCTCAATAAGGTGAAACAATTGAAATAGTTTACAAATTTTTAAAAGTCAGTTAATGATTATTTGAAACACTCATTGGAAGTTTGTAGTCAAATAATACATTCGTATGAAATGGCTTACAATTTGTTGGAACCGCATAATTATTTGTTATTAAACGTTTTTGACTGATAATACCTCAAAATTTTATAGCTTGCAATGAACCAGTTCACGCATTTTTAACTTTATTTAGTATTACAGAATACTAGATGAAAATATATTCAAATTTATTCTATGAATATAAAGAGAATACGCCGAAACAATAACTTTCCCCACTGAAACAAAAGAATTTGTTGCGTCACCTCAGTCAAACTATAAAATCATGTTTGAGCGGAGCTTAGTGAGTAAATATATAGCTTACAGAACCCGAGAGCTTGGGTTCAACGGCCTGCGATGTCGTTGACATTATTATGTCGAACATTGTAATGACTGGTCGATCTTGTCCGCGAAAAACGTCGAAATGGACACTCGGAGGTCATACTTTTGTAGCTTTTTTATTACGGTATGATCACTGGGTCATTGGACGTATTAAAACCGGCCACTGAATTTTTCCAAGCTGTACACTTATAATGGAAATTTACAATTGAGAATAGACACGAAAAAGACACTGTGTCTATGAGTAATCTAATCTTTTACTCACATAAGATTCTGCCGCTAGGACAGTGGTCCTTAACCTTGTTAACCTTGTGGAGGTACTGACCACCACCAGTTTCATATGCGTATTCACCGAAACTATGAATGATGGCCAAGCGGGGTATGTCATCATGAACCATAAATGTCGGGTTTGTCTTGATCTTCACTGAATCCATTAAAAAATAAGCTCATACGCTATAGTTTGAACACTGTGAACATCCTTGTATTTCGAAGTGTCAACAACTAAGACGTGAACCGGATTCAGTGTGGATTGCTCAGATCTGCAGCGACTATCATCTGCCGGCAACGAAAGAAAAATAATGCAACAAATAAAACAATTCTAGGGAAATGAAGGCGGCTTGAAGTATTCTGATCCTATGGCGTCATAGATCTTAACGATCCATCAATTTAATATACAAATAAAAAGTAAGCTGCAATTTATCTCCTCAACAGTCACAGGGCTGTGCCAACATTAGTTTTTGCTAGTGATAGTCCTCAAAGTATTTTTAGTTAAAGTTAATTTGATATTAAAATTCCATCTAGCACCTTCAGTCTATACTTACAAAACATAGACGATATTCGTTTATAATATTTTTCTTCAGTTACGATTTTATATATAATTTTTTTTTTTGTGGCACCCGTTAAAATATCTGTTAATTTATTTTTGAATTTTTGATAAAAAAATAATCATAAAACGTATTAAATGATTTCCATGCATATGTTGTTGTTTTTGAAAGCGTTAAAATCAGAACCCCGATATACAATTGTGTAAATAGTACTAAACACTGTGCCTAAAGCAGTGATGCGGAAGTCTGTGGACACGCACCCCTTATTTAATCATAATATTCATGAGATTACATGACAATATTGTTCCATGCCCTTCTTAAGTAGACATTAAACTGTCGTGAGGTACTTCGATGCACGCGTGCCACTACTGGATGTCGGATAAGCTTGCCTTATTAAGCAGGCAAAATATAAATTGACATTCATTGAAACGCGGTGAGCTTTTGCATTCAATTTGAGTGAACAACGACTACCATTCACTCACTCCCTCATTCACTCATTCAGCATCTAAACGATTCAATTAACTCGTTACAGGCTTACATGTGTATGCGACACACTTCGCAAAAGTTTGCGTTAATGCGAAAATATGAGTAATCGGTCTCGAAGGAAGCCGGGTCAATCTGTGATCCCTACGTAATGGGAAACAATTAGTTATTAGTCAATGTCTGGACTCTAAGATCGCCGATGGCGTCTAGCGTAGATCAGTCTACGCAAAAGATGGCGAACCTACGACACGCGAATGTTTTATTATGAAGTGAAAAAAAACAAGTGATTTTTTTTCTTGTGTTAAAAAAATTACAATAGGCAATTTAACAATTTTTTTATAGTCTTATTCCTGTGAATTATTGTTTTATTCAATTTTATTAAGCCAGACATAAGAATCAGGCCATTAAAGCTACCAACTATGAACCACATGGCATCTAGCATCCAACAACAAAAATTTCTAATAATACGGTGAAAAAATAGCAATGTATTTTGTAGAACTAAAATACATTGCTATTTTTTCACCGTGTTATAATGGAGTTCTACCAAGTGAATGCCAATTCAATCAATAAATTTCTAATAATAATTTTAGTTTTCAGGGCTCTACATTTTTTTTCAATTCAATCTCCTGAGTATTTTTTTTATTTGACCATTAATAAGTTCTTAATAACCTTAGTTTTTAATAACAAGTTACATACACATTCTGTGTAATTTTCATTTCCATGGCATGTAGCACGCGACATATTCTATTGAAAAAACATTTTTTGACACTCAGACTCAAAAAGGTTTTCTACACATGATCTACGCTTTAACCTGTTGGCTGTTAACGTATCTATTGAGACAGTTGATTGAAGTGTGTTGATAGATGAGAACTCAAAACATAAGAACGTTAAAAGGGTTAACACTTTAATAAAGCCTGATTTGGTTAAAACCAATACTACTGAATTATTCGGTTTTAGAATATCCTTTATGCAGTTCAGCAGGGAACAGGTTAAATCAGGTTAAAGTTTTTCTTTAAATTTTATACACTAATATCTTTTACATAGAACGTCCATGCATTTTTTTTTCAATTCCAACATGTTTTTGTTCATGGAAGGTCTTGGTATGAAAATTTTACGAAGCACAGTTTACATGGCTCAATTGAAAAATGGTTAAGAAAACTAAACCATAGTTAAATAATAAAACATAATCTATCGTATTTTTATAAATAAGACCAGAACTGGTTCTCTCATCGCCAGTATCGTCAACTGACTCTAGCTTGGTTTTTTTCGAAATAAAGCCTTTCTACCAAGGGTGACAGTTAACACATGAAAAAGACACCTACACCTAACGCACTCTCTCTACTATATATGTGATCATGTCGTAAAGATAGAACATAACATCTCATAGATCAAGGAAAGGTACAAAATATCTTGACATTGCTATCGAAAGAAAGGATTTAAATTGTTGAAACGTTGTTTGAACGTCGCGGTCAGATTCGTGAAGAACAAGTGACTCCGACTCCGGTCGATAAGAAAAAAAAGGCTTTAGAATCGGAGTCATGAAGTCGCGGTGTTTTGGCGTGAATCGAAGCCGTGAAAAACGAGCGATTCCGACTACTTATTTTTACTTACTTCACCCTAATCACCGTGACTCGATAGCCCTGATTTTTTTAGTCGGTTGTTGGTCAATGTTTGAATCCGAATCGTGTTTTATTTTTAATGACTCCACACCCCTGTAAAAAAATGAGTTTGTTTATTTTATCTGTCACCCAAATTTGGAAACAGTTCACGTATACTTACAAAAAAGGATTATAACTAACAGAAGCAACTCGCCCACTGAATCATTCTGAAATAATTTTAATAATATTGTCACAGAGTATCCTGACGTCACACTGTCATATTATCGTGACATCATGAGGCATGTCGTGGAATGACTCACAGAATTCAATGCCGTGAGTTTACATTTACAAATGTTACTATAAACTTTCTTTTCCAATGCGTTATTGTAATGCGTGGCTTCTTCAATAAACGCCAACGCTGAAAAAGAAAAAAAACACATAAAACCAGCTTTACTATCCTGCCCGTAAAAACCACACACTGCCAACTTATTTCGATTACGTAACTATTCCCAATTATTCGCGTTCAGAGTGTAGCCATTATACATAGATAAATAGTTTACAGTGAGGATTTTATTACTTCCTATGATGTCACTGTTTTTTTTTTAGATTGTAACACCAGTGGAGTGCTTACAGGAAATTGAAAAAAAAAACATTTGAATCAAGTAAAGATATTATCGTAGTGATTGACATTGACCAACAACCCAACTTTTGTCATCTTTTTTTTTTTAATTTGTTATTTACGTGCATAAAATTAAAAAGCAACCAATCAATCCGACGAATTGTTGATTGAGATATTTTTCAAAATCGTCTAATCGAAAAAGTAATTGGATTTGCTCGTCCAAAAACATGAGTCCGAAATAAACTCCAAAATAGACTCCACTACTCCGACTGTTTATTTTATGACCAAGGCCAGCTTTACCGATGCTCGCGATTAGTAAAACCGGCCTTAATCAAAAAAATATTCTAGAAATACGAAATTACTAGAATTTTGATTATTTATTAAAAATTAAATATATTTTAGCTCTTTTAGGCAGTGCTCCGCAACCGGTGTGCCATGGCACATCAATATGCCGCAGCGTATTTTTCTAACAATCTAAAATAAGAAAAATCATATAATTCGTCTACACTATAAAATATTTTGTCAAACCATAATCAAATGGAAGCAGAAATAATTATTTTTTCGTTGGAATTATATTATATCTCGATAAATACTTAAATATTATAAACACGTTCTATAATATTAAACGAAAATCTATAAGAAACAAAATTCCACGTAAATAAAGTTAATAATGCAGAAAGAATATCGAATTAAATTGAATTAAATTAAATTTAAAATATTGACATTTGGTGTTCCGCGAAATTTTGGAAAAAAGTGTTTTTGTGTGCAGGGGAAGACAAAAGGAGCGGAACAATGCTGTAAAGGTAATACAGATTGCATAGCCTTATTATAATACTTTACATATATAATACCAATAATTATTTTACGTCATCAAAATCGTTCGTAATCTTCCTTTTATAATTAGGATAATGCCATTGCTTAATTCGACATTGTCTTTAACGTGTTATTACACACATAAATATTCATCGAGCAAAAACTAATTATTGAAGGTTTCTGTTCATTATGTCAATACGGCGCCACTGTGGTTAGCCGCAACTGGGTGTTGCTTTGAAGTGCGGCATTAAACGTTAAATTGTCTTTTTTCCTTTAATTTAAATAATTATTCGCTTATTCGAAAATATAATCACGCTAAAACGTCTGATGCGCACAGAGTTCAGAGTTCATTGCTGAATTGCCGCTTAATTTTTCCATTTCATTAAAATTTTGCAACCAAAATTGAAGTTTGTTTGAAATCTTTAAATTTTAGCGATCAAATTTGCATTTACTTGGTAGAAATCCATTATCACACGGCGAAAAAGCAGTAATGTATTTTAGTTCTACATAATTTATAATGTACGCCGTTGATAGCTATGTCGACTTTGCCATCGTTAGAACTGTAGAATATATTGTAGTTCGAAAAAACCTAACTAATGAGTAACATATATTTTTTAAACAATGTATAGCCTAATACATGCGTAATATATGCTATTTTTACTTTATAATAATGTTAAAAAATTTATATATCACAGTTGTATGGTAAATAGATTGAGATAGAAAATATTCACATCGCTACTGTTTCTTTGAAGTTTTTGTGACAGATACTGGTAGTAAAGACAGACAGTCAGATTTACATTCGTATTTTCTAGTATGCAGTAAAAACTTCGAAAATTCTCCAGGTTTGTTTTAGACCGAATATTTTCGTATATAAAATGTTGAAAATACAGTGGGTTATCGGTTAACGAACACAATTTGATCTAAAACTATGTTCGCTATCCGAATTGCTCGTTAACCGAAAATTCTATTGAATGTTAAATGTCGATGAGTTTTACGGATAGAATAAGTGCATTAAAAAGATCGTTTTAGTTCGTTATCCGAATATGTATTCGTTGTCCGAACAAAAGAATCTTTCGGGATAGTGTTCGCTGTCCGAACTGTTCTTTAACCGATCACCCACTGTATTAACAATCGGATACTTAGTTTCACTTCAAATTCACGCATAAATAGTTACACAAATATAATATAATACAAACAAAATGTGTCATGGCGGCTGTCATTTAAAAGTTGTCTATGCTCTTCGTTAACCTTGTAAGCTAATTCAAATGGGCTTATGGTATCATTATTACATTTGCCGTTGTCTTTTGTGGATTAATGGATCACAGATTCTTAAACTAATCTCACGCGTGAATACTTTACTTCATTTTTTCTCGCTGTAACACCTTTTTAAGCCGCCATCATTTATCAATATCACAGTTTTTGAGACATCAGTTAATCAAAAATGTGTTGCTGCATGAATAACTTAGGCGAATATTTATTTTCCTAAATAATTTCCTAACTTACTTCGAATAAATACTTATAAAACAGTATTCAAATATTAATTTTTAACACTATTCTACCGATATAACCCCTTTTCTACTTTTTTTGGTAGCATGAAAAAAAAACAAAAAAATCCTTGAAATCTTTGAACAATACATTTTTAAACGTCCTTTTACTCAAAGTCCCTTTCAAAGTGTTAAATGTCACTTATCGGTGGGGAGGCATTATTAAATTTTATCTAGTAATAACAATTTTTAGTAAACTGATGATCGCCATGGGCTAAACAGATCCTGGTCATTAAATTATAAAATTTTAGAAATAGTACTAAACATTAAGGTATTTCTTTGCAGTTGGGCACTTCAATTTAAACAAATAACCCCTTAACTCGATCAATATTCTAATAATATATTTCAGGGGGTAAAATCGATTTTACATGAGCTTTTTTTTTTCTTGATTGACTTCCTTGCTGTCTTTTTACCTTTTTCCTTGTCCTGGTTTTATTGAGCCTTTAAAAAAATATAACCTTAAAACCTTGTTAAATGTCGTCAAAAGTGATAATATATTATACAATATATAGCGAGGCCTAAATACTTAGATCGAGGAAATCGATTAATCGGGAACGGATGAATATTCAACATGGTTTTTATGGCAGCATGGCCGCGAATAGATAAAACATATTTATTATTCCTTAATTGACAGTTAGAGGTTGCCTGTATTAACACGGTGAAAAAATAGCAATGTATTTTAGTTCTACAAAATTATTTTTAACAAATATAGTTGATAGCTATTTCGGCTCACGCCATCGTCAGAACTATTGCCTGTATTGATGTGCGAAATCTGAAATTGGCAACATTTATTAAATCAGTCGCCTCTGTTAAATAATTGAGTCCATTAGTTTGATTTAGTTTGATTATAACTTTAGAATGTTTGTATAAATACAGTTGGAGAATCTACTGAAGACTACAATAATTACACGACGGGGGACCGCACCGTTTTATACAGCGCGCATTTAGTTCTTTGATCAAAATTGATTTCTTATAAATGATGGCTGCAAAATTAAATACGGTTTTCATTGGAAGTACGAATTGTCAAGACAAGGTTTTTTTTTAAATATAATCCAGATTTTTTTGCATTCATTTTAGTGCTTCTGAAATTTAAATGAGCTAACAAATTTCGATTAGTTGTGTCACAATTTTTCTTTAAGAAGGGTAACCTTTTTCTTTGCGCTTGTTTATCCGAGTCCTTCTACACAAAAACCAGTTTAGTGTAGATTGACAATTATATCGACAAAAAATCATAAAAAAAGAAATTATTTTTCACTTTTTGAAGAACTCGTCTTATATACGTGGTAGTTATTGCCTCAAAAAATTTACTACTTTTTAACTCGATGTCGCTGTGTCATTTCAGTGTCATTGTATTATAGCACATTTGGATTCAATCAGCGTTCAATTGCATTTAAAAGTAATGTACAAATAAATCGATATCGGATCCCGCATCCAGTTGATGGACTGCTTCAATTTGTCAGCCGGTTAACGCCCACGTAGTGTTGAATGCCTTCTCTGCACAATTTATTGGCATTAAAAATATATATTTATAAATTATGCTTAATTTTTGCTAATTTAATACGCATAGTCATCCATTTAGCAAACTGTATTTTCTTAAACAATATCTGCTACCTAAACGCAATTGTGTTCGGTATTAAAAATAATTAATCTATAAAAGGTACTTGTCAATTATGCCGTCGCATTTTTTCCACTCTATTTGACAATGGTGATCTATATCACAAATTTTCTTTTTTATTTTATTATTAATTAATCATCTTAATGTTTTAGTTCAATCGAAATGAGGTTCAGGTGTATAAGAAATATTTTTGTTGGATTTTCTTCTTTGCATGTGATCCCCGCAAATTGCACTTAAATAGTTAGAAATTGTGTGTTTCTCAACCGAAATGCTGCGAAATGCTGCCTCAAACATTAAATTATCATTATTTTAATTTTATAATCCAAAAATTTAAAAGGCTGAGATACAAACAAACAATATTGGATATTTTTTTGATGGGTTCCTCGAAAGTATAGAAATTTTGTGGGAAATCACCGATTGTAAAAATGTTGTAGATCACTGACTTAAGCTTAAAATACACACAAACATATTCGTAAAGTTAAAGATAAAATTTGATTCAATTAACATGTCTCGATAGGAGTAATAAGTCGACAAACATGGCTGGTTGAAATTTGGTATTCGATCGTCGAATATAAGGAAAAACGTACGGTGAAATAAACGAATGACTAAGAAATTGGCTGCCAGTGTATGGAAAATAATTTATTTAACTTATGACCAAAAGATGCTAATTAATCTAAACGAATCATTAACCTTCTGACTGCTAACGCATCAATTGTTGACACGTATAATAAATAGTATGTTGATAGTTAGTTGACACTCAAACAAATAAAAGAGTTTCAAGTGGTTTATCATTTGAATCATAGCTTGAATAGTTTTAAAAATCTCCATGATGTTGGTAAACATAATCACTACTCAATTAATTTTTAAAATATTCTGTGTCGGAATATTCTTCACATGGCTAAACAGGAAACCGGTTAATACATGAACGTGCAATGGGTAATCGGTAAACGACAGCGATAGTGCTCGTTGCCTATTTTGTTCGTAATCCGAAACATTTTCTTTGTAAAGTATTATATATATGTGAAAGTATTTATTGATGGAGTTGTCTGTTGTTAAAACAGTGGACGATCAGTTAATGAACAGTTCGGTTTGCGAACAAATTGGACAACGTACACTATCATGAAAGATTTTTATGTTCAAACAACGAACTAAAATGATCTTTCTAATCCGCTTATTCTATCTGTGGTAATTCAATGATCGTTTTACGAACAATTCAGATAACGAACATATACTCGGAACAGATTGTGTTCGTTAATCGATCACCATTGTATTTATTTCAAACATTTTGAATCTTCGAATATAAATATGTTTAGAAATTTGATTTGAATTTTAAATATTTCAAATGTAAAGTGTATGCGGGCACTAAATATATTAAATTAAAAAGTGATCTACCATGCTGTACTTCAATAAGGCTTAAACCAGACGTCAAAATAAGTATTTCAATATTCCAACTAGGAGTTGAAAATAAAATTTCAAGCAGCATCCGGTCCATTACTGTGTCCAAAAGGTTTTTCTTAATTGCCAGACTTTACGTATCCTTACACTTAACCCGTTTCTTGCTGAGTTAAGTGTTAAAAAGTGTCGCTTTCCGGTGGACTTCTATCAAATCATAACACAAAACTGAAAATATTGTCTACTAAACGCGGTGAAAAAATAGCAATGTACTTTAGTCCTACAGAATTTATAAGGCAAATAATTGACAGCTATTTCGGCTTACGCCCTCGTCAGAATTACTGATGAATTGTTCTGGTGAGTGCATAAGCCGAAATAGCTATCTTTTATATGCCTTTTACGTCTTATAGAACTTAATTACGTTGCTAATTTTTCAGCGTGTTATAATGGAGTTCTACCAAGTAAATCCCAATTCAATCAATTATCTTTTAAAAATGTGTATTTATTTACATAAATGATAAGTCCATTATGTATTGCTGTATTAAGGAAAGGAAATGTTTGAAACATTCAAAATAACAACCACATAACCATTGCAAACACTCATTTGTATACTGTCAATTGTTCCTAAACTAAATTTGATTTTGGAATAATCTTTTCACCGAAAGAAAACTTTTTCTTTTAAAATACTCACTCGATTTGATTAGTTTGAATATAATTAATAACAATTGGTATTTTAATTAGGTACCTAGGTACTACTTTTGCAAAACTGCCAAGCTTTGAGGTTATGATTTTCTAATGACATTTTGCAAGCCATCGATTGTAGCGAGTAGTGCTGTTTTAGTAGTTCATTTTGTTTGAATGGCATGCCGGGTACATGATGGTGCTTTGTAATTTGACATGTGTATATACAATACATGTATACATTGCTTTCAAGGTCTGAACTGTCAATTATCGGTGGAAAGAATGTTTAGTACTCTATGAAGAAGTGACCGTTAACACCTTAAAAGTAAAATTTGAATTGTTAAAACTTTGTACGATTCCACATGATTTGCATTGACTAAGGTCAGTTTTGTTGGATCCGTGTAATAGAATGCCTGAAGATGCCGAAAGGCAAAACCCGGGTCGTTAGTGACAAAATATGTGGAATCGTCCAAAGTTGTAACAATTCAAATTTGATATTTAAATTCCCTCAAGCACCTTCAGTCGATATTCTAAATTACCTTAAAAGTGTTTTGTTAACAGCATTTTATTATTTAAATACTTTCACCAACATTATTTCCACCAATAAGTGACAGTCAAGAGATAAATACGATTTCAACGATTGAACAAAATTCAAATACAGAATGATTTTAATTGTCTATGCCTACCAAAAAATTTATTCTTTAAGTGTGCACAGCAATAATAAAAAAGCTGTTTACGTAATAAGAATAATATTTTTTCAGTCTTCAACAAAAGAAAGATGGCGTTACAAGCAAACAGCTGACATCACCTGAATACCGAACGACATTGACACAAATACAAGTGAACATATTTCACTTATTTTATTTCCTAGAAATCTCAGCTTCGCCCGATAATGGTGAATCAATAACATCGTCTGGTGTTGCTGAACAAATATCTTATTTATTAACACAAAAAATTCTACCCATCTTTCCGAGTACAGCGCCATTTTTAGCAAACAGCGCATTGTTGATTCGATCGCTAATGATTGTGTTTGTCTTAAATAAAATTATCGCTGTTCGTTTTGGTGATTGAATTATTCCAAGAATCAATTATTATTGTTTTCATATTTTTCTCGTTACGCTGTCTGTTAAACAACTTGGAATTCGAACAGGAAAGGTGTGTAACGGAAATATTTGTTAACGCCTTAAATTACATGATTTCAAATTTTAATTGTTGTAAATTTGTACAACTCTATATGTTATGTCTCGCGGGTTTCGCCTTTCGACATCTTTAGGTATTATATCACACGTATACAACTGAACTGACACACAATAAACAGTTACCATCGGTTATATACAAGAAGAATTAATTATAAAGGAACAACACAGACCCTACGGCTAGGATCCAAACATACAACTAAAATAAGTTTCACTGCTGCATGGTGATACTCGAGTCGTTAGTGACAAAACATGTGGAATCATATAAAGTTTTAAGATTTCACTTTTGAGGCAATATACTTGGACATTTCTAAACCTCTCGGGAGTGACACAAAAAGACTGGAACTGGAAAAAGAATATACAATTCATCTCCACAACGTCTCGCAAAAATTTTACACCACCAAGAATGGCAGAATTATCATTTTGGTCTCGTATAAATCGAAAGAAAGTGTGGATAAGTTTGGCTTCTATATAACATGATTGCCACTTCTATTTAACACATGAAGTTGTAATTTTGAAATATTTACTCATTACGTATACACACTGGGTGTGCAATATATGCACAATATTAAGCAAACATTTGATTAAAGTCAATGTTTACTCTTTAAACAAAAAATAATGTTTACACTATATCGACATTACAGAAATTTGTCGTGATTTGTAATTCCGAATTAACAAAAGCAATGTCCACGACCATAGGCAACCAAAACCAAACAAGACTAAAAAAAGATCGGAGTCGTGTTTATTTTTAATGAGTTAATTACTGCTCGATAATAAAGACATTTTTCTTGTGTATCTACCCAACCTCCCATCATAGCTATTTTTAAAAATTCAAAGGGGATCCACTGATGTTACACCGGAAGTTAAAATATTACAATAGACACATATTCTATGCCATTTTTTTAAACTAATATCATGATATCTGGAAATGCAATCGCGATTGTATGACTGTGTATTTTTATTGCCCCAAAAACAATGATGTTCAGGTACGCTAAATTAATTTCACTTCAATTAGACACCGCAAAATTTAAATGGTCGTTTGTTATTGTTTTATAAATATTTGGCAGTTTCCTTTTTATACGTCATTAATTTAAAAATATTCCAGCGATTGCATAATTTAGCACTTATTCCAGAATAACGTTACCGCTATTGTTAACATGTAAACGCCCGTTTACCATGAGCATTTTTGTAGCTCAGTGCCCAAGTATTTTTTCACGAGCTGTCACTAAACTAACTTTACCAAATCCTTCTTTTACGCGATTAGTTCCAAGTGACGCGTAAAAAAATCGCATAAAAACCTTGCTTTCATGTAATTTGATGAAATGGTTCCAAAAACCAAAATCTACTAATAAAGAAAAACCCTACTTTTGAAATCACACAAATCATATTTAAAGCGCGTTTCGAAGGAATCAAGGAAAAAACTGTTTTTTTTTTTAAATAACTCTGATGTGCAACATGACGTGGTATGATGAAGGCATCCCTGAAAAAAATTAAAAAAACACTAGTAGAATCTAAAATATGTGAAAAACACAATTGGTGATTCTAATTCACGTTTTAAATACAATGAGAAACAAATACACATGTGAAAAATAGCAGCGCATTTTAATTCTACAAAATTTATGAGATATATATTTGACAGCTATTTTGGCTTACGACCTTATCAGAACTATGGTCTACCAAGTAAATGCCAATTCAATCAATGCATAATTGTTTTCTTTCATATGAGTTTTTGGATGCTGTCAATTTCGTTTTGCAAATATAATCGTTCCCGCGATTTTTTGAACGAAAGTTTTGAATTTTTCTCGGACTCATTTGATGAAATCCTGTTTTTCTTAGGATATTGCTTAGCAATTATTTTATTTATATAAGTCTTCCTTAAAAATGTAAAGACTTCCAAAAAATCGCGTAAAAAGAGGTCTGGGTGTATCATCGAAATCGGATCTGATCAGGAGACTATGAAACTGTGAAATTATTATTAAACATTGTGTTTCTGTTCTCTCTGTAGGGCTGCAGGCAACGGGCTAAAGTCGTACATTTAGTTAAGTTATCTTCAAACGAACGTGACCCCATCGGTCATTTCGTTGTTTAACGCGTGGTATTTGTTTACGGAAATAATTTTGGTGTTTTTTCCCCCAATTTAATGGTATTCCTCATATACGTGGTCATAATTTAGACCCACAATAGGAGATGTTATCTACCGGGTAAGTTATGGCCCAAGTTCACTCAAACGGAGCGCAATTCTAAATGCTACGCTATTCCGGGATCACATTGTAGAATATTGTTTCAAATTCAATTATTACCGGGGCTGAACGTTTGTATGGTTACATTTATGTTCTTTAATTACACGCATTCAATGTGTTAACTGCTGGGCTGTGGAGTAGTTAAAAAAACACGACTCCGATTTCGACATAGACCAACAACACATCTGCTAATAAATTTTATTTTTTCACTGGAGGTGCTTGCTTGCTTGATGGATTTTCAATATCAAAACTTTGTACGATCCCATATGCTTTGTCACCAACGACCAGGGTTTCGGCTTACGGCATCTTCAGGTATTCTCGTCAGTTCTGTTACATCCATGTGATAGAATGCCTGAAGATATCGAAAGGCGAACCCCGAGGCATTAGTGACAAAACATGTGGAATCGCACAAAGTCGTAACATTTCAAATTTAAAAAAACGACTATTTTTGTCAGTTTTTTTTCCTACCTTCCCTACTTATGTGCATTAATTTAATAATCAACCAACCAATACGGTAAATTGTTCAATGAGATATTTTTCAAAATCGTCTAAATTAATTAGATTTGCTTGTTTCTCACGACTCTCCGGCCAAAACACCAAGAGTCCAACTCCGACTGCATAAACCTGGTTAACTGTTAACTGTTTAGTGCTATTTTTACAATTTTATATATTTCAGAAAATATGTCTACATCCAAAGCAATACTGTTCAACAATTCTAATGTTTTTAACAGTGGCATCCTCATTGGCAGGTTCGTAGACTCACTTTGAAACGATAAACACTTGATGTCCGCGACTTCTTAAAAAAAATATCATGAACATCTAAATTAACATTATCAAGGATAGCAAAAAATTCATTTATATTATTTGCGTATCTTACATTATGTGTCAATTATAATTTACACTGTCTATAATTATAATTTTTTTAAAGAAGTGATTTAATTTTGCGACATATACAACAAGAGTTGTATTGTATAAATTAATTGCTCACCGCAAAATTCCTTTTATTAGGAAAAAATGTTTTGGTCCCCCCAATCTCCGTTTTCGACTGTATGTTATTACCCTCAATTATGCGGGGGATATAAAATTAAGACCCAAAGGGTTAACCTAGATACGAATCTATGAATTTTAGTATATTTTTATTAGTTTTTACGCATTATAGCTTCTAGTATAAATGATTTATGGTTATAATTGTCACGTGCGACATTAAGGGGTTCTAATTTTTGGCATTTAGGGACTTATAACAGAGACATTCAACTTTGTGAGGAAACTCGTGTCATTTCCATTTTAGTTGATTTTTCACTCACAATGTAGCGTGTAGAGCAGTGGTTCTCATATGCGGCCACCAATAGTTTTATAGTTAATATTGATATTTAAAAAAAATATGTTCTTACAAATGAATTTGTAAAATTATTATTGTTTTAAAATTGATTAAATAAACCTGACTTATCCAGCATTTAGTCGAGTCTAAGTAAAGGAAGCTTTAATAATAAAACTGTTCAAAAATTTTGGTCGAAGTTATACGTTGGGTTATAATCAAGTCAATATAAAGAATTAACAACATTTGCTTCATTGATTTTGTCGATTTTACAACTGTATATTGTGAAAAATCATTCAGTGTAATGCACTATATAAAAAATAAATTTCGAAACTATTATTATCACATTTGGTGTGGCCACAAGACATTTCCATAGCATAACTGGTGTTTATAATGCGGCCACAGTGAAATTTCACCGGAGAACCACTGGTGTGGAGTTTATTTTTTATTTGAAACCTGTTATAACGACACAACTATAACATTAACATGTTGACTGCTAGTCAGTTTTTTAGAGTTTCAAAGTCGTGTAGGCTCATTAGAGATACAAATAATTTCGCAGACATAAATTATTTCATATTCTTATATACAGTCAAAGATTTCGACATCATAATTACAGATTTCCTGGTAAATGGTTTTTCGTTGCAGAGCTCTTGCTAATAACTGGGCAATAAGTTTATTGATAGTGATCAAATGAATGCAGTCATTCGTTTTGTAGACTCTCAGGCACCGGAAAGCGCCATACAAAATCATCTATCCACTTTTAAACTCTGACGTCACGTGTACACACATACATTTCTTGATTGTTTTCAGTGATTTATGGCGATTCGGAGGCGAACCACTGGTTCTCATTTGCATTTTACGACTTCCAACGGGAAGTGTTTGTCATACCAGTGATTTCCAAACGTTATAAGTCGGTTTATTATACAACGGCAGGTTTGATAACCTGGCACGCTTCAGTGTTATTTCATAACGTTGTGAATTTGCCCTACAAATAAGAAGTTTTATGTGTTAAAGATTCAAAGGCAAATCTGGCCAGGCCGTACCAACGAATGCGCGTCAATACCATTTTTATTAGAAAAAAAATGATTATTTATTTTCGATTTTATATTTCAATCTTTCCATAGATTTGTTTTAAGACCAGAAAGAATTATGTACTGTATTAATGTCTATGAATTATAAAATAACAGCGCGCAACTTAGAGAAAACAAAATTGCTTAGTTAAAACGTACACATATATGTATAAATATAGTACACCCAGTCCTTTTTTACGCGAATTCGATTATACGCGATTTTTTTGGACGGCACCGTTATATTTTTTACGCGCTTCACTCGTTTTTACGCGATTTTGCCCCAAATTTGTTTTAAAGAAGAAATTTATGTATGATACTAGGCATGTACGTTTCATTCTTTTTTTGAATAAAAAAAATATGGGTATGTAACTTAATATTGTAAAGCATTCCACTTTTTTAAATACAAATCAAAAAATCTCAAACGATTACATTTCGCAACCGAAAGTGACAGCAGCGAATAATTCATATAAGTGAAAAAAAAATAGTCTCATTATATTTTTATTAGCAATAAAGACGTGAAAATATTTTTTTGCACGTATTTTAAAGAGCAAATTTTGGTTTTTCATACGTTTCTGGTACCTTTTCACGCGATATTTTAATTTTTTGAACCAATTTATCAAATTATATGAAAGTTGTGATTTTTTTTACGCGATTTTTTTACGTGCCGTTTTCTGGAACCAATCTATCGCGTAAAAAAAGGTCTGGGTGTATTGATCAATTTAGGTCAAGACCGAGTTCGCTTACTACGATCACTATCACTTTTTATCTCCGCAAAAATGTCTGCAGATATTTTTGTCAAAAAAAAAATTAATCATGTACAATGTTGAAATGCTGTAAAATACATCATGTGGGAAGTATTGAAACTGTACTGGTCGGTGTTGGAACACCGACGTGTTGGGTGTAACGTTGATTACTATAGCGAATTAAAATAAATAACAGTAGCAAGTTAACCCTTTCGCAAATTAATGTTAAAGGAAAAATTTACTGAGGCCGCATTATAAACATCAGCGGATTATGGAAATGTGTCGCGTCCGCAATAATTTTTATTTTTAGGTGTAATAAAAAAGCAGTTGCATTTATGAAAGCCAATCCAATTCAATTATGTTGTAGATTTTAATAACTATTGAAATGATTTAAAAAGATATAAACATTTACTATGAAAGCTGTCGGTGATCGAAGCAAAATACTCCGGTGTAGACATGTTTAATAAAATATTTAGTAAATGAATTAGATAATGTATCATTTTATGCAATAATATAACTATGTTTATTTCTATCTTTTCAAAGCTTTGATGTGAAAGTTTCGAATGACGACTGTCATAAATTAAGCTCTAAGCATGCCAGGTTAGGCTGGCATACCCACCTGTGAACACTCTCTTCCGGGAAACAGTTAAATTAAACAAACAATGGACGCATCAAAACTATTATAATAATGACAACGTCGAAGTTAGTTTGGTTACCTTCAAAGTCCCGTTATATCTTATTGTTTCGGAAACAAACTGTATTTATTGTATATAATATCATTAATAAAAGATAATATATTTTTTCTTTCTAGGTAACAGAATCATTTATCATATGAAGGACTTACAAAAAGCGGCAAACGAAGGTTAAATATGGAAAATATTTAAAGTTTTCTTTTTTTTATTACAAGCAATAAATCGCAGATTTCTTACGTGTCCATTGTTGAGACAAATGATGATAGTTTATTCATAGTTAAATTCAAAAATATAAGAGTGACTGAGTTAAAACATACGCGTTCTTTACTTATTAATATAATACAATGACTCTTTCAATAGGGACGCTCAAAATTTGTTAGGTTATAAATTAGGCAGCCATCTTGTTAAAGTAATGTGTCAAATTTGTTGTCAATTGTTTAATACAGTGCGGCAAAATCATTAAATTTTCATGGACATTCTGCACGAGCGATTTTTGGGCGTGGAACTAACCATCTAGGTCGTGTGACTTAACGCCTTCTTCCTCTAAGGATATAATATTACATAATAACGTCAAAGATTTGAACAACGTTATATTCCACACTTAATGCCATAAAATATACTTAAAAATATTTTAAAAATTAATACATTTCCATATTACAATATTTTGAGCGTCCCTATGTTAATTTATGACATCGACTTAAGGGTCTTGCTTACATTTTCGATATCAAATTTGGCTCACGACACCAGTTTCGCCTTTCGGCATCATCAGGTATTCAATCACACGCATGCAGTAGAATTGGATGACAAAACATTTGAAAAAGCTATGACTTCTTTCCGAAAAAGAATCGTAGTTGTTCTCATTGACGCCATATTTTTTCAAACATTTTGCTCTTCTGAACATAAGCGATTTATCAGTAACACCCATTTCGCTTGTAGAGGGCTATCGATATTGTCTCAATTACTATTCAGTTATATCTCAATTTTCGAATGCTTTTTTTTTAATTCGCACTACAAGGTCCACACACCTGTTTTACCTTATTTTGTATTTGTACTACGTTTGTGTGTTATTTATTAGTTAATAATTTTTTTGTGAAAGAAAACTAAAATTTTCATATAATAACAAATATTATATATATGTTTATTCAGGGTTTTACGGTCTTAAGTTAATAAAGCTTCCACCGGTTATCAAAAATCGTATTTATCTTGTATGATAAATAATAAAAAAACAGGTATACGGTTTTGTTTGATAAGAATTTCCGCTTGACTCTTGAATAACGAATTTTTATCTAGTCTATGTCTAATTTGAATTGTTGAAAATACGTTCTTTTGGTTTTTTTCGTTGTACGATATTGAAACTTCACCCAGCATCTTTAATCGATATCGTAATTATAGTCGGTTTCTTATGATTGTCGCAGATTGTTGGCTTTCGTGACGTCACATGTTCTACTATTCTATAAAACCCCCCTGAAAAATAATCTTATTATTTCATCGTCGTCATGAAAAAAATGTCATTGTTACGATTTAATATTAACACGGTGAAAAAATGAAAATGTATTTTACTTCTACAAAATTTATAAGCCTTATAGTTGATTAGTTATATTTCGGCTTACGACATAATCAGAACTAAATGAAATTTTAATTTGTTGAAACTTTGTACAATTCCACATCAAATCAATTATTAGGTAACTAGTATTATTATTGAAATTTATTTCAGCTGTTTTTTTTTTTTGATCCCAGCCAAGGCTCCGTGTTTTTCCATTGTAATTGACTCGGTATGTATATAACCGATACGAACTGTTTATTGTGTACCAGTTCTATCTGAATCTTTAGTGATTAAGATGTGGAACCGTACAAAATTCCAACAATTCAAATTTGACTTTGAAATAACATCAAACACCTTCAGTCGATATCATAAATTGAAGAAGATTGTATTTAAAAGTAAACAAAAAAACACTACCGCATGTTATGTCATACGGTAAATAAATCTTGATAGGATTACATATTTTCGAGATTATAAATGGACTGGACAAACGTCAAAATAAAATATTTATTCCATGTAATAAAACCTTACCTACTAGCGTACTTGTAATCTTCCATAAGCTTTTAACACCCCTCTTTAAATATTATTTCCCTCGTCTATTATGCATTTACACCTGGATTTGATTGCACAGTGCACCTGTATTTGTATCTCTTCAGTAGCATGCTATATTTGAGGCTTAAAAATCCGGTATTTTTTTCTTTATTTGTATGGATAATAAACACCCTGTGTCGCCCCGGCCACGCATGTGGTCTTTAAATAAAACCTGTAAATAATTTTGAAAGAAATCTTACATAGTTCACTGCTCCATCCACAGCCTGTTCCAAAACGAACGTTCCAGGCAATAGTTTGTAATTTTCATCAGTCAATTGTGTTATATGTATCATTCTATTCTCTATAATATTGTCATGCCAAAATCGACCTTACGACTATTATTAACAATTGACATTAAGCATTGGCATTTACTTGGTAGAACTCCATTATAACACGATGAAAAAACAGGAATGTATTTCAGTTGATATTTATTTCGACTTACGACCTCATCAGAACTATATAGAAAAGCTCACTTTTCCTATTATAGACAAATAGCCTCAGTAAAGGAGAATGGACTAATCTATTTGATCGACGCCATACATTACTGTTTTAATTTATAAATTGTGTTCATTCTTAACAAATTTGCGACGGTGTGAATTTGCCCAAAGTACGGGTAAATTTTAATTTGATTGACTTTCAACGTCTTCAATAAAAACGAAAATCATCATAAAATTTTCTATTTTGGAAAATGTTTGTTGAAAATTGGTAAAATTATTTATCTATCGTAATAAAAAATTATTTTTTCATCATTACTTCAAGTTGGATCGCCATATAAAAACCAAGGTATTTATTTATGTTTCTCTTTACGTTAAGCTTGAGTGCTCAATTGTTTCCATAGCACTGTTTTTTGTTTTGTGATCATTAAGCATTTGGGATAAGCCACAAAATATCACATTACTTAAATGGCTTTATTTCATAATTTTCAGGGTTGCCAGCCATAAATAAATAATTGCATAATTACTGCATGTCGTGCGGGCAATATCAAAAAAACATTCAAAGAGTTGTGAACGAATTATGTGCGATTAATGTCAATTATATCGAATGACGTGATTCGCGTTCTCCGTTGTTAAGGTGTTAAGACATTGAATTCAACTGTTGATTAAAAAACTTCCAAACAGCGCTGTGGAGTCGTTCAAAAAACATTACTCTGACTCCACAGTCTTGCTTTCAAACACATATATCATAATTTTTACAAGTAAATCATTTCCATGTCATTTTATATTTTCAAACATACCAAATTATTACGATAAAACCACATATAATATGCAGGACAAGACATGTATTAATTCTTTTCGCAGGGAATTCCCAGATCTCAAATTATTAATGAGAATAAACCGCAGCAAAAATGAATCAGATGTTATTATAAATGACGAATATTTTTTGGAGGCACTCTGTTGAATATAGTCAGATCATTATGATGTGCACGCCAGTTTCAGATTTCACGGTGTATCCTTTGTCTAATTGAGGAGGACACCCATGGATATCTGACCAGAATACCGACCCGCCAACTCACTACATACACCGGTCGCCAACCCATCTTTTAATAAATTGCTCTATTAAAAATCAACGAATTGACATTATTATAAAATTAATTCGTAATTATATGTCGTCAAACAGTTTTTTTAACCATTTCTCTGTGATGTTTTGACCGTTTTTCAATCCGTTCATTTCCATGGCATTTAAAGGTTTCTAACACCAGTTACTTTAAATATAAATTAAACAATGTTGGTGTAATTGAAGATATCATCTGAAGTTCAATATCAAATGTGAATTGTTGTAACTTTGTACAAATCCGTATGGTTTATCACTCACGACCAGGGTTTTTTTCTTCGGCATCTTCAGTGATTCGGATGCAATAGAATAGTAAAATATTTTGTATCACTTACATGCTAGGGGAATTATACAGGATAAATATAAACCATAATGCTAGAACTCGAATATATATCAGAAATAGTTATTTAAACATTGCAAACTGTTAGTTGAATGAAAGTTATAATCAGGCCAATAGAAGTTGTTGAGAAAACACGATTCCGACTAAAAAAGTTTCTTTGGTTTTTTCCTACCTTTCATAAAACCCGGGTTGTTAATGACACAGCATGTGGAATCATGCAATGTTTCAACAATTTGATATTGAAATTCTATCAATTACCTTCAGTCGATATTATAAATTATTAAATAAATATAAACTGTTTCTTATCCCTGAATGCATTTTTTCATGCAATTGAAAGAGGACTAAACCACAGAACACCGAAACTAATTCCGATAAAAAAGCACTAAAACGAAAAAATAACCGACAACAAAAAACGCCTCGAATCTAATCCACTTGATACTTGAAGGCTTCTTTTAAGTACCCGGACGGACAATATCATCCTATTAACCCCGTCGGATTCTGAATATAGCTCGTAATAGGTTTATGAGTCAACAGGTTTTAAATCACCCATTCGTCTCATTATTTTTCAATACTAGGATCACAGAAAAATCAATATACTTTTTTCAACGACGATCGTTTATAGCGATGTATTTTTGTTTGGTTTACGCCCTCATCGGAACTGTATTAATTAACTCATTTATGACAACGGCGTTAGCTGAAACAGCTATCAACTATAATAACCTTGTAAATTTTGTGCAACTAAAATAAATCGCTATTTTTTCACCGTGTTTTAATGGAGTTCTAGTATATGCCAATTCAGTAAATGAAATAGAGATGTTATTGACAACTTAATGAATATGTTGTTGTTAATTAAAGGCCCACATGCAATCAATCAAAATTTGGGTAAAATTTTGCAAGATAGAATGTGTAATGTTAGTTCAATAAGAGATTATTCTTTACCATCGAAGTTCTCCAGCTGATTCTTAGTGCGTTATAACAAGATCAACAATATCTATTATGTGATATTGATTACCTTGTCATAATGGAGTTCTGTTCAACACCAAAAGAATATCTTGAGCATGGAAGCAAACATTTTAAATTCGATCACAAAATTTTCGAACCGGTGGAAATATTTTGCTGCTTTTAGAAAACATCAGGTTTTTTCGTATCTTTCGTATTTCTGTGCATTAAATTAAAAATCAACTAAACAATCTGGCCAATATATTTTTCATAATCGTCTAATCAAAAACTTGTCAAAGCCGTTCTTTTTTACGGCTCAACGACTCCGACTCTACGGCCCCGGTTAATACTCTTGTTGTTTTTTTAATTTGTATTATTGAAACTGAGTACATTTCTACAATTTGTATCATTGACGACCCGGGTCTCGGCTTTCGGCTTCAGTTTTATACGAGAATTGTAAAAGACAAAGCATGTGGAAACAGTGATGCACAGTACCAACAATTAAAATTGGATATTAAAATTTCACAAGCTATAACAGTCGATATCGTAAATTCTAATTTGTCTTTGAAAATATTCATTAAGTTTTCGGTTACTCGGCTGTCGATTAATTAATCACCTATTTACACGCATTTCTCCATCGAAACTGGTTTGAAAGGGTTTTAAATAAAGTCATGTAATTTGTCTTGTTTAAATCTATTAAACTGACAGGGATCAATTTATTAAATCGCTTTTTTATTGAATAAGTATGTCGATTCGCGCCCTTAAAAAATATCCTTTTGCCTGTATTTTAACTCGAGATTTTAGTACAAAATATACATCGTCTTAGTCACTAATCAGTTAACAGATAATTCTCGCGATAAGCAAAACCGGTCTCGGTCACAAAATATATTCTGGAAATTATATTAAAAATGTGTTTTCATTATTTTAAATATCATGCTTTTCCATCAATAAGTGACACTTAACACCTTAAAATCATTGTATAACCAATATTTAATATAAAGTGATAGTTCTTGGAAGATATCTCCAAATTTAAGATGTTATATATAATAGTCTTGGCAATTAACTTTGATAATTTTATTCCTTGGGGTTCGGCAATTCCCCCTTTCGTCTCAAATGCTATTTTTTATGTCACAATGCTTTAGGGTTAATTGTTTTACTACCCAACGTCGGGTAACCGAGTAAATGAAAACCAAAATAAATTTCCCTTAGTCATAGGTATTTTTTATTTTATTTTATTTTTTCAGGGGTCTCTAAATTATAGTTTATTTTATATTAGTCGATTACATTGCTAAATTTTCAATTGAAGTAAATCATACAAGATAATTAATAATCAGATGCTTCCTTAAACTCGTCGTACATATCTCACTCGTTAGCTAGTTGCAATACACAAAATATCCGCGTTATTCAATAATTCAGTATGTTCGAATTATGACCTAGCTCTAAGTCTTGCCCTTGGAACTTCAACGTTTGGAGGCCCCTGTTTTACGCCATTGGCGGATTCAGTTTACGACTGCATTGTATTAAATTCATACATATTGTTTCCGGTGCCCTCGGGTCATGAATTATTATAAAGCTGTTTTATATTATGTATGATTCATCGCCAAGAGCTTTTTGGCATTCCAAATTCCAACCACTGCCTGTATAACGTTACACACGCCATCCCTTTTTAGTCATACCATTATTTTGATTCCGTTAAATGGCAAAGCCTTTAGAGTTCAGTCAAATATTTTACAGAAGAAATTGCACGAAAAATGTATTCTAGATTTTTTTACAATACTTAGTACTTTTTCCATAATTAAATATTATGAAGACCGTGACTGGTTTACCTCATCGCAAGCAATATCAACTGAAACAATACAAATTAAAACAAGGCTATTGATTGATTTGGTATTTACTCGGTAGAACTCCATTATAACTCTGAAAAAATAGCAACGTATTTTAGATCTACAAAATTTATAATATATACAGATGCTAGTTATTTCGGCTTACGTCCTCATCAGATCTAGTTGAAATAAAATACATTGCTATTTTTTCACCACATTATAACAAGGCTGTTGAAAATTTAATTCATGATTAATACTAATACAATTTAATTTTTATTAATAAATCTAAACTAATTTAAATTGTTTAGTTTTTTGTTTTGGAATATCCTTTGCACGATTCAACGGGATTGGTAAATGTTATAAACAAGATATCTCTCTAAAGTATCCATTAATTTCAAATTAACTCGTTCCCCGCTGAGCATTTTAAAAAATATTGCAACGCTTAGACTTCAAAAATTTATTGAATACATCAAGCAATGCATGAACTTAAAAAATAGCGAGTACAAAAAGGTTTTAACCACTGTTAATACATATATTTTCGGGAATCAACACGGTAAAATCAGCCGTCTCAACAGTTGAGACGTTAGCAGTCAGTGGGTTAAGCACAAATTCGTATATTTATGGAGGGCCGAATTTGTGGTACTCGCGATTCGTGGCTTGAGAACCCCCGTTATAGACAATCAAAATATCTGGACTTAATGATTGGTTAATTACCTACGAAACTCATTGTCTTAAATAATATATTTCACCGTCATCTAATGACACTATCATGAATTCAATCAAGTTCTTGGTTTAAAGCACGTTTGAATGTTCCTTTGAAACGCCCAATCACAAATGCACGAATAGTTGATAGCTATCTTCGGTCATTCGAAGGAATTTAACCACCTTTCAGAAAAACTTGTACGGGTTTTGAATAAAACTCATTCAATTAGTTAGGTTGTTTATGTGGATTCAATTTTCCTTCTACAGGCAGCACCCTCTAAGCATCTGCTCAACAATGGAAAGATAATAATGCTCCCTAACCAAGGTTATTCGAAGCTTTATCTACGCGGACAGGGTGGCTGAAAATCTATAACCCCAATCGATTCAATTAAGGGTCTACAACGTTCACAATTAATTTCAGACTATGACTATTTACCAGGGCTGTCGTGAAAACGAGCGACTTCGACTTCTTTTATAATACGATGATTTTGAATAATATCTAAATGAAAAATTTGCAAGATTGGTTGGTTGATCTTTAACTTAATGCACATAAATAGGAAAGATTGGAAAAAATCTGACAGTATTTTTTTTTATCGTCATGTTGTTGATCTATGTCGGAGTTCGGGTCATGTTTTTTTAACAACTTAATAGTCCTGCTATTTACCATGTTTTATATCTGATGTACAATTTGGTTGGTGCGTTTTATTGTAGTATTGGAAACAATTCTGACCAAGCCCTGGATACGTAACGTACCTTTAATTTTAATGAAGTGTTACCTTTATTACTTCGATTAAGAAAAGTGTTTTTTCTTAGTGTCAATCATATATTTATTTTAAAGTGTTCAATAAATCATAATTCATAAGAGTAGAGAACCTTCGTCTTTTGGAATTGACACCGCAAATTATTTCTTTGGAGAAAGGGGATGATTTTGAACCACAATGCTCGATGTACAAATCACACTGAGCATTTTCGTACAGTGACAATAGATTCACTGATAACGTTACTTAGTAAAACAATTATCAACAAGTTTAAATTTTACGTCGTGCTTTATAATTTTGCAAACTTTTTTTAATGCGATCCTAGATATATTTTAACTGTCTATTTGGTATTGTGCGAATTTTAAAATCCATTAAACGTGTTCTTACTTTTATGGGTATCAAGTATTTTATTGTATAAAATATCTTCCGCACAATAAGAGGACTTACTGTTTTAATGTAAAAACAATGTTTATAAAGTTTATAAGCGATGCCGATCCGAATTTATGATATCGACTAAGGTGCCTGGTGGGATGACAATATCAAATTTGAATTGTTACAAATATGTACGATTCCACATGTTTTGTAACTAATGACTATCACGCGGATGCAACAGAACTGACAAGTCAGTGAACTGAACATGTCGAAGGGCGAAACCCGGATCGTTAGTGACAAAACATGTGGAGTCTTACAAAGTTGTAACAATTCAAATTTTTAATGCGTTTTAGTTTAGTCAAGTAAATGTACGTTCTAGCATAGCTCCGATGAGGGCGTAAGCCGAAATAACTATCAACTATATACCTTGTAAATTATGCAGAACCAAAATACATATTATTGGATTACTATTATTATTACAGAACTGACTTTATATCCCGAAGTGACCTAACTTAGACAAATACAATTAGAAATACAGATTTTTCAATACCTCATATCATAATATTCCACTATAAAGAGATTAATAATTCTTGCACACGTTGTATAGTGCAATATAGATTAATAGGTGACGTTGGTGTGTTAACGCATAGGTAGGTAGACTCAGTCTATGTGGCGCCTAAAGGCTCGTTTTGGAGGCCGCTGGGAATTCAAGAGGGTACATAAATAGGGGCTGTATTATCGTATCAATATTTTTTTATAATATAATAACATCCCCTTCGACTTTATCATTTTTATCGCTGGGAATAAATATACTTAAAGAAATCTTCACTTCACATTGTGATAAGAACATTTCTTTGTACTTCTAATGATTTATTGACCGGTAAGTAAATATATTGTATAGTTTGTAGAAGATATCTTACGTATTGAATTTAACTTGTTTGAATCGTTACGTATCATATTTGTCGGATTGGTTGGTTAATTTTTTATGTAATATTCATAAAAAGGAAAAGAAGGAAAAGAACTTGACAAGTCAGAATCGTGCTTTTTTAACGATTTCACAGCACTGGTCAAAACTCCAACTATATACAGTTGTACCCCGGTCTAACGTTTCCGTATTTTTTGTTTTCCCGCACGATTCCTTCACTTTCTACACTTTTTAAAAAGGAAGAAGTTAAATTGGTCTCGTTAAATAAAATAAATAAATTTGTATGGTTTGAAAACTGTGAATATATTAAAGACATTTACAATGTATAATTTTTCGTTTATAAGTACAGTCGAAAATATTTAACACGAAATTCACGAAATTTAGGGGTTAGAAACATTTTTTCCGTCAGGATTTTAAAAATAATTCGAAACAATGTGTACAATTCTGCATGTTTTGTTTTCCACGATCCCTGGGTTTCGTATTGCGGCATCTTCGCATTCTACCAAGACTATCACATCTAACCTCGCCATTGTTTTCGGTGTCGTAAAATTCTAACTTCTTCTTAACTAAATTCAAATTTACACTTGTACTTTATTAATAGTCTTCATATTGTTAAATACATACGGTACAATATTTAATATCAATTCAATAAAATGAAAGGAAGAAAATTGTTAATTTGTATTAAAAATATCCAGAGGTATAGTTAAAGACGAGCTCGACTCCGATACTCACCAAAAACACAACTCCAACTCCGACATTGACCAACAACACGACTCCAATTTAAAAAAGTCTAAGTTTATCTGGTATTTTCATACTTTTCTTATTTATCTGTATAAAATAAGAGATCAAAAAACCAATCCGGTAAATTGTATGTAGAGATATTCTTCAAAATCTTCTAACCGAAAAATTTGTCGGATATTTATATTAGATATAATTTACTGCCTAAATTTCTTAATAAGGCTCATATGTTCAAACTTCTCCACGAATTGAACGCGCCATTTTAATAAGTACTCTCACAATTCGCTATTTTTTATTTAGGCTGCATTTAAACGCAATATTGACATAGTCAATATATTTTTTTTCATTTAACATCGTCGCATTTCCCAGAAAAAAGATTGCTGATACCTACCCCAGACGTTTTGGCGGGAAACCGTTGCCATAGCGATTTTGTGAACCTACCAGAAATGTATTTTTGGCTAGCCGAAAGCATTTACGAACGAGAAATTCTTTCATAATGCGTTTGTTACGGACGGGAGATAATAAAATGAAGATTCTTGTTCCTCAACTTGTTCTAAATTATGTTTTACTTACATTTATATGCAAACTCAAACAATGTATTTTTGTTTATTTTTATTTGGAACTCAATATTTCCAGCTGATATTCCAACAAGTCTTTGTTTAATATCTATCATCATCATCATCGCATACTTTCAATCCATTGATTTATGCGGACGGAAAATTCTTGCGTATAACCACATTATTTATAACCATTCACACTGTGGAGCATATGGAATCTTAAAGGAAGTATTTTAACCAGGGCTGAGGAGTAGTTGAAAACAACATTTTCTGGGTTTAACCTTACGGAATTTTCAGGCATTCTATCACACTGCTGCAATAGTATAAGCATCGTATCACCAATATTAAATTAGATTTATAAGACAGAATGAAAAAATAACAACGTATTTTAGTTCTGCAAAAATTATAATGTATATAATTGGTAGCTGTGTCAGCTTAAGCCATCGTCAGAACTATTTTTAAACGTACATATATTTACCTATGTATATAATGGTGTAGAAAAGTTACGGCTTAAAAAAACTAAGTTTAACACGGTGAAAAAATAGCAATGTATTTTAGTTCTACAAAATTATTTTTAACAAATATAGTTGATAGCTATTTCGCCATGACGATGGCGTGAGCCGAAATAGCTATCAACTATATTTGTTAAAAATAATTTTGTAGAACTAAAATACATTGCTATTTTTTCACCGTGTTATAATGGAGTTCTACCAAGTGAATGCCAATTCAATCAATAAACTAAGTTTAACTCTCACTTTGATAAATACATAAAATCAATTTCCCACATTTAATATTTTATTATCACAGTGTGAATGAAACAAGGATGTTGGAACAGAAAAAGATATATATGTAATGTGGTTTACCCTTTTTTAAACTAAAATACATTGCAATTTTTCACCGTGCCATAACGGAGCTCTACCAAGTAATAAATACCATGTAAATGTCAATTCACCGATAGATTTTTTTCAAATTAAGTGACAGTTGGGCAGAATGCCTTTACTCGAAGATATGGGAAAATTAATAATGGTATCTGAGTAAACATGTCATATTCTCAGTATTAATTCATGAGATGTTTCTAGCATCTGGCATTTTTTAACAGTTTTTATTTCTTTTTGTTTCAGGTAATGAATCTTTTTTGAACTCACGAAATATTAACTCGACTTGGTGAAGTAGTAAGTAGTGTTTGTTTTTCTTAAAAAGTGATTTGAAAAACATTTTTAATAATATTTGAATAAAAACAAACAACTCTCTGAATATAATATAGTATATAAACATTGTACCACCAATAGCAATATGTGTATTCATAATATAGCTAAAAAGCTAAAGTGACATTCGAGGAGTATGTCTGTATACTTGGGTATGGGAAGGTTAAATGCGGTGTTGCAAGTTTTAACAATCAATAAATAGACTATATTTGACGTAAAAAATAAAAACAAAACGCGTATTCCATATTCAAATATTATCCTTTTTCTGTTTTTATTTTATCAACTTTTATGGCTGTTAAGGTGGGCGTTTTTCACCCATGAGGCCAATGTCACCCGTCAAAAATAATAAATTCATCAATTCATTAAAGAGATGTTTTTTTTAATGCGTAACATGGTTGATAAAATATATTTCGTAATCTCCTTTGGGGATTAAAAATGTTTTTAGGTACTGGCACCAATAGCGTGCGGTTACATTTGAACCTCGGGACGTTCTCGATTACACGGAGTGAAAAAATGCGACTTCGACCACTTTTTCGATTAGACGATTTTGTAGTTATCTAAATGAACAATTTGCTGTATTGGTTGGTTGAATATTACTTAAATGCACTTAAATAGGAAAGCTAGGAAAAAGGTTGACAAAAATAAACTTTTTTTAGTCGGAGTCAAGTTTTTGGTCAATTTCAAAGACAGAGTCAATAAAATAATTATTAAAAAACACTAGAACTAGGAAAATCTTGTATTTTATTATTTAAATATAACGCATTCCACTAAGAAGTGTCGGTTAACTTTATAATATAAAAGTGATATTGGCGCCAAACATCAGATGTTGCTTCATCATGTTCTGTCTTGCTGTTTTTTGCTTTGTCATTATCGTAGGAACATGATGTCATTGAAATTGATCAATCCCGGTCAAATGCGCCCGATTTAATGAGAAATATAACCTTGCATAGGACAGAAGCAACACATGCCTTCAATGCCGCCATTTTGTTCCATATCTGTCACATTATGCTGTGCTCTATTTTTGAATCTACTGTTTCCCTTTACGCGCTTCGATTCCCGCCGTAGATAACGTCCTTGGTGATGCGCCATCTATTTTTTCCAGTCTGTTGTCTCTGGTAAACGCTGTTTTGTCGAATACATTTTCGGCTAATGGGTGCGATTCTCAATCTATTCTAACCGAACGCTCCAGTAATTGATCAAATATTGATATGACAATAAAAAAATATATTTTTACTGGAATGTACCAATTACTACGCATACAAATAATAGATATTACATATTAATTCTCTGTTAAAATTTTCTATGTCGATTGAGGCCTCATGGAATTTCTATATTAAATATGAATTGTTGAAATTTTATACATTTTCCACAAGTTTTGTCACTTGCGAACCGGATTTCGCCTTTTGTCATCTTCATGTATTCCATCACACGAATGCATTAGAATTGAAACATTAAATAGATTGCATATAACCGCAAGAGAAATGAATTATACAGGCAAAATCCGAAGGCAAGGCATATTTTTGTCATTGAACTAATTTTATGCAAGGGATATAGCAAGAGAGAATTATGAAGACTCAGTTGATTGTTTGATATAAACATTCAACTCGATCTCTGTTTATTTCTAACATCTCTTGATAAATAGTTTATGAAGGCGTGTTAACGTTTTATTATTTAAATTTTTAAAAAAATACTCAATATATATAAAAATAAAATAAAAAAGTGATTAGATACAAAGCAATTTTTCGTCATTTTTAATAAAATTACACCGAACTCTTTTATAATATGACAAATCAATGATTGTCACTGTTCGTTCATATACTAAAAAATAATGAATATCGAATTGCACCTCACTATTTGTGATTGTGAAGTTATTTAATATTTCAAAAGTTTTTGACAGTTTCTTCACTTCACTTCACTACTTCACAGTTTAATACAGCAATTAATATTTGTACTCAAAATGATGTCTAAATAAACTTCATGACTAGATAAGAATTTTCAAAAAATCAAAAAGATTGAGAATGAGAGAAGAATTTAATGGATTTCTCAATCTGTACCCCGGGAGCGGTGTCAAATTACATTTTTATGTTGATTTTGTTTTCACCTATCTACGTGCAATGGCCACGCAATATATTTGCTAGGGGGATGCTCTGACGTTATATAAACATTATTTAATAAAGTTACTTAAAAGCCTTATCCGCGACAGCTGAACGACATCTTCATAACTTCTCAATTAGTTAATTGAAGGATTGTATCGTATTTCACGATTTAATTTTCACCTCCACATTAAACATATCCTGAAAATTACTACACTTTAAAACTGAGATTCCAGTGAAACCCTTCTTTTATATATTTATGGGATCACAAAAAAACGAAAACTGCAGGGTGGCTTCAAATATAATTTTTTTTACTTCATAACAATTGATTTTATAAAAATATCTTTCTATATATATATATATATATATATATATATATATATACATACTAGGTTATTTAAGTTTTGCTTACTTTTAATGTGTTAACGTTAAGGTTTTTTTTTATAAAAACACGTTTTTTAAATTTCATTTCCTAAATATTATATATTTTATGTTCAGGACCGATTGCGTTCATCGCGAGCATTATCAACTGATAAAACAAACATCAGTTGATAATTCTCCCGATGAGCGAAACCGGAACTGATCATAAACTTTATAGTATAAATAGTACTAAAAATGTGATTTAGTTTTTAAATATAATATAATTTACTATATATAATTGTGTTCGCGGTGAGTGAACCTGTTTTGATCATTACATTATAAAATTATAGGAATAGTACTTAAAATTTTGTTTATTTTTTTCTTAATCAATATTAATATATTTATTATTTAATTAATATTAAATAACAGCTCAATTCTCGTTGACAGGCGTTTAATAAGTTTTCGATTTGCTCCAGTGATGTCTGGCTTGAATATTATTTTGTCATTTATTAATCATCTTTTTGTCTGACTGACCTAATAGTATTAAATTTGAAAACAACTTGATTGTTAATCGGATTCTTGAACAGGATACTACGGTCACATTAATAAAAATGCAGTAAGACTGTCATAAAGACACTCGTATGTTTTTATTGCTTTGGTATAATGTTCGATGCATTTTAATTGTGTCGACTTCTTGTGGAATTTTAATATCATATTTACTACTATTTGTATTGACAACTTCTCAATAAAACCATAAACTGAAGAAAATGTATTGATCGTTTAATTTACTAAAGAAAACTGTTTCGGTTGCCGTGTAAGAGATAATAAACATAAATAATTAAACTGTTTCTTGCTGATTTACCTTAAGATAACAATATATATCTCTAAAATTTATTATTTATGTCGGTATGCATTATCAGGAAAAAACTGTCATTTTTTGTTATGAAAGTTAGCTTTCAAATAAAATTTATTGTTTGAATTGGTATTAACATGGTAAAACTCCATTATAACACGGTGAAAAACAGAAATGTATTTTTGTTTTACAAAATTTATAAGCCATATATAGTTCTTATGAAGGCGTCAGCTGAAATAGCAATCAACACCCTAAATTTGAATTGTTACAACTTTGTACGATTCCATATGTCTTATCACAAACGACCAGGGTTTCGCCCTTCGGCATCATCAGGTATTCCATCGTACGGATGCAATGAACTGTCAGTTTTGTTGTTACAAAGTTGTAACAATTCAAATTTAATATTGAAGTTCCATCAAGCACCTTCAGTCGATATTATAAATTACAACACCTTATAATTTTTTGCAACTAAAATTCATTCCTTTTTTTACCCCCCGTGTCTCAGATGGAAATTGAGACACTGTTAACTCACTTATTTTTTTTTTGTTTCAACTATCAAAACAAATCAAAATATATTGGTCATATTTTACAGGCCCTTTGATCGGTGGCCTCAAATATCCTCCACTTTTGCTAGTAGGGTTATACGCCACTGGAAATAAGTGTCTGTGCTTCACGCAAATAATTCTCAAGAAATGTAACTCGTTTTAATTAGCCAAGTGTTACTTGAATATAAAACATCCCTCGAACTAGGTTAGGGGTGTGTATGTGACCTCTGCCGTGGTGGTGGCAAGGAGACCTAAATAATAATATACAAACTTTCCCCCTAATAAATTCAACCTTTAGCTTGCTTAGACAGTATAAAAAATATGACATATTAAGACGATACCTATGCAAACAAACCTTTGTTGAAGGATTGTATTAAAAACCATATTAACATAATAGATTTAGTATGGGAAGTAAAAATATAACACGCTCTTTTTATTCATATTCAGGTATAAATTTTTTATGTGTATCTTTTATGTCATGTTTTTCTATTTGTTAACATATTGACGTCTCAACGGCCGAGACGGCTAATAAAAATATAAAGACAATCATACTCAAAAACATAAAAGTGTTAACAATGTTAAAACTTTCGTGTACGAGCTAATTTTAGTGCTAAAATTTTAATTATTGAAACTTTGTACGTTTCTATATTTTTTATCACCAACAACCCGGGTTTCGTCTTTCGTCATTTTCATACATTCTATCACACGGATGTTACAGTACTGACACACAATAAACAGTTTGAATCGGTTAAATACAACAGGAATTAAATACAAAACTAAAACACAGACCTTAAGCCTAGGATACAAATATACATAACATTTTAACAATCAAGGTCAAGGCACCCTAAAAACGAAAAATGCATAAAACGAAGAATGCGGGAAAGCTTAAAATAAGATTTAAAAAATCTTTATTTAAGAAAATCTCAAGACATTTTAACAAAATATATATTTCATCATCAGTTTAATTTGTTAATATATAAAATCTGATGTGCTCAAAGTCATAAATTGTATTGGTTAGAAAGATTTATCTACCAAAACCGGTCAATCGGGATAATATTTGAGACGGGACCATAATATTTAGAAGATAGATCGAGGAAATCGATAAATCGGAGAACGGTGAATGCGGGATTGTTCTTATGAGTGACTATAAAAAATGAAAAATCCATCCAGCAAAACGTTTTATGCGAGAACGGTCGATCGGGGTTCCACAATGATTATCAATCATCACCTTGGATATAAATTTCTCCCCCGTAATCGTTGATAAAGCTATAACTAAATATAACATTACATCATTACTGTGCCAGTGAATCCAACGCACATTCAATGTTATGTATAATTGATTACTGCCATCCAGTATGGGGTTCCAGGCTCTCACTTTGACTAGCCATGCAACGTCAAACATACCATTAATCAACTCGCTGACAGCTTGTAATATCAATTATTATGGCTGTTTTAATTTAATTGAGAGAATGCCCGATTGTATCAAAAATTGAATCAGTTAACATAATTATATTGTTACGTTGGGAAACACGATGGTCAATTTGAACTTCAATTTTGATGCCACAGTTTAGTGTTATTGTAAAGAATTTGAAAACGTTATTATAAAAGAAGATTGAGTTATATATTTAACTTTTATAGGACTATGTCGGAAAAAATAGTCATTGAGTTGTTGGGGGGATTTGCCAGACCCCAAGGAAAATATCTTAATGTTTTCATATACCAATAAAAAATGTCGCTTAGGTTATATATATATATATGTATCTATCAATCTATTCTAATATACTTTAAATAAAAATCTGTATTTCTTTTTAATTGTTAATTACCACTTCTTGGTGGAAACGCATAATATTATAAATAATTTTACTACTTTTTCTGCAATACATTATATGATAAGGACCGATTTCGTTAATCGTTAACACACTATCGATTGATAGAATACAAATTACAAACAAGGTTATACAAAATTTTGAGTAATATAGGTTTGCAAATTGTATTGTTTTCTCAGTTCTTAAGCCTTCAGTTTTTATGCCTGCATAAATAATTAAATCTTTTTGATTTTTAATAAATAATTAAATTATTGGTTGTTATTAAACCACACCTCAACTCAAGCATTAGTCAATATTATTTAATCTAAATAAAATATTTATTTGCGTCGTAACCTGCGATCAATTTGTCTTTATTTCGGAAACTTGTTTTAAAAAAAACATTTCAGATTCCCATGAATATAGCCACCGTATTGTATCACCCATATCCTAAAGGATATGTAAGTTTCAGTGAGAGTTAGGGGTAGATGTTTTTTCCATTAGGTACGTGAGAGTTAACAATGTCGGCATCAAATTACTATCCTTCAAAATGGCGCAGATTGCTCTGTCGTTAACCTTCACAAGGTCATTTTCGCTTCAATAAATACCGATAGTAAACCAAACCAGTCATTGATTCGTTTCTTCAAATCTTGACAGTGATTTCGCGCCAAACGCAGAGTGTTGTCATGTTGTAAAATTATATTGGGTAATTAATTTTTATCCCGTATTCGTCTCGGATATTGGTCAGTTATAGGGGAACGTTTTACCTGTAATTAATCAAATGCATTTATGAAATGGCAGTCTTTTACAATAAGTAAAATCAAATTTATTTTGAACATGTATTTATTTTTTTTTATGTATGTAAGATATAAAATTTAATCTCTGTGTTCATGTATACCGTTTATTTTTAAGTCTTATCGTAAATTTTGACAAATATATAAAAGATTTTCAGTGTTGCCATGTGTTGGGTCAATCTGGCAAGAAAATTAGGGTTATTTTTAATCATAGAAACACATTTTTACTTGTATTTTTTATGATCAACACGAACATTATAGATTCAAAGTGCTCGTGGTGAGCGAAACTGGTTTTTATTAAACATTAGTTGCGACAATATTTGTTTTTATCATTTGAAAATAATAATTAATTCTGGTGAGGGCGTAAGTCGAAATAGCCATCACCTGTATACCATTTTAAATGTTGTAGAGCTGAAATACGTTGCTATTGTTTCACATTGTTCAAATGGAGTTCTAACAAGTAGATGCCAATTCAATCAATAGAAATTAGTAATTGCACGAAAATTTTGAGTATAATCTAACGTCTATCGACCAACATCAGCTGTATGATCGGTTTAAGCGTTAGCAGTTTGAGGGTTAAGAACTCGCAACTCTGTTGTTACAAATTACGAATGTACTTACATCGTACGAAGATTGACCGTTCTACTCATCGAATATTTAGCTTAAATTAAATATTTTTTTCCAAGCTACTGTCTACTTTAAACACCTGGTTGGTTCGCATTACAGCAGACTGTTATGAATGATTATTTAAGCCTGTGTTTTTTTGTCAGACCGGTAAATGCGTCTAAGTCAAATAACGGAAATGAGCTTCTTGTTATTTTAATAGCAACAAACAAAAATTAATTAATTGCCGGAAATATAGTTGCTTCCGTCTCTTGATGACTTGCAATAGTCATTCTATTCTTCAGCCGTATTTAATTCAATTTTGTGTTGGATATGTGATTATAAAATTTCTGCTGATGCATTTGTGACGTCCCAAGGCTAAAATTTTAATCGATTCATTATGGAATTGTGTTTTTAACAATGTAGTATGATCAGGGATGTGGCGTCGTTAAAAAAACACGAGTTCTACATTGACTAACAACAAAAATGTTTATTTTTTAAGTCAGTTTATATCAGTTTTTTTTTTCCTATCTTTCATATTTATGTGCATTAAATTAAAGATAAACCAACCAGTACGGCAATTTTTAATTGAGATATTTTTCAAAATCTTCTAATCAAAAAAGTATTGTAGTTGACGTCACTCGCTTTTCACGACTCCGACTCCGATATTTACCAAAACACGACTCCAACTCCTCAGCCCTGTTAATGATATAAGCTTTTAAGCTTCAGCGAAGCGAATCATAACTCGTCTTAATTACTTTATTTGCATTTGCACGTTTAACCAGTCTGGTGGCCTAAAAAAAATGAGAAATGAAATAATTACAGACCCGAAAATCAAATATGGTTAACCCACTGTCTGCTAACATCCCAAATGTTGGCGTCGGCTAAACGGCATTGTGTTGACCGATGGATGTGACAGTATCAAAACTTTCTATCGCTCATTAATTTTTATTTTGAAATATAATCGGGTTTGTCGTGAAAATTTACATTAGTTTGCTTAACACTAACATAACTATAGGCATTTACTTGATGGAACTCTAGTATACCACGATGAAAAAATACCGATGTATTTTAGCTCTACAAAATTTGTATGGTATGTAGTTGATATTTATTTCGGCTTGCGCCCACATCATGTTAACTGTACGTTTAAACATAATGAAGAGGTAAAAACACAACTTATTTTTAATTGAGCGCAACGATAAAAATTGTAAACACCCACACCTCATATAACACGGTCTGTTTATTCCACATAAACGTGTAATACGAATTTGTACTATACGAAATTTTAAATAAAACTGCGTTCCACAAAAAATATTATAATTTTATCCAGTAAATAAAACATAAAAATATTAATAAAAAGTTTTCATAAATATAATATGATAACGAAACCTCAAATAATTCTTAACGTTGTGTTTATTTTTTGAATACAGTGCCATTCAAAGGATATGTGGTAGTTAACGAGTTAAAACACACTCAATATAAAGTTATTTACGTTTTTTTTTTTAATAGTTTCAGTTGATCTTTCCCTTCTAAAATCGACCGCCCTTGTTAGGATCATAATGCTCAGTACAAAAATTCAAATTCAAATAGCCTCTTCGATGATTTGATAGAAATCGATACAATAAATTATAAAATATTTTTATCCGTTTGCCAAACCAACTCATTTATGCGCATATTATTCTAACGTTTCTCGCAAGGCTAGAACGATTTTTTTAAATATCTAAATGCCGTAGGGAGGTAAGACCCTTCTATTTGAATTAACCCTCTCCCTACGCGGATATAATCGAAAAGGGGTCGCACGTTTTACCATTATTGCGTACGGTGATTTTTGCATAATGCATTTCGTGTGCAGTCAATTTCTATTGATGCAATTTAAGGTGTGAAAATGGCGTTCAAAGAAATCTCATATAATAATGATTTACGGTTGTGACAACTGACTGCTAAAATGCATTGTATTTTTTTAGGAATTGTGCTAAGTAGCGTGATACGCTTAATTCACTGGGCTCGATTCTGGGGGTGACAATTGGTATCAATAATTTATTCATTGCATATATTGAAAGAAAATCGCTTATGCTATATTTATTTCTCCTTTTTTTCTTTAACCATACATTCGCTTAAAATAAAAGTTTTGGTTTATTATTTAAATGTAAAATAATTTATTTTCAACGTATTTGTTACTTTTAAGGTGTTAACTGTCACTTCTAAATGTAAAGGCATGCTTTTTTAAATAATAATAAAAAAAAATTGTCCTTATTTCCACATTATATTTTTTGATCAAGATCAGCTTCGCTCATCGCGAGCTGATAATATTCAACTGATAACTTCTAAAGAACTAAAAAATGTGTTTTTATTATTCCAACATTTTGTTTTCTTTTTAAATAATGCTTTTTTGTCAAGATTTTACAGTTTGAACATTAAATAAATACAATGAAACATTAATTTCACAATTTTCAACGGACCTAAAAAAACATAAAAAATTTCTCCCTCTTTTATTCCCAAAAATAGTTTTACAAAAATTAAACTAACTAAAATTAAAGTACTTCGAGTGCGCTCATTTTTACGTTCGGCCTGCTGTCACGAGTAAATGGAGCTCATAACCGCGTCCCTGGCATAGAACTAGTTAACACCGCTTATGCAATTCGTAATACATTTCATTTAATGCATATTTAATAAAAAAATAATGCCAATCAAATCGATTTTATTGAAATGAAATGACGTCATTTTGAACATTTACCGAAATTTCTTTATTATATATTCTTACGAAATTTTAATGATTACGCTCCTTAATTGTATATTAAACATTTATTCAATTAATCTTAACCCTGTCAGTTCTAAAAATAACAGAACTTAGTTCCGAACCATAATGTGCATAACCGTACTCAAACTACAAGCTACCACGGAAGAGTTG
Organism: Himalopsyche japonica; assembly: GCA_028555115.1. Classification (NCBI taxonomy): domain Eukaryota; kingdom Metazoa; phylum Arthropoda; class Insecta; order Trichoptera; family Rhyacophilidae; genus Himalopsyche; species Himalopsyche japonica. The sequence goes on along the minus strand of JAHFWJ010000416.1, from coordinate 2,376,130 downwards.
TGGCAATTAAACGCCTGGGGCTAAATCCACCCAATGAGTCGGTAAACGTTTTAAAAATAGCCCCAAAGATACGATACATCGCTCTCTGAATTCCTGAGAGACGTTGGCACTGAGATATATCGAACTTCCGGGCTCGAATCCCGTGCGTTATCAGATTTGAATGCGTTTTAATTTATTGCAAGCTCATGCCAGTTGGGGTGGAAAAGAATGGTGACTTTTATGGTTATACCCAACATATCTTAGATAAAGCGATTAAGTAACATGCCGAGGGTAAAAATCTGCAAATCCATTTTTTCGTTACTCCACATGCTGGCATTCTTTACTTTCGATTTATTTCGACAAAATAATACAACATTACATTTACTGATGATATTTCAAACACACTAACTGAATGTCTATTCGGTATTTTAATTAAACAAAATAACCTTTTCTAATTAAAAAATAATGCGTTATTTTCAATAGGCTCGGCGACGACTTAATTAAAAATCAATTTTTACTACTATTTCCATAAATTAATGTATTTATGATTAAGACCGGTTTCGATCATCACGAGCATTTTTATCAAATGATACAATACAAATAACAAACAAAGCTGTTTATAAAAAAAAAAATTTAAAGGTATACAAAACCAAAGGCCTAAGACAATACAATATATATATATATATCTGAAATGTATTTTATTTATTTAATATTTTACTACTGTATGATTGGCTGTAAATTGTTTTCTAATTTCTTACACCATAAATTTTGTATACCTGTTTATTTTAACTATTTTTTTCTCAAAAATTATTTGCTATTTGTGGTGTCATACACCTAAACATATAATCTTATGTAAATAGTATAAAACATACGTTTTCAAATCACCTATTTTTAGTTTTATTTCCACAACTTTATTTTATAGTGATATCTCGATTCAACGTTTTTCAAGGGACTCTTAAAAAAGAATAATACGGGAATGCTTAAAATAAAATATTAAAGAAAAAAAACATTAATTAAAACCTTCATGATTTCCAATAATGGAGTAATACAAAAATTAGTAAATATAAGAGGGTTTTGGAAAAGTTATAATAATGGAATATTATTTATTGAAATAATTGAAAGATGTCTTAAACTTCTGGGTAAATTTTTAGTTAAAGAAATTCTGAAATCATTAATATTTGAAGCGGGACCATTATATTTAGACGATATATTGAGGAAATCTATAATTTGGGAAACGATTAATACGGGATTATTTAACATTGTCCTTATGATTGTTTGACGGGACGGGACTATAAATAATGAATCCGAAAAAACGTATTATGCAAGAACGGTTGATCAAAGTTCCACTGTGATCTCAAAAACTTTGTGTGACATCTAAACTACTACGTTCGTCTTTTAATCGGTCTATCTTTAAATCTCCTGTTTGAGACTCGGCGAAGTAAAGGTTAAATCGTAATTTTTTCATAACCAATGTGTACTAGCTGCTTTCTGCATCATTTTCGTAATATCTTTTTGAATATTTACCCCCCGGCAATCTTTTAGTATTGATTTTTTATAACGTCTTATTTTTATGAGAACATTGGGTTGTCTCTAATTTATAGCGATATTAAAAATGGGGTGAACAAAATAAAAATAAAAAAAAACGTCTCACGGATCATAAAGTTTACAGCCTCGGGATAAATAACAAAATTTCTTTTTTCCGTGCCACGTTTTATCATAAACTGCACCGAAATAATAACATTGGAAAGATACAAAATGCACTTTAATCTTTAAGATGAAATCTCCCTACAAAAACAAGTGAACGTTAACAACCAACTTTGTGCGATATTAACATGAATAACCCCATAAAATAAAACTATTTGCTGTTACGTTATTACAAAAAATGATTTTCATGTTCATTATTATTGTGTAAACTGTTACTTCTTGATATAGAGATTTTTTTTTCATTATAATATTAGCAGACCCGTCTCGCGTTGCTGCGATCTCAGAGTAAGTATATTCGAGAAAACTTCGTTATGATAACAAACAATTTAATTGTTAACGGTGTTAATAGTAATAATATAGATTATACATTGATTTTTTGGGGAATTGATACGCCAAAAACCTTCGTGGTAGTGTACTCAAGAAATTTATAAATTTTCATATCAATCGGATGAGTGGTGTAGTAATGCACAAGGATAAACAAACACACCTACACCGAGTTTTATACACATAGAAAAAATCAAAATATTAAGGATGTACCACTACCGCAAATTTAAATTATTAGATCAGGACCGGTTTCGCTCGTCGCGAGTATTATCTAATAAAATACAAATTGAATCGCGAAAAAATATACAAAATTTTCAGTTCATCACTTAGTCGTTCAAGAATTGTGAATATAGTTTATAGAAAATCACGCAACATAATATATACCTACTACCTTCAACTCAAATATTTTGCTTAAATAGACTTGTTTGTAAATTGTATTCTATCACTTGACAATGCTCTCGAAGAGCGAAGCTGATCCTTATCAAAAAATATATTGTGAAGAATAAGTACAAAAAAGGTGTTTTTATTATTTAAATTATGAAGTCTTTCCATCAAGAAGTGACAGTTAACACCTTAAAAGTATATTTCTAAAGGTGAAACTGACAGTTTCACCTAGAGTCAAAGTATAATATTAATTGGATGCAATTTGGATATTTCGTTAAACACTTGTTTCTCTTATCGCGATCATTATTAACTGTCTTAAAAAATATTTTGTGGAAGTAATACTAAAAATTGCGTTTTTTTTTAATTTCAATAATATGCTTTTCCACCAAAAAGTAACGTTTAATGCGTTAAACTTTGAAGATTATAGGTAACACGGTGAAAAAATATGAATGTTTTCTATTTCTACAAAATTTATTAGGTATATATAATAGTTGATAACTATTTCGACTTACGTCTTCAACAGAACATTTGTAACGAAATTGATATCAACTCACAACTAAAATAAATTGCTATTTTTCACCGTGTTGTTATAGGGTTCTTCCAAGTTGATGCCAATTCAATCAACATATTAAAATTAATTTAGATGGAATTGTAGCAATCCACGCAATTCGCACGTGCTGTTTGTATTGTAACTTTCGCAACTCGATCTGAAATCTATTTAAATGCGTATGACGTAAATAAGTTCGTTGTTTAATGAAAGCTCCGCGTGTGGGCTTTAAGTTCTCGTTAAGTTCTCGCTGTTAAAAGTCGTTTTCAGAATGAAATAAAACCTGTGAGCGTAATCTGTCGTTTTGTTTTTAAACTAATCGCCTTTTTTTCAACAACACCCTGTCATTAAAGCCGTAGGAAGGGTTTAACGGCACGTCTATGTGCTGACAGTCGCTGGGCCAATTTATTTATTTAGTTAGCTAAGACTTGTCAATATTATAATGCTTTGTTCAATATAACTTTCATCGCCTCACGAAATTTGCTTGCTGTTTTTAAAACTAGGTATGTATCAAAAATTGTTTTAATATTTTAAGCATGTGCCAGAATTGTTTAATTTTTTTATTTATAATAACTATAAATTATAAGCCATCCGTCGAAAACCAATGACGGTGTTAAATTATTACATACAAAAAAAAACTAAGTATGAAGCACTATTTTATTAAAAATTCTGAGAAATAAACAAAGGACACTTTAGCTCATTGCTTGTACTAAACAAACAGTTTTACATATGTTATTCTTCCTTACGTGACATTGGTACTACTAGTCATAATGAACAAATATATAGCTATCTATGTTATTGGTATTGAATTTACCAATTAATTTTTAAGGGTTGTTGATAATTGTGAAGACCATTTCAAATCAGTAGTCATTAAAATTATTTAAGATATATTTTTTAGAGGTTTGTATTTTTTGTATAATTACTCATGTAAATTAAACTATTTTAAGTGTTTACTGTCTGTTACTGTATAAAATCTTTGTGGTAGAATACCTGAAGATGTCGAAAGGTGAAGCCCAGGTCGTAAGTAATAATTCTTTTGAAATCTTACAATGTTTCAACAATTAAAATTTGATATTGAAATTCCATCAAGCACCTTCAGTCGATATCATAAATTAAACTAATATATATTATCAGGACAAATCAGGCTATACACCGATACAAAAATTACCGCTTGCATGACAGCTTTGGCACTGTCAAGTTTTTTTGTCAACATATCTCTGTCACCTATTCACACACTACTGTCATAGGGTTAAGACGACCACCGTTTTCGTTCACCGCGAGTATTAACAACTGATACAATGCAGATCAATAAGTATTTCATATGTATATATTTTTCAATTGTACAAAAATATAATGGAAAGTTTCATAAATTCAAATTTATATTGAATATAACTGATTATTTTAATAACCGTCAAGTTAGCCTTACTTATGCCTCTTATTATAAAACACCCTGCTTTAAAACTTTGATTTAGAATTGCTAAATAAAACATTGTAAGATAAAACTAAACACTCTTTGTATATTTGTGTGACTTTACTCGAACCAATGAGTGGAAGAATGCAATCGCGTCGAATGTATTTGTCAAAGTTCACGTCGCCGGTGGTGCGGTGTGAAAAGTTATCTCATGTTGACACGTTGATTACACCAAAGGGCTTTAAAATCATTATTAGGGTGAGAAATTCCACACCCTTAATAATTTCAGCTGGTTAAAGCTTTTTTCTTTGCGTTTAAGCATATTGTATCTCAGAAGGGTTATCTTGTTTCTTTCATAGACAAATTGACTGAGAATGATATTTTGTTTTGACTGATTACTGTCATTATTCATTGATTTAGCGATAAAAAAACATTACAAAACAACTAAGTCTGTGTAATATAACCATACATAAAATAAAATTATTTATTGTTTTCGAATAAATTAACTGTTAATTTTTATTGTGTTAACTGTTTCGATTTCATATAAAAGCATTGTTTTTAAATACTAAAACAAATTGTTTAGTTGATGTATTTCTAAGATTTTAACACTTTACGAGAATTTTTTAATATCGACAATCTTTTTTTTCTTCAATTTCAGGTATGATCAACTATTCCGTAATGAACCCTCCGATGGCACATAAACCATTATTTTTTATACAGTAGGTACTAATACCAATTGTGTTATCTCTCTGCACTCGAATGCCGCCGTAGAAAAGGTGAAGAAATTGAATTCTTTCTTTTAACTCAGTTCGAGAAATGTAATATATAAAATAAATGGGCCAAATTTAATATTTAATTATCACCATATAAAACTAGGATGTCATGAGAGAAGAGAAGATGTATTTTGTACCTTCTCTACACAGCTAAAAATATATACGTAAACATATGTTTATACGAAAATCTGACGAGGTCGTAAACCGAAATAGCTATCAAATATATATAAATCAATGTAAATAAATGTGTCTGTTCGTCCTTAATATATTACAACACCATTCATCTCATCGATATGAAACTTTACAAATTTCTTGAGCATACTTTAGCAAAGATTTTGGCATATCACCCCACTCTCAAAATCGATCCCTCGAAAGTTTCTGAAATATCCTCCCCTTCCTTCCAAAATCGACGTGTAATCTAATCTATTATGTATTATTATAATTAACACTATTAAATTGTTTGTTATTTTAACGAGTTTTCCTTGATTTTTTTTACTTTGAGATGGTAGTGACGAGCGACGGGTCAGCTACTTCCGTAGTACGTACCTTATAATTTTTATAGAACGAAAATACGTTGCTATTTTTCAGTAATTACTTTTTGAATTGAAGTATATTTGTATTTAGTTACTGCGCACACTGAGATCTCTGAAAATGAAGAGAGTTTGCGATTTTATCAATATTTCTTCCTTTCTTGAAACTGTTAAATTAGTATGATCAAAATTGTCAGTGACGATACACATTTTTCAGTAAATGAATTCATATAACGTCTTCAAGCATGATTCAGTTTTTAAGAATTATTCTGTCACTGTGAAATATGAAACGCGTTGACCATCCTTCTGTGTCACATTAAATTAATAATTTCTAGTACTTTGTTCTCACGGTCGGCGGTTGTGACTCGATTACATATATTTTTTTTGTTTTTGTGCCCCAGTTCCAAGTAAATCCGGCAAAAGTCATTTTGTTAAGCCTACCGCGAAAAAAAATGGACAGTCGCGTGAAATTATTTCGTTTTTTTAACTGCCGCGAGTTAACTTCGGTGTTGTGATGTGCTTCATTATCGAATCAGTGTTGCCAACCGCAAACTTTATTAAAATAAATTGTTTTTATTTAAAATGGGTGTTGCTAGATCCCAACTGCGGTGAGATCTTGTTACATCGTATATAGTATGAACATTTTTTTATCTTCAAGTTTTTAATTAATTTATATAATTTCTTTGCCCTAATATGCCGCCCTGTGTACATGACATCTTCCCCTATTCTATATCAGACGCTTTCTCTGATGTTATTTTTTATTATTAAATTCATTTTTGAATGTGTTAGATGCTGTCATTCGAAAACTTGGCATACATTTAATAGTGCAGTTTAAGAAAGTACTTAAATAAAGAGAAGAATACAATGGGTTAACTGCTTTCATGTGAAAGGTCTCTGCTAAACCCTTTCATTCGAGAGGTATTATAGTTAGGATCTCGCCAAGTCAAAGTTAACGTGATAAACAAATTTTAAACGTTCAGAATTTGAAGTCTCGGACGTTCTAGAAGACAGATGCATTCAAACTGATAATCGTTCGTCAGTCGAGACATCCATATTCAAAAGTGCGTGACCAAAAATGTGCAATTGTATAGTAAAGAGCAGGAATGTAGAGTCGTTAAAAAAACACCGACACCGACTGCAGCAATGACAAAAAACTTTTCTATTTTTGTGCATATAAATAAAGATCCACCAACCAATTCGGCAAATGGCCAAATTTCACTGTATTGGGATTCAAACGAAGACGATTTATTTCTTCTTGTTCATTGAGATATTTTTAAAAAGCATCTAATCGAGAAAGTAGTCGGACACACTCATTTTTCACAACTCCGACTCCGTAGCACTGACCAGAACAGAAGATTTTGTCACTTTATTACTAGAAGATTCAAATGACTTCACAGGCTAGTGAAGAAGTTGAGCGATTCAAATTTAAAATTGAAATTCTATCAAGCAACTTCGGTCGATTATTGACCCATTAATTGCTAACGTCTAACTCATAGTTTCTCAACCCTTTTATATCCGTGGACCACCAAAAATTCCAAAGAAGTATATTAAAAACAGACAGTAACAAAATTTAAAAATCCATAAAATACAACATCAAATTCGATTGTTTATCGAAATAATATCACATCGCGGACCATCCAAAAATCTCCGTGGACCACTGGTTGAGAAACTAAGGCTTAACTTATTGAGACAGATGATTGCAGGGTATATAAAATTTATTTAATAGTCTAAAGTTTTATTTCCTTATAATCTCGTAAGTTTGCTTAGCAACAACATTAAAGAATTATTTATGATATGAATAATTTATGCATGTAGAATGTTGTACAATATATACATCAGCAAGGAATGGGTTAAGTTATCAAGATTAATAAATATCATTTTTTTTCAAACTTTATTAACAGTTAATATTCTTTTAGGAGGTTTGAAAAAATTTCAATGTTTTACTTGTTGGTTCCAATACTATTTTTTAACTAAGTGGATATTGTTATGCGTGCTACTTGACGATATCCATTACGCATTGAAATAAAAAATTGTTGGCCCAGTGTAGCGGCAATAAAAGTAATAAAATTTGTTACTTTTTATTAATTTCATTTTGTTTTTTTCCCCGTTTTATTACAGCCAGTCGTCTTGTCTTGTATAGCAATATGGGCGAAATCTAAAATAACAACATGCCGACCACATGTTGGTGGAATTAATATAAACGAGCATCAGAAGCCGAATTGCAACGCGTACATCAGAAATTATAGAGTGTAATTTTTTGTCTGGTTCCAAGTGCGTTGATAAAAATAACAATGAATAGTATTTTTTTTTATTTGAATTACTGCAAATTTGTACGATTCCACATATTTTATCACTAACGACCCCGGTTTCGACTTTTGGCATCTTCAGGCATTCTATCACATGGACGCAACAAAACTGACGTAAAATAAACAGTTAGCATCGTCTATATACTAAAGTTATCAATTACAGGAAAACACTTACCCCAAGGCGAGCAGTGAATTGTAGCTAAAACAAATTTAAAAATACTAATCCAATAATATGTATTTTAGTTCTGCACAATTTATAAGGTATATAGTCGAAAGCTATTTCGGCTTACGCCATCATCAGAACTATGCTTAAACGTACATTTACTTGACTAATCTAAAATACAATGCAAATTTTAATTGTTACAACTTTGTACGATTTCTCATGTTTTGTCACTAACGAACCGGGTTTCGCCCTTCGGCATCCTTTTCACCAAAATTTACTTCTATAAAATATATACTGAGCTCTGCCATGGATAATTTGTAATCCGCATAATCCAATCAGGAGTGTACTGCTAGTTAACTGTATCGCATTATGAAATACGAAAATGGCTTTTATTTTCAATCCGTATGCTTATTATTAAATCCATTTACGTATTAGCTAACAAAAAAAAATTGTTGACTTAATAAAAGTCTATGTTGGTTCTTTATCTTATCACCGCTATCACGTCATTAATTTTCGATTATCATTTGAAAGAATCAATATTAGCTCCCTGTAGTTTTTTACAGTGGCGTCGTCTGCGGATAATAATGAAGTTTTTATTTCAATATATTATAAATAATGCATTTATCATTGACATATTCAATCTACAAACAGACAAAATTAACTTCTGTACCATAACGAGGTTAAATATATCAATGGTCAATCATTTTACCTAATCAATGACAAAATGCTGAAATCAAACATAAAAATTTTGACGGCATATTTATGCAAAGGCCTCGTACTTTCGTACATTTCGTTTCTGAGACGCGTGCAAATGTTGTACGAAAATAGCGTGACGACAAAGTGATTTTATTTGAAATTAATATCACGATATAATTTTTATATAAAATATAGTATAGGATTTGTTGAATCAATTCTTTTATCGACGGGCCACTGATTCTTTTTTTTATGAGAAAATCTTAGAAGATAAATTTAAATCCATACTTTTTTTTATTTTTAATATTAAAGACACATTTTTAAGTACTTATTTCCACTATATATTTTTTATCACGCGCATTATCAACTTTTTTTTACATATTTCTTAATTTTAAATCGTTGAATTTAATGGCTTCTTTTATTATCTACAAAAACTCAATTTCAAGAAATGTTCGAAAGTACGAATAAATATTTTACATAATGAAGCCCTACCAAATTGTCGTAAACACATTTTTATTTATTATTTTTCTGATGGTGGATATTTCTAGATGAATTCTACTGCGAAATCATTAATTAAGTAAGATTAAGTTAAATATACAAAAAGTTAGGATCGTTCGTGTTACACTCACTTGACCGAAGTAACGCCAGACAATGTTAGTAATTCTAATGGACTATGTTTTATAACGCCCACATTATACGTTAACTCTTGAGATTTATCAAAAACAGTGACAAAATTATTGCAGAAATTGTCTATTTTTCTCAGAAAACTTACACATACGTTACTGGATACACTGTGTCATCATATTATATTTATTTGTATGGTCACACATCTCGTCAATGAACATTTTGGAAGATAGTGTAAAATTATTGTTATCGACGTCCCCGAATTAATAGTGTACTGTTTGATTCTTTCGTAGAAAAGCAATTTCATTACATTACCAATTTTAAATATAATGGTGTTTTATTACCTATTTTGTAATGAAATGAATTTTATTACCGGAAAAGTTCTTCATTATTAATATTAAAATAAACACGTGTTCGCTTTGTCGCTGACCATTTATTGTTTTACAACGGTACACACCTTGCTTGGGAGAAACACCCATGGGGAAAGTAACATTGGATACCATACACGGGTCAATAGTTAGTAAATGTATTTTTAAACCTATGAATATAAAACACGAAAAACTAACAAAACCTGTAATGACATAGATTGGTTTTTCATCCGTTGAGGATTGAGGCACTGTTGAAGTGTCACATTTTAAGGTAAAATTTTCATTAAAGATATTTAATTTTAACCATTAAAATATCGAAAAATCGCCTGGAAAACGATAGAAGGAACGATTATCGATCTTGATGCATTTTCCCTTATATATTTCATTCTAAAATATTTATTTTTTTCCATAAATAATAATATTTTTTGTCATACGTAACAAATACTATATCGCACCTCGAACAAGTGCGAGCGCATACTTACGTCGATTAATGTTGCCAGATATATAAAATGACACATTGATTTGTTATCATGTAAAGTTTTTATCGAATTTCTATTATGTCATGTGGGGACGTTAGCCAAGCGGCAGATGACAGAAAATTCTAAAGGCACCGAGTAGTGATCCACATAGTACACATGGAAAGCCAAACTGAAGCGGTTAAATTTTTTTTATCATTGGTTGGTTAGTTAATCGACTGATCTGATTGGTCAGGCTCTTTTCCAATCAACATTTGATAATAGCATGGTAATATTCCGCTGTATGATTTATATATTTATTTTATTTGTATAAACACGTTCCAAAAATTGAAAATTATAAGTTTATTGCTTTTGCAACATCAATTTTTTTTACAAATTTATAATAATAAATAGCAAGAGAAAAGAAAACAGAATAGCAAAGAAGTCCACCAAGCGAGCGCATGTAGTATCTACTTTAATACATTAAATAATAGTATTCGTCTAAACTCACTCTCGTCCACATGGAATATCTCGACATCCAAAACAATACTGTTGAACAATGTTAACGTACTTCCCACTGCCATCCCCATTTGCAGGCTGGTTTTACATTTTGGAAAAACAAACAATCCATGTCCACAACTTCTTAATATAGGTTCCATATGCCCTCGAGTAAAGAAGTCTCAAAAAAATATTCTGGACCTTGTCCACTATGAGGGGTACATAAAAATTTTTTGGGGCCCAAATAGACTCACTCAACCCTATTACATAACATGGTAATACTATCAATAATCATGTTAATTCATGAAGAATTTTCTAAACATAACATTACGATTTCGCTACGCCACTGGAGATGTTTATATTATATAAAAAATTCATTGATTAGGTAAGTTGCACGTTTATTTATTTCTATTGAATCATATATATTTTTTATTATTCGATAAATATCCTGGATTCCACGTGTAAAATGTTGACCGATTACAATTTGAATCTTGTCGTCATTCAAAGGTCAGCGACTCAATATTATTTAGACGAAAAACACGTTTTCCTAAAATCATAGTATACTATTATTGATTGATTTAGAGTCTTCACTTGGTAGAACTCCATTATAACACGGTGAGAAAATGGCAATGTATTTTAATTCTACAAAATCTGTAAGGCATATTGTAGATGTTATTATATTATATAACGTTTTAACAGTCATTTCCTGGTGGAGAGGTATTGATATTTCAAATAATAACAAAAAAAAAATAGTACCGCTTTTACTACATATTTTATGATCAGGACGGGTTTCGCTAATCGCGAGCATTGTCAACTAATAGAATGCAAATTAAAAATTACAAACAAGCCTAGTTTTATATATTTTTTTCAGTTAATAATTAGTAAGTATACAAAACCAAAGATTCAAAAACTAAGAAAATAATTTACAGGCAATCATACAAAATGCATATATATTGTGTATGTTTCCGCACCGCTATATATAGTAATTCTGATGAGGGCGTAAGCCGAAATAACTATGAATTATGTTATATGCCTCACAAATTTTGTAGAGCTAAAATACATTGCTATTTTTTCACCGTGTCATTGGTGTTGAATATAATGTTACCCACCGTTAGAAAATTTAAGTAATATTATATATCATCAGAAATGTCATATCTTTGTGGAAATGCATTATATGTTATTTAAATAATAAATCTTCAATGCTTACTTTTATTTCTCTAACTTAATATTTTTAATATCATGACCGGTTTAGCTCACCGCGAGAATTATCAGCTAGTGTAAAAAGGATGCTAAAATAGTCATGCACGTTTCATTCGATACTATTAAAGTGTTAACTGTTACGTCTTGGTAGTAAAGCATTACAATGGAACCCCCTATTACACTACTCCCAATGTGTAGTACTATTTCCACAATTCCATATTCTCTCTAGGACAAGTTTCGCTCGTATATTTATTCGCGTGTGTGCGTTTTTTTTCATATGTTATGCATGCAAACGCACACGCAGAAACGTAATATGTTGAACAGTCATTTATTTGTTACAACTTTGTAAAGATTCCAAACGGTTATTTACAAAGTTGTAAATAAATAATATTATAAAATTGATAACATTGTATTGGCCAAACAAAATACTGTCATCTTTATGTGTCGTTATTTTTATCATATATAAACAATATTTATTTTTATAATTATTTTAAGTTGAACTCATCTGACACACTAATTATAATACTATCGTCCAATTTGATAACTTTAAATATATTAACTCGTTCCCTGCTGAGACTTCCAAGGATATTTCAACACCTAGACTTCACAAATTTCTTGAATAACATTGCTTTGAAACAATCTTATTGAGGTTGTCAAGACAAATCAAGCAATGAATTAACTCAAAAATTAGCGAATACAAGAAGGTTTTAACCAATGATAATTCATATATTTTCGGGTATCAACACAGTAAAATCAGCTGTCTTAACAGTTGAGACTTTAGCAGTCAGAGGGTTAATCGACATTTTTTTTACTAAGAAGGCGCTTGTTTATAAAAATTATATGTTATCAAACATGATTATTTGCATTAGTAATATTTACAGCCCTGTTGTATTAATTTATGGCTTTTCGCTGAATTATTATTTTGTTGTATTTTTATGATAAATTCGCTGTACAAACTTTATAATTATTTTTTACTGATAAAAGTTATGCTTTGTACGTTGGGCGCCAGTTTTTAAGTGCTTGAGATAAATTGAATAACTAAATTGACAGTGTATTGTAAGGTCCTTAGTTATCAGGCATTTATCGTAGATTCGATCAAATTTAGATAAACATTATAATCTTGGTTAGCAATTTGACACTTGTTGAGAGTGAATTTAAATAACCCTCATATACAGTGAAACGATCGAACACCGTTCACCGTTACGACGAAGAAGGCCTGATCCAATAGGACAACCAAAGCAATAAAGTCTCAAATATATCCGTTGAACCTTCTCAACAATTATCGGCTTCGTTAAACAGCCGGCTCATTCTAAGTCTACATCCCATTTATTTATTTGAAATAATTAAACATAGTTTGATTATATGTTAAGTTAATAAATAAACTGGGCGTTATTTATTTGTGGGATAGGCAGAAATAGTATAAATGGCAAGGTGCAGCAGTTGTAATGTTTTGATGTATAGCATGAATGGTCTATCTTTTAACCTCTCTGTGTGACATGTTTATGAAATTATTAACCCGATCGACGCGACAGTTTTCATACAAACAAAATCGTTCCGCGTTGCTATTTTTCAAGATGTTATCTTTCCACATAGAGCTATAAATACACCAATAAAAAATAATTGGGTTGGCTTTTATGGAAGCTAGATGCATTTGGAATGTTTCACAACATTAAAAAACACAAAGTAATGTATTATGTTGTCACAATCACCTTAGCAAAAATATCCCTAACAAATAACTAACTCGTAAATGGCCATTAAGGTGACGTAACGAAGCAACCAATCAAACTGAAATGAACAAGCGCCATACTGTCACGTGTCCATGGAGTGTCAGTTTGCAATGCCGCGAGATTGGTGCAAAGTTCAGTGCGAAGTTAGACGCGAGTTTAGCTCGCTAGCTTTAGGCGGGATCGGAATAAATTTGAAGGGTTCGAAAAATCGATGTTTTAAGCATTTAAACCTTATAGTTTTGACAATATTATGGAGGTAGTAGTATCCGGAGGAATTGGGCGATATTTTATAACCAAAATCAGTCCTATATGCAAAAGAGTGCCTGCGTTACCAACGTTTGAATGTTTGCGTCCCAACGTCTGGGGTGCTCGCGCACAGGTCTTGCACACTGCCGTCCCATACGTCGGGGCGTTAGCGTGGAAGAGATTAATGGAGGTATACTTACTTAAACTTAAGTTAGTAATTTAAAGCCAAAAATAAGCAACACGGTGAAAAAAAATGCGTTTTAGTTCTACAAAATTTATAATATTTATTTTAAGCCTAAAAGCTGATTTGGCCCTTCGACATTCTTTACCTTTTTACTCTGAGCTCTATTAATTTTTATGTAAATTCATTCTCAATAATAAACCAACCGTGGGCATTAATAATATTCGTATAATACAAGTTTCTATTTAACTAACCCCGTGACAGTTATCTGTCAAATGCAATCATTTATCATTCACGTATTTCTCGGGTGAGTTCATTTTGTGATTATAATGCGTTTCTGTCAGCCGAAATCGTGATGGAAATAGTAGTAATTTATTCTATGCGAGGATTGGTTTTCAATCCAATGCCTCAGATCATCCATCCTGTAGACCGTAGGCTCCAAACCTTTTTCGGGTGGCGACCCCTTTTCATAAAATCCACGTGACTCGCGACCCCCTGTACAATCCAAAAGCCAAGCAAACGTGAATACTTTTTTTCGTTGACTGTATAAGATGGCGACCTCCACGTCTGGAACCTATGCTATAGACGGCTAAAGCCATGCAATGTTTATTAGTTACTTAAAAATAGATGATTATTACACAGTGAAAAAATACATTGTTGTTTTTACCGTGTTATAATGGAGTTCTACCGAGTAAATGCCAATTGAATCAATAGATAAGTATCATTTGATATAGTTTTTTTTTTTTTGAAAATCGTATTTACTTAGTTTAATTATTAACCTTTTAAATGCTAGAAGATATTTAAATTGTGTAGCTCGGAGGACCGGCCTTTTTTCCTAAAAAATCAAATTTTAATTAATAAATCCTTTTGGTCGATGTTAATTGAAATATTTCGCGTTTAAGTAATTCATCATAATTCTAAAATATTTTACTGTATGTTTAAAATGTTAGATCATATAAAACAGTTGAACTTGGCACGATATAGAGTGTTAAAGTACAGCGCGTATACGCGCACATTTTCTATGTCTGATTGACATGAACGGGATTATAGAGCTCGTTATAGCACATATGATACAGAACCAGTGAACTGGTCATTTGCTGAAAGTGTACACTTGTTATTCAAATATGGCAAGACTTTGGTGTCGGAGTTGAAGTCGTGACAAACGAGCGACTACGACTGCTTTCGATTAGACGATTTTGAAGAATATATTGAAGTGAAGAACACTTTGGTGCATAGGTTCGTTGGTGTTTAATTAAATGCACATGAATAGGAAGGGTAGGAAAAAACTGACAAAAATAAACTTTTTTAAATCAGAGTCGTTTTATTGGTCCGAAGAATTCTACCCTTTTCCAGGAAGCCTGGAAAAAATATAAAATATGCGGGAAAGTTTGGAATATTATATTTATATCGTCGCTTCATGAAAATAATTTTATGTATGTAAACACTGTATGACAATAAATCAAAAAAAAACCCTACGGAGATGCAACCATTAAAGCGACACAAGAAGTATCAACGAATAGAAACTTTGTTTCAATATTATTTATCATGTTTTGTATGCATTATGATCAGAAGAACAAGATTTACGACCATAGATATCTGAAATTCAATCATATGTCATCAATCATGATCGGTTTGACGTGAGCATAGATTATACATGACTTTACTCTACGATCACATCGCATGGAGTCCCCAGTGACCTATATGTCAGTTAAAGGGCCGTAAAGGGACTATTCCATTAACCCAAATGAAGTTTCGGGGATAAATAAATGTCGTAAATATACGTCCACTCGCATTTTCAAATACAAATAATTACTTCCGAGCATAAGTTTATTATTAAATATGTCTTAAAAGTTATTTTAATTGAAAACAGTGGTCAATTTTGAGGTACTAACTAATAAAAACTCACTTTTAGTACTGTTTATGTCATATATTTTATAACCAAAGCCGGTTTCGTTCATCGCGAGTTTATCAACCGATAACGTACAAAATATCAACAGGTCTTAATACAACATTTTACTCGTGAGGCTTGTTTTTAATTTTGTATTATATCAGTTGATAATGCTCGGTATTAGCGAAACCGATCCTGATCATACTATATATTGTGGAAATCGTTGTTAAAAACGTTCAAAATTCAAGATATCAGTAGATCACTAACTCTCTGACTGCTAGCGTCTCAACTGTTGAGACGGCCGACGGCAGTGCGTTGATAGATGAAACTTAATACTATAACAGCGTTCACAGTGTTAAAATTTTCGTGTAAGAGCAATTTTTAGTATTGAAATAAAAAAAAGTTTCCTTAACACCGAAATTGTTAAATTCTTCTTTCAAATTCTCAGTATTAGAATATCTTTTGTATAGTTCAGTAAATGGGTTAAACAAAACATGATGTAAATTACTATATCCACAATTTTACAACATCGTTTTGAATTGATTTGAATATTGTATAATGTTGTTCAACGAAGAAGTTACAGTTAACTCTTCAAACGTGATATAACTTATAAGTAAGGACAGAAGTCACAATTAAAAAAAAAAGTATATTGTTCTAAGCCTTTAAGCTCCCCGTATTTTTCCTTTTTTTCAAGTCATTGTAAAAACGTAGAGTCTGGGTTTCACTACGTTGTAATATTGAATCATTCAAAATTTTGTGATGTTCATTGAACGTAAAACAAATTCAATAAATTATTTGCTTGAAAACATAGAAAACCCACTGGAGGGTAAATAATATTTAAAAAATGATTTTTGCTGATTGCCAGCATTATTTATTGCCAGCAACATTGCTAAATATCTTTTCAGAATGGCGCAAAATAAATAAGAATTGACACAGTTGGATGAAACCTTCATATTCAATACCGAATTTAATAATGAAGTTCGTTTTTTGTTTTGAATACAGTTTCATAAACCTCACCACTGGTATAATTATTACCAGTGAAGCGATAAATTGCGGTTTTTTTTTTGTTCACAATTATTCATAGCAACGCCTTTGTGTACTAATAATATTAGAAAAGTTGCCGCTTGATAATTTGCATGGCATTATTTTCGGCAATCCTTTTTTAATTTCGGCAACACTGGTCACGGGGGATGCTCAATGTTATGTCCCGCCCACTACACCCCACCCAAGCCTACTATTTCCGTTTTATGTGTTTCCGCTTTAAGGAGCGGCCCACGGCTAACCCGGTCAGCGTTTAACCAAGTACTAATTATTATACGTGTCGTACCGCATCGATAATGAATTGTGCAATTGAACTATTTAATTAAACATCTTTTTGATTTAACTAGCGTTTACTTGAGGGACACCATTATAGCACGGTAAAGAAATAGCAATGTTTTTTAATTCTACAAAATTTTTAAGGTGCTTGATTAAATGTCAATATCAAATTTGAATTCTTACAACTTTGTACGATTCCAAATTTTTTTCAAGAATGACTTATTTGACAGTTTAATCATTAATAAAATTCATCACAGGCAATTGTGTTAATTATTATTCTATCAATATTATAAAATTTGTCTTAGTTGCCATTTGGTGTTTGTCTAGGGTCTGTGTTTTCCTGTAATTAATACCTTTGGTATACAGACGATGCTAACCGTTTATAGTACGTCATTTCTGATGCATCCTTGTGATGAAATACCTGTAGATGCCGAAAGGCGAAACCCGGGTCGTTAGTGACAAAAAATGTGGAATAGTACAACATAGTAACAATTCAAATAAGTATATAGTTGATAGCTATTTCGGATAACGCCCTCGTCAGAACTAGTTGTCAGTAGAATGGCTCTGATGAGGGCGTAAGCCGAAATAGCTTTTAACTATATACCATATGAATTTTGTAGAATTAAAATAAATTGCAATTTTTTCATCGTGTCAAATGGAAATCTATAACTCTGAAGCTAGTGAAATATTGTTCACGATTGACCCAGTCAAACGACATCATAACAAAAATAATAAATAATTTGGTATACAACAAGAATGAACACGTAATTGAGACGTCTCGGAAAATTGCATTTTCGTGCCCCAGTTTTCACAACAGACCAGTCGTAAAATGTTCCCCGTTTTTCTTTCCGCTCACTGCCGAGATACAAATGCCAAAACCGTTTTTTTGGCATCGTTCCCTTGACCTTTATTTTTGGTCGGAACTCCAGCGGAAAAATAAAATGTGTCAAATCGCGGCAGACGGGCAAATTAAAAATAAAGTTCTACTCACAGGATCTGTTCTACCACGATTCAGTTATGTCGCCAGACGTAGTATGGTGTATCACCATTCTATCAAATAGCCTGCCCCAATGAAAAAATAGGAATGGATTTGAGTTCTGCAATTTTTTTAAAGATATTGTTGATAGCTATTTCGGCTCACGCCATCGTCAGAACTATGCTTAAACGAAAATTTGCTTAAAGCTGTGTAGAAAAGGTACTCAAATACATCTTCTCTCCTGTTTTAACAAACTAGCTTATTTCCTGCTAGCAATAAAACTTACAATTTTAAATGAAACTAAAAAGGCGGCTATATCAATTAGCTTACTAATTAGCTAGGGAAAAGCCCGTTGCAATGGCTTGAGGAGTGACGACAGACATATATTATTTTTTAAATAATAAAAACACATTTTTTTAGTACTTATTTCCACAATATATTTTTTTGATCAGGACCGGTTTCGCTCATCGCGAGCATTATCAACTGATCAATGCTCGCGATGAGCGAAACCGGTCCTGATCAAAAAATATATTGTGGAAATAAGTACTAAAAAAATGTGTTTTTATTATTTAAAATATAATGCCTTTCCATCAAGAAGTGACAGTTAACACCTTAAAAGTGAGACATATATTAGTTTGTTCATTAAGATTTATTTTGTGTTTTGCGTTTTTTTTTCCATTTTGGTGTCCAGAGCTGTGGAGTCTCGGTGTTTTGGCCGGAGTCTTATTCGTGAAAAACGAGCGAATCCTTCTACTTCTTCGATTAGACGAATTTGAAGAATATCTTAATGAACAATTTGCCGAATTGTTTGGTTAATCTTTAATTTTATACACATAGGAAAAGTGGGTAAAGATCTGAAAAAAATAGTTTTTTTTTTAACTCGGAGTCTAAGTCTGTTTTTTTTAACGGCTTTTTTTAACCCTTGATAAAACAATTTTTTTAGTATTTTTTCCAAGTAAATACGTAGTTTATGATCAGCCTTATTTTAATTTCTATTGCATCAGTTGATAATGCTTGCGACGAGCGAAACCTGTCCTGATCAAAAAATATATTGTGTTAATAAGTACAAGAAAATGTGTTTTTATTATTTAAAATATCATGCCTTTCCATCAACAAGTGACAGTTAACACATTAAAAATACTTAACGTTGTGTTTAAATATCTTAATATATTGAGAAATTATTGGCATTGAGATTTTATGTGTTAAAAATATATTTTTGAGGGATGTTTGATATTTCGTGTGGAATAAATAGCTGTCGCTTTGCTACACCAACCTAAATTTCTCCTCATTGACCCAAAAACATTTGCTCATGTATAATACAATCAGTGTTTACTACCATTCGTCCCATTTTCATAAACATGACGAACACAGTTTCTCGTTTCGTGCCAATGTTTTATTATTTTTCTTTTTTCTCTTTCGATTCACTGAAAAGTTTTCAGTACAGCCGGGCCAAGAATTTTTATCACATTTTGTCGGAAGCGATTGCAGAGGCCTGCCAATAAAATTCTGCATTGCACGCCGTTATTTATTGCAGTGTTTTGTTCATTGTACGAAAACAACTCATAGCTGATATAAATTACGTTATATTTTTACGTCCAGAAATATTTTATGGGAAAAGATGATAGCATCATAAAAAAATTAGTTGAAGTTGATCTCTTTAATTGACTGACTGCGATTCTCTGAAAAAATAAGTCATGTATTTATAAGGATTCCACAATCCTTCAAACATAATTAATTTTATTATGATTTTTATTATCAAGTATGCCATTACAATCAACCATTTAACAGTGGCTTAAAAGATAATTTCCAGTGAATATTACATTCATTTCAGAACATTCAATAAAACTATCGTTAAACATTATACTACTATCGTTGACGGACTTTTTCACTGGAAGTGTACTTTTCTGTAATACATATTAAATTATTTTAGAGTGCAGGTTTCGCGTTAAAAACCGGTGGAGTGAAAAACGAATGAACCGGACTACCTTTTCGATTAGATATATTTTTTAAATATCTCAAATAACATAGGAAAAGCAGGAAAAAACCTGAATATTTAACTTTTTTTTAAGTCGGAGTAGTATTGTTGGTCAATGTCAGATTCGGAGTCGTGTTTTTTTTAACGACTTCACAGCTCTGGTTAAAATCATTAAAAAAAATATTAACCTTTTCCCTTCGTTTGACACCAAACTCGCAGCATTGATTTTTTTCTTGTAACTCGAATGTCACTACTTTGACATGTCATTTGAAGTGTTTTATATTATTGTATATTTATTTATCAATATCAATTGTCATATAATGAGACATTTTTAACACTGCATTTGAGTGTAATTTTCTTAAGTCATCCATTATCGAAATAATAATTTTGATTGCAAGTCATCATTTGTCGATTTCAATGGCTGAAATTTTGGGATTATTAATGATATAGTCACTTTAAAAATTGGGTGTTAAGATAACTCGCGTGAATATTAATTTGTTTTAACTGTTATCTGTTGAGAAATATTCATTTGTTTATATTAGCGTCTCACGTGCATCAGACTTATCCGCCATTTTATGGAGTATTAACTAGTGGTATATTTGTAATAAATTACTGTATATAACAATGTTGTCATACAACGACTTTTTTAAATTCCTGTCATATTTGACATTGATAAAAAATATTACAAGATTGCAAACTTAGATTTTGAGGTTTTTTTTTTTTAGACATCTCGTTTTTGATTTGCTTATTTTATATAATAGCAAACGAAATTGTTTAGTTATACGTGTTTATTATCTGTCAGACAAACACTCGTTCAGAACTCGGTCACACGCGTTTAAATTAATGAAGTTCGTATGCCAGATGAGGTCAATCTTTTGCAATATATATAATATATATATTGCAAAAGCGAATATTTTTTTTCACACTCGAGTTCAAAACCGTCATACAACTCGAGCACCTTTTCTACCTCATGCAATCACGATTGGGGTTAGAAACGTATTTTTTTGTTGACATAGTTCTGGTCAAAACAACGTGACGAACTGATGAATAAGGCTGTTTGAATTAAAAGTATGAAGATGGATTCAGTTATGAGGCATTCTTCAAAAAAAAAAAATGAACACGCGGGTGTATAGTAACACTCGCAATCGACAAATGCGCCACGGTTTGGCTTCCCTTGATGAATACATATTGATTGATACCATCCTGGTTGCACTCTGATGCTAATGATTGTGAAGCAGCCACAATGTACCAATTATTACAACCAACAATGTAAATGAGCCGTTGGTGTCATTTATACTTTGTTGGAACATGAAATTTGCAATATGCATACTTCATTCGATAGCGTGGTTTATCTATGAATGAATTGAATACGCTTTATGAATGGTACGTTCTGGCATTTACACAAAATGATACAACGTTTATGACGTGCAAAGTTTTAATAATTCAAATTTGATGTTGAAATTCCATCAAGCAAGTTCAATCGATATCATATATTACAATATGATTTATTTCTTTGTTCATCGTTCGTTTAAAATAATGATCTTTTTTTTCTTTTGTTTCAGGTATGGCCAATTTTTGACAACATTTTCTTGTTTGTGAATTCGGGTAAGATTTTCATAATTACTGCAGTAATATTATACTGTGCATTCGGTGATAACTTTAGGTAGGACCACTGTGTGCATATTTATTGGCCGCCCCTATAGGTTTAATCATGAAGTATTTCACTCCATACAAATTTAAACGTTGAAATTTGGGATTTACATTAATATTTGCTATATTTAAACCATAAATGTTTATTTGATAGTGAAATGAGAAGAAGTGGTTCGTCAGAGGCGACCCAGTACTTTCTGAAACACACACACAAAAGAAAAATAGGCCAATATCAATTTTCTTAGTTCTTGTACCTTTGGTCTTGTGTACCTGCTAAATTTTAACCGGATGGCTGTCTGAGACGAGATATCTCGTCAATATCGTCAAACGTACTTTCCTCCAAAAATATTCTTTTTATTAAAATGATTTTTTGACATGACACACACTGATAACTGTGAAGGATTCCTACATCCATTTTCCGCGATTTTGTCGAGTATTCGAACTATCACTTTGATATAATAGATGTCAAAAATTTCAGGGTTGCCAAAATCAATTTTCTTCAAAATTCTTCGAGAAAACCGGCTTTTTTATGATATAACAATAAACAATTGGTGAGTTTATTAATTATTTCTGTATATGAAATTTAAAAAAACATCGGACTTTCACTTTTTTTGTTACAAATTATAGGTGGCGTGCCGGGTACAGACGTATATTGTTTTCTGGCAGCCAAAGGATTACATGAAAATTTTCTATCAATATGCTTGCTTATAATTTGTATTGTATCTGTAAATATTCAACAAAACCGTTCATAAGTAAAAATATTTATTGCGAAAGGTCAAGGAAACCGATGATGAATACAAGATTAGATCAAGCCCGGACTATATATAATGAACGACATGTCGGAACGTATGAACGTATGAGTTTTGCATTCATATTTCTTTCCTTAAGTCACAAACCGCGGATTGGCTGTAGATAGCATCGATTTGTCGTGTTGAAACAATGTTGTTCCTAATTAACTGTTCCGTCTCCTTATTAAGCGTTCCAAGCCCACTGCAAGTTTCAGTCAACCATTTTAATGCACATCGAAATACCATTAACCAGCCCCATGGTGTGTTTCGTTACAATTCACTTCGAATATGAGTCATTTACTATTTATAAAGAAGCTGTTTAATCAATTAACTATTTTTATGACCCTCGTAACACGCTGGCTTAAAATATCTTAACCCTTTGAGAAGTATGGGCGTACGTGTACGCTTTTAACACTTCAATTATATATATTCGGCTAGCCTGTAGCAGGCGTTTTTAGTGATTACAGCCAAAATATACTGCTTTCTTCAAATCGACATAAATTCTAAACCAAACAATATTTTCGAATGAAATTTTCAATGAAATCATACATGACATTTGATCATATACAATGAAATAAAAACAGTTTGAATTCATCATAATTTCACTATATTTCGAAGATAAATATAAAAGCCTGCAGTCAATTTAGTAAATGACACTCTGTAGTGCATATCAAAATATAATAATTAAAATATTTAACTTAAAATATATTATATTTATTCATGTTATAAAATTTGTAAATAAATAATTATATATACAGTGGAACCTCGATCAACCGTTCTCGCGTAATACGTTTTCCCGGATGGAACGCTTATTTTTTATAGTCCTGTCAAACTCCCATAAGAACAATGTTAAATAATCCCGCATTGACCGTTTCCCGATTCCCCGATTTCCTCGATAAACCGTCTAAATATTTTGGTCCCGTCACAAATATTATCCCGATTGACCGTTTTTATTGCATATTTCTCCGTATCTCGGCAAGCAAGTTTGACACAGCCGAGTGCAGGTGTTATGTCTAGACACGTTGGAATGCGCTGTACATGTTAGACGTTACGCATTGGACGCATGTGCTATTTTTTCAGTTGAAATCCACCACACGCGTATTATTGTTTATCATGCAAATGTAGAGTTGTTTCAAATTCATGGTTAATAATGATTCCTGTACATACAAACTTTTAGTCACAAGTTTAGTAACAAGTCTTTGTTCCGATTAAAGTGCCAAATAACAAAGAAGCAAACGAACATAAAGGACTTTTTTATAAAATAAATTTTATTTACAGTATATACAAGTAACTAATAAATAAATATTTTTTTTACGATTTTACTTGTTTATTCTCGCATTAACCGTTTCCCGCAATTACCGTTATTTTTTCAGGGTCCCTTGGAAAACAAGTTTTACAATTAAATGACGTAAATATTCGAAAAAAGTATGTCAGCTTTCAATAATCGCGACTGATTTGACACTTTTTGGTCAACATATTTTTATCACCTATAAACACACTGTCAAAGGTTTAAGATGATGACCGGTTTCTCTCACCACGAGCATTATCAACTGATGCAATACAGATACATGAATATTTCATTTAAATTTGTTTTAATATGTTATTATCTTCCGATATTGACTGTTCCGATATTATAGTTTATATAATAGTAAAATTTTAAATTAATTTAACTGAGAATAACTCGCTCTTGAAAGGGTTAACAGTATTTTGCATCAAAATGTTTCTCAAAAATTTACTGCTCATAAAATCTAAGCGCAAAGATTATCGACAGAAGTATATTTTTATTATCCTGTACAATTCTATAAACGATTTTATTATTTAAATTATCTTGACAGAAATTGCAAATAAAGAATTAATTTAATATATTTTTACGTAACTCTCAATATTGCGTTAGTAACATTAATATTTAGTGAATAATTAAGCATTCGAGAGAAACAAAGTCCAAAATAGATTGAAGGCTCTGTATATCGTGTAGAATAAATCGGCGAGTTTTTTATTTGATATTCATTTACAGGGTGTTCGCCGGAAATGTTTATTATCATTTGTCATTTATATAACATGAAATTTAAGTGTTTGATCAATGTTTTATTTGATAATGCAAATAACATATGGAAAACGACGTCAATTAAATGTCTTCCATCCAACATTATCACACATATAGGCATTTCATAATTTTCACTACGAATGCTCTGTTTATGTAGCTTTGTATAGCTTGATTTTTAAATGAAAACATATCTCCACAAAGTTGTCGTATTCTCAATTTTCTGAGCACACTTATAGAGGTTGATTGATTGTTCTGAACAATTTTTTGTACAGCAGTAAAATGAAAAAAGAACGTTGCATTAATTATTCAGTACAGCCATATTATAAAAATTGTTAATTTAACCTTTCCGTTACTATACTAAAATAAATAAAAAAAACCGCTCCAGTTCTTTGTATCCAGTATTTGATACACATTATACACACATGAGTGATATGGAACATGTACAATGGAAAGATTTTAATGTTCACTATATTTATAAATGCCAACGACCATACCACGTTGAAAGCACCGGCTCTCGTGCGATCACCGAAGTTAAGCAGCATTGGACGCGGATAGTGCTTGGATGGGTGACCGCTCGGTGACACCGCGTGCCGTGTTCTCTTGGCTATGGGAAGGAAAACCCAGACAGAAAACCGAACACCAACCCGCCTGGGCCGCGTGGTGTTGCCTTCATTCAGCAGTGGATCGACCCCCAGCTGATGATGATGATGGTGATATTTATAAAATCACTTAATTTTTTTAATTGACCCCGACATATGGTAAAAATTTAATTTAATTGCTTGAAATCACTGACAATTTCGATAAAATATCTTCCCTGCGCCCGATACGTCGTTATAATCATTTTTTTTATATTTTATTCGATACATTAATGTATAAGGGAGAAATGCCTAGAATCTTATCTCTCAGTATTTATTACATTTATATATAAAAAAAAATACTTTGATGCTGTGGGTACTTATTACAGATGACAGGAACGAGAGGGTTAAATAAATTATTATTTTTTTGTGTTACTTAGGTTTTAAAAACATGTCTAGATTTTAAGTTCGTTTCTATATGTTGTATCGATTTTCCACGACGCATAAACTCTTGAATGTTTTTCGTTTTGTGTGGTATGAAAAACCCTGAATTTTCTAGTATAGCTTATCGATTGAATCTCTCCCATCACGCGTTGACTCACTTACAATGAAAACGTATGTTTTCCAATACCTTTCTTCACTTACCCAAGTGCGCAGTACATTTTCAATGGCGACTTTTTCATTATATAGATTGCATTCCCCTGAAGGGAAATGACATCATTCCAAACAAAGTGCCTCTACTCCTTCACACCTTTAATTTGGCTAAGCGAACAAACAGACTTAAATTAACAGAAACAATATTGAGGTAGAAATAAAACCTAAAAAAATGATTTTAAAATATAAGCTTATCTCAATATTTTATAATTTACGATATTAACTCAGGGTGCTTGATGGAATTTCAATATCAAATTTGAACATATTTGAATTGTTGTTACAACTTTTTACGATTCCACATGTTTTGTCACTTACGACCTGGGTTTCGCCTTTCGACATCTTCAGGCATTCTATCACACCGATCCAACAGATACAGAGACTGATATTGAATTCCATCAAGCACATTCAGTGGATATCATAAATCACATATTCCTTTAATATACTTACTACTACGCTCGGAAGTAATTATTTGCCTTTCAAAATGCGAATTGGTGTACATTTACGATATTCATGTAATCATGATTTGTTGATAAAACATAGTTGGATTTCGAATATTTATTAACACCTTAAAAGAAGAATATATTTTTAATTAAAAAAAAAAAACGAATGCCGGGTTGTAGTTTGTTATTTACGCAACGTGTTAAACCGTAATACGTTCAGCGATCGCGCATTATTCCGAGTAAATACATTGTATATGTAAATTTCTTGGAGATATCTTTACATACAAATTATTCAGGCACAGGTGGGAATCCAAATGATTGAACTCAAGAATAACCATACGCTCTCTTTGTACGGACATTTTTAATTTATTATAATTGATATTTTTAAAATTTCAATGTTGTTTAATGTTCCTTGAGCTATTATGACAATTTTCTCTGAAGCTGTGAAGATTAGTTTCATTCGGTTGTTTTGAATATTAACATATTAGGTCGCGTGATGCACCTACAGAATTATACATAATACAACCGCGCTATGGTTTAACTCATTTGAATGCATGAAATTTAATACAGTCAAGTACGTAAATAAGGGTGCGCCATTGAAGGTAACTGTGGCAATACATTTTTAAATAGTATGAAATCGCAGGGACAAAAAATCAACGTTCAATCTTTCGTGCACACAACATGATCGTCGAAAAATCGACGCCCCATAATTAAATCGTTACTTTTAATGTGTGAATCGTCACTTCAGTGTTTTATGTCAAGATCGACTCTGGTTTCGCACATAAAAAATCGACGGATACATTAAAAATAAAAACAAAGCATTTATACGATTTTTTGAATTAATTGTGGTCAAGAACTATGAAGAATACACGATTTTGCATTGTAAAGATCTGGATTAATTTCATTCACCGCGAACGTTATAAAATGACAAATAAAAACAAGGTTCTTTTTATAAAACAATCGGTTCAAGAATTGTGAAAATAATTTACAAGCAGACGACTAAAATATATCTAAATTATTTGTAAACTATTTTTTCAATTCTTGAAACAAGTGTTTTGTATTGCTGCTTTTTTTTTCAATTTGTATTGTTTCAGTTGGTAATATAAGTTGCGAGAGAAACCGGTCCCGATCTTGATAATAAAAAATGTGGATATAGTTCTCAACTTGTGTTTTGTTATATATTATAAATATAATATAATCATTGGGGCTAAAGATAAATTATAAACGAATGGATAGATAAGATTTCATAACATCAACGAAGACACACCAGACTATCAAACTGTGTACTCTGGGATCTGTGACAAGTCCATGTTCGCTATCCGAATTGTTCGTTATCCAAATTATTCGTTATCCGAATTTTTCATTATCCGGTCGTCGTGGATATGTTATCACGGATTTTGAGTAAAAAACGCGCTGTTTTCAAAAGTCATAAGAATGTAAATCTTCGATTAGTTTTACAGATTAAATAAGTGGATTAAAAATTGTTATCTTATAAGCTCATTTTCTGAAAATGTGTTCGTTGTCCGAATACAAAAATCTGTATCTTTGCTTTGCTCGTAGTACGAATTGTTCGTTAAATGATTGATTACCCACTGTAAAGTGTAATATTTAATACAATAAAACTCACCACCAGTTGAAGAATTTTACTAGAAAAAATAACAGTTATTTGACTTGCCATAAATAATTCAGCAAATATTTAGGAAATATTTATCAAAATAATCATTAATAATAACGACAAATAACACAAAAAAACACGCCATAAAAAAACGTATGCAAGCAATTTGTCATACCATTGTGCTAGCATGTAGCAATATGTGATTGTATGAAAAAATCACACATAAATTCATTGAACAAAATATTCCGTTATGTAGGAACGTTTGTCGTAATGTTTAATAACAGTTAACCGGAGTTTGTACGACTTTGTGTTAAAAATATTGTTATTTGATAGTTAAATTTAATGTGCCATTTAACGAAACCCACAATCGTCAACAATTTGTAATAATATTGGATTTTTTTCTCCCACAATTGGTCGAATGTTCAATGGCATACATAAATTTAATACCAAGGATTGCATTTTCGATATGTTTGAACCTTGATCTCGGTAGTTTGGCATTACAATTTAGAAATTAGAAATGAAGTACAATTTAAATGATATTTAATTGATTTTTGATTTAATATTGAATGTTACGATGTGCAGTATTTTAATGTTTAATCATAAATACACACGTTATTATAGTCGTCAATTCATTGTGCAATGATAATCTATAAAATATGAGCGAAATTTGGTAAAAAAAAGTTGGTAATTTTCGCGATAAACGAAACCGGACGTGATATTATTTTATTTTTTTATCAATTCTGGTTGTACCCAAGTCTACCTTATACAGCTTTACATATATTTTTTTAATTATTTAAGGTATGGCTAAAAAAATTGTAGATTTGAGTTATTATGTTATATAATAGCGAAAGTACATTTCAAGAGAAAATATAGTGTATGTACTAAACCTATCAACGTTGGTAAAATATGTTGCCTATGGTTTTGATAAACGTTCTAAAACGAAAATAATATCATCGGAGAATATCTGTAACATCCTTTGCACTCGACAAACGAGGAAGTAAAATTTAAAGATTTTACTTCAGCATTAGTTGAGGTATAAACGAATTTCAAATTTTTATGTCAAAGGTTGAAAATTATAGTCCAATTAATTGAAACATAAAAAAAAACATTATAAATTAAAATTAATAACTAGGTGCCACAGTTCTGCATTCGGGTTACAAGAGTAAAATCAATGCAGTCCTTATTGCGGCATCCGAGTGCAAATGGTAAAAAATGTTTTCATACATAGACATAGACGTATATTTGAGATGTGTTGTAGTATCTTTGTTAAGGTATACAATTGTTTGAATTGTTTCTGTATTTCGAATACGAAGTGTTTAACTTCACCCAAAACCACTCTACGAATGTACACCTTAAGGATATTTACATTAAATTATGAAAGAATGTAATAAAACGATTTGTCTGCAGGTTTATTCTAAATCTAAAGCATATGCGTCGAATGTATGAAATAACGTAATGAAATTTAATGGGATGTCACTTCACTGAAATGCCAGTAACAATATATATGTGAATATATTTTTGTTCAAATATTGTATACCATACAAGGAATTATTCTAAAGTGAACTTCTTCAGTGCCGAGACAATGGTCTGAAGTGTGTTACGATTGCACTCCATTTTATCAAGCATTCATTGTTGTACAGATTCGCTGCTTCATTGAGCTCTCTTAACCTTTAAAAGCTCGTGTGCCGTCCGTAATAAACGTAGCTCATTTCTCAAGCATCATAGTTCTCAAATTCTCAAAACATAACTATAAATATATATTAAAAATCACTAAACGTACTGAGTTGAAATCAAAGGAGTGATCAAATGAAATGAGTACTTCGATTTAGCAATAACTCTTGTCTAAAAACAAACTAACTTTATATTTATGGCCAAAATTAATTAATTCAACTATAAATGATATTAATTTTGAATTGTTATGTCATTCACTTTCCGAGTTACGCCTTTTGCAATCTTCATGCATTCTATCACAGGTGTAACAGGAATGACAACTAATAATAACTTTGCTTATATACATAAGAAATAATATCATATAATACATCGAGGCTTTAAGGCTAAACCCAAATATATGTATATATGTATATACTCCTTCGTCAGAATTATTTCTATCTTTTCACCATGATATAATGGAGTTCTAACAAGTAAATCCTTTCAGTATTGATCGTAATTTATAGTTATTATATGTTTATATTTGAACTGTGTCTCAAGAAACTAAGTGAAGTATGGATTTTGCTCAAGAGACAACATTGAAACGTAAATGTTTGCATAATTATATTGGCAAATGTGTATCTTATGTTTGATGTAATATTCACGTTTTGAATACTAAAATTAAAAATAAGAGTAATCCGATAGCGAAATGTATCTTTCTCACTAGTCTTACGTGAAAACGCCGGGCACTGAACGACTTCATTTGCCGCAACTGGGCGTGTAAAGGTTAAAACACGTTTCGTTTGTAAGTTCACTTCTCTTCCAAGAAAGCGATCCTTGTTATTTTATTATTATTATTATCAACTGGTCGAGTCGAGGAGCGAGTCAAAGAACAAAATTGGCGAGTGAAGGAATGCAAAGGAACGAACGATCGTGACGTTTCAGAAACCCGTTCTTGGTCCTTCTTCTAACGGCACAAACATATTCAGACTTGCAGCGTTTCCAATACGGATGCAAGGATGCAATAGCAGCTATGCAGTTTACTTTCATTGAATGTATCAAATTGTATAAGATCTCCCGGCAATATCGCCGAGGCAGTACAAAGCAAACATGAAAATAGAAACGATGTATATTGTAAATCGTTATTATGAAATTATATTTAATTGCAATCGGTTACATCAAATAATTTATACAGAAGAGGCGGGCCGTAATATCGTTGAATAATGTGTTATAAATGAATTTGAGATTTACGCCTTAACGTAAAAAAAAACTTAAAGTATATTTTTTTATTATTAACGTATTTTTCCTCTAGTTCAGCCATATTTGGTTTTATTTTTATATTAAATTATTAGATGCTTAATTTTACGTGGTCATCAATATTTTATCCGTAAAATATTTCGCTCAATTTAAGCATTTTTTTTTTTTTTGTTTAATTTTCTGTAAATTATTTTTGATTTCACTTTTAAGGTGTTAACTGTCATTTCTTGATGGAAAGGCACGATATTTTTAAATAATTAAAACACATATTTAGTACTTATTTCCACAATATATATTTTTTGATCAGGAGAATTATTTAAACTATTTTTGTTTTATTAATAACCAACTCAAAATTTTCTTATAACTTACGACATTGATGTGAGGATGCTTGTTGGATTTTTATTTGTTTAATTAAATTTATCTATTTTTACAAGAAAATTTACAACAAATAAATGTTTAGGAACTCAAAAATTAAACTATTTAAGCTCATTTTATAGGATTGTCAGTAAATTATCTCACAGCTCTTGAACCATTTGTTTTGTATACGTGATAATTATCAACTCAAAATGTTGCATAAATAGCTTTGCTTTAATTTGAATTGTATCAATTGATAACATTCGCGATGAGCGAAACCGGTCGTGTTCTAAATGTCAGAAAATTGTGTAAATTGTAATTAAATATAATGCCTAGTCGCTCGTTTTTCACGTATCCTACTCCAGTTAATAATTAATTAATAATAGTTAATTTTGTCAGATTTTTTCACACCTTTCCTAGTTATGTGCATTAAATTGAACATCGGCCAACCAATCCGGAAAATTGTTCATTGATATATTCTTCAAAATCGTCTAATCGAAACAGTAGTCGGAGTCGCTCGTTTTTCACGAATCCTACTCCGACTCCACGACCCTGGTTGTTAGTATCGGTTTCTGAAAATAGTCCAGAAATGCTCACAATATATTTTCAAACACGATTTAAAAGTAAAATTGCATGAGGATAAAAATAATTGTAAAAAATTAACAAGAAAACGATTGCGGATGTATATTGAGTCGGTGCCAATGATTTTTTATTTTTATCGTTACAAATCGTAATAGCAACTTGATTGAATTCGTAATGAAGAAATTGTCTTAAACAATCATACATAAATTATCATTGAATTAAAAAAATATTTATTAATTGATTCATTTCTGCGATATTTTACGCATAATAAGTACGATTTAAATCACGATGGAAAAATAGCAACGCATCTTAGTTCTATAAAATTTGAAAATACTTAGTTAATAGCTATTTCGGCTTGCGCCCTCATCTGAACTATAATTGCTACATTGTTTTTTTTACACCGCGTTATAATAGAGTTCTGCCAAATAAATACGGTTTAAATCATATTGAAATTTATTAAAGGATTTTCACATTACTATTCTTGGTGAAAAAGTACATTATATTTGACTACTAAAACAATATTTTCACGATATAAAAAATCGACAGTAAATGCTTGATGGAATTTCAATATTATTTTAATTGTTGACACTTTGTACGATTCCACATGTTTTGGCGTCGTCAGGCATTATATCACATCATGCAACAAAATAGACATTGTCAGCGATGTAAATTATTCTCTTTTCGTCAGTTGTCTTGCATCTCTGTGACAGAATGCATGAAAATGCCGAAAGACGAAACCCGGGTCGTTCGTTGTTTATTTCCAGATCAGGAACGATTTAAGCTTTACCTTTCCTAATTATGTGCATTGAATTACAGATCAACCAACCAATCTGCCAAATTGTTCATTGAGATATTTTTCAAAACCGTCTAATCAACTAAGTGGTCGGATCGTTCGTTTTTCATGATACCGACTTCGACTCCTCAGACCTGGTCGTAATAATTATACTGCTAGTTACAATTCTCTTCAAATCTAATGCATTCATTACACAGGTACAATAGTACTGACAGTCAAAAACAACAACACGTGTGGAAATACACCCAGTCCTTTTTTTACGCGATACATTGGTTCCAGAAAAAGGCGCGTAAAAAAATGATTTCACGCAATTGCGTTATACTTCTTTACATACCCTAAAACATAAATTCGCATAATATCCGATACACTTGTTAACATTTGGCAATTGTATTTGTATTTAAAAACATGGAATGCTTTACAAAATTAAGTTTTAAAAATACACATATTTTTTTTATTTAAAAAAAATAATGAAACGTACATGCCTAAAATCATATATAAATGTCTTCTTTAAAACAAATTTGGGGAAAAAATTACGTAAAACGAGTGAAGCGCGTAA
The DNA here is from genome assembly GCA_028555115.1 of Himalopsyche japonica. NCBI lineage: Eukaryota > Metazoa > Arthropoda > Insecta > Trichoptera > Rhyacophilidae > Himalopsyche > Himalopsyche japonica. Next base: position 2,342,906 of record JAHFWJ010000416.1, on the reverse strand, counting down.
AAAAATGTAGCGGTGCCGTCCAAAAAAATCGCGTATAATCGAATTCGCGTAAAAAAAGGACCGGGTATACACGGTTATACACAAAATTTTAACAAGTCAATTTTACAATTATTAAGTTATGGCACTTTTCTTGCAGTGATGTTGTACATTTTTATTTTCCTAAAAAGGCAATAAGATATTGCGATTCAACTCTTGCCTTACGAGCCATTCAATTTTACATCATAAATATAATTGCCCGAGTCTATCATTGATTACTTATGATTCAATGCTATTTTTGTTTAATAGATCTCTTCTGGCAACACAAGTATCATTCAATCAATACCAATATAATTTTTTGCTTTGATTAACCATAATCGCTTCATAAATGCGAACTTTGTTTTTTTCCTATACCATTGAACGATAATTCAACAATAATTTCAATCGAGGCGACTATATGCCCATAAAAATGGCAGGAAATGGTTCTATATTCGCATAAGTATTATATTTTAATAAATATTTATTTTGATTGAATTGCTGAATTCACTTCTAAGTTATTTTGTTAAGTATTATAAAAAAAAAACATTTGATGTTCATTTAACCAGTTCCCTGCCGATACGCATAAAAGATATTCACAAGGCATTACCTTAAAACAATGGAAACAAACGGTTAAGTACTGTTTTCACAATCTTATATTTATTGATCTAGATCGGTTTCGCTCATCACAGACATTACAAACTGAACTTGGCATTTTGAATGATACAAATGAGAATTCTCTATCGAATACGATTTGACAACTTTATTTGTGTACCCAAAATGTTCACCTTATTATTACACCAAATTATCAATTTCTTATCAATTTTAATGATTATTTATTTAAAAATTCAAGTGTATATTGAGATTGTATTCAATGACCGTCAAGTATAACTCGAATTGGAGATTTAAAAATTTGATTATCTAGAACCGTCAGTCAAGAAGTCAATAATGTACTTAACAAACATATTTATTGAATAATTTTTTTTTTAAATAGCGCGATCAGGGCTGTGAGTAGTGAAAAACGAGAGACTCCGACTGCTTTTTCAATAAAACGATTTTTAAAAATATTTTAATGAACAAGAACAAATAGATCGCCCTCGTTTGAGATCCAATACAGTATAATATATTTTGTCGCCGCAGTGCTTACCAGGCCGAATATTTTTGGTCAAAATAAAAATCTTTTTTGCTGCGTTGCTAGAAATTATAATGTATCAACTATATTTTATATCTCGTGTTGATTTTAGAGTCTTTTCTTGAATGAAAACAGTTTTAAAAATTTCATTGCCAATATTTATTTATACGGTGCAAGAATACGCTGCCAAAAGTATTATATAATTTTTGACATCGACTGAAGGTGTTTGATGGAATTTCATTATCAAACTTCAATTGTTTGAACTTTGTTCGATTCCACATGTTTTGTCACTAACGGCACGGGTGTCGCCTTTCGGCATCTTCAGGCATTCTATCGCACGGATACAAAAGACCTGACAGTTCTAAAAATTCAAAAGTATTATACTTCCGAAATATCTCGTCTTTACCGATATGGGCACTGCGCCATTTGACGCGATATCTCGTCTGTGGCAACTATCGGGTTAATGAACATAGATAGGAAATGTAGGAAAAAACTCCACAAAATTGAACTTTTTTTAGTTAGATTCGTATTGTTGGCTAATCTCAGAGTAAGAGTCGTGTTTTTTTAATGAAGACAAATCTTGCGATCCAATAACTGATTATTTGCGAGATAATAAAAATATATTTTAATAAACATTTATCGCGATTACATATGATAATATGTAATGTCAATGTTAGACTAAGCATATGTCGCAGACTATTTCCAAGTGCCTTGATATAGTTACTTAAGATTTATGATATCGACTGAAGGTGCTTGATGGAATTTCAATATCAAATTTGAATTGTTATAGTAGTTGTATCGTAGTCCTGTTGCATCTGTGTGATAGAATGCCTGAAGATGCCGATAGGCGAAACCCGGGTCATTAGTGACAAGACATGTGGAATCGTACAAAGTTGTAACAATTCAAATTCTTTACTTGTCATTTGAATCCATCACCTCGTGATGTGGTGCACCTGGAATCACACTATTATTTTTTTAATGTGCATTCTTCAAGAGGCAATCATCAATGAGGCGATCATTCTTTATTATCAAGGAAAACTTTCAGTATATACTGTTTAATGATTCATGTCGCGATTTCCTGGTCATGATGCACTCTTTATGTTAACAATAAATTATCATATTGACATATCTGTGATGACGACACATCTGAAGTTTTTTTTAACCATTACAAAAATTCTTTAGAAACTGTCAACCATGTAACTCTTTGAGAATTACATATTGCACATTGCTAATTGTTTATTAACTCAATTTAATTTTGGAATAAACTTTTTTCTGAATGATTTTTTTAAGTAGACACCCAATTAGATTACTCTGAATTTAATAAAAGCTGAATAAAACCGCTGTTACACGGTCGCCTTCTGATAAATTGGCGGCGAGTTCATACTGTAATGATTTATCTACATGTGTATTTATTTTCAAATATATTTTGATTCATGATTGTTAATATATCCTTTTTTAAATAATAAAAACACATTTTTCGCTTTTCACCCGCTTCATTAATCACTTTTAAGGTGTTAACTGTCACTTCTTGATGGAAAGGCATGATATTTTAAAATCAATTTCTAATTCTAAAAGAATGTGTTTTTATTATTTAAAATATCATGCCTTTACATCAAGAAGTGACAGTTAACGACCTAAAAGTAAATATATATTATACACACAACTGTATGTACTATTTTATTCAAAAGCACTTAAGTTTGCCCAAAATTCACTAAATTATTTTTTTCCGTTTCGGGCATGAACACGCTACTCGCGTTCTGAGCACATAGTGGAAATACGTATGTACACGCTAGGCATGATCTTAACACGGAATGAGTTAATATATGTATTTCCTTCAGCAATTTCATATTTCGAAAGCTTTCATTTCATTTAACCGTGATTATTAACATTGTATCATATATATTTCACTAAATTTTAAAAATTAAGTGACTCTTGGAGAAAAATATCTTTACTCTTTGGTACAGAAAAGTTTGAGTACATTACTATTGAGAGCTTAAGGCGAGCTTTCGTCTATGAATAAATTTCTGTGGTTGTGCTTTATTGAAATTGATTTAGTAATATTGCTGTGCCTTGAAATGATCCATGCGAGCTTTTTCTATACCATCATATTATCACGAGTCTCGCCGACATTAAATTTTATATCACATTGAAAGATGGGCGTACAAAATAATATTATTCTATACGTTTCATTGGAGCGATATTATTGACCTAAGGAATGTTTATCACTCGCACCAGTGACGTGCATAGCATATTTGAACTGTCATTGATTTATTGCCGTGTGATTCCTTTGTGAGTATCAATGAATTGTAACACATTTTATTCAAAATCGGTACAATAAAACGGCTGTTCTTGTCAAATCTACTTGTTTGTGGTACTCATGACCAGTATTTAAGTAAAAACACCTCATTTTCTTCAACCCCAAATGGTAAATAAACAGGGCTGTTGATTAGGAGTTGAAGTCTTGGAGTCACTATGTTTTGTTCGAATTCAGAGTCAAACTGTTTACTTTTTATTAGTTATATTGCAACCGTGTGATATAATGCCTGAACATATCGAATGGCGTAACTCTTTAGTGATAAAACTATGAAAATGTACAAAGTTCTATTTTTTAGATGTCGCAAATAAACACTTAAATGTTTCGTTGCAGTTTGACACATCAATTAAAACCAGGGCTGTAGAATCGTTTTAAAAAAAACATAATCCAGACTAAAAAAAGCTTATTTATGTCCGGTTGTTCCCTGCCTTTCCTATCTGTGCGCATTAAATTAAAGATCAACCAATCAATCCGGAAAATTGCTCTTTGAAATATTTTTCACGGTCGTACATTGGTCGTTCCTTAAACCATCAAATTCGCTGAATATATGTATATTTGCAATAAAAATGATATTATATTGTTTAAGGTCGGAAGCGCTTGTCTATAAACAACGGAACATGAAATATACACCAAGGAAATCGAAAAATGGAGACTTCTTTAACATTGTTTTTTAGGGACTATATATAATGAACAATATATGCGGGAAAACTATGAATCCGCGAACGTTAGAACATGGTTCCACTGTATATGATATATTATAGCTATAAATAATACAGTATTGCTTCAATATGATATATAATATAATAATATGGGGTGATTTGTTTTACATCAAGAGCCAAGAATTCGTTACGCCGTGCACTTTTTCATATTTTTGTACGAATCTAAATTTAAAATTCAAGTTGTCTTGATAATAAATACATGCTGTGTGTATCAGTCGGCTGTCAAGTGCTTATTATTAAAATTATTAACTTTCAAAAAATAAATAATTATAGCACGCGGATCACCATAAAATTCAGTATTTTTTGTTAAAGCGTACTTAAAATAAATATGAATTATTCTGAAATAGGAAATCCCGCACTTTTTTTTATTTCAATAATCACCAAGCCGTGTCAAGTTGGTTCGTATATTATAGTTTGCAGCCATTATTCATTCAATCACATTGAAATGATAATAATCACAAAAATCATACCACTCGGCCTTAACCCGCTAGCTACTAACGTCTCATCTTAATAACAAATATATTCTCAAAAATATTAAAGTGCTTGCATTACATTGAAAGGAAATTATTAAACGATCGCATATCAACGTTCTCCTTGAAAATTTTCGCAAATCTGTTTCACCTTTCCACTGTCACTTCATCTCAAATATCTATCTTAACACATTTAATCAATTGACATTTAATTGGCAAAACTCCATTATTCCACGGTGAAAAAATAGTAGTGTATTTTATTTCTACAAAATTTATATAAAAGGTATATATTAAAGTTGATTTTACAACGTTTCAACTGTCACTTCCTAGTGGAGAGGCATGATATTTCAAATAATAACAAAATGTTTTTAGTACCGTTTCTAAGATATATTCGATGATCAGGACCGGTTTCGCTAACCGCGGGCATTATCAACTAATAAAATAACAAACAAGCCTATTTATATAAATTTTTCAGTTAATAATTCACAGGTATTCAAAACCAAAAGTTCAAATACTAATAAATCAATATACACGCAATCATTTACAATACGCATTCAAATGAACTAAATTTGAATTGTAGAAACTTAACGATTTCACATGTTTTGTCACTAACGACCCTCGCGTTTCGCTATCTTCAGGAATTCATTCTATCACACGGATGAAACCGAATCGATTCTTTTGTCGTTATTGACAAAACATGTGGACTCGTAGAAAGTTTCAACAATTAAATTTAATATTGAAATTCCATCAAGCAACTCCTGTCGACATCATAAATTAAACGAAATAAATTGATTTACAAATGAAATGTTAATGATCATTAATAATTTGCAATCAAAATGAAGTCAATTCGATAATTTACCATGTGTTCAGATACAGTCTTGAAAACACTTATAAATAGCCTGCATTTACATTTTATTGTTAGACCCTTTTCATCGTCGCGCCACTGATATACCACACAGTGCATCTACAATACAATGCCTCAATCTGAATTCTGATATTCTGAATATATTATTTATAGCCCCGGACTAATCTCAAAGGAATTCATCTAAGTTGTGCTTTATGAATAGAGAATGTGTCTAATAGTAGTATGAACATTCTTGAATATTTTTTATTTGATTGCCCATCTTCGACTGTCAATTGTATGATTCGTCGTATTACTAAGCGCTGTCATTTATCACCAAACGGCTGTTTGATTTATCGTGTCTCTCGAATTTCACAGTCGGTTTTATGATACAAAGTTGCGTTTAGATGTTATGTATAATATCGTTAATGGTAAAAAAATTCTGACAGAAAAAAACGTCACTGCGAGAACGATTTACTTGAATATTCATAAATAAAAATCGATAAAACTGTTTAATGCCACTTGATGTGTTACTTAGTTGCCACACGTCTTTTGTTTTATTAGCATCTTAAGAATTCAGTGGAACCCCCAATTACACTACACAAACAGCCAGATGGCAGTCTGTGCGGTGCATTCAGTCAAATGTTGGCTAGCGTTTGTGTATTCAACACGTGTTAGGCTATATTATAGTGTTATATCAATGGATCTCGATGAGCTATACAGTTCCAATAAAACACCCATTTACACTAAACCTGGAACCGTGTAATTGGGGGAATTATTCTCATACACTATTACAGCGCGTAATTTGGAGGATTTTTAATTGGTTGTTTCACTGTATTTTAAATAAAAAAAAAATAACATTGATAGATGACAGTGTTATTTATCATTTGACACTCAAATTTTAAGGCGTTAATATTCCATGGATTAAATGTTGTAATTCATAAACAAGACATAAAACAATAATACTTAATTCGGTCAGGTTTTACTTTAGTTTAAGATTAAATGTCAAGATTAGATATTTTGATCTTTTTTCGATTAGACGATTTTGTAAAATATTACAGTGAGCCATTTGCTGGATTGTTTGGTTGATTTTAATTTAATGCGCATAAATAAGAAAGGTTAAGAAAAAATGCGACTAAATTTAACTTTTATTTAGTTTGAGTTAGTCGAGGTCGTGTTGTTAGTCAATGCTGGGGTCATGCTTTTTTTTGACAGCCCTGGTTTTAAATAATGAAACAAATATAACCTAGTTTGTTTTTATTATCTTTTTAAGTTTGTTTTATCTAATTCTTGATAACAATTAGCGATATCCATGTTTTTTATATGGGTATAAAAATGACTTTGAGATATCTTTTTTTGTTTGATATTTCCCTATATTTGTTTATTCAATGAATGATTACAAACAAAACATGACCTGCTGCATTGAATAAAAAAGCGCCGCGTCTGTTAATCGCTCGACCTTTTTAATTACGTATTATTTGTGAGATAAGATGGCCGACAAACTTAACCTCAAAGAAGACGCCGCTCATGAATGAACTACATTCATTGGCGTATTGTTGCTTTATACAAAAATAAACGATGATCTTATTTACGTATCTATTAAATTCACCATGCCTGAGTAAAGATATCGTATCCCTACTGTCAATTTTTCTTAAATGTTTATTTTAATATTTGTGATGCAATGTTTATTATATGTAATGGCTGAAATGAAATCATAACTCCCCCAAATGACTTCCGATCGTCCTGAAACAAACAGCATTCGCTTCCGCTCATCCTTCCGAACAGTTTGATGTGCAACACGACGTGTTTTTACGAAGGCATCCCTCATATCATGACAAAACTGTTTCCCGGGGATATCATTTCAGCCATTTCACTGTTTTTATTTTTTTCGAGTGAGTGAGACAATCTTCTAAATAGAAATGTTTTTTTGATTTGATTGGCATTTATTTGGCAAGACTATTATAACACGGTGAAAAAATAGCAATGTATTTTAGCTCTACAAAATTTATAAAATACGTTTTTCAGCACATATTTTCTACAATATATTTAATGATTAGGACGGGTTTTGCTCATCAGGAGCATTCAGTATCAGTTGATAATTGTTCCTTCAACTTCGGTTGGTCGAAACAACTTCTGAAAAATGCGTTTTTATTATTTTAAAATGTTATGTATTTTCATCAAAAAGTGACAATTAACACCTTAAAAGTGAAAATTATTTACAGTGCAAAATTGAGAACTGCTGTATCATGCAAATTGCATCGACGAAAACATGAATGGTTTTCGCTTTTTTATTTGTTTTTTTTTATCTCTTTCCGTCTATCAGAACTTCATTGAGTAACGTTATTTGACCTACTTTCTGTTTTTAAATTAATACAAATTATATCGAACATTATCTCGTTTAATCAGTGCATTCATTCAATAAATTTAAATCGAGTAATGACGTATTTTTACTAGCAAATATATCTTAAACTTTATCGATGAATATAATGCAACGTTTGATCGATTTTTTTAATCGATTCCATCTGTAATTATATTTCGCCCACTATCATAAATTATATAATTCATTAATTTATCAATAATATTTTAGTGTAGATTATTTTGATTGCTAAAAATTCCCACTCGTTTCTTTTGTTAATAAGTTTTTTTACGATTGTTTCTAAACTCTTAATTGATTTTCGATTTGAATTTAATTTGACTGCAATTTATTTCTATACTAAGATGTCTTCAACAATTTATTTTTAAACATTTTTTCTTCATTTAGTCTAGTCATTTAGAATATATTTCTATTATTTTCAATGCGATGCAGTTTTTAACTAGCGTCTCCTTCGACTATTGTATATATTGGGACTCAAACGAGGACGATTTATTTCCTTTTGTTCATTGAAATATTTTTTTAAAATCGTTAAATCGAAAAAATAGTCGCTTGTCTATCACGACTACTCTGACTACACAGTCCTGGATAATATCAAAACCAATTAAACCTCTTCTAAAGTCTAAACCATAGGTTCCCAACCTGGGGTCGCGAAGAGTTTTTTGGGGGTCGCTAACTTATACGGTCAACTAAAAATATTTTTTTTTTGTTAGCTTTTGAATTGTATGGGGGGGGGGTCGCGGATGATATGGAATTTATGAAAAGGGTGTCGCCACCCGAAAAGGTTGAGAACCTATGGTCTAGACAAACCTTTTCTGAAATCATTTATAAGTATGGGGAAAAGATTTAAATTTTCCAAAAACCGTCTAACCAAGAAAGCAGTTGGGAGTCGCTGGTTTTTTTAGTCAGAGCCTCTTTAATGAATAAAATTGGGATTTCAACGTATGGAAAAATTGTTATCGAGATTGTATACAATTCAACAAAAGAAGGAAACCTCTTGTTAGAAGTGCCAGTTGTTAACAAGTTAGCAGAAATTAAAATATTGTATATTTATCATATTGATTGAATTGGAATTTGCTTGGTTGAAATCCATTATAGCACATTGAAAAATAAGCTTTACTGCTTGTTCAATAATAATAATGAACTCAATTGAACTTGTTTATTTTTGTTGAGTTCTGTTCAGTTATATTGCATCCATATAATAGAATGCCTTTAGAAAAATGGTTCTCATGTGCGGCCACCACAGGATTTTGCTGCGGCCACCAACAGTTTTATAGTTAATATTTATATTTAAAAAAAATGTGTTTTATACAAATGAATTAGTAAAATTATTATTATTTTAAAATTGAATAAACGTGACTTATCCAGCATTTAGTCGAGTTTATGAATTAAGTCAGTATAAAGAATTAACAACAATTGCTTTATTAATTTTAAAGATCATTCAATGTAATATATTTTATAAAAAATAAATATCGAAACTATTTTTATCACATTTGGTGCGGCCACGAGACATTTCCATATGACATATGATGTTTATAATGCGGCCACAGTGAAATTTCACGTGAAAACCACTGCTTTAGAATGACGAAACTTATCGAATAGCACACATTTTTAATCATACGAATTCGATACTGAAATTCCATCATGCACCCTCAGTCAATATTGTAAATAAAAACACTGTAATAAATTGCAATGTATTTAAGTTATAAAATATTCTAATGTATATTGTTAGTTGATACTGAAGTAGGGTTGCCCTCACCAGAACTATGTTTAAACATACATTTACTTTTCTATATATAGCTTTTTAGAAAATTTACACAATACAATAATATTCTTTTCTGTTCTTACATTCTCGTTTCGTATTGTGTTAATAAAATCTAGGTTGATTCGACTTCACAGCCCTGTTTCATCCTTTCAATTTAAAGGTAGTCTAAACAGTTTCCGAGATTATGGTTTATTTACGTTTGATCAATTATTAGACCTTGCAGGTTGAAAGATCGAGTCGGCCACTTATGCGAAGGAAGTCACTTAGAAGGCATTTGTATACAAAATGCGAGCGGTTCCACTTAGCAAAATATTTATAGAGTTTAATTTATATACACTTAAGTATTTATTGATTGAAACGGAAGTTGTATTTTACCCAAGGAGCGAACGCCCTCGAAGTGTTTGTATAAAATTTAATAATAATGGGCCATAAATAACGTATACATTGGATTGAGGAATTCGATATTGTTGTGTGTTGCATACTTGAGAATCTCACGCGCGTTATATCGAGGGATAAAGAAAACTGCATTCGACTTTGGTTTTATGTCGGAGTTCACATAACAATATGGGAATTTATCTTTGCATACTTGAAACGTGTGACACGGTCAGATGAGTACCAAATGATGATGTTCGCGATGAGCGAAACCGGTCCTGCTCTTATATAATATAAAGTGTTTATTTTATTATTCAATTATAATGCATTTCCACCAAAAAATGACAGTCGACACGTATAAAGTAGCACGCTTATTTCTGTCTTCTAAAAATTGCTCAATGTATTTATTGAATTGACATTTACTTGGTAATAAGCATAACCAATGTATTTTAGTTCTACAGATGTTTATATACAATAGTTATTACGACTGGCGCCCTCATCAGAACTATCAACACGGTGAAACAATAGCAATGTATTTTATTTCTACAAAATTTATAAGACTTATATAACTGATAGCTATTTCGGCTTACGACATCATCAACGTACATTTATTTATCTATATATAGATCTGTAGAAAAGGTGCACAATATATCTTCTCTTCTGTTCTAACACCCTAGTTTCGTATTGTGATAAAAATGCGACAAATTGATTTTACGCGTTTTTCGATGTGAGAGGAGTTAATCTGGGTTTTTTTAGGGACAATTTTCAGTGTTACCAATAAGGCAAATATTTTCTTATTATCTTTATCAATTAACTTCCAATTTCAATTTTACAACTATGTTTCTACGTTGCAAAGGCAATTAATAATTAACCTCCTTCAAAAATGTCATTGCTACAGTTCGTCAATCCACCGCTAGGAAGTTTTTCGTTTACTTTTTTCGTCGTGCAATGGTGAATATTGACTATCTATGACAGTTTTAATTATGAAATTATAATAATATCAAGCTCAATAAAACAAACTGTTCTAATATAATGTATTTCGTTCATGTAACACTGAATCTGATTTCAATAAACAACTTAACACGCTGAAAAAACTTAAATGTATAATATTTTAGTTTTACAAAATTTACACGGTATACATTTAGTTAATATCTACTAACTACTATCTAGAACTTTTAGTTCTGATGAGGGCTTAAGCCGAAATAGCTAACTACTATATTCCTTATTAATTTTGTGGAACTAAAATACATTGCTATTTTTTCGCCGTATAATAATGGAGATTAGTAAAATGTCAATTCATTCAGTAATTTTTCAAAACTGACTGCTTTTGTGTTGCGCCACTTTTCTTGCGGAGGTGTGATATATTTATGTAATGTCATTCAAAATCATGAGGACCCGGTCTCTGTTCATTGACATCTTATTCAAAACTGTCGACGCCCAAAATTGCCCAACTTTATTTAACCATCTTCATTCTTCTCTATGTCAAAACAGCCGTGCTTTTAAATTGCTTTCATACGGCGCTGAATACGTAATGCCTACAACATTATATTCAGAAGCAGCCGTTCCATAATTTTTCTTATGTAGCTTATCATCTGTAACCGGTTCGCTGTAAATTCAACTCTACTAGAAGATGTGATCTCCCACACGCATCATAATATTATTTTAACCCTTTAAGCGCTGCTAATAGAAACGTGGTGGAGTCAAGACACTGAAATTTCATTAAATCATATTTTTTTCGCTTTTTATCGCCAATTTTGAAATGACGTATTATATTTTGAAATCAAATTATTTAAATTTAGAATTAGATCGAAAAATTTACGCAATATAATTTTTTGAAACTTTTTGTTGACCATACTTGAACCTGCGTCAGACATGAACGGAAAAATTAGCGAGTACACAATCATATTTCTTTTTCAATTATTTTTAATTTATAATATCTACTGAAGGTGCTTGATGGAATTTCAATGCCACATGTTTTGTCACTATCGACCCGGGTTTCGCCTTTCGGCATCTTCATGCACTATTATCAGGTGGATGCTATTTTTTAGTGTGTAAAGTAGATTTTTCATGAGCTTGCTTAGTTGACTTTCTCGCTATCCTTAGTATTTGTTTTATTTTTTATTTCTTGCATTTCGAACACTAAATGTTAAAATATTTTGATGTTAAAAAAGCAATGAACTTGTAATTTTTTTAAATTTTTGTAACGTGTATGTGTAAATAAATAAATCACTCGGATGCAACAGAACTGACGAGCCATTGACTGCCTGATGATGCCGGAAGACTAAACCTGTGTCATTATTGATAAAACATGTGAAATCGTACAAAGTTAGAATAATTCAAATTTTATTTTAATTATTTTATAGTCAGGATATTATACATATATTCATTGGAAGAAACGCCAAACAATTGAACTGTTTTTTTTTTAATCAGATTAAATGGAGCTGGCGTCTTCGCGTGTTAATCGTAAGCCATAAAATAAATTTAAAAAGCCGACTTGCATAATCGAACGGGCGGACGTCTAGAGAGCGCGGGAGAAATGTTTACATTCGAGTATTTTAGGAACATCGATCTCGTGAAAGAAAACACACTCCCAACGATTTCGTTTAAATTCATGAAAATCACAACTTACACAAACATACCCGTATAACCGTAACGTATCATAATTGACAACGAGTTTGTACGGAATTTTTTATTCTATGATAGGGGTGTTTTTTTTTTTTTTCAATAAAAAAAACAATGTTCAATACTGTATATATATATATATATATATATATACTACCCGCCTGGGCAGCGTGGTGTGCTATGTCCAAACAACCCCCCTGAAAGAGAGAGCAGGGGTAGGCTTCATCCAGCAGTGGATCGACCCCGGCTGATAATAATGATGATATATATTTTAATAATCCTTTGGCTGCCAGAAAAAATATACGTATGTACCCAGCACGTCAGCTATAACTTGTAACAAAAAAAAAGTAAATTTCCGATGTTTTTTTAATTTCATATACAGAAATAATCAATAAACTCGCCAATTGTTTGTTATATCATAAAAAGCAGGTTTTCTTGAAGAATTTTGAAGATAATTGGTTTTGGTAACCCTGAAACTAATAATAACTGTCAAGTGATAGTTTAAACACCCGAAATCACGAAAAATCGATGTAGAAATCCTTCACAGTTATAGTTAATTGTTTTTAAAACTTTCATATAGATATCAGTGTATGTTTCCTGTCAAAGAATCATTTTAATAGAAGGAATATTTTTGGAGGAAAGTACGTTTAAAGAAATTGACGATATATCTCGTCTCAGGCAGCCATCCCAAAAATAAAGACAATTTTGTACTTATTCCCACAGCTTATTTTATGGTCAGGGCTTGTTTCGCTCATCGTGAGCCTAATCAACTGGGATAATCAACTTAGGATCCAAATAACAAGCAAGTATATTCATACAAATTTTGAGTTAAAGTTTTAGTTGGTACATTTGAACTGTTAATGCGTAGTTCGATTCCAGATCTTTTGTCACTTACGACCCGAGTTTTGCTTTTCGGTATCTTTAGGCAGTACACCACACGGATGCAACAGAACTAAATCAAATAAACATTTTGCAACTGAACCTACGCTAACCGCTTGGTGGTATGCCTGAAGTTGCCAAAAGACGAATCCCGGTTCGTTATTGACAAAACTCGTAAAGTCATACAAAACTTTAACAATTTAAATTTGATTGCGTTATATTATCTACATTCAATGCCTTTTCGTCAAGAAATGACAGTTCACACAATTGGTCTTTATTTTAAGAGATCGCGATAAACGATCGTTAGTGGCTTCATTCTGTCGGTTTTTGAATCCAAGCTACTCGATCGAAATAAGTTTTTTAAACAAGTAGTTGGTCACGCTGCCCTAGACACTTTTCCTGGTACGGAATATCGTTTTAAAAATAGCTATCGACATAGAATGTGGTTGCCAAGTTGTATGCACTATTTTCGACTCACACTGTAGCTATATTAGCGTCAACACGATGCAGTGTACTTCAATTTTTGTAACGTGAGCGATCAGCTACAGCAACTGCGTCTAGTGTAGTGGTTCGCATGTTCGGTCTATTGTATATATTTATTTCTATATATATATTTTTAAAAAAATATGTTTTTACAAATGAATTTGTAAAATTATTATTGTTTTAAAATTGATTGAATATACCTGACTTATCCAGCATTTAGTTGAGTTTAAGTAAAGGACCGTTTTGATAATAAAACTGTTGAAATTTTTTTGTTCTTAGCTTTACGTTGACCATGAATCAAGTCAACATAAAGAATTAACAACAATTGCTTTATTAATTTTGTCGATTTTACCTACAACTGTATTTTGTGAAAGATCATTCAGTGTAATTCACTATATAAAATATAGATAACGATTTTTTTTTATCACATTTAGTGCGGCCACGAGACGATTCCATAGGACATCTGATGTTTGTAATGCGACCACAATGAAATTTCACGTGAGAACCACTGGTCTGATGGAATATACGGTGTGTCTTAAATTGCTTTAACTTTGTATATTATCACCAACAACATGACTCGTACTAAAAAAAGTTAATTTTGTCAGGTATTTTCTTACCTTTCCTATATACGTGCATTAGATCAAAGTTTAACCAACCATCCCGAAAATTTTTCATTGAGATATTTTTCAAAATCGTCTTATCGAAAAAGTATTCGGAGTTACTCATTATTCACGACGTCGACATTGACCATAAATCCTCTTCGATGTTTTTCGTACTTTTCCTATTTATATGCATTAATTTGAGATCAAATTGTTCATTGATATATTTTTCAAAATAATCTTATCGAAAAAGTGGTCGGAATCGCTCGTTTTTCACGACTCCGGCCAAATAACCGCGACTTCACGATTTAAAATCCATAACTCTGATTATTATCACCTACGACTCGCCTTTCGGCATCTTCATGCATGAATGCAATAGAACTTAACTTTTATTTTTATCGGTAAATCAAAATTGATATTTATGTCAAACTCCATTAAGCACATTCTACCGATACCGTAAATATTTAATCAGCTCGTTATTTTTTTGATTATTTTAAAAGAGGTCTTAAACATTTTTTGAAGCGACTTTCTATGAAGCTGATTTTGTACTTCTTCTTCTTAATTTTTGAACCATTTGTTTTAAATACCAGGTAATTTTTTCTCATTTTTTCTTTAGTCATACTTTTATACTCCGATCATAATTTTGATTGTACAAAATTGTGGAAATAATACTAAACTTACCACTTAGTCTCAGACGGCCGATTTAGCAGAGCTAGAAAACTTCACAACGCCAAAATTTTAATGATAGAAAAACTCGTCTCACTGTTTTTTAATTTAAAATCTCGCCAAAGTATGACAAGCAACACTACTTTGCTGGCATCGCGAGCATTATCAGTCGATAAGTTTCGCAATGAGCGAAACCGGTCCTGATCAAAAAATATATTGTGGAAATAAGTTCTCAAAAATGTGTTTTTTTGATTTAAAAGTGAAAATTATTCTCGTATTATATTAACCCTTAAACGCCCAGCGGTCCCGTACGGGACCGGTGATTATGGTATGGTGCATTTCGCTATAGAGTTACACTGATTTATGAAAATAGTATTCAAAATATGAATATTAGCTTATATAAATAATGTCTTTGAGAGACCGTTCAATAATTTTATTTTCGGTTCCAAAAAATATTTTTATCGTGATGAATAATATAAACATGTTTTACAATATTGGCTCTTGGTATATGCGTTGTTATATTAGGCGAACCATAATAAATCAGCTTAATCTACACTATTCAATACATTTTGATGGGGAAACAGATTTTTTTCATACAATACATAGAATTTTTTTTCTTTGAGGCAGTGGCTCCCAATCTGAGTGCGCGAACCCCTCAGAGAAGTTTTAATTCTTTAACTTTAACGCGTAATTATATAAAATGTGAAAACTTACGTATAAAGCTTTTGTAAATTATAAACAATCTTTTATTTTGATAATGTTTCTTATTATACCCAAATATAATGAATAGATTTAGAGATATAATTATTTTTAGAACAACTGCGGGCCGTTATTTTACGATATACGTTATTTTACCGAATATTTCACGAAAAAAATGCTTGGGCGGGTTAAAGGTTAAATTCCTTCTTGTTGTTACAACTAGGTATTTAAAGTTCACTTAACCCTAGAAAATCGTCTTAAAACGACCTTTAAAAAATAAGTATAGATTGATTAACTATGTATTAATTCTTTGAAGTAATGTTTTTATTTTTTCTTTTTTCCAGGTATGGCAATTTTCTATCACACATTCATCACGACATTTGATCGATCGGTAATATAGTTTTCTTTTAATTTTTCAAGGATTGATTTCGTATATTAATTTATAGGTCATGTTACCACGAAAGTTGTAATTCGTTTTTCATTACTGCCACTAAAAGAAATTGTTTCAGGTTATTTTTTCTAACTTTCCTTTATATGTGCATTAAATTAACGATGAACAAACCAATCTGGCAAATTGCTCATTGAGATATTTTTCAAAATCGAAAAATTAATCAGAATCCCCCCCGCCCCACACACCCGCGCGTGCCACGAATAAGGTATGGTCTAACTTGACTATTGGCACTTTTGATGTAGCCGACATACACATAAAAACCAACTAAAACGAGTTCATTTTATTACGATTGATTGAGTTTATATCTAATCCTTCAATTTTTATGTCAATATAGATTAGTTAATTCTGAATCACCTAGTGAATAAATTAGCTTATGGGCTATAAAAAATGTCCGCCAGTTAGTGAAGTTGCAGTGGTCAAATCAATGAATCGATCCTGCATTCCTCTGCGTCACAAGTCTTAGCTCCACATTGTCACTGTCAATCAATTAACAATGCCTCGGGGAGATGGGCTGTTGATCGCATTATCGTTTCGGTAACAAATGAACCCGGGCGAAGACAAAAAAAATATTTTAACATACTGTAGGTTGAATAAATCGTTAATATTAGGATTCATGTTTTCGTTGTAACAAATGAAACACTAACGAAAATTAAATTTATACTTATGGTAACATTAAGTCTAACGTCGCAAACAAGGGGTGCCTCCTACCGAGGTGTATATTGTTCCTACCAAACTGTACACCCGAAGATGCCAAAAGGCTAAACCGGAGTCGTTTGCGCCCATACACGTATAATCATACAAAGTTCCATTAATTGTAATTTGATATTGAAATTCTATCAAGTAAGTGCCTTTAGTTGTAATTATAAATTATGTCACGGTGAAAAAATAACAAAAAATAGCAATGTATTTTAGTTCTACAAAATCAAAAAGATATATAGTTGATAGCTATTACGCCTTACGCTCTCATCAGAACTATAAATACGAATATTTAGTAGAACTGAAATATATTGATAACTTTTACCGTGTAAAGCTGCGTTGCGTATCATTTGATAATGCTCAAGATGAACGAAACCGGTCTTGACAAGAAAAACATATATTGTAGAAAAAGTTCTAAATAAAGTAATATTTGACGCATTAAAAGTTAATATCACTTTGCATTTAAAATGTGGCCATAACAATCATTAATTTTTTTTACGCAGATATTACTCGCGGAAGGTATGTATTTACCGCATAAATCAGAGGAATTGTATATTATATCTTGGCATGTCAATTCACTACGAACTCCAATAAAACTACTATAAATTTACTTATCCGTGTATGTATGATTTGTACGTTAAAGAGCCGTTGTAAACTGTGTTCCTTTTTGAAGAGTTGTTTACATCTCCTGGATGTGCTTTACTGTATGTATATCAAATTGCTGCCTGTAAACAGTCTCTAGACTAAACAAATACATATAATTATTATTGTACCGTCTTATTCAGAAACTCTTCACTTTTATTTTATCTGATGCGAACGGAAATCGTATATTACAATATTAAAATATAGATTTGACCGGGACTATAGAGTTGTTAAAAAATAAACACTACTCGTACATCGACATTGACCAACAATACGAGTCCGACAAAAGAAGTTGGATTTTGTCAGGTTTTTCCTACCTTTCCTATTTATGTGCATTAATTTAAAGATCTGCCAAACAATTCAGTAAATTGTTCATTGAGATATATTTTAAAATCGTCGAATCGACTCCGACTCCAATAACACAGCCCTGGCTTTGACCCATAATACACTGTTGCGACGCCAGGTGGCAGTATAGTTTAATAATTAAACATTAATTTATGATATTTGCATTGCTTTAACTTTCTTTGATTTCACACAGTTCCGTTGCATCCGTCTGATAGATTAGCTAAAGATACTAAAAGGTGAAACCCGGGTTTTTTGTGACCAAGCTTGTGGAATCTTACAAAGGCTCAATAGTTAAAATTTGATTTTGAAATTACATCAAGCACCTTCAGTCGATATCATAAATTATTTTAAATTTGAGTTAATGCTTACTCTAACCCTGTTTTAAATTCATAAAATAAATTTACTATTCAAATTAAATGATTATTCTGATTGAATTTGCATTTACTCGGTAGAACTCCATTATAACACATATAGTATTCTGATGAGGTCGTAAGCTATTTATCTTGTGAATTTTGTTGAACTAAAATACATTGCTAATTTTCCATCGTGTTAAAATGAATTTTTATCCCTGGTCTTGGCGGCTCAACAAACAAACAATCATTCCAGACGAGCGATAGTAATTGAATGTTGCCATTACTGTTTCAATTCCAGCAATAATTTATTCATCCCGCCATCGTTCTCTTTCAATTGCTATATTATATCAATTTGTAATAATGTGAAAATTCGACGGTCAATAAAAAAATTGCATTGTCTTTTCGTCGTGTCTATGGTTTTATTGACCCGTTAACGAACTTGCTCAGAAACACGCGTTAAATTCAACTTGTTTCCACGTGGTGATTTATAAAAATTAGTTAAATATGCAAACGTCTTCCAAAAAGTTAATTTCTGTAATGTTTTTTCCTACCTTTCCTATTTGTGTGCATTAAATTAGAGATAAACCAACCAACCCAACCAACTGCAAATTGTTCATTAAAATAATATTCAAAACCATCTAATCGAAAGACTACTCATTCATTTTTCACAATTCCACAGTCCAGGTTATTACTATAGCTTTAGAATCGCGGTGTTTTGGGTGGAGCTATAAAAAACGAGCCACTAGGACTACATTTTTGATAACACGATATTGAAAATTTTCTCAATGAACAAGAGCAAATAAATCCTCCTCGTTTGTGTCTTAATATAGTAGACGCAGTAGAATCTATTTCAAAATTTAAAAATGAACTTTACAATGCATTGAAAACAGTAGAAAAAATTGACTGAGTTCATAATTTAAATTTTATAATGGCAATACAGCGGTCTCCAGAAATCATAAAAGATTCACCATTGACCGTTGCGTCTCGCTAAACCAGTATCATTAGAGCGGTTATTTTACGAACTAAAAATCCTTAATTTTGAATTGAATAGAAGCAATGCTATTTTTTTGCATAAATTCAAGTTTGAACATGTTTTTTTTTGTTTTTCTATAGCATGTATAATATGAATACATTGGTTAAATAAATTGCGTAAATTAAGTCCAGATCTATTCATAGAAATATCGAAACTCGCACTTGCAAAATTTGTTCATAGTTGATTATAAAAATCACCGGAATACGGAGTCGTCCATCTTGTGTAATTGTTGAGTAAATATCGTCGAAACGTTAGGTTATATTCTTTGTAATGAAGAATGAGTATCCATGGTCCAGCCTGATTTCTCCAACAGGAAACAGTCAGCGATATTCTGAATCTGCCCACGTTGTCAAGGGAATGAAATTCTCGAGCTATTTCTAATTTTACTCACTAGATCTAGTGGGGGTAAGATAGTTACCGCTACAAAATGGCGGACTCCGCGGCTGAAAGTTAAAACAGTCAGTCAGACGAGATATTATTAATAATGTTTACAATATGTTTAGGCTGCGATATGGAAATGAATGCGACCATCATTAGCAGTTTTCAGTTTACTATTTACAACTGGAAACAAGAATGTGACAGCTCGATTGAATTTCCTGACAGTTCATCATCAATAATTATATTTTTAACTAACCCATTCCGTGCTGAGCTACGTAAATGGTATTTCAACAGTGGACACTCAAAAAATCAATTGAGTGTTAAACATACTTCTGGAGATTATCCACATATATCATACTATATTCTAACACAAGAATTAGTTGTTATACGAAAGTGTCGATACTGTTAACACTTATATTTTTAAGTTTAAACTATCAACACAGCAGCTAGTGCATCCCTTAATTTTAAGCTCTTCGATGCCAACGACGTGCAGGCACGCTTACGAAGACATTAATAGTAAATGAGTTTTAAAACTTCAGACCTGATTTCAATGCTATATAACGAACGCAATATCACTAAAAGAAAATTAATACTGTGAAAAAATAGCAATGTTTTTTGGTTCTACAAAAATTGTAAAATATTTGATAGCTATTTCTGCTTACGCCATCGTCAGAATTAACTCGCCAGAAGGAATTATATACCTTATATTTTTGTAGAACTAAAATTCGTTGTTGTTTTTTCACTGTGTTATAATGGAGTACTACCAAGTTAATGCCAATTCAATCAATTAAAGAAAATAATTACGCACGAACAAAAAAATCAACAATATCGGCCCATAATATGAAGCACATTGACTCCTGATGGTAGATCAGACATCAATTAGATATTGACAATTCTTAAAGTTAAGAAACTCGAGAATTATAGGTTTTTAGAAAGTTCTTTAGAAATCTTAATTAATTTCATAGACTTAGATATTCATTAGGAATATTGTTAATGCCATTTTTATAATATTTTAAGCAATATTTAAACACGTGGCAATTTATAAATAAGGTATGAAAAATAATTCACCAAAAATTGATTTTTTTAATAGATCATGAATCATGACGTACAGCAAAAAATTTACGCGCTTATTTTGGATAATATTGTCAAGTTAATTAATAATTATTTCTTTAAGAACATTCCTTCGAAAATAACAAAGTAAATCTTTTAATTTGCCCGATAATCTCGTTCTTTTTCAACGCGAAATTTCCCAAATTCGAAAAGATTGTTTCGTTCTTTGTTGACGTTTTAAATTCTTCTCAATGTTTTGAAAGGTGTTCAATAAAGAGCGGTGCATGTAAATTTTTGAAACTTGTTTTAATTAACGCTTGAGAAAATAATCTCCAAATGTCATCTATAAAACTAACTTCAGGCGGCTTATCAAAAGACCCAAACATTATTTGGCTTTTTTCGGATTTTTGAGACTTCATCTGTTTAGCTTTTCAGTGATTCCCGCTCCGTGAAGTCCGCTAACCAATCAATGTCTAATCGGCGAAAGCGTGCACGCTGTTAAAGAGTTCTTTATCTAAAAATAAGTTTTAAACTAAAAATCCTATTACTTGCTTTTCTTTAACCTTCTGTCTTCTAACATTTCAACTGTTGACACGGCTGATTACACATTCAACAATATAAGTAGGTTACAACAGTCACTTAAAAGCTATTTTTTGTAATAAAATGTAGCCTGTTATATATAGATTATCTCAATATATTATATTAGTTGACACTAAAATTATTAGATTCATTTGTATCAGGGATGTATAAACGAAGTCTGAGTCGTGAAAAGTGAGCGACTTAGACAACTTTTTCGATAAGACGTTTTTGAAGATTATCTCAATGAATAATTTGCCGGATTGGTTGGTTGATCTTAAATTTAATGCAATAAAATATGAAAGGTAGGACAAAAATAAACTTTTTCGAGTCGGAGTAATGTTATCATGGAATCACGTTTTTTTAACAATTCCACAGCTCTGGTCAAGAGTTAATTTGATACAATAAATTAACCAAATAGTAATAGGAATTTCAATATCAAATTTGAATTGTTGCAATTTTGTACGATTCCACATGTTTTGTCACAAGCGACCCGGGTTTCGCCCTTCGTCAGTTCTGTTGCATCCATGTGATGGAATACCTGAAGATGCCGAAGGGCGAAACCCGGGTCGTTTGTGACAAAACATGTGGAATCGTACAAAATTGCAACAATTCAAATCCAAATAGTTGTATTGATGAATTGAAGCTCAGTGCTTATGCGTTATTAAATGATTCCCCGTCATGTCATAGTGAAAGCAACGGAAATCTACCAAGCAGTTTCCAATTCAATAAATATTTTTTTTTAATTACTGTAGCTTTTATAAAAACTGTATTTTACTCGTTACTAACATGCAATTGTTTTAAATATTTTGACGCCGAAATGTCTACTGCAGCATAAGAAACTGTATTCAAAGCGTTTATTGAAACCGGTTTTGGTATGCAGAGAAAAAAGCACTGACGGTCTCTCGTTCAAATTTGGTCGAATAAAACAAAATCTGATCGCTGACAAAGACGAGTTGATTTTTGCTTCTTTTAACCAACTGTATATTGTGGTTTTATTATAGTATAGTATCGAACAGAATAATATGGAATATATATTCCATATTATTCTGTTCGATACACAATAAAGTATTTTACAAGCGCATTTTTAGTGTAGTGTTATAAAGACATCTCGTCTTATTAAGCAGTTATATATTATTATTTTGCTGTTGGTACAACCGAAAATAGTATAAACATTTTATTTTTGTGTGGTAGCAATAATTTACCAATACTATACAAATTGTGAGGTATTTATTGCTTTGTATAATGTTGCCCGATACAAAATAGCTTTGATTTATAATTCGAAATTGTTTATGGATAAAACACATTCGATATTTAAATTCTGCGCAACTATCGTGCATAGCATTTACACGTGTACAAATAGGCATAATGAAAACACGGTCGGCTAAACTTATCACGCACATGTCGCCGACTTGTAAGTTTTTAAGCAAATAATGTTTTTATGCCATATTCGTCCACCGTATTAAATGGACTCCATGTAAATAGATTAATAGAATATACCTCCCCTTTCAAAGAGGCCAACTATAGAGATCTTATGTTTAGAACAGTTTTTGGTACTTGTTAACTAAATTGTCTCGCGAACCGGCTTCTGTAATAATTAATACACAAAAAGATTTCAAGTAATTTCATACTTGCGCATGCGCAATAATTCCAATGTGTACTGTCATCCCTAGATGTAATTTGACAACAAATTTCAAGAAACAGCTTTAAGGCTACGTTCCATTACTATTTGTATATCAATTATTTTTTCCATCGATAGTTTTGTTTTTAAATACTTTGCGTCGGTCGAACAGAGCTAAAAAATATTATAGTACGAAACGTGTGCGTTAGTTTATTTGAAATAGACGCGAAACCTACGGCGCATGCGTACGAAGGCGCTATGTACTTTACCACAGCGGCAAAACAATGCAACTTTTAAAAGACAAGAACTCATATGTCATATTTCTTTGTAATCAACATCGATGTCTCCATCAATATAAATTTTATCAATGTGTTTTCTGTCATAAAACACAACATGATTATTGTTTTTATAACTAGATTAACTATATTCCATAACAACCCCGAAACAGTGGCTACACTATCTTCAAGTGCTTACTCGCATTACATCAGACATTTTGAGTGTTGGGTAACTTCCACTTAACCCGTTTGAGTAAACATTTTTGGTTTTGTGTTATTTCTGCGTGATTTTGATTAACGGCATATGACTTCATTATAAGCTGAGAAACGCAGTCTTATTCCATGCGCCTCCACTCTAAGCTTTACTCTCGAGAATAATTCCAGATGCTTTCAACTTTTCCCCGCGGATGTTCAACTGAGAAAATTTCAAAATAGTTATAAAAAACAAAATTACTTCATATGTAGTTACATATTCAGTGTAAAATTAACATGTTTGGATAGAAATAAAAATTAGTAATAAAGTTCATCAATGTTTGAATAGAATTTTATTGGGACGGTTATTTTTCAGCCATTAAATTTTTTTATGATTTACATATATGCAATGTTATTAATTACACTATTTTCGCCTTTCGACGTCCTTCATCCTTTTGTTATATCGAAGAAATATATTTGTTTTATAAAATACAATGCGGAGTTCTCTAACCACAATTTTATATAATTAAGCTCAAGTAATTGGTTTCACTCATTGCGAGCATTATCAGATCACTACATCGTCTGTATTATTGGTATCATCAGGACTCTTTTAAATTGTATAATATCTAGTACAGTGGGTGATCGGTTATCGAACAGTTCGGATAACGAATACTATCGCGAAAGATTTTTGTGTTCGGACAACGGACACAAATTTGGATAACGAACTAAAACTATGTTTGTTATCCAATTTTTCTATCTGTAATATAATAATAATCGGTTAACGAACAATTCGGATAAATAATATAGTGTTGAAACATATTATATTTGTTAACCGATCACTCACTAAAGTTTTTTTTAAATATTTTTTGTCATGTGATAATGCTTGCTTTGTGTTTTATTATCCAAATGCCGTTTTAGTTTTTTTTAGTCGTATACTCATGAATCCACTCAATATTTACTTATTTTAATTAATAAAACTAACTAACCTTAAAACGGAGAAAATATTAAAATTATAGTTCATTTGCTAGAAACTAGTTTATTTGAACAATAAATAAATTATTATAAAATCAATGGAATTTATTTTGATATTTATTGCAAAATCTAATATAAGTATATATTAATTAACTTCACAATTATTTGAACACGGGCCTAGCATTCACAGCGCCATCACAAAAACGCTTTACTGATGCGAGCGAACGTTGTCGGAACAGTCTCGTCCGATTTTAATCGAAAGCCATTTATCCAAGTCTAGAAAATAAACCTTGCAGTCTATAAAAGTCCAATTTAATGCTGGTCGTTACAACGAGTCCTCGAGTAAGAATTAAGAGACTCACAAACACTTTTCACTAAAATCTAACCATAAATTATCATGTACCACAATGTGAAATGCACTTACATTATTATCTTTGAAACCAGCGCCACCCGCGACGAGATTACAAACATCTATATTTGAAACCAATAAAAGAGACATGCTTCTGATCACATATTTCTTTTTTCATTTATGGCTGTAGCTAGCTAATAAAAATTATTTTAACTGCCTTATAGAAGACTTCCGTTTATTATCATCAAACAAACCCATAAATTAGGCCCTCGTTTGTAAAACGAACGCTGTCAAATGAGAATCTATTATTACAACACAAAACGTCTTCCCACATTACAACACGAAATTTTCGTGACACGTTAGATTTATTAAAATTATCGATTGTAGTTTATCGAATTATGCATTTTTTATACCAGGGCCGTGGAGTCGGATTCAACGTCGTGAAATCGAGGGACTCGGACTATTTTCTCAATTAGATAGACGATTTTTCAAAACATGTGATTGAAAATTTTGCTAAAAAAAGACGTGATTTTTCAACTACTTCACAGCGCTAGTTTGTTATCGGCGATGCAAACTAATTGTTTACTGACTATCAGTTCTATTTCGGACGTATGAAGGAGTTATAATTCTGGCAAGTCAATCGAATCACTGGCGACAAAACTTGCGGAATTGTAAAAAGCTTCAACAATTCCACGTCGATATTGAACTTCTATCAAGCACCTTCGGTCAATGTCGTCAATTATTTCCATTCTTCGTTCTCATATCTGGTAATATTCACTTGTGTATGAACAAACCCTTTGCCAGTAAGTATTTTTTGCTTAACTATCTAAAAATTATTCTTCAATTGAGATGATAAAAATTAAAAAAAAAATACTAAGTTTTCTATTAAATTTGCGTAATTCCAAAAAAATATTAAGCCATGTTTTTACAATTCAATCTACAATTTGGTTATATCATGTACCCTTGATATATTTACAAATAATTTATTCGTTCGCCATATAGAAGTTTATTGATACAGTTTTTTTACACATTATGTTGATAATAAAATTATTTTTAAAATATCCTGTTTCATACAAAATATTGTTTAACGTAATCAAATTAACCATTTTTTATAACCGACAAAATTGAATCGACGAGCTTGTGTTTATCGTTACAGATTTCATTGATGAAAACGAAACAAAATATTTACTCTGGCTGTTTTATAATATCAGAATAGATGAGATATAAATATGAGACATCACAGCGGAGTCAGAAATATTTATTGCAAAAATATTTATGGCGTGACTGTGCAGATTTGTTTATGGTTCTTCCACATTTTAACCGCCTCGAGTCGATTGAAATACTCGGCCAGTTTGCACATCGTCAATAAGAAACACATTTGATATGACTTTGTTTATTATTATTGCAGATCAAAGAGATAAGCTTGTTATGTTTTTTTTTTTTGCGAATTAAATTTGTTATGAATCGGCGTCATCGAAAAACATTACTCGTGCGTTTTTATCGTTGATTATGAAATTATTTCTGTACAATTTGTCGAGCAGTAAAACTAATCAAACCCGCGTAATTCCGATCTCGTAGTTTACTTACTTACCTCTTTATAACTGCCATTTTGTCGTAGCACAATATTGAGCATGGCTGTGTGTGGAGTTATTAAACAAAATACGACTTCTACGCTGAAATTAACAAACAACACAATTACAACTAAAATAAGTTTAATTTTATCAGACTTTTTTTCAACCTTTCATATTTATGTGATTAAGTTAAAGTTTAACCAACCAATGCGGCAAATTGTACGGTGAGATATTTTTCAAAATTATGTAATTGAAATCCTCGTAGTCATTCGTTTTTAACGACTTCGACTCCGATCATAACACCACGACTATATGACTCTTACTCCGCAGCTTTGATAATGAGTAATGTTGATGCATCACATCAGATAAAACTTTCTTGGCATTAATAACGCACCAACAGCAATCTCTATTAATGTTTTCAACTTTTCCATCCCTAAGAAGAGACATTCTCCCTCCACAGTCAGTTTATCTTAAATATTATATATATTATAATATTAGTGTTACAATTTGTATACTCATTCATTGATTTTGTGTGTGTGTGTGTTTTTTTAATTATTAGGAGACAGGTTGATTAGTTATGTCGCAAACAAAGTCAAAAACACTTTATTATTAATCAATAATTTATTTTAAATAATAGCTGGCAACATTAAATGTCATAAGCATGCTTTTGCACGTGTTGACTGCGGACTCGATTTCATCAGTCACGAATTGATGTTTGGGCTAAAATTCAGTCTTTTTTACGCACAACTAAATATATCATTATTTACTTTTTAGGTGTTATTGAAACATGTAAAGAATTTATTACGACATATATATGGATAAATGCATATATATCGGGGCTGTGGTATCGGAGTCGGAATTTCGAGAAACGAGCGACCCCGACTGCTTTTAATTTAATGTACCTACATAGGAAAGGTGGGAAAAAATCTGACAAAATTACACTTTTTTTATTCGGAGTCGTGTTTTTTATAACGAGATTGCTACGATTTTATAAGACACACAATAAAACCCTTAGCAATATTTTCTTATTGCTGTATGAGAGAATATATCCATTTCTCTTTGGGTCTGGTTAACCCCTCAATAGTCTGACATGCTATTTTATCGACCATAGTCCTGTGATAGTCAACGGTGACACATTTATAACTTATTTACATGTTTTTTTGGAGAATATTTTTACTTTCATCAAAATGCTTTTATAATGGCCGAGATAGATTTGGTGATTGATTTTTAAACGTTCATTTTTTTTCTAGTGATTATTTTAATTACTTGCTTGAATAACTTCCAGAAGTCACATAATTGTTATCTGACATCCGCACTAGCGTCAGTTTTTCACTTCCTCGGCAAATCTCGTTTCTAATTGTCATCGTTGGAGGTAGTGTTATGCTATAATAGTTTTAAAAACACTGCTGATGTTGTTTAATCCAGGGCTGTGGAATCGTTCAAAAAAAACTTCGAAATCGATTTTTTTTTTAGTTTTTCCTACTTTACTTATATATTGTATGTTTATAAAATCTAATCGAAAAAGTAGTCAGACTCCGACTCCGGCCGAAACACTGTGACTTCACAACTCCATTCTAAACTGTTGAGACGGCTGATTGCAATGTATTGATGCCAATTATAAATATAAGAAATTTGATTTGTTGAACGTAGATACATATATTTTTACTTGTTTCGCCACTTACGACTCGGGTTTCGCCATTCGGAATCTTTATGCATGTATCACATGGGTCCAACAGAACAGTCAGTAAACAGTTTGCACTGATTCTATAAAAGACGAATCACATGCGAAAAAGTAAAGACCTTGAAACTAGAAGCTTAACACCCAAAATAAGAAATGAAGATTTTAACAGAGTCGTAAGTGACAAAACATGTGTTACAGTTGAAAAAAAATATTTGTTGAAACTGACAGTCAGTTCTGTTGCATCAGTGTGATAGAATGCCTGTAGATGCCGGAAGGAAAAACCCAGGCGATGAGTGACAAAGATGTTGAATAGTACAAAGTTTCAACAATTCAAATTTTATATTGACATTTCACCAAACAGTTCAACCGATACCATAAATTATAAATAATTTGCTCTCAAAATTCCACCAAGCACATTCAGTCGATATCGTTAATATATATGTAAGAGTTCAACACTGTTATAACTTTTGTATTAAAAGCTAATTTTCATGTTCAAATACAGTCAGAATTGTCTTGAAAATCTCTATTTGTTTAACACCAACACTATTAGTGTTGGATTATCTGTTGTGAAATATAAAGTTTTATGTGATTATGATAGATTATTTTCATTAAACAGTCGATGATTATGTTAATAATTATTTCTTTAGTAAGTTCCTGTTGATACAGGAAGGTTTTTTAATATCAATCTATAGATTATATAACTTTAGATTGACGTTTAACTTCCCGCGCGAAATTCAGTGCTGCCACACGTTCAAACGTTCACAAGCTCAGCAATTTGCAGTTTCTCCCTGCCTATGCGCAGGTCGTAAATTGAGGTTATGTTTATTTTCGTTCAGGAATGTTCTTATGACGCGGCAGTCTGAAGGGATATGAGATTGGATGAGGTATTTTTTATTTCATTTATGCGGTTCTGGCATATCCATACCGGTTTATTTGTGTTGCCAACGAACACAGTATTATATTATGCATTGCAAAACGCACCAATAAAATGGTGACAGCATGTCTACTTTGAATCCGCTTCAATATGTATTTCTAAGTTTAATAATAAACATGATACGATGCTGACATTGGTGATGGATGTGAAATTATCTTTTTAAAAATGTTTAAAATATATAAAATGTAACAAAATTTAGCATCCATTTTTGTTAAAAATCGACGAACTTCCGTTTTCTCGTTGAAGATGTTATTGATGCGCGAAACTTCCGACATATCTGTATAACTATTATAGAGACATAATTGTTACCAAGAAAAATTATGGCATACATCCGGCATAATAATGGCGACTTTTTCCTGGTGAGATTTTTAATCTTAAATAATAATTTGGCATTATAATTATTTTAATTAATTTTATATCAGAACTGCATTAGTTTTTGTATTTTTTGCAGAAAAAAAGAAAAGTTGTTCGTTGAGCGTATTCGCCATTTTAGATTTAATAAATCATGCCAGAAACAAAATGGAGTCTATACATATCGAACTCTAATCACGGCTGTGAAGTCGTTGCTAAAAACTCCAACTCCGACTAAAAAAAGTTTAATTTTGTCAGGTTTTTTTTCCTTATCTTTCCTATTTATGTGCATTGAATGAATGATCAATAAACCAAACCGGCAATTTAAAAAAAATTGTTTATCGAAAAAATAGTTTAACACGACTCCGACTCCACAGTCCAATTTCTATTGGCAATCTTCAACGGTAAATTAAAATATAATTATTTCACCCCTTCCCGCGAGAACGTTGCCATTTAAAAAAAACCGAAATTGTCTATCATTGCAATCCTCAATATGTTTTCTCTCTGAATCGAAAAATATATTAAGGCGATAATATGACATGTTTTGAATGACGTATTGTTTAAATCGACGGGTGCTATATTATTACATATGCATAGAGGGGTCTCTGTTTGATTCGTCATTCTCTCATTTAGCAAAGTCACCATCAGCATGGTGGTAAATTTATTCTCACAGTGACGTACAATTTCATACTTCCTAGCAAAAAATACAATTTATTTTTCATCAAAGATCACTCTAAAATTATACACCATAAATAATTTCATTCTACACATTATTAACCGCCCTCTTCCATCTTATAGCAACCCCGCAAAAAAAGTGATACAAATCAAGAATCGTCACTTTTAAGGTTACTGTACTTATAAACTCTCAAAATTCTAAAATTGAAATTGATTGAATTGGTATATACTTGGTATAACTATATTATGACACGGTGTAAAAATAGCGATGTATTTAAGTTCTACATTTTTTTTTACAGAATTTTGTAGAGCTTAAGTATATTGTTATTTTTTAATTTAATTGAAGGATCATTCATAAAAATATATATAAAAAATACATTTGAATCTTCTAGTTATTAAGTGATAAAATCTTCTCTTGTGATCCAGGGCTGTAGAGTCGGACTCGGAGCCGTGGGGTCGCGGTTTTATGACCGGAGTCGTGAAAAACGAGCGACTCGGACGAATTTTTCATTTAAACGATTTTGATATTTTTTAATGCTATAAAAAAATTGCCGGATTGATTGACTTAACTTTAATTTAATGCACATAATTGGTAAAAAATCTGACAAAATGAAACTTTTTTTAGTCGGATCGTGTTTTTCGTTTTTAACGCTTTCACAACCCTGTTTAGATCTCGATAATATCTACTCTGTTTTGTTTATGAGATGGATTTAAAAAATCTAAAATCTCGTTCCTAAAAGTCGTGTTGTTAGACTATGTCAGAGTCGGAATCGTGTTTTTTTAACGACTCCACTGAACTGATTTAAATGATGAGGCAGTAATGCGATGAAATCATTCATTAAATATTAAAAGAAAAAATGCGATGATTATTATTTATTGTAAAATCCTTTCATCAAAAATTCATTGACTGAATATATTATTTATAAAATTATCAAATACATATTGAATTTGAATCGTTACAAATTTGTACGATTCCACATGTTTTGTCGCTAAAGACACGGGGTTCGCCTTTCGGAATTCTATTATACGGATGCTACAGAACTGACTCACAAAAAACAGTTAGCATCGTTTATATACTAAAGTAATTAATTTCATGAAAACACAAACCCTAAGGCAAGCAATAAATGGCAGCTAAAACAAATTTAATAATATTGATCTAATAATAAATAACACAATTGCTTGTGATAATTTTCATTAACGATTAATCTTATTAATTAGTCATTCTTGAAAGGGTTTGCAACAAATTTGATATTGAAATTCCATGAAGCATTTTAGTCGATATCATAAAAAAAATGCGAACAAGTTAAACGAAATAATATCTCAACACAGTAGATGAAATTATATACATTGTATATTTATTTTAAATTTCAGTTTACATTTTTAATTTTGGTAAAATTAACATACAACCTGAACGCTACTGCTTATTAATGCAAGCCGTAGTAACCAATAATAATTGTTTGCTTGTGTTTTGTACTGCTGATCCACGCATTAAGATCTTATCTCGCAGAAGAGGAGTGAGCTGGGAGTCGGCAAACGCACAACAATAAATTAGAATTCTGAGAAATTATTTCAACGGCATTCGCGTCGGAGAGCTTAAATTAAGTTTAACCCTTTGCACTCTACTGTCACCGTAGAAGCGGCAAGTATAGTTTGACGTATTACTCTATTACTCGAGTGTCGTCGGCGGCATAAATTTAAAGTCCCATTTCTTATTTATATTTCCCTGTTTTTCGTATTATTTAACCAACGCTCGTATTAGAATAATAATAATGATAATTTATGTCACAATAAAATATGTCACAATTCATGTCACATTATGGCAAGAATACGATCGATTTTATGAAAGATAATATTTTATTTGCAAAATTGTGCATCTTAAAATTATCATTCAATTCAAAAACTTCTTTTCATACCTCATTAAAAATTTGTACATAATTACTACAGTAATTTATACATGCATAATAATTTTTCGGCTTATTGGGCTTTTCTCTTCAGATCACAATAAATCAAAATTATTTTCGTTTAAAATGTGGAGAACCACTGTTGAAAATAAAAAAATTAAATCTTCGCAACATTCCCTGATACATTAAGATGATAATGAGAAATTAGGTTTTTATCACTAATATACGGATTTGCGAGCGATGGGAAAATGATGAAAAAATTATGAGAAATGTTAAACTACTTATTTTCGTAAGGGAAAAACTCTCGAGGGCTAAAGGTTTATATTGCATTGCTCCTTGGTGTCATCAGCCGAGGATTTACTGCAAAATATTTAATTAAAAACTATAGAAAATCCATGAATGATGACTTCATTACAAAATGACTACCAAAGACAAGCTCGGTGCTTTTAATTTAAAATTGGAATGGCATTAATCAAGATGGCTGATGACCATTGATAAATATACAATTTTAAACAACTAACCATTCTACGTATTGTGTTACTAATTGTGACACGAGTTTCGACTCTTTCAGAGGCATCTTCAAACTTACTATGACAAAGCTTGCTTAAGTAATACAACAAGAAAAGTAGTAGTTAATAATTAATTTTGTTATTATTATACACGCTTTCCCCGTGTTAACTCGAAATTTTATTGTTGAGCATTGTGTTTTATTATTGAAGTCGAGGCTGTTAAATCGTTAAAAACACACGACTCCGACCCCAACTCCGACCTTGAACACAACTCAGACTAAAAAATGTTTGTCAGGTTTTTCCTAGCTTTCCTATTTATGTGCATTAAATTAAAGATCAACATATGTCTCAGTTTTCACAGATTGGTGAAGTGCGGTGCGCGCTTGTCTACCTAATAGCACCCAACCTCTCAACAATCAATCGTTGATTAAAATATTCTTCAAAATCGTCTGATTGAAAAAAACAGGTAGAGTCGCTCGTTTTCCACGACTCCGATTCCAGCCAAAACACCGCGACTAACGGCTCCGGGTTCGACTCCACGACCATGATTTAAATACATTATAACGCTTTCTATTCTGTCTAGTTCTAATTAGGGCTTAAGCCAAAATAGCTTTCGTATATATATCTTATAAAAATTCTAGAAATAAAATACTTTGCAGTCAACACTTTAAAAGTGATTGCATTTTCTTTGAAAAAATCTTTAAATAACCGGTAAAACATTCGTTTCAAATAGAAAATTCGTTAATCATATGAGCTATAAAATTATAAAAGGCGCCTCCTTTGTACAACTTAAAAACATTGTTCAATCAATGAGTTGCTTAACTTTAATTTGCAACCTTATCATATCGCTTTCTATTGTTCGTCTATTTTTTTAAAGTTTGCCTTATCTGTCAAACATAACGTGGTGGCGGCACTATCAACAAGCAATCTGAATTCAGTAGCAAATTAAAACTGCAACGAATGATATACTTTATCGAACGGCCATAAGGGCGTCTATACAATATACAATAGCTTGCTTTTGTGGAGCTTTGGAACAATGCCAGACTGTAAACAAACACACACAGCTGAAATAATTACAAAGCATTTTCACACCAATCCGATCCTCCCACTTCGGCTTCAAACGTCAATTTATCGTTCGGTCGGTAATGCAGATAACTGCAATAGAATTGTCACTTTCTGGCGTTCGTCCAAAGAAAGATCTTACGTTCGCATACATCGTTTTCCCGCATGTCTCGTTCATTTTATAAAATATGGACCATGTATCCATAACAACAATATAAACCCACTTTCTGCTCTCTTCACTACCACGACGGGCGATTACAGTGTATTGATAGTTGATTCTCAAAAATGCAATACAGTATTTACTGTGCTAAAATTTCGCCTTCCTATATCTTCAGGTTTCTTTCACACGGATACATCAGAAATGATATTCGTGTGATAGAATGACTGAAGATGCCGAAAGGCAAAACCTGGTTAATGACATATTTGTAATGAATCGTACAAAGTTTCTATTCAAATTAAATTAGTCATTTCAAATAATAAAAACAACTTTTTTAGTAATTACTTATTTCCACAGTATATTTTTTGATCAGGACCGGTTTCGTTCATCACGAGCATCATCAAATAATATATTGTGAAAAAAGTACTAAAAAATGTGTTTTTATTATTTAAAATATCATGCCTTTCCATCAAGAAATGATAGTTAACACCTTAAAAATGATCAAATTAGTCAGTTTTTAGGTTATGTTAAAAACTATTTGCTTTCGATAAAAACAAAAAAAATATGTCTTATAAGTACTTCAGTATTATGGGAGAATTGTTACAAAATTAAGTATTCTTATTTTTTTAAAATATACATGTTTTTTTTTTGATGAGGATGATTTCTTTTGTTTTCACTGCATTCATTCATTATCCAGCCAGTGACTTTCTTCTTTTTTATCTCCATTCAAAAAATCTTAAACAAGGTTCATAATATGACGTGACTAGCCTGTTATTGTGCAAACACAAATTCCATTCGAAATAATTAGCTTGTTGGTTAAGTGATGCAGTCTCTAGTTAGTATTAAATTTGTTTGCTACGCGTCATATAGTTCTCTTCATCGAACCGTACCTCCGGCCCGCTGGATTTTTAAACTGTTAAATTTATATTCCGTCATTCTGCTGCCATCTAGGTTTTCCAAACTGTACCAAAGATTATTTTGTTTACAAAAGAACTTTAGTTCAATCTCTTATTTTGACCTTATCGATTTGCATTGCTAATCATATTATGTTCCATGGAAATGGCGTAAATAAAGCGTGTATACATAATTACAATTTGACTATTTTTTTATTAATGAGTTAACCCATTCCTTGCCAAGCTGTATGGAGGATATATGTTCTATCGCCGATGTCTTCAATAATGTATTTTAGTTTTAAAAATTATAAGATATATAGTTGATAGCTATTTTGGCTTACGCCGTCATAAATAAATTGTTATCTTTTCATCGTGTTATAATGGAGTTCTACCAAGTAAATACCAATTCAATCAATAAAATGTTTACTACTATTTCCTTCGGCCGGTCAAGGACTCGTTTCGCTCATTGCGAGGATTATCAGCTGATAAAAACAAGTTAAACAAGGCTATTTATTTATACAACATTTTGAGTTGATGCATATCAGATATCTAAAATAATTGATTCAATAACTAACAAATAAGATATCGGAATAGAGTAATCTGATTTCGAAATAAAGTGTTTAGAACCTGGTCAAATTAAATAACTGTAAAGTTTTTTAAATCAGCCCTGATATTTTTAACATAAAATTGTTGAAATGGAACTATATATATATAGTGTTTTTTTTTATTATTTAAATATAATGCCTTCCAGCCATTAAGTGGCATTAAAAGTATATAACCTTATAGAGATTATCAAAAAAAAAATATTTTAAACAAAAAAAAATTTGCAACGCTAACATTGCTATATTTTTGAAAATCAACTAGCAAGACTTAAAAACATTATAGCTAAGTTTGTCAATCTGTTTTTTTTGCGTTATTACACTGACTTGCAACTGAGATTGATTGATGATTTCCGCATCATTTTCCCACGTTTTACATTTTTCAGGGTCCTTAAAAAACAAAGAATCGGGGTTCCACTTGTCACTTCAGTGCACACTGTTTTGGTCGAGTGATGCAAGTGGTTACAAATTTGCTCAGCACTTGAAACGTCCGCAATTATTGGGTTAATGCAGTCTTTAATTTTTATATTATTACTTAATAATTAGCATTTTTTCTGTTTATTAAGTTTATATAAACATTTATGAATTTTTCATTAATTTTAACTATCTGAAAAACTTGCATATTTATTATATGTTTGGTTATTGCTTGTTTCTAAATAATAAAAAAAAACATTTGAGATGGCCAGCTTATGCTTGCATGCATGAGCCATAAATTAAGAGAAAAAAAAACATTAAAAACCCAACGCAACTAAACAAAAAAGCATCTTACATTCAAAACCGTGTAGCAGCCATCTTGGTCACGTTTTGGCGGGAAGATTGATGCAGCTACAGCTGTGATAGAGACAAATTGGAAACCGGTTCTGGTTTATTGTAAGGCTACGCAGCATTCAATGACGTCCTGGAGGAATTAACTATTTTTATATGCTACATAAATTAAATCTAAATCTATAATACACAGAAAATATTTAAAATCTTTTATTAAATTATTTTATCAACTCGGGTCAAAAGCTTAATTTTGCTATTTTTTTCCCTACCTTTTCTATTTATGTGCATTAAAATAAAGATCAACAACGAATCTGGTAAATAGACAAATTTTACAATATTAGGACTTAAACGAAGACGAATGAAATCGGAGTCGCTCGTTTTTCACGACTCAGACTCCGGTTAAAACACTGCGACTCCACAGCCCATAATTCTACTCTTTAAATAGCAATGTGTTTGAGTTATACAGATAGTTCTGACGATGAAGACGCAAGTCGAAACAGCTATCAACAGGTATATAAATTTTGTAGAACTAAAATATTGTACATTGCTATTTTTTCACCGTGTTATAATGGAGTTCTGCCAAGTAAATGCCAATTCAATCAATGTATGTAGATATTTATTCATTGTGAAACTCAAGTAATACATACATCAACGTTGCATTTATTATTTGAACTGTTTTTTTTTTTTTTTGATAAAACGAAAACTTTAAAGCCTGATATTTCCTATCTAGGTTATTTTCTGATACGTTGGTTTTACGTAAATTCGCGGTGCGATATATTGTATTAAAAAATAACCCTCTAACTCGATAAGCCACTGTATTCAAAAAATGCTTGCCGTATTCATAAGTATATATATGGGAATGTCCAAGCACAGTGCTGGTTGTGAAATCGCCTTATTTGATAATATGAATGAATTTTACATTGCAGAGGTCAATGTCGATATAGTTTGTATTCGAAACAATCGATACAGATCGTTTCGCCAATTTTTAAACAATGGCAACACTTCGCACAATAATCTTACTGCCGGAACGTCAGATTGTGGTTATTGATAGTTGATACTCAAGTAAATAATAAAGTTAGCAGTTTATCATATCGACTGAATGTGCTTGATGTTATTTCAATATCAAATTTGATTCGTTGCAACTTTGTACGATTCCACATGTTTTGTCACTAATGACCCGAGTGTCGACTTTCGGCACTTCAGGCATTCTATCACACGGATGCAATGCAAACTGACGCGTTCTATTCTGTCCGACTAAATGCTGTTGCATCCGTGTGACAGAACGCCCGAAGATACCGAAAGGCGAAAAAAATTGTGTCGTTAGTGACATAACATGTGGATTCATAGAGCGTTTCAACTATAGTTGTGGAGGCGTGAAAAACGAGCGACTCCGATTAAACTTTTCGATTAGACTTGAATTTTGTAAAATATCTCAATGAACAATTTGCCGGATTGGTTGGTTGATCTTTAACTTAATGCACATAAATATGGAAGGTAGAAAAGTTTAGTAGTAGTTTAGTAGAAACTTTTTAGTTAAGTCATGTTATTGGTAAACGTCGGAGTCGGAGTCATTTTTTTTTTGTAACGAATCCACAGTCCTGGTTTTTCAAATATCTTAAATTCTTTCTAGAATTTTTTTCACCCATTGAATTGAAATATAGCGATGTTGGTGGGCAGTAAAGAAATTTTGCCATTAAAAATAAGCAAAAGTGTGCTGTAGGCATAAAGGTTGAAGATCCCTGGTCTATTTGCTCGCCAATGTTGTAAAATAAAACGAAAACTTCAACAAGAAGTCACGTTTATTTTCGGTCGGTGAGCTTAACTTCATGAATGAACTGTTGCATTTGGCTGACGTTACATATTTGACTTACGCCAAGACGTTACTTCACAATATTGTCTGGCATCATCCTTTAAATTTGGCGAAATGTGTAAAAAGAATACATCGCAAATATTTTATGTATGTGAAGTTTGGATAGAGATCTTTATATGAATTACAAATCATTATTTTATTTTTTAATTTAACCTTTCCAAGAGTAACTAATTAATTTTAACCGTGCTGTGATGAGCGAGTTTTTTTTACATAAGAACTATAAATATTTTTTTAATCAAATCATTGTAATAGAATGATAAAAAAATAGTTTTATCGTAATAAAACCAGTTGCATAATCCAGGGATCACAAAACATTGACACATAGCACATAGACACACAGAATATATTTTCACAACAATTGTCGACATATACGACAAGTATGTCCATACTACTTTACAATAAAATCCAAACGTCCAAAACGTCCATACTCCTGGAAAAGTTAAATGTCAATTGTTTATCAGCTTCAAAATTGAATTGTTGAAACTTCGTACGATTCCACATGTTTTGTCACTAAATATCCTGGTTTCGCTTGTCTGAAATAAATATAGTATTTTGGCTTACGTTCTGATCCAAACTATGTAGATAAGTAAATGTGCATTTAAACATAGTTGAAAGCCGAAATACTATATTAATTTCAGCTGTTTGTTTAGATCATAGCCTTAGAGTCTGATTTTTTCTCTCGTAATTAACTTCTCTGGTATATAACCGATGATAATTGTTTATTGTGTCAGTTTTGCTGCACCCGAGTGAAGGAATTGAAGATGCTGAAAAGCGAAACTTAGGTCATTGGTGACAAAAGATTTAGAGTCGTACAAAGTTTAAACATTTCACATTTGAAGCTTTATTTGTTCGTAGATATTTTGATATGAAAATTATTCATTTAACAAAAAGTTTTGGCGCCTCTGGCAATAACCCGCTCTTCTCAGGTTGAAAACCGCTGTATTTGACTAAAATTTTTGGAGACCTTTGACTTAAAAAGCATGTTAGTTTAATAATTATTTTTTTCTTATCTCTTTGCAGTTGATGCTCGATTATACAGATCCCGTCATAGGGTACAAAGAAGAGAAATAGCATCCACTGATAAGGTACAGGACGACGAATATCTTCAAAAAGAAGGTGGATACGATGGAGGATATGACGACGACGATGAGTTCCTAAACGATGCTGATGGTAAGGACTTTTTTTTAAATTAATAAGAAAAATATCGATTAGAAAAATTGGTCATCCTGCAATAAATAAAAACTTCACATTACGCATTTCAAAATGACAATTAGTTGTAATAAATGCTAAATAATTCTTCCAAAATTTTATATTATTTTAATCAGGACCATGTACTACGAGAATTATTAACTGTTACTAAGTCCAGACTCGTCGACAAATATTGTTCAAATTTGTACGAAATAATATACATTACATACCGATCCTAAGCATTTTACGGTTGGTGATCGGTTAATGAACAAGATTTTTGTCTTCGAACAACACACACGTTCTGATAACGAGCTAAAACGAGCTTTTCTGGTACACTTTTTGTTTCTGTAATAAATTGATGTTCGGTTAACGAACAATTTGGATAGCGAACATAGTCTTGGAATAGATTATGTTCGTTAACCGATTACCCACTGAATATGAAATCAGCATTAAACAAATTGTATTTTCCTAAACACGGTAAAAAAAAATAGCAATGTATTTTAGTTCTACAAAATTTATAAAAAATATAATTCATAACTATTTCGGCTTACATTATACACGACGTATATTTACCTTTCTATATATAGATGTCTAGAAAAAGTACACAGTACATCTTCTCTTCTGTTTTAACACAATAGCTTTATATTGTGTTATTAAAGTCTAAAATGCGGCATTTTGAGATTATGCATTTATTGAAGTGCGAGTGAATCTGTTTTTTTTTTGTTTTTTGTTTTACTTAAAATATTATGATCTTCCACGAAGAAATGACAGTTAGCACCCTATAATTTCGAAGGCTTTTGACAGAGTCAATGATGACATACTTTTGGAAAAACTCCAAATGATAGGTTTGTCAGATAGCTTTGTTAGATTGTTTGGAAGTTATTTTGGGAACCGAAAACAATACGTATCGATGGGCTCTTTGAATCCAAACCGTTCTGCATGTATTCTGGTGATCCACAAGGTTCGAACTTGGGACCATTGCTGTTTACTATATTTGTAAATGACATAGTAAACGTCATAAAAAATGCTAAATTCTTATTATTTGCTGATGATTTGAAACTGTTTTTACAAATTGCCGCAATTGATGATTGTCTCCGTCTCCAGTCTGATATAGTCAATATAGTAGAATGGGGAAGGAGTAATAAACTCGATTTTAATATAGACAAATGCAATCTTTTATCGTTTACTAGACGCTCGCAGGTGTTATTTTTCCGCTATTCAATGAGTGGCCGAACTCTCTCGCGAATTTCATCAGTAAAGGATCTTGGAGTACAATTCGAAAGTAAACTTATCTTCAATAGTCACATTAGGACTACCTGCAACAAAGCATTGCAAATGTTGGGCTTTATCCTACGTACTACGAGAGCCTTTTCAGGTGTTAAAATTTTAATATTATTGTACAATACCTTAGTACGAAGCAGACTTGAGAGTGTGTCTATTGTTTGGGCCCCAGGAGATTTGAAATATGCCCTTATGGTGGAAAAGGTTCAGAAGAAATTTTTGAGACTTCTTTACTTGAGAGCATACGGATACTATCCGTGGCTTTATCCAACTGACTTTCTTTTGGGTATGCTCACTTTTAATAGTTTGAAAAATCGAAGAGAAATATATCTAGCCACATATTTCTTTCGACTAATTCGAGGCCAAAATGAGAATTCTGCCATCCTTAATAATGTAAATTTGTATGTTCCGGATAGTTTTTTAAGAAATCGTGTACATAATTTGTTTGTTCTTCCAAAGTGTAGAACCAGTCTGCCAATGGGGATGCCAATGGTAAGAGCATTAACAATGTTCAACGGTATTGCCTCGGATGTTGACATATTTCATGTGGACGAAAGTGAGCTCAGACGATTGCTATTTTTTCAGTTAAAGTAGACATGTCATGAGCTTACTTGGTTGACTTTCTTTTTTGCTATCATTTTTGATTGTTTTATATTATTTGTTGAATTTTTATATTTTGTATTTATATATGTTAATATGTTACGGTGCAAAAGCATTGAATTAATAATTTGTAAGTTTTGTACCGTATAGTTTTAATAAATAAATTAAATTAAATAAAAAAATTAAATAAGTGGTCGACCAAAAAATATTATACAGAATTATTCAGATATTAAATAATCAATCATTTTTTATGTAGAATCTCTAGTTTTAATCGTTGACAGTTTTCAATCTGTTGAATCTGTTGGTAGCATTTTAATGGGTGTTTATTTTACAGATGGAGATGAAGACGGAGACGATGACGACGACGATGCTGCAGAAGACGAAGGCGATTCGTCGGAAAATGACAGGATGAAACCTGCCGTCATCACGTCAAGGCCGATGAACTTGACCGTCACAGAGCACTCGACCGTGTGGCTCCCGTGCAACGTGCTCAACTCAGGTAATGTCGAATATTCTCAATCAACTACAGTCACCCTCGATTTTCGAGGAAGATACGTTTTTTGCAGACCCGTATAAATATTTATAAACTGCTTTAGGAGGGCATAGAAGGCACATTATATTAAAAAAATACCGCGTAAATGAAGGCATTGATCTTATATTTAATGTGACGACACCAACCACCTCAAAAAGGTCCTTAATTCTTTTCAAACGTTTGTTTACTTTCGTCTTTTCTTCATGACTGGTTCAAAATAACCTTTATCATTAGAAGAACAGGTCTGTTCAATTCCACTATTTCTGGAATTGTCAGTGTCGTCTTGGGTAGCTAGATCTTTGAACTAATTTTTTGTATGTTTATTCATAGGGTGCACAAGTATTTGTACGAGGGATCAAATCTTGACCGCGTTACAGTTAAACGGGGGATGGGGAAAAATTACTGCTCCAAACAGGGAATGAATGTGTGTATATCTCAATTTAGAGGTAAAAACGCTTTCATCAAATAGCAAATCCTCTTTTCTCTTTTTTACAATTTTTCTCGAACATTCCTCGATTGACACCGTCACGTTTCGCAATATTTAATTGAAAATTATTCCTAGAGCCCAGAATTAATAATATTATATTTTAACTTTACATTAATTCTACATACTTAGCGTGTACCTCTTACCATAGACAATCTATGAAACCAGTCATCTAGCGGGAAATGATTGAAAGTTTCATACAAAACTTTTCAAATTTTGTCTATGAAAAGCGCCATGAAGTCTTTATTTTTGTTTATGTCGATTACATTAAAATAAGTAATTGTATATGATGTGATTTTTTTAATAACAAAACAGAAAATTGAAATATTCTGCAATTGTTGATTTTTATGTTAAATCACTTTTAATGTGTTAACTGTCACTTCTCGAAGGAAATGCATGATATTTTATTTAATAAAACTACATTTTTAGTACTATTTCCACGATGTATTTATGGTCAGGAACGGTTTCGCTCATCGCAAGCAGTGTCAACATAACATCAAAATAATAAAATACAATATTTCTCCGACTAAAAAAAGTTTAATTTTGTCAGGTTTTTTTCCTTTCTTTCCTATTTATGTGAATTAAATTAAAGATCAACCAACCAATCCGGCAAATTGTTCATTGAAATATTTTTCAAAATCGCCTAATCGAAAAAGTAGTCAGTCACTCATTTTTCTTGACTCCGAATTCACAGCCCTGAATAAAATGCCAGAAAATGTCGAATAGCGAAACCCGAATCAAATTCAAAATTCAAATTTAACCTTGATCTTCCGAATGGAAGGTTTTCATTATTTATGGTTCAATTGTTTGTTATTTTATCAAAAATTGGAACCAATTCAAACTGTTACTGAATATTTGGCACCTGATTTGTCCGTCGATAGTATTTTTGTATATATTCAATAGATATCTCCAAAGTTTGATCTTACGCGTTATATTTTCGTTTTTGAACGTTTCTCTAATTAAATTTAGATCGGATTTCCGAACGAGAAGGATTGGTCATCGTCCATTTTAGAAATTCCGTAACTGTGCCTTTAAACTGACACACATTTTCTGAGTTCCACATCTGCTGGCCCATTTTTCATGCGTATCTTAATTATTATATTGTCAAACTGATTTCTGGTCAGCATCACAAAGATTTATGTGTTTCTTTATGTAGGATTAGGACTCGACGTGTCTTAAATTCCATTAGCTAAGCCCAACATCCGAAGAAGACGTTAAACCCACCGAATGCTAACAGTTCAACTGTCTGCGATTTTAGATTGCAGCTTATAGTAAGTTGATACTCAATGAATGAAGTAAGAATATTGACACTCACTTTTGAGGTGTTAACTATCACTTATCGGTGCAAAGGCATTATATTTAAATAATTCAATATTGGACAATTCTATATTAGCGGTGTGGCCCGAATTTAGGGTGACCCTAATGGCCTAATTACAAGGCGGCCCCCTGTTTTCTACTTTTTAGAGAAACAAATTTTCTTCGCTATTTTTACCGAAAAATATTTATTAACCTCTTCCTTGTTGACCCGTATAAAGAACATTTCAAAAATTATTTTACTCGTGTTGTTTTTGAAATATGGTAATTATAAAAACGAATCAGGCTATAATTCAATGAAAGAATCTATCTCTAATACAAATATTTTGGTGCCATTGTGTTAACTCTCGTATATCTTTAAGTGTCAACAATCGACATATTGTAATCAGCCGTCTCAACAATTAAGACTCTAGCAATCAAAGGGTTAAATCACATTACGTAACTAAGTTGCAGTGTTATAATTTCTTTTTCGCGGCTCAGCAGTGAACGGGTTAATGGGAATCTTAGATCGAGGAATGCTTTGCTAGTTATTTATTTTAGCAATTTACGAATATAGATGTAAATCATTTTTAATCTATGCTGCTCAAACGATAGTAAATGTCCTTTCGAAATTTTTCAATTTATGACATTGTTTTATATTTATCAACCCGCCAACCTCTCATTTTAGTTTTTGCCCCCTACCCCTGCATTTCGGATCGTATTTTATTTTTTGAAATAATACGTTATTGTTTTCAAAATTTTGTTCTCTGGCATTCATTTGAATTACCATCGCCCGTGTAAGTGTTATATATCTGTCCAGTTGAGTTCGTTACCTTTATTAAACAAGCCGTTAAACAAAAAAGGTTATTTTTTGTTTATTTTTTTATTTGATACGTACGCCATACAAAAAATATAAATTGTAAGTTTATTTCTTTTGCAACGTCATAATATTATTTTTAAAAAATTTGAAAATTTAACAAACATAACAAGGATAGCAAGGAAGTCACCTAAGCAAGCTATGTCAAATCTACTTTAATACATTAAAAAATAGTACATTATATATATATTTATAAAATATCAATGTGTGTGTGTCTGTCCTTTATGCATTTCTACACATTCATCCGATCGATATGAAACTTTAAAAAAAATTGAATAAACTGCCGCGAAGGTTTTGGCATACCACTCCCTCCCCCCTCTAATATAGTCAATAGTATTATAATAACTCTAATATATCAATAGTAAATAAATAGAATAAGAACGACACGACGTTTGTTAAGAGTTCAGCTGTTTGAACAAATGACGAAAGTTTTAAAAACACTACTTACTTAAAATTACTTTCCA
The DNA here is from genome assembly GCA_028555115.1 of Himalopsyche japonica. Lineage (NCBI taxonomy): Eukaryota > Metazoa > Arthropoda > Insecta > Trichoptera > Rhyacophilidae > Himalopsyche > Himalopsyche japonica. The sequence continues at coordinate 2,298,342 of JAHFWJ010000416.1, read as the reverse complement.
ATAATTATAAAACCTTGAAACGAGTGCTCCAATGACAGTAAACGTAAATAAGGAATTAAAAATATCATGAAAACACGCAACGTAATCAAAAGGTGCAGATATAAGGAAAAAATCAGACAGACTCCACAAGAGTCATTAAAAAAAACACGACTCTGGCTAAAAATTAAAGATCAACCAACCAATTCGTCAAATTGTTTATTTATATATTCTTCGGAATCGCTCGTTTTTCACGATCCGACTTCAATATTGACCACAGCACCGCGACTTCACAGCCCTGAAGTTAGATATTATTTGAGATTGGAATCGCTTGACATTTTCATGTAAACACATACAACGGTTATTGGAACTGCGTTCAATCTATATTTGTCATACCAGTCATCGATATCGGCTAATTATTTTTTACACATGTTCGAAATATCAATAATTGACCGCGTGTTATGGCGCGTGAAAGTCTGCAAAAATGGCGTATTATTGGCACACGTTTTAAAATGGCAGCCATTAAGATAAACGATGATGGAACAGGCATATGTCTGCTGTATATTTTATAATACGCCCAACTATATCTATTACATTATTTTAATGATGGAACGCATAACGTCTATTTTCAGTTTATCTCTTGTGGCTATTGGGAAATGGAAATTTAACGGCGTCGTAGCTTTGTGCTTTTACAATACTAATAATATTTGTTTAAAATCATTTGTAATCTTCGACTTTCATTTTATCCTGTTTTCTGCTGAGCTATATTATTAACAAGTTAACAGAATACGCGAATTCCACGTCTTTCGAATTAGTTAACATTAATCGTACATAACCATAAGTTCATGCAAAGTCGGAGTTGTGAAAAACAATCAACTCCAACTACTTTTTCGATTAGACGATTTTGAAGTATGTCTCAATGAACAGTTTGCCGGATTGGTTGGTTGATCTTTATTCTAATGCACATATTAGAAAAAAAAACTTATACTTATAAACTTTTTTAATCGGAGTCGGAGTTTTTTTGACGATTCCACAACTCTGCTCATAACGCAGAAAGTTTTTTTATTATTTAATTTTATATTATTTTAATATTGGTCTCACGACATGCAATAATAATGCACTTACTTTTTTATACATGGCAATACATTTATGTAGGTAAGAAAGTTAGAAGAAAACTATTTGAGTAGTGTAATATATTGTGGCTGTTCCCAAACGTCAAATGATTACAAAACAAAACACAGTGGTACTGAAAACAATTGGTTTTTTCTAAATAAAGAAATAAAATATACTAGGTAAAATTGTATGATTTATAACTAAATATAATTCTATTTTCCTTCCAGAAAATGCCGTCATTATGTGGGGGAAAGGAGATCACTTGTTCTACCAAGGAAACATCCATACAAGCAAAGACACCAGGATTTTCAAGTAAGTACTTTTTTATATTATTTGATAATTTGAATCATTTTCTACCGAAATTCAAACCAGGCTGCGTCAGAGACCTCACTCTAGACCAGTGGCTCTCATGTGCGGCCACCAAAGGATTTTGTTGCGGCCACCAACAGTTTTATACTAAATATTGATACTTGAAAAAAATTTTTTTACATATGAACTTGTAAAATTATTATTATTTCAAAATTGATTGAACAAACCTGACTTACCCAGCATTTAGTTGAGTTTAAGTAAAGGATGGTTTTAATAACAAAACTGTTCAAAAATTTTGGTCGAAGTTATACGTTGACCTTGAATCAAGTATATATAAAGAATTCACGACAATTGCTTTATTATTTTTTTCGATTTAACCTACAACTGTGTATTGTGAAAGATTTTACTATTTTTATCATATTTGGTGCGGCCACGAGACATTTGCATAGGACAGCTGCTGTTTATAATGCTATATATAACCACTTCATTAGACCAGTAGGTCCTATTTAAAATTTCACTGTAACCGCATTATGCTACATCAACCTGTAAGTTGATTATTCTCACGTTTAGTGATAACAAAAAATCTTTACATACTAAAAAATATAGAAATATTAGTATTAATTTATGTTTAAATAACTCGATTTAATGGCGGACATGTCAGATGTATTAAATCTATTTGCAAATTTTAATAATTTTACAAATTAATTTGTAAAACCTCAATTTAAATTAACCCAACAAAATCCTCTCGTGGCCGTACATGAGAACCACTTCTCTAGGGATATTTTGTGTAAAAGTTAGAACAACATTTTAAATAGTAATTAATCTACTCCAGTGGTCGACAACCCGCGGGTAATTGAATTAGCACTGCAACATCTTGAGTTACCCACCAAAAAATATGATGATATTGTATTATTTTATAAAAACTGCTTTAAACTTTTACCCACTAATCAAATTAAATTTTCATTTTATTTTACCTAATCTTTTAAAACATTAACATGTTGAAAAAATAGCAATGTATTTTAGTTCTACAAAATTTTTATAAGATATAGTTGATAGCCATATCGGCTCACGCCATCGATAGGACCATATAGTATAGTACTACATAGTTCTTACGATAATAAATTAGATCTTATAAAAATTTTGTAGAACCAAAATACATTGCTATTTTTTCATTGTTTTAAAATGGAGTTCTACCAAGTAAATGCCAATTCAATCAATAAATTTTGAAAGGTCGTCTAATCCAAAGGTTGTTTTACCCAATCTTAAAGGTCTACACTAATTTACTGACTGTCAGTTCTATGGTATTCTTTTGATGATGTCTGAAGAAGAGAAGAAGAAACGTGGTCATGAGCGACAAAAAATATTAAATTGTATATAATTTGAACGTTTTATATTTGACATTTGTTATTACACTATTTCTTTGTTACAGGTATCCGAACAATACGTTATCAATCTCTAACTTGAACAGCACAGATCAGGGTGCGTATACATGCTCTGTGCCTGGAGCCGCATCTCCATCGTCCATCACTCACCACGTGACCATGACCTCAGCTCCTCACATCTATCACGTCCATCCTAACGGCACTGATAGGCTCGTCGTCGAAGGTAGCCCATTGAAGATCCAGTGTCTCAGCTCTGGGCATCCGACGCCAGATATTGCTTGGAGTAGAAAGGTAGGCATTGCATACTTCCATCACCATTTTTTTTACCCCACATTTTTCTGATGATTGATTCTTACCGTGTAAATGAACAATTTTTATCTTAAGCTATAAATCATGTATGTCATTCATCAAATGTCAGATTGACATTAGTGCAAAATATGCTTTGTTAGATTTACCAAAACGATGGCGTTAATTGATAGATAATAAAGTACTGTAATGAAATTCATGCAGCTTAAATTATTGAAGTGTCATGCCCTCAACGTGTTTTCCCACTAATTCTGACAACATTTTAATCTATTGGTTTCTTATCTGTTTGATTAATGAGTTATTTTTTTTACTACATTTGGTTTTATATATATATATAATTTTTCTAACTCCTTCAATCGTATTTTTTCAAAAGACCGAAAATGCTATAAATGTTATTTAAAAAAAGTAAAATGATTATTTCAATTTAATGGAATAGACTCAAGATGGGACTAAAATTTTGTAAAAAAATATCACATGTCGCTCCGTGTAAAACTTTAATGTTGCTCACGCTGATCAATTTATTCTGACTGCTTAAAACTAGACTCAAAAATAAAAAAATATTTAATTTGAATCATTGAAACTTTATACGATTCTACATATTTTGTCAGATTTCGCCTTTCGGCATCTTCAGGCATTCCATCACAAATACATTATTGACAAGGGTTCACTTCTATTTTATTTGTATATTTCTATTGCGTTCGTTTGTCAACATTTGTTTCTATAAAGTGGATAACTCTATAGAAGGATTCTTAGCCTTCCTTTCAAATGAGCATTGAGTGTCATTCAATTTAAAGTGGTTTTTCCTCATATAATACAATTAGATACAACTATGACTGTTCAGAAAATGTCTAGACAGACACCGACGACAGCCAGTTGGGAAACACTGGTCTAAACTTCAATAATATTCTCTGCACTAGTATTAATAGGTCAACAAGATTGCATTTGATTTATCTTAAGGGAGTAATTTATATTTGTAATATTTAATTAACCTAAGGACCTCTGTGGTAAGATAATGCGACAAAAATGTACAATGCAATTTTTAACATAGTTGTTTGTATAATATTACTATGAATATTCTAAAATATTGTTTTTGTATTCATTTAATATATTTACATTACAAATTACTTATTTTTATTGCTTTTTTAACATAACTACTGCCATATGCCCTTCGGCATCTTCAGGTATTCCATTGCACGGATGCAACAGAACTGACGTAAAACAAACGGTTAGCATCGTATATATAATATATTAAAATTATTATTAACAGGAATCTACTTACTTACTTAGAACTTTCTTTTTTTTAAGGGTTGTCACTAGCATTAATAAAATTTTACAAAACATTAATCACAAGTAAACATTAGTTTAAATAATTAAAATTGAATAATAGGGACAGGATATTGATAACTGAAATAATTGTGTGTGAAAAAAGAAAAATTCAGGGCTGTCAACAAGCTGGCACAAGCAAGAGTTCATGTATAAATTCAAAACAAATGACCCAAATGGTGAAAGTTGGCCGAGGGATATATTTAGACTTGCATTATTTCATTTCACAATTACTTACACTTCATAGTTATTCACGCTTCAATTGTATGGATTACACCGAAAGTGGCACCCTTAGCGACCTCTCTACGTCGACTTCTATTGAATTTGATTTTTCGGTTATATTTATTAGCAGGACTGACACCATTTTTTTTCCATGATAATAGATAGATGTCGCTAGCAATATGTGAAAAAATAACATGATATTTCCAATTGGAATATTTCATACGTATTTTTAAAAGTCTGTCCCTACAGTATTCGCGTTGTCCCTGATTGGAGGACACATATGTCCTCGCGGTTTGAAACGGTTAAAGACTACAGTCCTGCATCTAACCATTTTTATTATTGCTGACCCCATCCATGTTACCTTTGACACAAATAAAATACTTCAAAATACCCTCCTAGTTCCTCTTAATTGTCCAGCGCAGTTTTAGCCTACGCAGTGCATTAAAAGCAACCGCAATCTATGGCTAAATAATATTCAATTATGACAGAATATCATATTTTTGTTTTACAGGGCAAACGATTGACTAAAGATGATGTTGTATTCGGCCACCAATCCATCTTCATCAAACACGTTAGACGAGAAGACGCAGGAATGTACCAATGCCTGGTTTCCAACGGTGTCGGTAATCCAGCGCACGAAGCAGTTGACATCAAAGTACTTCGTAAGTATATCAAGTTTATTTTTTTGATTAACTTTGATAAGTCACTAGCAAAATCTTTGACAAGTCAATTTTTTTGAGTCACGTCTGAATAAAGTTTGTTTTTGTTTCAGATGCCCCTGAAGTGCATGTTAAGAAATCTGTGGTAAATACCGGAGAAGGTTACGAAGCTGTGTTGCTTTGTTCAGTACGTACTGAACCAAGGTAATTGCAATTTTAACCTCGTTGTGTGTATATTTTACTGATAAAAGAATCTATGGAAAGTTAATGCAGTTTTTAATGAATCATCTTAGTACAATACTCATTCACTATTTTTGTTTATTCCCCAAAAAAAACACAGGTTTACTGTTACTTCGAGGAATGCATAAAATTAGTTTGCCACATTTTAGAATTTATTAGCACAATATGAAAGTATGGTGTAAGAGATGTTTTGTGTACCTTTTATACACAGCTATACATAGATAAGAAAATGTTTGTTTAAGCATTGTTTTATTGAGGGAATAAGCCAAAATAGCTATCAACTATACACCTTATAGTTTTCGTAAAACTAAAATACATTGCTATTTTTTCACCATGTTCATAGGAAATCAAATTACCAAGTAAATGCCAATTCAATCAATAATGATAATCAGTTAACCTAAGTTTATGCACAATCGCTTTGGAAATGAGACAATTAATATTGATTTGAAAATCATGATTTGTGATTCGTTTGGTCAGAATCATTCGAAGTTTTTTTTTTTTTTTTAATTTCAAAACTTGAATTGTTCCTTGCAAACAATGCATGTCTATAACAACATATATATGTTTATTACAATAGTACTTTCAAGTTATGACTCTAGTTCATTTCAAAGATAAGTTTGTTTGTATTCATTTAATCATAACTGACCTATGTCTTTTACATATAAATTATTTAAAATTAGTTATAATTAAACAATAGAGAATTATTAGATGGGCAACAAAAGAAAAAAAGCGATATTGTGCATGTCAAACAGTTATTGTGGAAGAACTTCTTTTGGGATATTTCTCTTAGGAAGTTCATACTGACGGCGGAAATGGATTTAAAAAATATATATGTAATTATCATACATGCCTTCTTTCAGAGCTTCCATCTATTGGGAAAGGAACGGTGTTATAATGAAGGACACCAAACATCACCCCATCGTTATCGATCATGATGGAAATCATTCCAAACTGAGAATTATGAAAGTTACTGCTACTGATTTTGGAAAGTACTATTGCAAGGTAAGACATCTTTCGATAAAACCTATAATTACAAAGCTACATACAGTGCACTCTCGATTATCTGGGCTATATCATATGTAAAAATATAATATTTTATCATAATAACAAAGGTAGACCTGAGAGCTGACAAATATAGGCAATAAATATCGAAATTAACAAATTTACTGCTGGTAGAAATGCATGTGGAGTACAAAGGATTTCAATTCTTGACTCATTCTAGTCCCATAAATTGTGATGTTTATTGCGGTATATGCGAAAATTCATACATTCAAAACACAAAGTGGTTAAAAAAAATCACAGATTTGTTACCTAAACACAAACACATAGCTAAAATCATTATTTTTTTCAAACAACAGGCATATTCAAGATCGCAATTCATTAATGCATCTCATAATCGTTATAAAAAAAAAAATTATCAGATTATATTTGAATAAAAAAAATTTCAGGCACGAATAATCCGCAAACCGGATAATCCATACACGGATACTCGAGAGTACACTGTATTAAAAAATTTTGAATTGATCAATATTATGTTTTATTTAGGCTAGCAATCAATATGGCGAGGGCTCCGCCCACACCACCCTTTCCAAGCAGCCCGGCCGCGCTATTTGGATTGCCGGAACACAAGACCCGGACGATTCCAGCCCGGTTTTACAGTGGGCAGTAGAATCCGTTCAGCCACTCAAGGACGTGGAAATCAGATATTTCAAAGTTGACGAGGTAAGAAAATTTAACATATTACAACATAAGTATTTCGGAACCATAAAAATATATGATATTTATACACATGTGCCTTGTATAACACCGTTATATGGTTCCACAAAAACCTCGTGTAATACAAATCCGTGTTATACAAGGTTTGAAGTTCATACAAAATTAAAGTTTGTGTTCCAGAAAAAAAAAAAACCAAAGATAGTTTCTATAAATATGTACTTTATTTTTTTAAATAAACAAATATAAAATTACATATTAATTGAAAGAAGCCTTAAAAAACACAATATACCATTCATTTATCATCGGTTTCACTTATAATTCAATATTTTTTACTTTTTTTCAAGATCTCTTGTGAGTTTTCATCATTTGAGGACTCTGAATTCAAAAAATTTATTAATAAATGATTGTCTGCTTTTAACTTTTAATCTTTACACATTTCCTTAAGAGGTTCCAAAATATTTTCCATTTCCTTCTTGAATTATGAACTCCTTTCCATTATAGGATCATTATCAATAAAAAAAACAATTTTAAATAGCCAATTCCAAGCCGTCATTTATTGTATTTAATATGAAACATGTAGCCACTTCGCTGCAACTGCTTTCCGAGTCATTAATTGAGGTGGATTCATTCAACATTTCATTTTAATAAACCTTTTTCACTAAACCGTGTTATAAAAAGCGTGTTGAAACAAAATATGTCACAATTTATACACCCGTGTTATGTAAAACCGTGCTATACGAGGCTTAGGTGTATTTTTAAATGTGAATGGTTTATTTTAGAGCAAACCGGAACACGTAGCGAAGGAGGATGAGTGGATTGTTGTGAAGCCTGACATCAAAGAGCCAAACGGCAATGTTTACACCGTCCGACAAGCCCTGCAGGGATTACGGCCGGGCAAATACGCAGCAACACTCCGCTCACAGAATGAACACGGATGGAGTGAGGTTTCCGAACAGAGGCTGTTCGATGGCGGTTAGTCTTACTACATGTCTATCATTTACTCACACTTTTTACAGCACAAACAAAGAAGTCTATAAATCTCATTAATATTTCTGACAAAGCTTTTCTGTTGTCTATTTTGTAAATAATATACAAGGGCTGGCCAATAGGTAGATTAACATATGTTTATTTGCAGTTGACTATGGTCATAATCCAAATACTAATGGTGAAATAAAACAAATAATACATGATCAATTCGTTAGCTTGTCGTACATTGCTTGGTTCTTTTTAAAGATATATCGAATGCCTTTAGGTGTGGTTTTTTCTACGGCACTACAGGGGCCATAGTGAATGCACAATTACAGAACTATCTCGATTTTTATCTTGGATAACTGTCCGATTATTATCCAGAAATTTCAGCGTACCATTATTAAACTTTTTTAATCCGCACACTCTAAGGCCTGAAATAACATCTATGAAATTTGAGATCGCGTTGATCTTTAACTCTTCACATTCTGGGAGTAATTCATATAGCAAGAACTGGAGAGCCTGCAAATTTTTTTGTAAAATCAAAACTCAATAAGTAAAATCAATATAATGTCAATAATTCTTGAAAATATTTCACGGTACGCTAAAGATTTACTATTTAATTGATAGATATTGAGTGTAGTGTGTTTATGAGCTCATTTTCTATGGCCGATCTGTTGTGCATGGGATTATAGAGCACGCTAAAGTGCTTATGGCATACATAACACATTTGAATTGTTGAAGCTACAATTCCATATGTTTTATAATCCAGGATTGTCCTTTCATTATCTTCAGGCATTCTATCATACCGATGCTACAGAACTAACATTAATTAGTTTGTATCACTTATATACAAGATGAATTACAAAAATAAAATAACCTAATTATTGAGGCTAAATAATTTTAATAACTACTGATTTGAATATAGTGATATTCATTCAATATCAGAAATTATATCTAGAAATGTTCTGTTAGGTTATTGATTATCAACGACATGCACCTTTTGTCCAAATATTGTTTACTGCAATCACTTAAAACTGCATAATATATTCGTTTTCATGATTTATTCATTTAAAATTATTTATTACTTTCCTATGCATACGTAGCATCATTTGTTATTATATAAATCATATTAAAATTATACTTAAATAATAAAACATTTAGTATTATTTCTGCAATTTTATGTTATTTAGATCAGGAACTGATTAGTTGATAATGCTCACATTAAGTGAAATCGGTCCTAGTTTGAATGATATATAACTGTAGAAAGAGTACTAAAAATTTGTTTATTATTTAATCATGATGTCTCTCCACCAAGAAGTGATATTTAACATCTTAAAAGTGAACAAAGTGTCTAGTTTTGATAATCTTATTAATTTTGAGTCATTAACAACTAAAATTGTCATAATTTGAGTTATCTTCAGTATTTGCAAAGTGTGGTGTGAATACCCACTGGGGGATGAGTTTGTTGGTGGTATACATACAACATTATATATGTACATATACACGGTGAAAAAATAGCAATTTATTTTAGTTCTACAAAATTTATGAGGTATATAGTTGATAGCTATTTCATTGACACCCTTATCAGAACTATTGTAGTAACTGAAATATATATATATATATACCTTATAAATTTTCTAGAACTAAAATACATTGCTATTTTTTCACCATATTATAATGTAGCTCTATCAATTAAATGACAATTCTGATATTGCAATTTCTGACAAAGATCACTTTGGTGTTACGAAAATTATACAAAGGGTACACAGATGTTGAAATTTTGGGAAACATTTGCTTATTTAGAATTATTAGCAAGTAAATATAGACTTTAAATATATTTCTTCGCTTTATAATATCTTTTAAATACAATAACTGCATTTAATAGAGTAATTTAAAAACAAAGTCTCTTCAAATCAATGTTACAAATCCATGGCTTAATTACTTATGCACTTTTATTTATTAATCATTCCATCTTAAAATTCTTTCATTCGATTTCACCATTGGCAATACTATTTTATGACAGGCACTGTTTTTTTTCTATTTCTTTTTTTTTTATTTTGGTGTTTTGCTTTCTATTATTTCTCCAGATTATGAGAGCAACGAAATAAGAGCTGACGAGAGTCTTCAAGAAGGTAATCATCATTGCACTTTTTTATCATTTTTCCTCCATCTTAAATTTTATTTTCACCATTAATTGCAATCTCAAAATATCTGTTTTTTGCAATGGCCGCACACTTTAACTTATTAACTTTCCCATACCCAAGGGTAAAAAAATCTTTCCCCAACTGTCACTTTTTCTGAAAAATTTATTTAACATTGGTGATACAATATTTATACTTTACTTTATTTATACTGATTTAAAAATAAAGGATTTTTATTATATTAGTGAAGAAGAAAAAAATATTAGGTGACCAGCTACATCGCAAATTTGTTTTTGTAAATAGCAACATTATTATCAATCAATGTTTCATTTTATAAACTATCTAGCAACATTAAATGACTTAAGTATGCACTCGCACATGTGATAGTGCCCACGAAGATTGGCAGACTTGATTTCATTAGTCGCAGACTGTTGTTTTTGAGCCAATATGTTTTTTTATTTACAACTGTATCCATAAAGGCCTTATTTAAATCAATAATTTGATATGAGAGTAAAATATTTTTTCTTGGTTCTAGTAAATTCCATTGAACGCTTTTAACCTCAGAGCGCCGCCTATGTGCTAAATGATTTGATGTGCTGAAATGAATTCATTACTGATTTTTTAGTACCTATTTTAAAAGAAGACATATGTCAACATAAAAAACACCATGACCTGAAAAAACCATAACAGAGCAACAAACACAGTGACAAAATAGCAATGTATTTCAGCTCTACAAAATTTATAAGGCATATACTTGATCACTATTTCAGCTTACACCCTCATCAGAACTATCCTTTTAAAACTGTTAGCTCTGATGAGGGCATAAGCCAAAATAGCCATCAGCAACATATCTTATAAATTTTGTGGAGCTAAAATACATTGCTACTTTTTTTTTTGTGTTGTAATGGAGTTCTACCAAGTATATGCCAATTGAAAAATTATAACAGAGTAACCTTTTATGAACAAAATAAAGCCATTTATGAAGTTTTGTTATTTAGTATTTCCATAATTTATTGTCATATTGGTATGATCAATTACATTGAGTTTCTTCACACAAATTGTTAAAATATGGCTGACACTAAGGGGTTAAATGAGACCATGCTAAATGACTATCGTAGAGGGGTATACAGATATACAAACTTTCATATAGCAGGCAAGACATTTATGTGTAATAGACAATAGACAAAATCGTCAGTTCACTGATGTATATGTTATTTTTTATAGCCCCTTCCATATAATTAGAGAAATCTATTTTTTCGTTAATTCTTATTTTATTGTACTTTTATGTTCACAGCTCCAGTCGCTGAGGTCGGTTCAGGCGCAGACTATGTTCAACACTCATTATTCTTCACGTTGGCAACCCTACTCTTGTCTATGTTCACAAATACCCTAGTCAGGATATATTAATATTTTAAAATTTATGGTTTATTCTTATAATTTAAGCTGTCCATCAGAATTCTCTGGCAAATAAGTATTGTTGAAATTTAATTTCGCTCTATTATTTGTGAAAATCATCAATTCTAAGCTTATTTTTCCCGCAAAAATGTTTGACAAAAAAACACAGTGCTTAAAACATTAATTTACACATCCAAACCCTGTGTGAATGAGGATTCACAGCTACAGATTTACAATGTGGCAAATGGTCTGTATTTTTAATGTAACATGGACACTTTTGTGTGATTTGAAAGGGATTGTGTGACTAAACGACTTTTACAGTTGTTTTTTGTAGATCTGAATCTTTTGGAATATGTAAATGTATTGCTGATATTCATTTACTGAGTTCTTTTTCTCGAATTCAAATCAAGGAGTACTAAAGATACAATAAATTCAGTTGATAATCATCACGGAACTGTATTTTGTGCCAGCTACCATCTTTGTACAATGCTGGACCAGAAAACTTACTTTATACAATGTACCGCGGGTAAAAAAAAGAGATTTCTTTTTAATTTTACTCTAAAACTATTTTTTTAACTTTATTATACTGTACATTCAAAATTATTTTTATCTTAGTCGATTTAAAACTTTTCATCTATTGTTTTTTTTTTCTTTTTTTTATTTGTTTTACTCGATCATACTATTTTTGCTTTTATTATTCAGACCTGTTTTTTTTTCTTTCATTTATTTATTTCTAACTATAAAATTGTATTATATTAATTTTAACATAGTTTTAAAAAACCAATGTTTACTTAGTTTCATAGATTTAAAAGCTAATCTTAGTTTTTGTATTCTTTAAAGTTTTTTTTATTCAGCCAACACCGTTTTTGTAATTAATTCAACGATACTAGAACAGAATTAATCTTTCAATGAATCCTTTTCTTGTATCAATTATTCCAATTTAATAAATCAACGACCATAATTAAATAGCATCAAATTTTATTAATTGAAATAACTAAAACATTTGCTCAACCCATTCATTACTGGGCTTTTATTCGATTTTAACACAATATATATTTTAACCCACTGACTGCTGACATCTCCACCGTTGGGACTTCTGATAGCAGTGTATTGATATATAACATTCAAAAATGTTGATTATCATCTACATGCTAATTAATATATTTGTAATAAAACATATCGTAATTTGTTGTTAAAATGTCCATAAGTTTGCTCGACATCGACACTGCAGAATTAATGCTTTATACAATCGGTGTTAGAATGTTCTCATTGCAATTCAGTGGAGAATGAGTTAATAGACATGCATGTTAAAACGAGTACTTTGTTGACAAGAAATTATCAATAATTTGATGACACAAAATTTAATAATTAGTCAGCAAGATGTCACAAAATCAACTCCCTTGCAACGGATGGGTTTTTAGTATAACATGATTTATTATTGGAATACGTTGTTAGTTTAGCAAAAACTTTGAAAAAATTTTAAAGAATATGTAAATTATAATCGCGCACTGTAAGTTATTAAGTACACAATTCGAATATTTTTGAATATTACGCTCGATTACACATTATACGTTTATTTTTTTTATATATGATTAAAACCTTTGTTAGATATTTAACTAGATTAATTTAGTTTTACTTCCTATTTAGTGTGGTCTGTCATATTTTTTTAAGTAACATTAAACCAAAGTAAATTAGGTATTTTTATTTTATAACTAGGCATTTCGATTATCGACGATACATTTAGTCAAATCATAATTGTCTCGTTTTTATCCGTTTATAACTCTCTCACAGAGGACAAGCATGCCTCTGGTTTTCTTTAAACTCACCTGCTTTGATTGTAAATCTGTGCTTCTGAATATTTGAAATCACAATACTTCCTACACAATTTTGTGAAATAAATCTAGAATATATTTTAAATCAATATTCATCAAAAACGATTAGAATACGTAACTTTATAATTCATTTTAAGCATGTTTTTATAAATAATAATCATGTTTATTATTTATTTAGAGCAAGTAAAAGTTTTACTAAATATTCAGTTAACCTTTTGATTGCTGACCTCTCAATTGTTGATACGGTTAACTGCAGTGTGTTAGTAATTGACACTTGAAAATATAACAAAATTAAGTGTCAAAACTGTTATGTACAAGCTAATTTTTGTTAAAATATAGCCAGATTTGTTCTTAATCTTCAATAGATTGTTTAATAGTTTAATTACTGATTTAAATTTTTAATTATTCAGTGTTGGAATATCATTAACAAGGCTCGGCAAGGATGTGTTAAATTGTCCAGTCAACAGTTTTTCAATTTATTAAATCCTTCTAATTTTTATGTATGCATAGTTAGTTAAAAGAAAATACTAGAGTACACTACAATTTTAAATGCGAAAATGTTGATTATTTTTAAACATCAATTGAATGAGTATTTATTTTAATGCAAATTGTTTTGTCGCTCTGTTGAGAGAGCTAACTGTGTTTATCCGAAATCCTTTTTGAAAATTGCATCGACACGCTTCTCGTTTTTATTTGCATACGAATTTTGTAGATTAATTTTTGCAAAATATTTCTTATTTATTGATATTATCGAGATATTATCTAGCTTAATATTGTGTTATAACATTCTGAAATGCGGTTTGAGAAAACAAATATTCATTATTCATGTGCTCAATATATAGACGTCTGAAAATTTAAACTAACCTTTCTTTTTTTTTTGTTCCAATTGTTCAAAAAATATATGTAATGATTGTAGGTGAGATGAATTGAATCGGTGCTGAGAAAAGCTTTCTTCAATACAGCACTTATTGAGCATTTTTTAGATATACCTTACTTTTTTTGTGTCATTATCAATCCACTTGTTTATTTAATATATATATTATATTAGGTGTGTTCATGTATTTGCCAATAATAAATAATTGTTCAATCTATGATAAATAGGAAAATATCCAATAAAATACATTATAAATATATTATATACAGCGTCTATCAAAGCCACTATCTAGTTTAAATTAATCACTTCAGGAATGTTTTGTAAAAAAACAAAATGAAATTTTTTTTTGACTTGGCAACACGAATGGCCTTATTGAAATCTTTCTTCAAATTGTAGTCTCTTCAAAGGTTATTATAACAATACTGTTGATGCGGCAGTATACATAGAAATTTCTTCAGTGAAAGTATAAATAAGATATAAATATATTAGCTTTTTTTACAGATCAAATTTATTTCGATTGAAACTCGCCACAAAATTGTCACACATCATTATAGTAAAATGGTGGGACTCGGAATTTAATTTATAATTTAAGTTTGTGTAGTAAATATGTTCATTGTTGGAGAAAATAATGCTGTAGCATAAAATTAAATATTTTTGATAGCCATTGATGACACCACAATTAGATCAGCCGTAGTTCTTTTACACTTTACTGCCATTAGAGTTTTTTTCTTTTACAAACCTAACAATCCAGTGTTTCACTTGATTATGACAGTCAATCTAATATGACAACATGACATCAACAAAGTTTTGAATCTAAATTATATGTTTACAATCAAAGTATTCCGCATTGTTTATAAGTAATGTTCTCATTAAGAAAATAGGCTACAATATTGTATTTAATGAAAATGTACTTTAATATTAATTAACACAGCAGAATTCAATATAATGCTTATGAAATTTATTTTAAATACGTTAATGATGGAAAACAAATATTTTCATTAATTACTCCATAAAAGACAAAAATATATATAGAATGTTTGTGTTGACTTGAATTTTATTTGTATTGTCTATGTAAAAATAAATGTATTTCATAGTGCAACACTTGAGTATTTGATGGAAATATCTTGTTAAATTTGACGCTATAAAACTGATTTGTTTTAAGCCATATTGACATCTGAATGTGGCATGTTACCAGCTTTCAACGAAAGAAAACAAATTTTAATAGAAATTTTGATGAACTCTTTACGGAATAATGAAATAGTTAATGTTTATTTTATATAACGAAATATTTAAATGTGTCCTAAAAATTGGTGCCTTTAATAAAAATATAGTAAAAGAACTGGTTTTAATACATTCGGGAACAGATACACACATAGCACAGCGAAGGCGGAAGGACCCCTTGAAATCTGTAGTCGAATATTTCAGAGAAATATTTTATTAATTATTATTGTTATTATATTGTGTATAGAAAATGCCTTGTAACAATTCTGCTAAAAAGATTATTTTTTAATTTTCAAAACATATTTTTGTCACACCAAAATGCTTAGATGTTAGAATGAAAACAAAACTTCTTGCTGTTCAAAATATTACCTAAATGGAATTGTAAAATACTATCGCTTTTAATGATAATAAATAATTAAAATGAAAAACTAGCTATATTTTTGGTTTCACTTAATACCCTTTTACCCTTAGTAATTTTTCAGATTAGAATATTAATTGCTTTATGGAAAAATATTCTATATGGCAATGTATATTGTGGGTAAAGTATCTGGAATAAACATTGACACAATTTAAATTGTCATTTCGATAATGGATGACAGATAAAGAAGTGTTACCCTCAAATGCAAAGGAACATAAAATAAGCCCAATATATTTGATATTGAAAAAAAAAACAAATGAAAAAAACGCAGTGAGTTATTTTAAAAATACTTATAGCAAAAACTGTATTACATGTTTTTTTAGAGGATTATAAACTTTATAGACAATTATTCACTTGAATAGGAAAGAGTATTGTCACATAACTTTTGTTATACCTGACAAAAGATTTGAATATGTATTCTCAGGTGCAATAAATACTGATAGATAATCAAGCGAGTATCTGTACCTGTCATGGAAAGCACTTATAATAATTTCCTGAATTTTCTAAAACTAACCTTGTGTGATATAGGGGCTTTGTATATGCGCTATGCTGCAAATCCAGGGGAGGATGCTCTCAAATCTGGTTTGAAGTTAAAAGTGAGCTGCTTTACACAAATTAAAGATAGCATATTCAGTGATTAGTAAAAAAATTTAATGATATATTGTTGGTTTCTTCCAAGAAGTTGAACGTTGAGTTGGGAAAAATTGAAAATAAAGGAGAATTGAACTACCGTATAAAATATTTTTCATTTATTAAATGTTGAGCAAGAAAATAAACAACCTTAATTATAAAATCATAAAATGTTCGTTCAAAAAACTACAAATCTAGTAAATGTATATATTTATTTTAACATTTTTAAAACTTTATTTAATAATATTATTATAAACATAATTATTTGTTCATATACAGTAAAAAAAATATTGTAAATAATAAGGTCAACCGTATCTTTGTTTCAGGGTGTATGTTTATTTTACTATGGAATTTTAATTATATGACAACCCAGTCATAAAATGAACCATAGATTTAATGGTATCTTTTGACGGCTGTTTGTGATGTGTCGATTTTGAATTCATTTTTTAATTAAAAGAAAACCGTTCCCTTTCTATGTCTCAACAAACTGATCATAAATTATTCTTCCGCACACATTTCTTCACAACATATAATTTATGCTTAATATCCAATGGCTTTCCTGGATATTAAAACAATAGAAAGTAGTCAACGTTTTTCGCAAGTTACCAGCTAGTGTAAAAAGAGTGTTGATATTTATTACAATATATCTGTAATCTACATAGTATTTGTGGGAAATGGAAAGAATGAAAAGGTAACTTGCTGATATTCTTTATTAATGTGAAATGAATTTCGGTCCCTTTTCTCGTTACCGTTACTATAACCGTCGGCAAATATTGACTTCAATACTAAAATTTTGTAACTATTTCAGTCGGGCCTGTTTCTTGGGTAACTTCTTAGTCCCGTAACGTATTCCGCGAAGAATTATCAAAACCGAGCTCAACAAATAAAATTGATGTTGAAATCAACTAAATGAATTTATTTCATTAACTTTTTGCAGATCGCCATTGAAAAGATTGGCCCAAGAACCGACAAACTTTCAGCAAGACGACTATGAGTCTTCCGACATTGAAGTGTCACATCCTAAGAGAAGTATTCAGGTTTGAAGAACAGATAATTTATTCATCTTGGTGACGTTCTTTCCACCAAGCTTGTCTCTGTATTTCAATTTATTTATTCATTTGGCATTTACTTGGTAGAACTCCAATGTTGAAAAAAATAGCCATGTAATTTAGCAGTACAAAATTTATAAGGTAAATAGTTGATAGCTATTTCGGCTTACCCCCCTAATCAGAACTATTATTACATATTCTGAATAATTTATTATCACAATATAAAACAAGGGTGTTAATATAGAGAAGAAAATGTATTGTGTACCTTTTCTAAATCGCTATATATAGTTAAGTAAATACATGTTTAAACACAGTTCAGCTCTCAAATATATACATACCTAATAATTTTTGTAGGACTAAAATACATTGCCATGTTTTCACCATGTTGAAATTTTATTGTTGTACAGTGAAACCTCGATTTTACGTTTTCCAAGGGACCCTGAAAAAATAACGGGAAATGCGGGAAACGGTGAATGTGAAAAAGCTTCAAATGATAATAAACAAGTAAAATCGTAAAAAATATATATTTATTAGTTACTTGTACATAACAAAATTTATTTTGTAAAAAAGTCCTTTATGTTGGTTTGCTTCTTTATTATTTGACAGTTTAATCGGAACAAAGACTTGTTACTAAACTTGTGACTTATGTATGTACAGGAATCATTATTACCATGAATTTTAAACAATTCTACATTTGCATCATAAACAATAATACGTGTGTGGTGGATTTCAAACCAAAAAATAGCACATGCGTCCAATGCGTTACGTTTATCATGTACAGCGGATTCCAACTTGTCCAGACATAACACCTGCACTCGTCTGTGTCAAACTTGCTTGTCGAGATACGGAGAAATATGCAATAAAAACCGTCAATCGGGATAATATTTGTGACGGGACCCAAATATTTAGGCGGTTTATCGAGGAAATCGGGAAACGGTCAATGCGGGATTATTTAACATTGTTCTTATGGGAGTTTAACGGGACTATAAATAATAAGTGTTCCATCCGGGAAAATGTATTATGCGAGAACGGTTGATCGAGGTTCCACTGTATTTAATTTTACAATCGAAATACTTCGTGTGCTGAAATGGAGAACCAGATTTAACAAAAATTATATATTACAATTTATTGTGCAATACCCAATACCAATGATTTTTATTAAGGTTGTGAATTCCTTAAGAAAATAACACAACTTCAACATTAACCGGCAATACAACTCCAATTAAGCCACTTACTTCATCATGGAAAAGTATAATATTTAAATAATAAGAATACATTTTTAGTAGTTATTTCCACAATATTATCAGAACTGGTTTCGTTCATCGTGAGCATTATCACTGACCAATCCGGCAAATTGTTCATTTAAATATTTTTCAGAATTGTCTGATCGAATAAGTAGTTGGAGTCTTGACACGTCATGATGACGTCAACAAATCAGCTGCCTATAAATTACTTTTTTCACTCTCACTGTGTTATGTGACTCAATAAAGGATATTCCAACACCAAATATTTCAAAAATTACTCAGGAAAAATAAAGCAACATATCATTAATAAAATTAGTTCCATACTAAAGTTTTGACTCTGTTTACACTTATATTTTTTAGTGTTAATTTGTTCCCTATTATTCTGCATAAAGGACATGCCGACACCATGTTTCAAAAATTGATTTAATTGTGTGAAATTGGGCTATATTTTGAAAATTTACCCCTAACACTAATTACATTACATTCAAGAAACATTACTTCTACTATCAGTTTTCTTTAATTTTCATGCCTGCTTTTTCCAACAGAAGCCATCTTTCTTCTCTGTACAAACCTGGCTGTCTAAATCATAGCTGCGTGTTTACTTGTCCACAGGTTATTACAGAAATTCCTATTGAGTTTGAATCGTGCGGTGAAGACTTAACCTTCAATAATGATAAACGTGACACACTTGATAAAATAGATGACGACTCCGATGATTATGATGATCCAAATGATAAGGATTGGAAAGGCTCATCATCACAGTCCATCAAGGCTAAGATGGCCAAACTGGGGACAGTGATTCTAAAGAAACCTATTACGCCCATAGTCAATAGAAAATCTTACCAGGTATAATTAATAATTTTTCTAATAAGATTTATGCTAACAGAAAATTTACCTGTATCTACCGCCAGGACTGTGGAATCATTAAAATAAACACGACTGACATTGACCAACAACACAACTTCAAAAGGAATTTCAATATCAAATTTGAATTGTTGAAACTGTACGATTCATCATGTTTTGTCACTAACGACCCCGGTTTCGCCTTTCGGCATCTTCAGACAAACTGAATGTAGTGATAAAATTTTATTACATTTGGAATTAAATTAAATTAAAGTTCAATTTTGCCAGGTTTTTTTTTTCATACCTTTTCTATTCTAGCCAAATTTTAATACTTTGAATCTCAAATGAGAACGATTTATTTCTTCTTCTTCATTGACATATTTTTTTAAATCATCAGATCGAAAAAGTAGTTGAAGTTGCTCATTTTTCACGACCATAACACCACGGTTCCACATCCCTGGTTTTGACATATTGTTTTATTGTAATTCGCTAGATTTGACACACTGAAAATATATACACAATGTCACCCTAATTCAGAAGGCCCTGAAAGAAAATTGTATGTTGAATTGCTTTTCAATTTAGTCCCGGGCACCTCGATTGCCGAAAAATGTCCCGCTGGAGACCAATTCAAAAGAACTGCAAACGGACCCCTTAGCTGCAGAGGCGCCGAAAGTGGTCGATCTCAGACGAGTTGGTGAAAATAGTAGCAAGAAACCACCTAGTAAGTTTACAATCTTATTTTCAACATTCTTTCAATTATTTCAATTATAGAGGGAGATGTTTTTAGATGACATTTTTTAGCCATCTCATGTGACGAAAATCAAAACAATATCACAGCACGTCACTGTTTGAAAATTGTAAACATTGTGCTACTTTGTTAGTCTTTAAAAATTAATATTTTTTTTATAAGATCAGATATCAGTGTTTAAAATTTTGTGTGAATGCTCGTTTTTGTATGTGTCTCTGATCTGATTCACTTTT
Source organism: Himalopsyche japonica (assembly GCA_028555115.1). Classification (NCBI taxonomy): domain Eukaryota; kingdom Metazoa; phylum Arthropoda; class Insecta; order Trichoptera; family Rhyacophilidae; genus Himalopsyche; species Himalopsyche japonica. Next base: position 2,277,499 of record JAHFWJ010000416.1, on the reverse strand, counting down.
TTTTTAAACATTGAGGGTTGGAATTTTTTTTTGTCTTGTTTAGTATGTAAGTAAATGTCGATTACATTTTCAATTTTTTAATTATATTTTTATGGTGAGACATGGTTCTGTTGCTCTGTTCTTTATTGAATAATTGTTTTCAGTCAATAGATTCCCCTGCGGGTACTGCGACACTGTTTTCACAGACTCCAGCTTTCTAGGCCGCCACCATAAACGCTGTAAAGCAAAAAGGGCCCATGACTCAGCCAAAAGCCCGGGGCCATCGCAGCCAATAATTCCAACGCTGCCAATTAATATAACCGAGCAGAAAGTCTATAAAAACACAGCCCAGAGTCGAAGAAAATCTTATAACTGCCCACAATGTAGTTTTTCCACGAAGAATCCTGAACATCTTAAATATCACATGCCGAAACACGCCAACGATAAACCGTTTTCTTGCAACGAGTGCGATTACTCGTGCCGGGAGTCGGATATCTTAGATATGCATAAAAAAATGACACACTCAAAGAGCGAAGAACCGCCTCCAGTGCCCAAAAACGAAGCACCTGATAATAACGACAATGAGAGTGAAACCGTTCCGGTTGACCAAGCCAAAATAGATCCTTCGCTACTGTTTTCCTGCGATCAATGCAGTTACACAAGCATTCGGAGTGGATACCTCAGCATGCACAAACGGATACATTCTAGAGGCGAACCCCTCGTCTGCGATGACTGCGGCTACAAATGCTCTAGAATATCATATTTCAAAAAGCACAGGCTCACCCATGCCGGTGAGATACCTATTCTATGCGACATGTGCGACTTCTCATGCACCCGCCTCGGCAGAATGGAGGCTCACAAGTTGACGCACGTCACTCAGGAATTGAGCATCGAATACACCCCGGACGATTAGCGGCTCTTTATTTATAAATGTATATAGTTTGTATTATAGACGGAGAATCTAAATGGGTACAAAATGGGTGTTTGTTATGTATTAAAAAATATTTGATAGATGTGAAAAGTTATTATAGATGAATTTAGTACAAAATGTATACATTAATATTTATGATTCTTTTAATGAACCTGCATCGATAACGAAAAAAACATTTAATATAGCATATATATATATATATATAACAATAGTATAGCAATACCTAGGTTTGATCCATGGAACTAACAAAAATTATCTAATTACACAGTGAAAAAAATAGCAATGTATTTTAGTACAAAATTATTTTTTTAAATATAGTTGAAAGCTATTTCGGCTCACACCAGAACTATGCTTAATGAACATTTGTTTATCTATATATATATAAGAGGCCTTCATCCAGCAGTGGATCGACCGCGGCTGATGATGATGATGATATATAGATGTGTAGAAAAGGTACGCAATACATCTTCTCTCCTGTTTTAATGACCTAGCTTGTTTCTTGTTAGCAATAAATCTAATTTTTTCAAAAATTGTAAATGAAACTAAAAAGGCTGCTATGACAACAAGTTTACATGTGGCACAGAAATGGTCTATTACAGAAGCAAATCAGACCCCCCCCCCTCCCCCGCGGAGAGGGTTAATTAATGGAGAAGACAGTATATTAGTTTGTTCGTTAACAATCCTTTGTGATAGTTGATATCTATTGATTTCCAGCTGTTCCAAAGCCCTCATCCTGCGACTCTTAATTCAAAGATGCAAACATTTAGGCGCTGAGTTTGAATTTATATTATGTGATTCCTTTATAACGTGATTAGCGAATTGAGAATCTGTTTTTTTTTACTGTTGAATGATCTTACATGTTCCTTAGCTCGAGTGGATATACTTCTACCTGTCTGTTCGATATAAGCGGCAAACATGAGCCACAGGACATTTTGTTGGCGTGAGCCAAAATAGCTATCAACTATATTTTAAAAAATAATTTTGCAGAACTAAAATACATTTCTATTTTTTTCACCGTGTTATAATGGAGTTCTACCAAGTGAATGCCAATTCAATCAACAAATTATCTAATTACTTTATTTTACATGCAGTATATTCTCTGTTTGCACGTGGCGTACATTCCAAAGGATAACTGTGCAAAAAATTATTAGATAATCTTTAAAAAAAAGATAGGTTGTATTCAACTTTACTTAACCTTCTGACCGCTAACGTCTCAACTGTTGAGACAGTTGATTGCAGTGTTATGATAGTTGATACTGAAAAATAAGTGTCAAGTATCTAGTTTAACAGCTTATTTTTATATTGAAAGCCTGCTTTTTTCTGATATCTGTATATTTGGTTACCACAAATGCCTCTGAATACAGCGAAACCTCGATTTTACGTTTTACAAGGTACCCTGCTCAATAATGCTTCTGTAAATGTCGGAATAGGTTCGGTATTATGTTCTTCGTCATTTCTTCTTCACTGCTGTCATTAGTTGCATCATATAATGACTCGATTGTCTCAACGCCACAGGTAGCTAGCTCACTGTCACACTTCACATATGTTGCAAAGTCAAGGTCCCCCCGAGCTGCAAGACGCCAGTCATTATTAAATGAATCGGATGATTCCTCTTCAGTTTCCATCAGTTCTTTTTGAGAAATAACTGCTGTGCATGTGCAAGTGTAACCACATTTCCGGAAGCAATTCATTATTGTCGTAGCTTTGACCCGATGCCGAGCAGTTACCGTGTAGTGTATTGCCTGCAGCACATCTATCTTGAGTGTTGCTGGGTTCATAACACTTCCAGAGTCCATCATGCATACCATTTTTATACCGACTGTTTTCTATAAAGTTGTTTAAAGTTCTTTATCACTCCCAAATTGAGTGGTTGTAAAGCACTGGTACAATTTGGAGGGTAATAAACTACCTTTATGTTCTTAAGAAATGAAGTATCTCGAGGGTGGGCGGCACAATTGTCCATTATTAGTAGTATTTTACGCCCCTGCGCACTTATTGAGGAGTCAAAATTCCTCAAGAAAGCCATAAAAATATTGGTGGTCATCCATGCCTTCTTGTTGGCGTGGTATTTGACGGGAAGTATTTTTATATTCAGGTTTTATATTCATAAGAGGTTTCAGCGATTTTCCTACTACAATTGGCCGCGTTTTGTCTGACCCATCACTATTTGTACATAGCAGTACTGTAATCCGCTCTTTAGAATTTTTTCCTCCATGACAGGACTGACCCCTTAATGTCAGAGTTCTATCCGGAAGCACACGAAGAAGAGACCCGTCTTGTCAGCATTTTAAAGATCTCGTGGTTCTTATCCCTCAACGATCTCAGGTAATCTCGCTATCAATGATGTGGTTGTGTCTGGGTCCACAGCAGCGCTCTCGCCCGCTAGCTTTTTATAAACAAGACCATGCCGATCTTTGAACCTATTGATCCATTCGTTTGATGCAGAAAAATTTGTGATCCCTTTTATTTTGGATATTTGCAAAGCTTTTTCTCTGACTATGGATACATCAATACGTATCTTTTCAGCTTGCGCCTGCTGGTACCACGTATAAAGAATCTCTTCAAACTCTCCAAAAGTAGACTCCTTAGCAGACTTTCTTTTATTCGCTGTCTTGCCGCACTTTTCAATTGTTTTGTAAATGTCACTCTTCATAGCAATTTTACGTGCTTAGAGTTGATAGTGCTAATCCCAGACGTTTTGCTATGTCAACTCGTTTTTCTCCTGGATTGTTTTCGACGTCTTGAATTATTTTCAGCTTCTCAGCTAGAATTCTAGTTTTCTTCATGGGTGGCGGCATTTTAGTTTCAATTTGGAAAAAATTTTGATATGAGATGTGAGGCAATATTGAACGCAACTGACTTGCACAAATCCAGCTACGCGACAAACAATTTTGTATGTACAGGAATCATTATTACCATGAATTTTAAACAATTCTACATTTGCATCATAAACAATAATACGTGTGTGGTGGATTTCAACCCAAAAAATAGCACATGCGTCCAATGCGTTACGTTTATCATGTACATCGCATTCCAACGTGTCTAGACATAACACCTGCACTTGGCTGTGTCAAACTTGCTTGCCGAGATACGGAGAAATATGCGATAAAAACAGTCAATCGAGATAATATTTGTGACAGGACCAAAATATTTAGGCAGTTTATCGAGGAAATCGGGGAATCGGGAAACGGTCAATGCGGGATTATTTAACATTGTTCTTATGGGAGTTTAACTGGACTATAAAAAATAAACATTCCAGCCTAATTATGCTGTTGTCCTGGAAAAAATGTAATTTGATACGAATGTATTCTTTTAATGTGAAACAAAATTTTGCTTAATGCCAATTGATGTTGCATTTAAATTATAAAAAGGATGCGAATTCAAGTAGTGAAATGATTCAAACAAGAGAATTTCAAAAGCGATTTGCTCCTAGCCGTGTAAACTGTTTACTTTCAGTTCTATAGCATCCGTGTGGTAGAATGCCTGAGATAGAATTATCAGGCCTGGGACAACTAGTTTTTTATGATGTGCTGTTGAAAGATTAAAAATGTTTTCACCGTATAATCGGTCAATACCCATCACAGTCGTATTTTGGTTTCCATATTATTAATTACGATATAGGTTATATAGCAGATATTTATCAATCAGAAAATTAATTTCAACAATTTAAGTCTTTCAATCTTCAATTAGTGATAGATATTGGTTTACAGAGATCTGTTTTTACGGTAAATTTATTGAGAAGCATAAATCAAACTTAAAATGTCGAAACTTTGTACAATTCCACATGTTTTCTCACTCACGACACAAGTTTTGCCTTTCAGTGTTTTCCGGCATTCTTTCACACAGATGTAATATAACTGATACAATAAACAGTTTGCATGGGTCAATAACTACCATTTTACCATAAATAATGATCAATTACCATTAAATTTCGATTGGGTAATTTGAAACTTAATGATACCTACTTATTTGAAATTGGTGGGTTTAAATATCAGGTGACATAAAGATAAATTTTTCGAGATTATCAACTTGTTATACTAAGTAAGCTGATGTAAGCAATATATTAGGTAAAATGGAAAGAAATGACATTTTTTCTGGCGCCTCACTTAAAAATTAGTTTGTCAACGGTTGCCGTTGAGTTAGCACGTAGTGGTTGGCATCATTTTGAAGCTCTGTGTGTACTCTTACCATTTCAAGATATTTTATATTTTTTTCGCCGTTATCTCTTCAAGTCGATGGAGCATTCACTTTGTCACAAAAAATTTACAAACGCTGACCAGATGAAAAATCACCTGGATTCGTATCTTGCCAGTAAGTCATCAGAGTTTTACGAAAAGGGTATCAAAAAGTTGGCTCTTATGGAGGAAGATAATAGACAACGAGGGAAATTATTTAACAGAATTGTATAGTTTTTTTAAAAATAATTTATATTGTAAAGTTTTTTTAAAAATAATATTTTTGTTACAGTAAAATGTCATTCTTTCCATTTTACCTAATAGCAAAGGAGAATTTGGAAGGGCTAGAGATGATTAAAGATGAAACCTGGTTCATGAGTGACATGTGACAAAACGTGTGGAATTGTACAAAATTTCACCAATTCAGATTAAATGTTTATATTCACCCAGCATCTCAGTCGATATTGTAAATTTAAAAAATAACTATATTTCGACAGCACACTTCAATGACCATACCTTAATTTTTATGATTATTTATGATTTCATACTTATCATTTTTTGACTATAGAAGTAATTTGTAATGCAAACAAGTTATTGCTAACATAAAGGATATTACAGCTAAGAATTCCATTCACCTAATCAACCATCAAGTTTAAAAAAAAACAATCTCTATATAATAGATAATTTTTGCATTACTGAAACATTTTTCAAACCCTGCTCTTAAAATCTGGGAAAAGCAACTGTGGGACTGTAAGCAAGAGATTTTTCAAATGGAATACCATTTTTGACTCATCGTTATGCCAGTGGTCTTCAAACATAGTTGATTCATGGAATATAGCATAACTAAGCAGTCGGTCCACTGCAAGTTACTTTTTGACCTAGTACTTTTCTTTGACAAAAATAAAAATCAATGAAGTGTTTGTTCTTTGTCAAATTAGATTGATCGATAGAATTTTTTGTTTTTATTAATTTTATATCATAACCTTAGGACCAATAGTAAAGAGAAAAATTATAGGAATGTCATATAAACTTGAAGAGTATTCAATTTTAACAGTTACAATCTTCTTGAGGCCTTATCCATATGCAAAACTTAACCTATCGCAGTGCTTACAACACTGTGTGGAGCACTCAAGCTGCAGCGAATGGTTAACACTTAAGAAATGAGGTAACTTTATTTTGAAGGAATTCTGATTTTAAGTCGTGCTAACATTATTCATCACATTTAAATGAAGCATATGTATGATGTGGTTAGGCAGAAATGATAAACATCATTGACTTCTTGTATAGTTCTTGTGGATTTGAATTTAGACTACTCTTTTAGTTGGTGCTTCAGGTATCTGATATTCCCTTCCACCCATCTGAACACAAGAACCAAGGTATATCCAGAATGTTTTACTAAAAACTAGCCCTATTCTCTTTAATAGAAGTTTGACAAATCTGTGACGAGCAGTTCTTATAGAAAAGCATCTCAATGCAAGCGCAGGCATAAATACAGGAGTTTAACCTACTGACAGCTCTTATGATTTCAACCTAAGTCTGAGATCCAGGTAATTTTATAAATCAGTCACTAGGTTGATGTGACATAGGTAAGTAAGTTGATGTGACAGGTAATCCTGAGAAAGTATTGTCAATGTAGGATTTCAATGTACTGCTTGAAAGAAAGAGGGCATATCTAATTTTAAACCTAGAAAATTGCGCAATTATCCGAAAACAATGCACACTTATCAAAATCGTGCATTTCTACAATATTTTGTTTGTCAGTGATCTCTTCAAATGCACAATTGCCTATGTTTACTGTCAGAATTGAGAGTTTACCCACTTTCAATGCTAATCTAAAAATCCCATGTAACAGTGTCGTGCTCAATATATTTGAATTATGAAAATGCATCGCAAACTATTAAATGCATTATTTCAAAGACAATACATGCGACCGTCGGCAAGTATATACAAATAACTTGAAGTCGATATTATTGCTTCTCATATTACATCTCTATAATTATGCTTCAAGTTCATAATGCAAGTGGTCGGTATACACGTGTATTTATTTTGAATTAAATTTTAGTTTTTCAAGTTTTCTTCTATCCTTTTCAAATTACATTTTTTTTAAATTTATTCTACGTGTTTTGCCACCAACGACCGGGTTTCGCTTTTCGGCATCTTCAGGCACTATCACACGGATGCAACAGAACTGACAAGACTGAGAAGAACTACGAGTTCTTCATTATAATTTAGAAACCACATAAACATCGATTTGGTGAAATAGATAGAAGCGAGTTTTTTTATTTCATCATTTTCATGAATTATATTAAAATTTGTATAAAATAGTTTAAATTATTGAAGTGAGTATATTGAGACAAAATATAAATAGAATTTAAAATAGATCGATAAAATAAAACAAAAAAATCATTTATTTGTAAAAAGCATTCCACTAATCGCACTACGAAAATTTAAACAAACAAGTATCATCGCCTAAAGTATTGGGCGAACATAAATGTGAAGAGGTAGTGAGAAATTTTATTTATGCCGATTTTATTTATTAATTCCGCGATAGAGAACAAGCCGACTCAACGATCAAAGTCCAAGGGTGTAAGTTTTCTATACGAAATATGGAAAAAGTATCAGGCTTGCATAAAGTTGAGGAGGTAAATTTATCGATGTTAGAAATTGTTGTGTGAAACAAAAAATTGTTAAGTATATCCGATCTCTTCTAACATTCGTTTATTGGCGGGAAAATAGTTGCAATCTAAACCTTAGGGCGGTGGTGCAATAGTTTTGATTTTGATCGTTAGTATTCGGCGTAGAAAAGGGTATCCTCTATACTCACCGAATACATAGTCTAAAATAGATACTATTTCATACACGTTTATTTATTGTATGGATATTACCTTTTGTGTCATCTATGGAAATTATTTATGCCTAGCATTTGGACTGGACTTGCCCCAACTCTTTATTTTTTTATGATTTTTTGGTGCGATTATTATGAAATTCGTTGTTTTACCCGTGGTATTGAATTTTATTTATCTATCGACATAAATTGTGAAAATGCTGGCAAATTGGAAAGAAAATACATTTTTTCATGATAAGTGTAAGTGTTTTTAGAAGAAAATCAAAATGACACCTTTATGATTGTAAATATAATATATCCAAACTCGAAAATTATTTTAACTCGATGAAATTTTCACAAAACAACGTTATAGAAATAGTCCAGTTATTTTTATATTCTTATTGCTAAAATCAGCAGATAAATAAAACAATTTAAAAAATTTGAATAAAAATATTCACAGTGGCACGTCTAAGCTCAGCTTTATTATGCAAAAAAGTGTTACGCGCGGTAAGTTCCAAAGGCGACGAAATCCGAAAGGATTATTGCCAGCTAATAAAAAATACAAACAATATCAAGCCGTATATTTTTTTTTTTTTTACATTTCGGGCATATGAACACGCTAAGCGTGTCGTTAGTACTGAATGAGTTAATAAAATATTTTGTTTTCAGTGTGACCCATTATATTGACTGCGAAAAATTTTTCTACTATATATTTGTTTACTTGTTATCAAGATTTTAAGGATAGAGTTTAACCAATTGCACTTGACCAATGATAGCACACAAAGTTGTCACTTTCAAATGCTAAAAACAAATTTATGGCCAATCATTATCGATATGGTGATATGGAAAAAAACACATTTCAATAAATTAACTTACCCGAGTCGTAGCATCCCCATGCGCTACATTGTGTGAAGGTTGGTTTTTTTTAAACTTTAAACATTGATGAATTCTTTTAAGCAACATGTATTAAAATAAAAAAAAAACATTCATTACATAAAATCTTTTATTTCTCAAGTTGATACAAGTATCAATCGTTTCTTTCCTCACATATCTTACAGCTAAAATCTTACATTTAAATTCAACAGGAATTATGATCGGAATATTTCATACGCCTACAGATGTCATTCATGAAAACCTGTTTAAATCACTCCCCTCACTCAAAATTGTTACATTCAAACTGAAAAAGTCCGCAATTATGACTTAAACATGATGGATAAAAATGTGAAGTCAATTCTAGTTTATACAAAAATAGAACATATCAAAACACTGATTATTTTATATTCATTCAACCGTTAACAAACTCCAAAAATAATCATCTCTAATTACCCCACATGAATATTCCAATGAGTTTATTGTGTAAAATATTAACTATATTTTTCATGTTCAATAAATGCTTAAAAACGGCAATTCTTCATCAAAGAAAATTTGAAGTTGTACCTAAAACCATAGGTTGTATATTTTGCTACAAATCAAAACACAATGAAAGATTTTAGGCCTTAAGGTTTTAGAAATCAACTTAAATGTCTCCTTAATCAAAAAAATGGCATGATATCATATGGATTGCAGTAGAATGTGGATTTAGTCTTGTGTAGCTAGAATTCCTTTTTACAATAAAACACTGTTTAGATTCTTTATTTAATATTATTGCTGCCCTCCTAAGCAAGATAATGAATACAATACTTTCAAGATAATACAAATAGATGTGAATCAAAAATATCTAATAGAGAATCCATGAAAATTTATAAAATTTACAGATCCTAAATTGAAAGTAAATCACAAACTTGATTGGATGTTTCAATAGCAGACATTTTCGCAAACCATACAGGCATCTTTTAAACCTTTCCAGGAGTAACTAATTAATTTTAACCATGCAGTGAGTTTTTTTACATAAAAATAGTTTTATCATAATAAAACCAGTTGCATAATCCAGATATCACAAACCATTGACACCTAGCACTTGAATATGGTATCACAATTGTTGACATACGACAAGTACACCCATACTCCTGGAAAGGTGAAATGGATACAAGAATATATAACATCTGGTATGTCTAGTATCTCACTTAGGAGGGCAGTATACAAGAATTAATATTGTTAAATTTGTAATACACATGTTTATAACAAATTATAATGTCTCTTTCAAGTGTCTTTGAAATTATATCACTAGGCGCTTGCTTTTGCCGGCGGCCTAAACACACCGACAACCACAGCGTGATCTCTCTCGTAGGGTTCCAAAGTAATCTGCTCTTGTGGTTTAAGCTTATCGGCTTGAAGTTTTTTGACTTCAGCTGCAAATACCGCTTCCGGTTGTGCCGTTGAGTCGATACAAGAAGCCTGGAAGACAAAATAAATATTAGACATAGTTCATTATACAGTTTGATAGAAATGATGATATTGTATACTTGTCTCATATCAGAATTGGGTAGTGGTATATATAGTCATCAAGAAAAAATCAGGAGCATGGTGTGTTGTTCATCATTTGAGACATGAAAATTTAAGAAATTCTATCAGCTGGTTTTCATTTATCATCCACCCAATGCAAAACAAGTGCCTAAATCATAATATTATTCGAAATAAAAATTTGACTATGATTGACATAAGTGTTCTGTAAGAACAACTCAAGCATTTGCAGCTGCTAATCATTCAACTTGTTCCCTGCCGATCTGTGTTAAGAATATTCTAATGTTCCAACAGTTAATTGGATATTAATGTTGATTGCAATTAAAAAAAATAGCTGCAACACAATGGTTTAAACCACTGGATACGTTTGAAGTACCAAGTTTAAGAATATCCTTAACACAGTTTTATTAGAGAATAGGTTAAAAGTGTTGCATGCAAACCTTCAAACACTATTATCTTAAGGCGACTATTTGCAGATAAGAATGTTTTGCATTGGATGGAAGATAATTATAAAATGAAATTTCGTTACCTTAATTGAAATAACAAAATGCCCGCCATTCTTCAGGAAATACTGAGCGTTGAGGATTACAATACGAGCTTGATCTGGCTGTGCAACATCAGCAAATATTGTGTCGACCATACCTACAAGCATTCTGAAAACACAAATAAATAAGTTGTTATGCCTTTAGTGTAAAATGTCACAATTAATTTGTGTAAAAGATTTCTCATATCAGAATTGGGTAGTGGTATATATAGTCATCAAGACAGATTCAGGAGCATGGTGTGGTATTCATCATTTGAGAAATTTTCTTTGGAATATATACATATAGCGGAACCCTAATTCTTCAAAAACGAAAAATGCACGAAACTTTTATTTCATTATCACTCATAAGTAAGTTGTTAACGGTCTCTTCTTTATATTAACACTTTGTGGTCGGGCTCCTTGAGCAATATACTCAAGCCTGTAGCGGGCGTTTTTTGCGATTAGCGCAACAAATATTACTTTCTTAAAATCGATAAAACTTCTATACCAAACAATATTTTTGATTGAAATTTTAAAAGAAATGATACGTGACATTTGATCTTTAAAAATAAATTATAAACATCTTACATTCAGTACATCTTAATTTCATTATATTTATAAGCTGAATATAAAAACCTATTCTCAATTATGTAAATGGCACATCTCATCAATATAAAATTTCTTAAAGCACTATATGTAAAAGATAATATATATATTCTTACTATATAATTATATATACTTGCAATTCCTGCAAGTTTAGAATCACTGGAAGTTTGAAATCTAAATGACATTAATCGATAAACATGCGTCTCCGAATAGGAACACTCGGGTTTATAATAACTCATGAGTTTTATTGCCACTTGTCAAAAAAAGGTCTTTGTCGTATTGACGTGCGTTATGTTTCACGCCAAAATACAAGCCCTAGTGAAGATGGATCCCGCAAACGACCGACAGGATACAAAACCGAATTTTATTGGGTTCCGCAAACAAACGACAGTCCGCAAAAAACGAAATATTTCATTTCCCGACCATAAAGTGTTATAAGCACAATGTTTAGCCAGTTGACAGGCAAAAACTTATTCCGATCTTAATATTTAAAAATTGTAGAAATAGTAATATTAGTTGCATCTTTACAGTTTGGCATTTCAATTTAAACAATGTACCCTTAAACTCGCAAACTATTTAAACAATAGATTCATCTATATTTTTAGAATATTAAAACGATTTTGTTTTTTCTAAAGCCAATAATTTAGAAGCAATAATATTTACGAGTGAAACAAAATATTTAAATGAGAGATCAAGTAAATTTATGATGGTCTAACATTGTTCTAACGGATGTGTGTATGGCCGGTACTATAAAAAAATGAGTGAGACATGTAGGAAAGCAAGACTGGGGTTCTGCTATAATTTTATATTTGGTTGAGAAAATGGGAAATATGATTTAAAATAAAACAAACCTGTATTTGTGTGGATGTCTGGCATCTTCAATAATTGGAATAATGTTTGTTCTTTTCTTGGCTACATTAATCAGATCTCTTCCAGATCTGTGAGAGAATTCTACTGCGTACACCAAACCTTCCTGTGAAAAATGTAGGAATAATTAGGAATAGTAATACAATTGTTTACAGGATATACGATAAATTGTTAAGAGGTGAATCATTCAGAATTGGGTAGTGGTATATATAGTCATCAAGACAAATTCAGGAGCATGGTATAAGTTTCATCATTTGAAATTTGTTTATTAGTTGAAAAGAAAAAATCATATACAACTCAAAAGGCAAGTAAATAAACAAGTTGGCATATATCTGTGTAAAGAAATATTTGAATTAAGCTGTTACCTGCTGAGACAAATAGAGGATATTTCAACATTGAATATTTAAAACAATGCATTTTGCGCTGGTTGATTTTTAATCTTAAGTTATCAGGTAAGGATGTTATTTATAACTTACTGGGCCAACAATGTCAGCTACGTGCGACACCGTAGTTCCCGAAGCAGCACCAAGGTATAAAACTCTTGACCCTGGGGTGATGTGAATCATATCTACTCCGCCTAGAATTGCAGCAGCCAATTTTGATCTGAAGGGATTCCAAACTCTGTATTCAACTTTGTCCCCTTCAGTCTGAAAACAATGAAAAAATTCTATAATGATACAAATGAAATATAAGCCAAGGACTTGAAATAGTAAAGATTATCACGTCAGAATTGGGTAGTGGTATATATAGTCAGCAAGAAAATTCAGAAGCATGGTGTGTTGTTCATCATATGTGACATTGTTCAGTAAAATGTTAACATAAATAGAATTTATTACAAACCTCAACTGATATTCTTTTTTCACCGTACACTTCAGATCCAGGAACTAAATTTAATGTCACCAACGCATCTTCCTTTCCTCTTGCTATAAACACACCTGCATGTCTGAAAATAAACACATTTATTTAAAAGAAATTCTAGGCAAATAGTAACAGTAAAAGAATAAAGAAAGCGTTCAGATACAACAAATTTCCTCAATGCTTTTGCAATTCAGAAGAACGAAAGTATGTGATTAACATCATGTTAATTTGTATTTAAATACACATTGCTAATTAATATATGAAAAATTTGCAAGCTACGAAAAGTTATTGAATACAGTGAAACCCGATTCTAAATTTTTAAGGCACAAATGAAAAATGCGGTAAAGCTTTAAAATAAACCTTTTCCAAAGCATTTACATTTAAGTCTTTCGAACTTAGTTGCGTGCGTCACTTATAAGATTTTAATGGCAAGACATTATATTTAAATAAATGAAACAATCACTTTTAAGGTGTTAACTGTCACTTCTTGATGGAAAGGCATTATATTTTAAATAATAAAAACACATTTTTTTAGTACTTATTTCCACAATATATTTTTTAATCAGGACCGGTTTCGCTCATCGCGAGAAAAAAAATGAAACAATGTTTGCAGTTGATATAACATGCTCATATGTGATATGCATAATCCTGATGAAAATTGAGGAACTAGTATACAACAACTAAGCTGTTTCTTTGCAATTAGGTGTGGCAATTTGAACAGTGAACAAGGTAAATGCTGGATTATTTATCATTGTTCTATGGCTCCATGGTCCGGACAATGAACAAGTCATGAGCAAATGTATGATAGGGGTTCGACTGCACCATGGTTCATATTATTTCAAAATGAAGGCTAACCTGTGTGGCTCAATGACAACTTGTTTTCCGCCTTTGAACCCTCCTGCACCTCCTCCTCTACCACCTCCACGGCCTCTGCCACCTCCACCACCACGACCTGAAAAAAAAGCAAGATAAATAAACAATGTAATCAAACTTATACAGCAATTAAAGATACAAGCGAGATCATCAGAAGAGTTTATTTCTCAATTCATGGAACTTTCAGGAGAACGAAAGTTGTAAACTAAACATCATTGTAATTTGATTCGTGTAACACATTAAAGCGGAAAAATTGGCATTGGTTTCATTCGGAAGTTAGTAAAGTGAATTACCTCTGCCTCCGAATCCTCCTCGGCCACCGCCTCCTCTATCTCCTCCGAAGCCACCTCTTCCACCTCCCCTGCCGCCAAAGCCTCCACGGCCTCCTCGATCACCGCCGCCCCCTCTTCCTCTAAATCCACCTCCTCCTCTTGGTGAGAAACCTTAAAACAAAAAAACACATTTAACTAAAATTACTTAATTAAAATACATTTCATGCATACCTGTATATATTCTATAGTGTACATTAAAGTGAACAAAATCTGTTCCTAATGATTTAAAAATAATAGTGTATAAGGATTTAATAAAACTTCTGAAATTAATGTATTACTTCCTTCTACCTTTTTACTATATATTTACGGTATGGTGGCACTAAATATCAAATATCTTTTTAAAGTGTTTTGTAAGCATTTAATTAATTAGATTATAGACCAATTGAGCTTATTTCACTCGAGGGACAAAAAGGGATGTTTAACTGCCCGTTTAATGATAGTTATCAGTTAAAATGAGCGCTGTTTATTTCAAAAAAACATGCACTATACTGCTAAAAGAGAGTACAGCAACTTTGTCTATAACATCAGTGAAAGTTTCATCACTGTTAAGTATTTCTTGCACAGAAATATGCTATGTTATAATGTATGTTTTGTAACATGACCTTATAAGATGCAATCTTCCATTCCTAGCCAGGATGAATATAATTAGCGCATCTAGTTATGCTAAATGAATCGCAATATAAACCTTATGTACAAAGAGCAAACGATTATTCAAATATAGAAAACCAACGAAAATATTGAAGCATAGATAAGGTCTTATTTAATTCTTGTACGAATTTGTAACGTTTAAATTAATTCATGTATAAAAAGGTTAGTATGTTTCGGCGTATCATTGTCCGCATTAGCAACAGGAAACTAAAATATGAGATAATTATCCACATCAGAATTGGGTAGTGGTATATATAGTCAGCAAGACATATTCAGGAGCATGGTGTGTTTTTCATCATTTGTGGAAATTTTAAATCATAACAATGAACAATAGTTAAATTAAGATCGAGTAAAAATTGTCAATTGAACTGAATCGAATACAAATACAGCATGGCTATCAATAACCATCCCGCTTAAATCTAGTGGGGGTAAAAAACGTATACCCATGCGGTATTTACTTGAGACGTAAATATGGCAAAATATACAAAGCACTTTAGGAAATCTGCGAATATTTAGATATGCACTATGAATCACTAATACGTATAGTAAAATCTTCTACAGAAACTTGATAATTATAATATTACAAGAGAAAACCGAAACCTAACCTAAAAGCATACTTGTTAATTTTGCCGGCATTAAAAGCAAGAATTCTCGTGATAAAATGTAAAGAAATAGAACAAGAAGTGACTAACTAATTAAGAACAAATATACACACGGTAAAAACAGAAACACAGACATATAATCACAAAAACGATAAAATGTGACAAGACCACGTGAAATTGTAGAATAGACACTGAGATTACGACGAAAGTAGTAGATATTTTAATTATTTAATATATATGTGATACAAAGGATAGTGTGGTGGAGTAATTACCTGGTGGTCCCATGGTTTCTAATTAAATATTTCAAATGTTTAATAACTTGACACAACAAAGATCCGCACGGCGTTTACGAAGCCACCATCATGCCCCCACGTGTTCAACTGAAAAACTTTGAAGAGAAATCAAACCGGATATGGTACCAAATGAAATTAAATTGCCATGTTGACTCATAGACAATCACATTAAAGTTTCAGATAAGATTCATAAGCAAAAATAATAAATATATATACCTATCTTTATGCGTTTCAGGCATAAAGTGTCTAATATTAGTAGCAATATATAATCAAATAAAAAAGAAATCGAGTGAAATAGTGAATAAAAATGGTATTTGGTTAGCAAATTCATGATTATTATAAATAAAACTCATTTTAAATATTGTTGAAATAATCATCAGCAGATTGATCGGTATTCAGTTTATGTACTCGCAAGGCGTACAAGTGATGTAAGCAATAGCCTCCAATAATAAAGATTGCTTTGTATAAATCTCTTTTCAGCAGATAGTAAAGAAATGTTTATTTTAAGATTTTAATTTATTATAATAGTTCCAGTGGTAAAACTGAAATGAAATAAAAATACTAATGGTAATTCTAATCATTTATAATAAAAAAGGAAATAAATCTACCACAAATGTTTTACTTTCAATAAATTGTTTACTAGGCAAGATTAAAAATTTTAAAGAGTAAAAAATTACTAATTATAATTAATCCATCACATTATCAGAAAATTTTTGCTGTATGACGTATAAAGATTTCATCATGTCAAATGATTTAATAAGGTTTTTTCTGCACTTGGAAATTTGCAAGTGAAACCCAAGAATTATACATATTATTCAAAGTTATCAATGAAATTAATAGTTACAATTATTAGGCATTATAGATATTATAACTAGTACAAATATAGCTTTGATTTATTTAAAGTTTACAATGTCTATTTTACTTTCAAAATGGCAACATTTTTATTACTAATAATTTGCGGCAGATTTAAATTCACAATGGTATCGAAATATCAATAATATGACAATCGTATAATGTTTTTTTTTATGTATTAAGATTCGCATTTAAAATTAAATACTTCATATAGATTCATTTAAAATAGGGGACTTAAAATACAGACTTGATTATTGTCTTATACAGAAAAAAAGCTTCAATGAATATTTGGAATAGATTTTTCAAATTTCGACGCATACATATACGTATATATACAATGAAACGTTTCACCCGTCAACCATGTTCCCCAGCTCTTTAAAAGTATGTTTTCAAA
This sequence comes from Himalopsyche japonica, assembly GCA_028555115.1. NCBI lineage: Eukaryota > Metazoa > Arthropoda > Insecta > Trichoptera > Rhyacophilidae > Himalopsyche > Himalopsyche japonica. The sequence goes on along the minus strand of JAHFWJ010000416.1, from coordinate 2,260,342 downwards.
ATAACTGTAAAGTAAACATCATATAAAGGTATTACATATTTATTTCATCATGAATTAAGTCATAGAAAATTTTAAAACCCCAATTTTGTATTTGTTAAATCAGGAATGGATTCGTTATTTGCGAGTTTAATCAACAGACACAATATAAATTTAAAAGAAATATTTTTTTTTACAACATTTATAGTTTAAGCCCAAATTTAAAGATCATAAAATGTTAACATTTTGAGCATTTGTATATCTTACTTTGGCACCGATTATAATACAATCAACCCTTCCATAGCGTAATCTCCAATAGCGAATTTTCCTATGGCGAATGATGATGTTTTTCGTATTGCGGTAATACGTGTATTGAAAAATATTGCTTTTAAACATACTTAATATAAATTAATGTCAATATAAAAACTGAAAAAATGTTTGATGTGGTGATTTATTTCAATTCGTGACATATAATTAAAAAAAAAAAACATAACCTGAAATTTTCTGTGGGTGTCTAACCTCGTATTAAGAACTTTCCTATAACTTGGTCCCTATCTCTACGCTATAGGAGTATGACTGTACATATAAATATTCATTATTAAAAAATTAATTAAAATAATATTATTATTATATATGTCTTTCACATACCAAGAATGGCAAAAATACTTTTAACTTATTGTGGTAAATAAGATAGACTGAGACCTGGTTTGGACAGCTCATGATTTACAGAAACTGTAATCGATCAAGTTATCTAAATTTAACTTAATATAGTTTTGTGCTCAGTGAATTATTGCTACATACAATCCAGCAGAAATTCTGACATAACTTGGCAAACCGTTGCTCAAAAACACTACTAAAACGATACAGAATTTTATTCCAAAAACGGATATTGAGTAAGTATGTAACCATTGCTAAGTTTATCTCATACTCCAAATACACATATTATATGTAATTAAATAAACAAAATATCCTGTATTAACGTTTTCAGTCGAGTATTTCCCGTCTGTGATGGCCGGCCTCAGAGAATGTGCAGCGAATTTTAAGGTTATTAATTCAGATGGACTAGTTAGATAAAACCTTTGAGATTTCAATTCATTAAGTAAATATTGTTGCTTTAAAGTAGGAGTTAATTTCTCGATGACAAAATGTTGTTAGTTAGTTACCATAGCGGTCGGTAAATAGATGAAGTTCTTTTTTCCCTAATATATACATAATGGGAAGGAAAACCCAGACAGAAAACCGAACACCAACCCGCCTGGGCAGCGTGGTGTTGCTATGTCCAAACAACCCCCCTGGAAAAAAAAACAAAAAAAAGCAGGGGGAGGCCTTCATCCAGCAGTGGATCGACCCCGGCTGATGATGATGATGATATACATAATTATCGTAAATGTAACAACGATCATTTTTCAGGGAATCATATTCGAATCAATTGAAATATACTTCTACGTGTAAAATTATATTTTATTTCATACTTTTCAGTTATATAACACTACCTTTCGTGGCTTTCAGTGAAACCGTAGTCAACGCTATTATACCGTTGAGAGATTATGTGCATTTTCGCTATTTGAAATAAACACAGGACAGTTGAGTTTATAACCATTTTAAATGAACATCTAATTTTCCTCATTTTTTTACTGATTTAAAAGCCTTTACGTAAGTTTAATAAAATTAGTCAACCATATGAACAATTTAATTCTTACAATAATATGTCAATCAATATATTATTTCACTATACCCTACCCGTGTAAAATAAGTATTCCATTCGTTTTAGAGCATTCATTGACACCATAGACAAGATTATAGTACTAGTGTTGACATTAATTTTTGTTGATTATAAAAACAAATTCTTGGTTAAATATAAACTAATCGAGTATGCTATATGTGTCAATTAACGTATATAAAATAAAATAACGTATTTCAATATATTAAATATTATTTTTTGAAATTTTATGGTCTTTGTTAGAAATATTCTTCTTTCCTTAAATTTTTATTCACTATTTGATAATTAACCCTCTGCCAGCGAACATCTCAACTGTTGAGATTACTGATTGTAGTGTGTATATAGTTGATCCTTAACATATAGGATAGTCAAAAATTTTGTGTAAAAGCTAATTTTAGTATAGAAATCTGTCCAGTTTTGTCCTTACAAACTTAGTTAGATTGATCAACCCCAACATGTTTAATTATATGAGGAGGTATTCATACAACATCATATAATTAGTATAGAAAGCGGAGTTGTGTATGGTGTAGATAATGTTTTTATAGCAGGGCTGTGGAGTCGTTAAAAAAAGCACGACTCCGACTAAGAAAGTTTAATTTTGTCAGGTTTTTCCTATTTATTTGCATTCAATTAAAGATCAACCAACCAATCTGTCAAATTGTTCATTGAGATATTTTTCAAAATCGTCTAATCAAAAAAGTAGTAGGAATCGCTCGTTTTTCACGACTGACAGCCCTGTTTTATAGAATAAATTTTTTATTCCTGTTAAGTGCAAACGTATATTTTGAAATCCGACATTTGCCTTCATAAATTAAAATGACCCGAAGATTTCAAAAAAAACTTTCTTTTCGGGCAACACTCATGTCAAATATTACCGCTATAAAAACATCGAAGTCAAATTAAATATTCTTCAATAGCAATTATTTATATTAAACATGAGCAAGAAGTTCTGATTTTTTAATCGATAATAATAATTGTAAAACAGCTCATAAATTAATTGGATTCTAGTAATTAATTTTATCAGTGGGCATGCGTCATAATCAAGTCATTAGTTTTATAAAAAAAACCATTGGCTAAATACTTAATTATCAAATTGTGAAATATTTCAGCCGTCTTAACGATTTTATCAGGCATTCTTAACCTACTAGCTACTAACGTTTCAACTGCTGAATCGGCTAATTGCAGTGTGTAAATATACTCTATTAAAAGATATAATAATGTTAACAGAGTCAAAACTTTTCTATACAAATTAATTCTTGTATAAAAAATGTGGTTTGATTTTTCCTGATAATTTTAACAAGCTTGTTTTAATTATGATATCGACTGAAGGTGCTTCATGGAATTTGGATATCGTATATCCTATTATAATTGATATTTAAAGCAAAAATATTGATTTGAAATTCAATGACGTAGTGCCAAAGGGGTCACTTTCGAGTTTTAAGAGAAAAATTAAATACTGCGGTATCCGAGTGCAAGGGGTTAATATTTTATTGATTTAATTGGCATTTTATTAGTAAAAATCCATTAAAACACAGTGAAAAAATAGCAAAGTATTTTCGTTCTACCAAATTTATAAGGTATACAGTTGATAACTATTTCGGCTTACATCCTTATCTGAACTATGAAATGTAAATTTACTAATCTATATATATAGCTGTGTAGAAAAGGTGCAAAATATATTTCCTCTTCTGTTCTAATGTCCTAGTTTCATATTGTACTTATAAATTCTAAAATTTCGCAAATTGATTTTATCTATTTCTCGAATTTCATTTCCACTCATGTTTCTTTTTGGGGAATAAACGTAAATAATGAATCTGTGTTGTAGACCATAATACGACGATTTGTTAAAAAAATGCATGGACTTTTCGTAATGGTCTGAGAAACGACGATAGATATATTTGTTTGTTCTTTAAGAATGTCATCGGATTGCTGATATCGATAAATTTGTAATTGCTCCAATGCATTTAGCTTAGGACCTTTACTACAAAGATGTAAACATGTGGCACTGAGTTTAAATTTATGTTATACGATTCCTTTATGAGATGATTTGCAAATTGTGGATCTATTTTTTTTAAATATCTTATATGTTCATTAGCCAGAGTCGATATACTCCTGCCCGTCTGACCGATGTTTATCGACTGGCATGAGCCGCAGGAAGGACATTTTGTAAATACCACTTCTGTCACGTTTATTCATTTTGTATTTGCAATTTTTGAGATGTGTACCTAAATAAGTAGAAATAAAATAAAAAGCTATTTTCATCGTGTTAATATTTTATTTTAGGCAATTATGAATATATTGGCAACAGTGCATCACAAATTATTTGAATAATAAGCACGGGCGTTCTTATTTTTTACTATTTTTAGTTTTTAAGCAATGTTTGGACATTAAAAAAGCCACGCAAAACATGTGTTTTTAGTTCAAATTAAAATTTGCAAGCAAACTTAATTTGATTGTTTATTATTTATTCGAGAATAAACATTCGCTTCCAAAAACGCTGATTTCGTAATACGAATATAAAATTTAAATAAAACAACAATAACGAATGTGACCCCATACACTTAATCCATAAACGCTAATCTGCTCTGACAACGGTTTCGATAAAATTGCTTACAAACAGCATCCATTTTGTGCTGTTTTTTATCCACTTCTCGCGACTGTCCCTCTTTATACACAGATATTCAAATAAATTATTTATTACAATCAGCTTTACGAAATTCAATTAACAACCAATCGATTAAGACCTGAAGTTTATTGGATTAAAGAGGTGATTTTCTCTCGGTAAAGTTATTCGCGTTGTGGCGTTTTGGAGTTGTTATCGAGTCTGTACCGCATTCCGATTGTTAACGATATCTATAGGAAGGTGCATACCTGTTTTTCATATGAATATGTGTAGGTTGTTATAGGTATATAGTACAGCATAACCATAAATTAAATGACTCATTTGATTTTAAATAACTAAAATATTCACTTTTAAGGTGTTAACTGTCACTTCTTGATGGAAAGGCATTATATTTTAAATAATAAAAACACATTTTTTTAGTACTTATTTCCACAATATATTTTTTGATCAGGACCGGTTTCGCTCATCGCGAGCATTATCAACTGATCATCAGTTGATAATGCTCGCAATGAGCGAAACCGGTCCTGATCAAAAAACTAAAATATTATTAATCTAAACAAACTTTACAAGGATACAATTTAAAATGTATTGGAGGCGTACATCGACATTCGCACACTTCACTATTTCGCACGCTTATGAAAAAATGATTTTTTTTTGACATTAGGATAACTGTTCTTCCGTGCAGTCATTTCTATCGTGTACTTTTTCTAATACATATCACTAAATACTGCGTTAGGACTCGTATTGTTGCTTCATGAGTTGTAATGCTTTATATTTAAATAATAAAACACAATGCAAAATCACTTTTAAAGTCTCAAATATCACTTCTTAGAGGAAAAAAACATTTATTTTGAAATTTCACTATTATGGTACTGAAAATGTGTTTTTATTATTTAAAATACAATGTTATTACTATTCCCATATTTTTTTTATTCAGATCGGTGCCAGTTGATGTATATATGATAGTATAAAATTGTGGAAGTAAAAAAATATTGATATTTTGTGAAGAAATAACTAGGGTTTGTTGCATATCTTTTATATTCGAAATAGGCTTGGATTGAAAGGGTAAATTTTTTGATAACTGAAGTTATTTTGCGAAGTAAAGGGACGCGGTTTTGTTTTTTTTACATTTATGGACATTAAAATGAAAATAAATGGGAAAGATTGTCTTTATGTTTGATTATAAAAGAGTGAAAATACTGCAACTAAGATGTCTTAATATGTTTTATTATTTTTACCATCATATATATTTCCATCACAGAAAAAATATAGACTATACGGCTAGGAGCAAAATATCTGAAATAATTTTGATAACTAAATATATTATCAATGCAAACTGTTATATAATGTTAGATAATCGAAATCGGCCCTAATATTAATTATTACGAAATTTTGAAAATGATACTTAAATAATAAGTAGTTTTTTTGCCGTTTGGCAGCTCAATTTAAACAGAACCGCCATATCGTTTATTATTCTAACAACAGATTCAACTGTTTATTTGGAAGAAATAAATTATTTGCAGCACCAAAAACGTATTTGCGATTGCATGAAGAGGAATTTTCACCAACAATAGTCAAATCCCATAACATTTATGGCGTGACCAAAATATCTAGACGGTTAATCGAAGAAATTGGGAACGATAAAAGGGGGCATTGCCTGGGCTATATAAGATATGCAAAAAAAGAGGAAATATGAGACAATTTATGTAGTTTATCCGATTATTTTTTTATGTTGTTATCATTCCAATATAAAAAAAAAATCGGCTACCAATATTATAATCACCTGGTGATGGAAGCAACATACCCAAGTACGTGTATTAAAAACGACGTAGCCGATCAGTGATCAAAGTCGCCACGAGTGTCGCTCTCTTCTACAACTCGAAATTGAGGATAGTCGTATAAAAAAACGTCGTGGTCGCATTGACCCAAAATAAGCAAGGGAAATCGAAGAAATGGAACAGAAGAATTACTGTAATGATTTATTTATTGCAGAACCAGTGGTGGATTACCCTTTCATCGCAGAAGGCGTTCGCTTTGGCCCTTCGAATTTTAGAGGCCTCAGAAAAAACATACGTATTTTGACCCACATATTTTTAATTTGAATCGTTAAAACTCTGTACACTTCCGTATGTTTTGTCCCACTGATGCCGGGATTAGCATTTCGGTATTCTGGTACAGTGCTGCCCAACGTTTTGACACATGCGGGCCGGCAAAAAAATAAAAAAAAAATCGTTGACTACCAATACTGACAAAAATGTATTTTTTTGTGCAATATTTTATTAATTATCGATTGACTTCATATTAAATTGGTAGAACTCCATTATAACACAGTGAAAAATAGCGATATATTTAAATTCTAAAAAAATTATAAGATCTATAGTCGAAAGCTATTTCGTCTTACGCCCTCATTCTTAGTAATGATGAGGGCGTAAGCCGAAATTACTATCAACTATATATCTCGTAAATTTTGTATAACAAAAATACATTGCTATTTTTTCACAGTGTTATTTTTTAAATATAATATTATATTGTGAGGCATTGACATAACTATAACTAGCAAATATACATATGCCAGTAGGATACAATTAAAATTTAACAAAAGCGTTGGGTTTTTTCAATAAACTAATGCGATACCTGCTGTTGCATCTTTGCTAATATATTGTATAGCCTGCGGCACTGTTTCTGACAGTTATTATTAACTTCCCTAATGTCACATTCTCCTAGCAATTATTTAGCTATAACTAAAAATAAATGTAAACGTGTAGGTAAAAAAAACTTATTATTATTGAATTGGATTGCTTTTTTACCGTTTTATATTTATTATTTTTGCATGGCGAATTTCTTGAAATTATACATACTGTTGGGAAAGTCTTTGCGGCCCAGCACCAGGCCGCGGACCACCGGTTGGAGAAAACTGTTCTAGTACAAAAATGACCTTGAAGTGACAGATTGTAAACTGTAAACATCCTTTATATTATATAAGAAGGATTCCGTAAATTTATATAGACCATACGTCTAGGAGTTAAATTGATACCTAATTTAATTTTATAAGTAATAATTGAATAATAATGACATTCAAATTTGGAACAGTAATCTTAAATCAATACAAATTGAATGAAATTAAATTTTATCTGAAAAATCTTTTTTTTTAATTTTTAATGGGTGGGTTTTAGTCAGATAAAATATTAGATGGCGAATTATTGTAACATTTAAATTGTTCAGTTTTTTGGCTTATTGAACTTATCTAACGTGAAGACTATAGCAATGGAGAATTTGGGGATGGAGGTTGATTGTTCATTCTGAATAGGTTGAGAGCTCAGTTGTGCAGTGAATTTATAAGTATTTTTCCATATATTCAAAGTTCTGTATACAATAATTGTTTTACATGTAATTTTAATGATTTCGCAACAAACTTTTATACAGTGGGTGATCAGCTAACGAACAGTTCGGACTGTTTAGTCTTGCCCAAAAAAGCAAAACGTGTAACATATCTATTTTTACACAAAAAAATAGATTTTAGTTTGTATTAAAAAAATATACATTTAAATCTAACACAGTTAACGAACAGTTCAAACTGCGAACAAGTCGGACAACGAACACATATTCGGATAACGAGCTAAAACGATGTTTTAAATTATTTTATCTGTAAAATTCGGTCGATCGCTTAAAAAACAATTCGGATAGCGAGCATAGTATTGGAACAAATTCTGTTCATTAACCGATCACCCACACATCACCCTAACGAGCCAAAAGGGCGTTAATTACAACTCAATTAATAATATTAAGAAGAGCAAAAACCTTCGTGTCAAAAGGATTAATTTCATTTCTTTATAACTCGTTTACATACATTGGACCGAAGTAGTCCGAACATAGTCTTGGAACAGATTATGTTCGTTAACCGACCACCCAGTGTATTTTCAAATGTATGTACATATATTGATTTTTTACACCGTGTTAAAGCAAAGCAATATGTGTTAAAGAAAAATGGATATACTTTTAGCAGATTTAATTTTAAATCAAGCAAATATAAAGATGAATTATTCAAATTTACATTTTCAAGTGAACTAAAATTAAATGCGCATTTATTCTAGAATAAAATTCGCTCTACCAAAACCGCTGTTTTGTATTACAAATATAATATCTATAATACATGAATACATATTGATTTAAAAAAAAATACCAGATTGACTAATGTATAAAAATGAAATTTCGATAAAGTTTTTTGATTGTTGCTTCAAATACTAGTAACTTTTTATTCAGCCCAATAAATGATTTTACTTGGCAATTGCTGGTTTAAATGTTCATTCATTAAATATCAGATTATTTTTAAATATTATTTGAATTGATTCAATGGCGGACTGCCGATTCATGGCAAGTGGGGCCTGCTATATGTATAAGAAAATATAGGCCCTCAGTAAAATTATATGGAGTAATAATATTTACTAGATGTGTCGGCACCTTTAGACTTTGGAAATTAATATTTTTAGACAGATTCCACCAAAGAATTAAATGATTAGTCAAGTGTGCTTTTTTCAAAACGTTTTTAAATCAATTTTTGATTGTAAATATGTGGCGTTTGGATATTATGTCACAGAACACTATGCTTTTGATAAAACTGTCTTCTTTACGCCTTTTGTTCGAGAGGAAACACGGAGGCGTTAACTTACAAGAAATTCGCATTTTAACCACCGTAATTACGTACATAATTTGAGCAATTAGATCTGTTTTTATTAGTGCTAAGCCGCAGAAGGCGAGTAAACAAATCAGAAACACAAAACCAACTATTACTTCACCGTGGCATAACGCACTACCATTATGATTTAATTGACTCTCATTATACTAATCGCCTTTATTTTATTTATTTCAGGAGCAGCCACTGGCCGAGTAATGCAACGTGTCGACGGCCTTAGTTTAGAATGGCGCATTTAAAATAATTTCAATATCGACCCCAGACTACGTTACAAATTAACCGCAAAAATTTTCATATTCGAGTGCAGTGTTGTTCGAACATTTTTTAAATATTTTGCGTACTAGCGTCAATCAGATATTTATACAATTGATAATCGGTTATCGAACACAATCAGTCCTAAGACTTTGTTCGTTATCCAAATTGTTCGTTGACTGATCGTTGTGCAATGTTGCCAGACATGCTTAATTTCGCCCTGGAAATGACATCACGGATCAAGTGAAGCCATTTTTAAAAATCGAATGTAAAACCTTGATTCGCTTTACAGATAGAATAAGTGGGTTAGAAAAATCGTTTTTGTTCGTTATCCGAAGATGTGTTCGTAGTCGGAACATAAAAATCTTTTGTGATAGTGTCCGTTATCCGATTTGTTTGTAGTCCGAACTGTTCGTTAACCGATCACCCACTGTAGTTACTCACTGTCAGTTTTCGACCATAGACACAATAGTTATCCAGTTCCTGTCAATTATTTCAAAATTGTCAAATGTCAGCCTAAGACGTATATATAGCTGAATATATTTATTATTAATATCGTCTATAGTATTTTTCCCTTGTTTGTGTGAAATTCGATTTACGACCGATTCGCTATATGCCCAAGGAGGTGAAACTTAGCCCGTGGAAAGTCGAGTACTGATTCTATATTTTTGCTTAAGATTTCACTTTTTTTCAGATTTTCAGTACAAACTTTACTTTACACCGAGAATCACAGTTTGTAAAACAATTTTCTAGATTATCCTTAAAAATATAGTAATAGAGGGTGCTCATAATCATACGTTGGATATATTATATTATGGGGATCTTTGATATCAAGTTGGAAAGATTACTGTGGGGCGTGGACCGTACATAATGTAAAACGCACATAGTCCATTGATTGACATTGTTTTCAAAAGTAAAATATATTACACCACAGTGAATTATACCCTATAGTTGCATGCATTAGTGCAGTTATTAATAAACCGAGGCCGCAACATTTTTTTTATCACCATTTTTTTTTTGTTCAATTGAAGTTTGGGAATCTCTGATGTCTGCATAGTGCTCAGCCTAGGTATACAAAAGTAAAGCATGTATCGGGCAATATCCAGTTGTTGAAATTGATTACTATAATAAACTTAATGTACTAAATTATTTTGATCATCAACAAAAAAAATATCAAAAAAAATTGGTATTTTCGAATTAAAATTAAAAAAACGTTTGGTTCGGATAAAATTTTAGAAATAAATTTCGGGTATAGGCCAATTTTTTTTTCTGCAGCCACCAACAGTTTCATAGAAAATATTTATATATACAAAAAATAATTTGTTAAATTATTCATATTTTAAAATTGATTGTTTTTCTCTGGCGCGTCTTTAATCTTTTGTTAATGCAACTGCTATTTTATTAAATTTAAAAAAATTGGTGCGGCCATGAGACATTTCCATAAACTACAATGTTCAACTGTTAATGTTTATGTTGCGGCCACAGTAAAATTTTAAATGAGAACCACTGCCACAATATAAAGTGCATAAATTAATAGTTTCACGTTGGAATGTACCTCAAGCAACACACACTTAATATTATTTATTGAAAATATCCTTAATGGACCATTCCATTCTCATAAAAAAACCTTATCCTCATGAGTCATGAAACATTGAAAGTCATTTGAAAAGCATAAGACACACAATTAGCATTACCTGATGGTAGATACAGCTAATGTCCCAGCGTGTTAATCATTCTGTGCTCATCTAAAGACTTTACTGATTCGTGAGGATTGTGTGCTTTAAAACGAGAAAGGTTTAATTTGTGATATCGACTAAAGACGCTTGATAGAATTTGAATTGCTTAAACTTTGTGCGATTCCACGTTTTTTATTACATTTTTACGTGGGTAAAACCACACGTACTTTAAAAATTAGAATTGCAGAACACTTAGCTGCTTTGAGATTATGATACATCTATGTTACATTTGCCAGCCATTTATTGTCGGAAAAACATTTATTTAACGCGGATGAAGGTGTTCAATCATTACATCAACACGAGGGATCATAAATTATTTTTATCAGGAGGCTTAGAAATAAACATAAGTCAATTATTACATTTATGTTATATTAATAACGACCAGCTTAATATTCCCAATTCATCTTTGTCATATACCTTGCTTGTGAGTAGCTTAATGTGTCGACAATATCAAAAATTAAATTCCTATATTACGTCACCTGATGCATAATTCTTACTGTTACCTTTAAATTTAAAATAAAAGTAGGTTTTTCCAAGTCTAAAAATAGTCAATTGCATTTTATAACTTATCACGGGTAATTAAGTGTCATTATTATTACACGGTGAAAAAATAGCAATGTATTTTAGTTCTACTATTTTTATATATGTTATAATGGAGTTCTACCAAGTGAATGCCAATTCAATCAATGTCATTATTATTAAATCGTCACTTATTTTTTGCCTTAGGGGCTGTGTTTTTCCTTTAATTATCTCCTTTGGTATATAAACGATGCTAACTGTTTATGTATGTCCTCTCCACAGTTCCCTTCTCCTCTGCCTGGCAGCTGTCTACGGTTCTGGGCAGCAGAAGAAAAGAAGAAGGTGACATCACGACTCCAAAAAAACTTCCAAAATGTCTGGGATACTTAAGGTTAACCTCAAGGTCATGAATCAGTGCCACCACCATCAAGAGGTTGTCTTCACTCAAATTCCACGGAATGGAATATTTTGTTTTTTTATTTTAATTTTTGTATATATATATGCGAAACACAAATACACCTAAGATGAAAGGTAAATTAGGGCAACACACCCTTGGTCCCCCATTATTGTAAATATGATATAAGTAAGTATTGTGTGTAAGTTCTGTTGCATCCGTGTGATTAAATGTCCGAATAAGCAGAAAGGCGAAACCGGGGTCGTTAGTGACAAAAAATGTGAAATCGTAAAAAATTGTAACAATTCAAATTTGATATCGAAATCAATCAGTTTTCAAAGACTGTTCTATTTATTTCTATTAAAGTTTGACTGTGAACAAATCGGATAACGAACACAATCACGTAAGATTCTTGTATTCGGACAACGGACACATATTCGGATAACGAACCAAAACAATCTTTTTAATTCCGATACTAATCTATGGTAAATCGATGACTAGTTAACGAGCAATTTTGATAGCGAACACAGTCTCAGAACAGATTATTTTTGTTAACTGATCACCCACTACAAACATTTTTACATACTTTTTTTATGTGGCATAGCAAAAGTTAAGCGAGTTGTCGTTTTAAAGCATGCAATCTATATAATCGCGCGTTACAGCGCTAGTCTAGTGCTAGGTAATATCTTATTGCACTTTCCTTGGGTGAATAAGCGAATAGCGTTTGTAAAAATTATGACGTAATATACACTATCACGTTGTTTTTAAATCATAAAATGGCGACAGAGCAGAGTAGTGAGCGCCCTTTTTGTTTCGTTTTTGTCGCATTGATTGCAGCTGTGCAATATGCATTTCCCATCAATGCAATATTCTCACGGATCACATAGATTTATTGTGCGGAATTTTTCTCATGTCAAATATTACAATAATGTTTCCTTTGTTGTTGTGATAATAATTTAAAATTAAAAAAAATACATGCTTACTGCAACATTTCTAAGTTTATTTTAGGTTGGTAAACTTGCCGGAAGAGGAACTTATTTTTTCTTTTCTATTATAAATAATAATAATATTCTATATTTAAAAATAAACTGGGTAAAAAATGGTTTAAGAAGTCGTTTCATCAAAAAATATTGCATTTAGTAATAAGTATTTTAATTATTATGGCGCAGATTTAGCGTGTTAAATATTTTAATATATTACTTTATAAAAATACTTTATAAAAGTATTTAATTACCTATAACAGGCATGCCAAACACTCGGATCGCGGACACAATTTGTTGGCTTCTGTAGTAAAAAGAAATTAAGGTAATTTTATGCTTAGCGATCTGATTGTTCCGGTTTCAAGACTTGGCAAGGTGAATATTATTCCTAAGATGTATAGTTGATAGCTATTTCGGCTCGCGCCTTCATCAGAACTAGCGTGAGCCGAAATAGATATCAACTGTATATCTTATAAATTTTGTGGAACTAAAATACATTGCAATTTTTTTCACTGTCTTATGATGGAGTTCTACCAAATAAATGTGAATTAATCAATGAATATTATTTGTTTTCTCCTCGGGTCAGTGGCGTAGCTAAAACTTTGGGAGCTCATGTAAACATCACGCAAGGCGTTCCCCTTTATATGAATATTAGAAGACATAATTATATTCATTTGTTAGAAGATATTATTATACTATAAGATTATTAGAAAATAACACACAAATTTGACTATGTTGAAAGTTAGGCTACGTTTTCCCTGGGCCCTCATGCATTGCGTGACTGTTTTAAGATTGCTACACCACTGCTTGTTGTTGAATTGAACTTGTTTATATCATCTTTTTGATATCTGCCGTCTCAAATGTTGATATGGCTGAATGTAGTATGTTGAAAGCAAGGCTGTGGAGCCGGAGTCATGTTTCTGGTCAATTTCGGAGTTGTGTAAAACGCCGACTACTTTTTCGATAGGACGACTATGAAGAATATCTCAATGAACAATTTGCTGAATTGGTTGGTTGGTTGGTCTTCAATTTAGTGTGCATAAATAGGAAAGATAGAAAAAGCTTGACAAAATAAGCTTTTTTAGTCGGAGTAGTGTTTTTGATCAATGTCGGAGCCAAAGTTGTATTTTTAGTTGATGTCGGATTCGATGTCGTTTTTTAAACGACTCCACAGCCCTGCTTACATCATTAAAAACATGGTGTTCATCATCCCAAATTAATATTTTTCTCTAATAATGGCCCTCGACGTAAAAGTAATTTATACTTTGGTTATTGGATTTGCTAATTTAATTGTACGTTGACTGCCATGTCTTGAAAACATGTATTGAAAGTGTGATCAAAAAAACTATCTACTATGCGATGCTCAGCAGGTAATTCAAAAACCTATCATAAAACTTCCCGTTTCCATATTAGAGATACTTGCCCCACCGGTTTTAATTGAGAGAAGTTCTTTTTATACACTAACAGCGTCGAAAAGAAGTTTAATAAAAATGATCATTCAAAGTCACCATCTGTTTCAGAGCCTGCCCGTACAATTTGAATAAAGAACTGACAAAGTGTTTACATGTAATAAATAATATATAACATACCATCGACAATGCTATTCCTCGCTGTCAGTTCATTGAGGCTATGCTTTATTCAATTTCTTTGAGCGATGCTAAAAATAATTGCATAGATGCTTTCTCTTTATGGTAAAAATTTGAATTTAGAACAACTTGTGTTGCCTATCGAAAAGATTTCAAATGCCTAAAGTAAAACTATAGACCACGTCAAAGGTTTTAATCAGGTCTGTGGAGTCGTTCAACAAAAAAACACGACTCCGACATTGACCAAACACATTTTTTTTCAGGCTTTGTCTACCTGTCATATTAATGTACATTAAATTAATCGAAATGTAATCGAAAAAGTAGTCGGAATCGCTCGTTTTTCACGACTTTCTCCGTTTCTTCGACTCCGAACCCTGGTTTTAACCGTCACTTTTCGGTATAAAGGAATTATATTTAAATTTAAACAAAATGCTTAGTACTATTTACACAATTTGTATAAATAAGATCAAACAAGATAAGATATATTAATATATATTTTGAAAATACTATACATTGAATTTTATTATTTAATAAAAAAACTATTTGTAATAAATATGTAGTGCGATTAAATTTGAATTACTATTATAAGTTAGATAAAAAAGAACGAATGGATTTTATGGAACTTTTATGAAAAAGTTGTGTTTTTGTTTTTGTATAGTTTAAAGCTAATTAATTTTTTCAACCGTTGTCATAAAGTAAACGGTTCGTAACGGAACATTTAGGTTAGAGTTATTTTAATATATTTTCAATAGAACTGACAATCCTTATTAGTTAAAATCGCTTATATAAAAGGAGAATTACTCAAATATAAAGACCATAAGGTAAGAGTTAAATATAATTCAGAAATAATTTAAAAAACTACACATATTTGTAAAATATAATTAATAATAAATATAGATTGTTGTCTAATTGATCTTATCTTTCGTAGAGCATATATAGCAACGGAAAAGATAGGTTTAAAGTTGAACCCTCAGACTGCTAACGTCTAAACTGTTGAACAACTAATTGCAGTATATTAATAGTTTTTCAATCAAAAATTAAAAAGAGTTAAAGGCCTTAAAACTTTCGTATAATTGATAATTATTGTATTGAAATATAGTCTTATTTGTCCTGGCAACATTCTTAACTTTGGTAAACACCAACACCACTAAATTAATGTTTTAAATATGCTCGTTTATTGTATAATTGGGATCTATTGACTATCAAATAAGTTTTGATTAATGTTATTATTTTGAACCAGGTAACACAATTCATAATTTATGGCGATTAATTATTTTGTCTCCTTTTGGTTGTATGACATATTTGGTCCAAATTGGTATCAACTTGCATATATACATGCTCAGGTCTTTCCGTGTTCATTGATTGTTTTCGAAATCGTTTTTACTAAAATTTTGACCGCATTGATTGGACGAATAGTTCAGGCAACATTAATAATGAAATTGAATGAATTACGGTTGATTTTTCAAAATAATTTAAAAGTATCATGTTCGAATGTTTATCGCATGTATGTATATTACATTTGACTTCCACAGTGGTGTGCTAAGAATAACGAAATGATGAATAAAATATGAACAAACAGACAAGCCATATATATTAATAAAAGCATTTAGAAACCATATTGTTTATACATACGGAGATTATTTAAAAATACCGCGTTTCCTCCATTTAAAATTCAAAAACATTCTGATTTTTATATAACAATAACAAATTAATTAAAATTTTATTGTGGAGCCATACAATAACAATAAAACTTATTTTTAAGGAATCACTTTATAGGTGTTAACTGTCATTTCTTGGTTGAAAGGCATGCTAAATAATAACCGCAGCAATATAAATAATATTATTTTAGTACTATTTATGCAATATATTGAATCATCAGGACCGGATTAGATTTAATGAATTCAATAAAAAAAAATAATTTATTTTAATTCAATACATTTTCACGAAACTGTATACTTTCAACTACGATGGGCGGCCAAGTCCTTTTAAAACTGTTTTCAATGATACCAATATACCACTTTATAATATATTATAAGTATTGTAAAGGTGACCAAATTTTTTTTCTCATGGCGGCGAAATAGTCAGATCGCGCTTTTATCATATGACACCAAGTTGGAATTACCAACCATCGATATGTAGTAGATATTTTTATAATTAAAAAAAATTATTCAGATGTATCATTGAATCAATCATTCTTTTGAATTGAGATATCTTAATTTTCTTCGAAATTCATTTGTGGACTTTTCTACAAAAATGATAAAAAAAATTGTTAATTGCGAAACTAAATAGTGTTACTGAAAAAACGACCCCCCACTACCCCGAATAGTTCTTGGAACGCCGCTGAAACTGATAAATGAGGACTTCTCTTCAGACTCCAAACATGGAAGAAAACGGGCGTGTACATCTGCGTGCGTGAGTGTCGTTCCATGAACAAGTATGGGTACGATTTACATCTTTGTTGTTGTATTACTTTACTACAGGTGTAAAAAATAGTGGATTGTAAATCTCTCAATGTTGATGATTAAAGGCTGAATTCATACTTGACTATTGTTCTATTTTCGAATGTATCGTCCTATCAAATGGATTTAAAAGCAACACTTACAGGAATATTGCGGAATTTTTGTATCAAGTGTAAAATATATTTAATTAAATAAATATTATCTAATCATTCATCATTATCAGTCATTTTTATCAGTTTAAAAAAGTATTCAAATGAAAGAAAAATACTTACATTCTGATCTGGACATAAATGCTTTTTCTCATTTAAAAAATATTAATATGTCGATATTTTACTTGTTTGCTTAATTAATTACCTAGATGGGGTGAAAGAAATCAGGCTACTAAAATTGAGGCCTTCAATTGTTTGATTCCTGGTCTTATGAGACCTTATCGAATTTTGCATCCAATACAAATATTCTGTGTAGTTGTGGATACATTTCTTGGAATGATCATACTGGATGAAATATCCTGAATTTGATTTCCCTTCCTGATCAAATTTACTGGCATTTTTACAGTGAGGAATAAACTTCTTGATTTAAACCACGATTATTATTCCAACGGATGATTTTTAAAAATTTTATTTGGTGCCTACCTACCCAAAGATGTTCCAAGCGGTTCTACCAAAAGAATAAATTCATAATAAACATAAGACAATATTTCTAGCAATGAAATGCAGTCCTTTCTGAAGAGTAAAGTTGCCAGAATTCGAATGACGAGTGAAGAATGATTAATATTTTTCTTTTTATTCAAAACGTTCTGTATACCTGATATTTACACCTTCCAAGTAGAAGTCAGATTTGAGCGCTCAAACAGGTGTCTCCGAGTACATACCGAAGCCCGAAGCGCGCCGATCGGTTCTTTCCGTAAAATATTTTCACGTGTCGTGTCGCCATACAGGCGGCGGCCACAGAGCAGGTACCACGGCCGCTGGCGTTTCCCGCGATCGCGAAAATTTAAATAATCAACAAATCAGTGCGTCAAAAGATTCGCTCGCGATAGCCATGGATTAAGTTTTAAAAATCACACACATTGAAATATTTTTCAAACGCAGCCCCGGTAGAATGTTTTATACTGTTTCGTGAAGTTGGCAGCCTTGAGAAGTTTTAAAGTGACAGGCCGCCTTCGCGGCGGTGGATATTATTGCCGTGTCTTGATTTTCTTCTTAGCGCCTGAATGCAGTGTTTGTTTTTGATGCATTCCTAAACATACGCGGAATAAATAATATATGTGCGTTTTACTCATATTTCTGCACTGACAGCCGCTTTTTGCGACGGTATTATTTTATCTTAGCTTCGTGTGCCATCATACTTTTCGTATTTTGCGCCGTTCCAAATACTCGATACACACGTAAACGGTGCATATTGTTTTTGTGAAAGTTAACTGCCGATAAATAATCAATATTTTCGCTTATGTGTATCGGCAAATCAGTCAGGTGACAGAAATTAGAGTGCTTTCTATTCTTCAATGACAGTAAATCGTTCCGCTATTATAGGAAAGTGTTGTTTTATTATAACTAAATAGTTAAGGGAGGTTTCATGATGGAATCCTCCAAAATGTGGGTTGTTTTAAGTTGTGTTTTCTTAATATTCACAAGTAATTTGGTAATTGCTGCAGAAGAAGGAACATGTTACGGAGGCGGCAGCATAGCCGGAGCTGTCTTTGGGACTTTGTTCGCAACCTTAGCGTTGATTGCTTTAGGATACCTGATATATCGCTATTATTGGAAGACAAGAAAGGGTGAGTCTTTTTACCAACCGTTATAATTTGCTAATTATTCCTAACCAATGGTCTTGTATACTTGATATATAGGTGCTTATTTACCGAAGATGTGCAACATTCCAATTTTGAATTCCGAGAATAGTTTGTCATCTGCGGATACGTTCGCTATTTTTTCTTAAATCTCAAGCTCGTAAAAACAAGTTTTTGTTTCTTTAATTAAATATGTAGGCACGGAGGTACGTACATGAGACGCAATATTTACAAGGACGGATCCAGGTCATCGAAGGCCTCGGGCTAAACAAAGTTGGTTATGTCTTCGATGAACGTCCGTTAACACGTCGAATAAATCTGCCAACTAGCGGGGTCGGATAAAGAACACCTGAGAATTCGAAAACATATTCACATTTCCTTATGCATACCTCGGCACTAATTTTGTTTCCCACTCGCAGATAACCCATTTAACAGTGTCTATGTAGGAAATTTATTTTATATCACGTCAGTGCTTTTAAAACCAGTAACGAAAAATGATATATTCTTTTTGACTACGATCTTTTGATTAGTAGGCGAGTTGTGAAGTTTTCCACAATTTTATCAACATTCTCACGTCATATTCTTTATACAGTTTATACTATACGGTTTTCTACGTACAATGGGATAAAATTTTATTAATAACCGTCATCAACATAACATTATTCACTTAATTACAAAAAATATGTTTTTATTATGTCATAAAACTTAAGATATCCAGTCGTAGGATTATAAAATGAATTCAATAAAAATAATTATTGTTCGTTGTTAAAAGAAAGTTCTCTAACAGTCAGGTATAAGTAAATCCATTTCATAAACACGGAAGAAAAAATACTTCAAATATTTCAAAAGAAATTGTCACTTCCTTACAATGTTATATATAAATTAACATTTATAATTGGTTTTAATGCGTGATACTCGATTGCTTGGGGTTTAAATAAATAAAGCGTTAGTTAAAACTATGTTTTATTATATATATAAATGCTGACACACAGAGCAGTATTTAGAAGTTTGGTGCCCTGTTTGCAAAAACCGTTGGCTCCGTATTATACGTACATATTAAAAGTTATATTATTCTTAATGATAGGAATGTGTCGCTTCATGACTGTTTAAATTGAAACTTTAAAATTCGATATCAGTTTTATAACATAAAATGTTGGAAAAAGGGTTGTTCATATATATTTTTTTGAAATAAATATTTCTTTATACATTTACAATATATAATTTATGATATCGATTGAAGGTGGTTGATGGAATTGAACTACTGATATAGAATTGTTAATGATTTTTTACGCGTGTGAAAGAATGACCGAAGATGCCGAGAGGTTATACCCTGGTCGTGAGTGACACAAAAATTTGGAAAAGTAAAAAAGTTCAACACTTTAAAAAAATACGATTTTTATCTTCATTTCTTGTTATGTGAGCAACATCCTCAAAAAAAAAACCTTTTTTTGAAAATGTGTTCAGTCTCGTTTTACGTTAAGAGAAGTATACATTTTTACGAATATTATGAATAAATAGTTACCCGTTTTTTTCAAATTTATTATATTTTTTTTCTAGTATTTAATACATATACACATACTTTATATATTAAAAACAATTACACCGTCATAATATCGGATATGATAAGAATCGCATTCCAGAGATAAAACAATAGATAATATTTGCTTAACGTTAGTTAGAAATAAATTTCTTAGAATTATTTAATACGCAATGTTTGTGCAACGGACCTCATACTATCACGTAATCAATTTACGGAAAACTACCCGTTTAACGCGGGCGAAGATGCTAAATTACTGGATAAAAACAGGAGGGATATGAGAAACATTTTATCAGGAACTTTAAGGAATACACAAAACCCAATTAGGCTCATTGCATTGAACGAGCAGCTCAACTTTACTAATTTTCTTTTGTTATATCACGTATAATCTCACACCCATTTAATATCAGTAGATATCTCTAAATAGTAAATAACCCTATCACGTTTTATTGATGTTTGATTATTGTGAAACCCTCTGATCATAATGTGACTGAAATGGTTGTTAGAGTATTTTTAGATTTGAATATCATTATGATGAAATCATTAGGTATCCATTCTGCAATTTTTAATTGATTCACGACTGTGAAGTTTTACAGCGATTGCAAGATGCACCGAAATTTCATGAACATAAAAATAAGAAAAAACATGCGTAATACGGTAAATCAAAGTTGATAATCTGGTTATTCCATTAGATATGATGCCTGTTTCGATTCCTTGAGAAACATGCCATTTCTATTGAATCCGTGTGATCGAATATCTGAAGATGTTGAAAGGCGAATCTTGTGTCGTTAGCATTAAACTTGTGAAATTGTTATGCACGTAATTAATTGGTGTTAGAAATAAATAACCACATAATCATGTTTCCGTGCCACCCATTTGTTGTTATTCTCAAGAATCCCGTCTTGTAAACCGCCCGCTATTTCCCACAAACATAAAAACATCTCTTTATTATCCAATTATTTCACATTTTAAGAGTGTCGGCACTTTTTAACAGCGATAATCGCAAAATTGTTCGTTTCGCAGTTTTTTTCACTCCATTCCGAATCGAATGCTCTATGCGCTATATACCTGCTTGAGTTATAAATTCTATCGTGTAATAGAAAAACCCGCGACGGTATATACCTAACAGTGCCGAGATTCCGAAGACCACTGCCACGCCCTTCGTCGACCTCTCGGGGCGCCCGAGTCCATCGCATTCGTGGAAAGCGAAATTTCATTTTCGTCTGACCTGTAGCATCCGTAGCAATCAGTCCTAAATATTAGAAGTTTAGCCTTTATTTTAGATTTTTTCATGATTGCGTATATAATCAACTTATTCGCTACAGAGCGGGACACATATCTGCTATGTGTATTGATTTTATCAAATTGAATCGATAAATTGATTGAATTGGCACTCACTTGGTAGACTTCATTTTAACACGATGAAAAAATAGCAATGGGGTTTTGTTCTACGAAGTTTATAAGGTATATAGTTGATTGGTGTTTCGGCTTACGCCCGCGTCAGAACTATTCATGCTATATCTGCTATTGCTGAACTTTTTTGTAGCTCTGATGAGGGCGTAAACCTTAATAGCTGGCAGCGATTATACCTTATAAATTTTGTAGAATTAAAATATACTGCTATTTTTTCACCTTGTTATGTAAATATATATAATTGAGGGATTATTGCTTCGTTCCTGGTCTTTTTTCCAGACGAGAAGATGTGAAATTTCGGTACGCACCTTTTCATTTGTTCTCAAAATTCACTAAGGCAGCGTTTGCTTAGTCAATGAGACAATATTATATGAGATAGGTGTCGTATGATACGATTGTGAATAAAATTTCATGAATGTATTTTTTTTTGCATATCATTACTAAATGAAAGAGACCTTTGAAGCATAATTGGATGCATCAATTAGTCATGAATTTCTTTTGATATTATTTAGAGTAACACATACATTCGTCGGCCATCCTCCAGTGATACGCCACGTGGCAATAAAACATAATAAATTTGTATTTAAAATTGCAAACTGTGGCTGTTTTTTCCTTGATTTTATCCTCGCAACATAATAAACTTTTAGCGAATTATATATCTTGCTTGAGACAGCACTTTAGAATCCACCTTCGGTCACTCAAGTATCTTTATTAATCTCAACGGCTAACGCTACGGTTTATGTTCGTTGATTATATTGTAAGATAAGACACTTTGATTCAGTATATTATAAAAAAATACGCATAAATTGTATATTTTTTGTCCGTCCAATTACTATCTAGAAATTGGCAGGTAACTTACTCTACGTATAAGTAATGGCCGAACTCTGCTACAGTACAAATTAACACTATCATTTTATTTGATAGTGCACGCGATGGATGAAATATGTATGGATATTAATACATAATATAAAACAGTACTAAACAATGTGTTTTATTATTTTAATACAAACCTTTTCTATCAATAAATGACAGTACATGACAACTTTAAAAGTCATGTATATTAGATAAAAACAAAAAATAGTTCTATTTCCTGATCGTAAAATATATTGTGGAAATAGTACTAAAGATATGTTTTTATTGTTGAAAAAAAATACGTTTCAATAAAACTTCAATAACAAGCCTGGGTCGACATATCAAAGCAAGCCGAACCGTTTACTGGCCAATCACTGTATCTGTTACTCTACTTTGAAAAAAAATCAAACAATGGTATTTCATATTATCTAATTATTTACATTCCTTAAATTTTTATCGCTTCTTGCTATTGTCATACCTGTTCACTGATCCACTTAATACTGAGATGTGATAAAAAATTGTATTGCCTTTGTAAAATAGATGCGTGATAACAATCCAACCGTGTTGTTTACTGCGTCGGAATTACTAGTGATAAAAAATAATTCCCTCCTTGAACGAATGCTTACTTAGAGTGGGTACTTTACCTAAATATTCTTAAATAATTATTGCTTTTCGTCCATAAGCTGTTTGAGTAATCACTAGCCCGCTGAACGAGCGATTATATTTTATTACTTATGTTTTTATGGCGTGTTGTTGTCTATTGGAATAAATATTTAAACGGTTTTTTTTTAAACTAATTTATTCTTTAATGTTTTGGTTGATTTTTTATCGAACGCTGTACTCGGTGGGTCGGATTAGCAATTGACTGTTAACATTCCAACTGATGAGACGGCCGATTGCCCTGCATTGATAGATATACAAAAAAAAAATATGATAGGGTTAACAATGATGAAGCTACGACTAGCGACCTAATTTTTATATCAAAAGGTAGTTTGATTTGTCTTTCTATGAGATTTGCGTAGCACTAAAAGTAATTTTACTTAAGGGTTTGTCTCAATCAAGCGGAATCAATTCTAGCTCTATTTTACATTATATATAATAGCTGCGATTATTTTGCATACTTAAACTTGTGCGCCTCATATTTTAATAATAAAACTAGGTAGTAGCTAGGTACTATTTCCACAATTTTATATTATGAAGATCAAGTCGAATATTTTTCGCTCATCACGAGTATTATCAGCCGACACAATATTCAAAAATCAAGGAAATAATTTGCTGTTAACCATACAAAATATATATAAAATGAAGTAAAATGTTTCAAACCTCTTAAAATTAAATAACTACTAATTTTCGATCAAAAATAAAATCAATGAGTTGAAATAACTTTGAAATGCTCATTAACCCATTCTCTGCTAAGCCATATAAAGGATATTCCAACTCTGAATATTTCGAAAATTAATTGAGAAGTGTTTTTTAAACTTTTTGAATTTAAACCAAACTTAAGGAGATTATCAGGACAATTAAATCAATATTTTTGACACAAAAATTATATTCTACTTTATTATATTGTACGTTATTATATTTTTAAGTACCAACGCATAATAAACTGCAATTAACCGTCTAATTAATTGCGACGCTCATACTCATAGGGTTAACAAGAATTACGATTAGCATTTTTTTTTAATATGTAAATATTAATAATACGAAGTTACTCAGTGACAATTCTACCAAGAAGTGACAGTTCACATCTTAACAGTGCACTAAATAGTTGTCTTTGAGACGCACGTAACCTTGTTTACTTTACACAATAACAAATGGTAATCTGTATACAAAATTCTTTTTGAAAATCTATAATTTACGGCGACTTCGAAGGCAATCCCAAGTCGGTCACTATAATTATATTACTCGACGTTTTATTGTATCACAAAATAACGTAGGTAGAGCCTAATACAAATAATCTCTGAATGAGTGTTGGTGCGATTATCTCTCCTCGATTTTGTGCGACAAACTTAGCACATAATTATTTTAATCGGATTCTTGGAATTTTTAACACATAAATGAATAATGATCACTAAGGTGTGCTAGATTATCTGCGAACACATTCTTTGTTTAAGAAAATTACACAGTGACTTCACATCGGGGAAAGGACATGTCCCTTCCTTTGTCAGGCAATTTATCACTATGAGCGAATTGTTTGTTTTGTTTTATATAACATATTGGATTGTATTCGAACGCGTATGCCGTCTACACTTCTATAGCGTCCACGTCAATCGAGTATTTTTTTTTTGTGGCGTTTGCGCCGTTCTTTTCGCATAGCGGTGTCATAGCGTTATTATATATATATATATATATATACACACTTTTCAGGGGTGTACATGTACTGTAATTTTTACCGATCTACGAAAAGACCCCCATAAACGCTGCAGGAAAAAAGTCGATATAAATGGACGCTATAGAAAGGTTGAATGTGTTAATACAATATTGTATCAACAGCAATACAAAAATGTTTTTGAACGTGTCAAAATATATAAGAGAATTCACTGGACGCCATTTTATGTGGGATAGGCAGGTATGGCATTAAAAAGTATTGCGAAAATTGTTTTTCCAGAAGAATTAATAATGTCACCAATAGTGATGACGACAATAAAGGAACATCATACATAACATTTTTTATAGGTTAGTTTGGTGCTAAGAAACTATTTTTTGAGTAAATATCGGCCCCCTCGAAAATTGACGCGCTGGCAGTGAGAGGTTAAAAGTGAACTCAATATTTTAATACCTCTCTTTGCCTCAGTTTTATTTTGTATGTAATAAAGTGTTGCGTGTCTTATAACATATTTGATGTAGTCGAACATCGTTCATTGAACCCTTGAATGAAATTTGACGATAATTCCTATTTTTTGTGTTATTTAAGATTTATTCATGCCATTTAATGTGTTTTTTTTTCAAATGTATAATTTGACAAAGCTTGACCCAGATGGTAAAGAGTGCTTCTTGTAAAAACAGAAAAATCAATCACTCGTTCGATCGAATTGGTCACCGCAATTAGACTCGACTGTGTTAGTATAAACCTCTCCGCAGATTTGTCGCGTGCTTTGAAATTGCGCCACCGCTAAGGTTGTCGAAGTATTCTACGATCGGAATTGATGCCGAACGGTGAAAACATTTATCACATTGTACTTACCACAGCATGAATGACGTAACATCACCACCTATTGCGTTTTCCTATTTAAATGCATTTTTTAATACTAAATAATTTAACGATCAGGAATAGTAACTAAAACTTATTTCTACCATTACCAAATGATACAAATCGTTACAATATTTTTTTCAATTTTATTTTTAAAGTTAATCATTATCATGTATATAAAGCAAATGGCTCAGGAGTATGCCAAAAATATTAAAATAAAATATATATAAGTGTGATACCAACCTGTCAATGGAGATGCCTGTAAAAGCATTCGCAATGTTGCAGTATTGCTTGGAATGCCGAGATATTACAGTTAGCCGAGAGTGAACATGTTTTTTTTTGGTTTTCTAAAGTGTGGAACCAACCTGGCAATGGGTATGCCACTAGTAAGAGAACTTGCAATGCTGCGGTTTTGCTTGAGATGTTGAGATATTCCACGTGGACGATAGTAAATTCAGACGGAAAATATTTTCAATGTATTAAAGTAGATTTTGCATGAATTTGATCAGTTTTCGGACTCCTTTATTATTTTAAATATTTTCAATGTGACCTTTTTACAACAGTTGTATTTCTACATTTATTGTATTTCTCTTGCATAATAGATTTTTCAGTAGATTATATATTTTTTTAACGTTACAAGAATTAAAAATATTTTATAAACTATTATATTTGATTTCACTTAGATACATTATTTTATGGTTCCCTATTATTTTTTGTCTCAGTTATTGAAACATTTATTTGTATACCTTGTAATTATAAACTGTCAATTAATTTAATGAGCATTTTTAATTTTGTTAAAATATTATTGGTTAATTCTCGTGACGAGCGAACCCCATTCATTATACAGTATTATAAAATTTTGGACATAGTACTAAAGATTGTGCTGTATTTATTTGCATACATATAAATGGCAGCTAAACGATTCAATGATAAGGGTATTTTAATGAAAGCACAGTTACACCTTTTTTTAAATTGTTGATTATCTTGAATCCAAAATTATTAGTTAAGAGTGCAATTTATCAAAAATCTTAGATTTGACCGAGCACATTCATATTTTTTTTTTTTTTTTGATTACAA
Organism: Himalopsyche japonica; assembly: GCA_028555115.1. Classification (NCBI taxonomy): domain Eukaryota; kingdom Metazoa; phylum Arthropoda; class Insecta; order Trichoptera; family Rhyacophilidae; genus Himalopsyche; species Himalopsyche japonica. The sequence goes on along the minus strand of JAHFWJ010000416.1, from coordinate 2,233,549 downwards.
TGAGATAATGCCAATAAATTTAATCATTTACAAAATATGAGTGTGTAAAGATAAAATATTCTTTACAGCAAACCAGCTATAGCGTTTCCCTCTTAGGGATAAAATTCCTATAGCGTATATGGCAGTCCCTTCTATAACGTTGTTTGTTTACAAAACGCAAAATTTTCAAAGTCAAATTAGAATATGTTTAATATTATACTGTTAATAAATATTTTATATACCAGTCATTTACTGTCGCAATAACTATCTCGAATCATCGCCGTGATTCCTGATTGTTTTTGCGTACGGCCGGCGTATGAGGGGGCGCTTCGATCCAACCGCTCGGTCGCTATTGGTTGATTGTGTGATTAAGTGGCCGGGCATATCGAGATTATTATTTCATGTTACAATCGTCATTGAAAGAATAAGTGAAAGAAATAAAATAATATCGAAATTGTCTGTGGTGAAAAATGTTTGAGAGTACGCAAGATCTCGTATATGTATGCGCGAAGGCAATTCGTAAAGATAGAAAGCGACGTTGAACAAATTGTCGATTACTATTTGTTAAATAAATAAAATAAAATTTACATCTCCCACGATTTTATTGACACATTGGTCTGGCCCAGTTCCGTTGATCGCGAGAATTATCAGCTGATGAATATACAATATTACAGTAATAAAAATGTGTTTTATTTATTTAAATCGGGACTGTGGAGTCGAAGTGTTATAACCGGAGTCGTGAAAAACGAGCGACTCGGTTTTGAAAGCTATATCAATGAACAATTTGCCGGATTGTATGATTGAGCTTTAATTTAATGCACGCAAGACATCGTTAGGTTAGGTTAGCAAAGACATCCTCAATTTAGGTTAGTTCACACAAATTCACTCTTGTTGACGTACGTAAATAGTTAACATCGTTTGTATGTAAGTACATATTAAATGAATTGAACTGATTCGATGAAAACGATATTCAGTATTTATGGGAGGATCTTCGGTCGAGAGTGACAAAACATGTGCACTTTCAAATTTTGACCACTTCAGTCGGTACTCACTTGTTATTTGTTGAAACATGGTGAATTATTATTCGAAGTTATTGATTTAATTGGCATTTACGTGATAGAACTCCATTGTAACACTGTGAAAAAATAGTATATGATTGATAGCTACTTCGGAACTAGTTCTGATGAAGGAGTAAGTCAAAATAGCTATTATTTAAAAAAACTTCCAAGAATGGGGAATGCTGTTGAAACGGATTGGAATAAACTCTAAATTATTCCTCTTTTTATTTAAATGATCGTTTATGCGTTTTTCTGTCCTCGTATGTTGCTTTTAGGATTATAGCATTGATATTTACTGTCGAATCTGACAAACTGGGACACGTGATCATTCTAAAATAATTCGTTCGCAAAATAAATAACCTATTCAAAGTTTCTCTGAGCCAAAAGTTGTCATAATATTCACACCGGCATCTCGTACATTTGCGCAAACACATAGAAGCGTACATAATTTGAACGGTTCAAATCGGCTAAACCTCTTGTGTAAAATTATGCAACTGTGAAATTCGCACGTAAGATCTGCCCCAAATCTCAAATGACGGACTCGAATTGCACCAAATTGTCATATAAAGGTGTACGGGGACGAATGGTAGTTAAGATTTAAGATAATTTTTCTCCACTTGATTTATTACACTGCCACGTACGTAATTAGCTCTTAGTATAAAATTCAATGCTCCACAAATCGTTAATTCAATAGTAGTAATTGATAACTTGTTACTTCTCATGATTTTTTTGCTGTTATGTAATTGCTGTTATGAATTATGATATGTACTCAACCTTTCTATAGTGTACTCTCCAATAGCGAACACGCCAGTTTTTCGTATAGCAGTCCCTCCTATAGCGCATTATTACAAAATCCAATTTTTTAAAGATCTAGCTATAATTTTTATAAATATATTAGAAATACACTTTTTATATACCTATGATCGCGCTGGACCTATTCAAGGTCAAGGACAAACTCAAGGTCATTTAGTGTATAAAATTGGGGAGAAATGTATGATTTTCTGAGATCCAGTAATTTACTTATTACATTAAAAAAAAACTTTACCTAAAATTTTCTATGGACACCTATCCCCATATAACGTTGTATTCCTATAGCGTAATCCATATTTTTACACTGTAGAGAGGTTACCTGTGATATATGAAATAATATCAATATATCTAATTTATTCTTTGTGCTAGTCTCAATCAACTTTAAGGCGAAAAATAATTCAGTGAAATTTTACGATTCCTACCGTCGTGTATTGACTGAATGACGCCGATAGTATAGAACTGATTTATGAAAGATAATGCACTCATGGCGTGCTATGAGGCTGAAAAATTAGGAAATAAAACTCGCCAGGGGTGTCGTTAATAGTGAATGTTAAAATCTAAATTTTAAAGTCTAATTTATAGCTCAACCAACCAATAAGGCAAACTGTTCATTAAGATATCCTAATCGAAAAAATTGTCGTAGTCGCTCATTTTTCACGACTTCAACCCCGGCCATAACACCACGATTTTTCTGTTTTAAAAAGTAATTCTGCCGCTGGTCGTACATTGTAAGTAAGTTCTTTATAGCTGTTTATTTTAAAATGGACTGATAAACATGCTGTGAGATTATATTTTTATCGCGAACAACTTTATTGCTCAACATGAAGGCCTCTCGCAGCTGTACTTGGCTTGGCTAATGCGACTGTACGTAAAAAAAATAAAACACTAATCATTGTTCTTGCTGATTTCATTCATGCACAGTTGTTTTATGTTTGAGTAGTGATGTAACGGATTTCTCATGTTTTAACGCGTAATAGGTATAAATTTATTAAAGATCGACCTCAATTGAAGAATGTTTGATGTTTTTTAACCAGGTGAAGTAAGCGCGCAATAAATGAGATAGTTAATATCAGTTCAATGGCACACTGGTGTGCCGCGCGTCGACGCTAGGTGTGCTATGACACAATGCATTACATTGATTTAATTTAAAAATGAATGTGCTAGTGTTTTTTATATTATATGCTAAGTAATTCTTTTAGCACATTTTTCCGATACAGTATAAAAATTGATTTTATTGTACTTACTTTTTTAGTGATACAAATAACTGCATAGAAAGCATCCAGACAGTTGTTATTTCTTTTAAATATGTATTTATTTACTTCTTGCTATAATTTAATTTTCGAATATTTTTCGTAATAATTTTATATTTATAAAATACGATTTGAATATTTACGCTGTAATACAACTACCTAACCTAAATAAAATGGCTTAGTAATAAGCTATCGTATGTTTAAATTATTTTAGTAATTCACACATTTTTGTGTGATGAGTGCCGTGAAATTCTGTCGACTTCTTTAGTGTGTGGTGGATTACAAAAAGTTACGGAGCACTGTTTTATATTATATATTTACCACCAGGGTTGTGGAGAAGGAATCTTGAAGTCGCACTGTTCAATTTTATGTCCAAAAACTGCCGGATAATCAATGAAAAATACCCCTACACCTAACTCACTCTCCCTGCTATGTTATGTGATCACGTCGAATAGATAGAGCTTAAAATTTCATAGCTCACGGAAAGGTATAAGAAATCTTTCGTTTTGTTATCAAAAAAGGATTTTAATTCTGGAAACTTTTTTTGATAATGCAAGGCTAGGGAGACGGAGTCGTAAAAAACGAGCGACTTCTTTTTCGATGAGACGATTTTGTTAAATATCGCAATGAACAATTTGCCAAAATAGGAGAGACAGCACTGCCGCCAAGAATATCCAAAATATTTGCAATTCCAATATCCAAGATGCAACAGCAGATTTCCCATTAGTTTGTTGGACAAAACCTATTTTTATGGGATTAAGCTTTGGCGACGAATGTTTAAATTTTATTATAATATATATAGTGATTACGACATAAATTCAAATCTTGGCAGCCGGTATGAGGAAAAAATCCTGTTTTTAATTACGTATTTGTATTCAAAACGGATATCAAATCGTCTTGTGTAGATTTATATTTTTTCCCCTGCGAAGTCGGCGATTATTTTGTCGAAACTGTATTTTTATGACATTTTTATGTTATGAGAGCGTTAAAATCGTAACGATTATTGCGTCTTTTATTTCTATCGTTTTAATATGCCTGTGTCACGCGGAAAAAACTCGCGTTGTTTCTGGTCGTGTAGTTAATATTTAATTTATATCGCTGTTGGCTTGCATAACTTCTTATAGTATAAAAGCAATTAATCTTTTATCGCTCGAATCGGTCTATTTTATTGTATTCTCAATAAATACCTAAAATTTCTATCATTACTTAATCCATTCCCTGCTTAACCACACACAGAGGGTATTTCAACACCGAATGTTTCAAAAATGAATGCAGTAGTGTAACTAAAGTAGGTGTTAACTAAATATAAAAAAATTATCATGAAAAATCAAACTATATTTCAGTACAAAGATTAACCTTTACACCGGGCACGGTCAAACTGCGGCCCATGAACAATATTATATTTTTGAAAAATATTCACTTTTTTATTTTTTAACGCCTTTTTAAAAACCCAATCAATTCGAACAAATTCAACCAAATCAAAGATGCTGATCGAAAACATTTTCAATCATGGATCTCGATAAAAACTTGTACCGATCAAAACATCGCCGATGGACATTTTAAGAAGCCGAACTGCAAAATTAACACATGAATAAAAACAACGTTAAAAGCCGTTCCATTTCTCTCAAAAATTTTTTTTTCGTGTTAATAAATAGTGTACATATAAAAGAGATATTTTTCTTGCAGCCCGCCGGTAATTTTGAATACCTGAATTTGGCTATTCATCCGGAGGGTTTGCCCTTCCCTGCTATTCACGAAAATTAACCCAATGTTATTAACTCTCTTAATTTCACTCTTGAAGTGTCAATCGTCACTAATTGTTGAATGAAATTGTATTTAATCACAATTTTTAGTACTATTTCTACAATTTAATCCCTCTACGACCTGCACTGGTTACGCTCATTGCGAAACTATTAACCGATACAATGCAAATTAAACCAGGCTCTTTATAATAAAATTTGAGTAAATAAATATCAGGTATATAAAACCAAAGGTATAAGTAGTATAATGATAGTACTAACTATTGTGTTAACTGTCGACACACTTCAATAAAACAGACATCTCAACGTTAAGACGTTACCAGTCAAAGGGTTTATATAATACTTAATTGATCTTTTTTTGAATACTTACGAAAACGGAATTCCATTTTTAGATTTTTATTATAACAGGCCATAACTTATGTAATATTTTTCTTTCTTACAATATTTTTAATTGAATTAGCATTCGTTATTGAATGAACACTTTCACAATGCTGAGGTAATAATTTATTCCATAGTAGACATTTTTTATTATTTGAATGTAAATTTTAACCCTTTTCTTGCTTAGGAATTGTCAAGTCACCTTCAAGCTAAATCATACAAGTAACTTCGGATTCGCGTCCATTATACCGACAAGGTTTTTTTTGTGTCTTCTGTAAATCTGGCCGTACGAGTTGTTTTGACCGGGACCGCCACGTTTTAAGATTACCTGTCCCGTTGTCCTCAAATACTGTCTGCCTGGGGTCGCCAAAATGTTCCGTTTTCGTAAAAAAAAACGATCCACGAGGAACCTACACCTAAGAGAAACGAGGAACGGAGGAACCTAAAAGGAACGTGTTTTGAGAAATATTACAAACTTAGAAAAGTTTTTTTTTAATTTAGACAGTGGGTGATCGGTCAACGAATATTTCGGACGGCGAACAAATCGGACAACGAACACTAATAGAAAATATTTTTGTTTTCTGAAAGCGACCATATATTCGGATAACGAGCTAAAATGTTTTTTCTAATCCACTTTCTAATCACTTTTAAGGTGTCATCATGCCTTTCCATCAAGAAGTGATTTATTATTATTTTAAAAAATGTTATACATTACATTAAAAAACAGTATTCGCCTGAATTCACTCTCGTTCACATGGAATATATTGACATATGAAGCAACTATATTGGAAATTGTTAATACTCTTATCATTGGCACCCCAATGCCAGATTGGTTCTACTCTTTGGAAGAAGAAACAATGTACACGATTTCTCCAAAAAATATCCGGAACATACATACAATTTGATACCGAGAATGGCAAATTTCTCATTTTGGCCTCGTTTGTGTCGAAAGAAATATGTGACGAGATACATTTCTCAAACTTTTAAAAATGAGTATACTGAAAAGAAAGTCAGTTGAATAACACCATGGATAGTATCCATATGCTCTCAGAGCATATGGATAGTATCCATATGCTCTCAGAGCAGACGCATCGTTATTATTTACACACGTGCGGACACAATGTGAAAATATTTGATCACGCTGCAATGGAATTCCGCTAATTTGTTGGCAACATTCCTTTCGAATAGCTATTTAATTGCCGTGTCACTTATCCTATTGCATATATTTTTTCGTTTTCATTTTTTAATTGATAGAGACTGCGATTGCGTTCAGTGTGTGCGTTTGACACAATGACTACAAATTTTCCGAGTCGACTATCTAAACAAAATTATCATTTTTATGTAGGTAAATAAATAAATTAAAAAATATGTTTTATTAACGCCGCGTAACCGAATATTTGTTCAAATATAATATAATACTTCGACGCAACAGGGGGAGGATAATGTGAATTGAAATATTTTGAAATTTGCGATTACGTCAATAAGAGTATGCACATTTGTAATAACCAGGTTGTGGAGTCGGAGTCGTGATGTCGCGATGTTTTGGTCGGAGCTGGAGTCGTGAAAAACCCAACGACTCAGACTAGATCTATTAGACTAGACTCGATTAGATGATTTTTAAGAATATCTCAATGAACAATTTGCTGGAATGTTTGGTTCATCTTTAATTTAATGCATATAAATAGTGGAGGTAGGAAAAAACCTGATAAAAATAAATAATATACAATTATTTTAGTCGGAGTCGGAGTTGTATTTTTTTAAATGAATATAATATAATTTAAAGAATTTTAAGTAATACCTTAATGTGTAAAATAGAAATGGTAGGAAAAACCTGATAACCCTAGTGCAAGCCTGCTAATGAGGATGCCACTTGTTGGCACTAAAATTGTTCAAAGCGTCACATGTCGACATTTATTACGCGGACGAGTCGGTTTAGGCGCGACACGTTGAAAACCTTAACAAAAAAACCGCGAATACACTTATGCCTCTCTGATCTCCTTCATTAAATTCTTTCATTTAACACGGTGAAAAAAATAGTAATGTATTTTAGTTCTACAAAATTATTATAAAAAAAATAGTTGATAGCTATTTCGGCTCACCCATCGTCAGATTTTTTCATTTGAGTTGCAGTACGCTACGGCCTTCGCCCATCATCCGGACAAATGACGTGTCCATTTATTTGCCAATCCCTTTGATAACTGTTATCTATGCAAATTTTTGTATCCTTTGTTGTCTTCTATTAATAGTACACACGGGTCAATCGAAGAACTTTTTTGCTGACTGAACTAGCGTTTATTTAACTACGTGGATACCTGATCATTTTCCTCCTCGTTTGTCCATGCCAGACATTCTCAACGGTCACGGTGATGTACGACAAACAGAGTAGCCCTTTTTTCCTTATAAACAAAACAGTGATAATTTTCTAGTAATATCCTGATGGTAACACTGCATGTTGATTTCATACAACAATCTTGAATATTTAATTTGTGTATGCACATACAGACCACATTTTTTTCAATAACTCAAATTATTATGGTTAAGTGGCCCTTTTTTATGTGTTAATTGTCACTTCTTTGTGGGATGACATTATAATAAAAATAAATATTATTGAAAGTTATTTCAGTTGTTTACTTGGATCCTACGTAACCCTGTGGTCTGTTTTTTCTATGTAATTAACTACTTTCGTGTATAACCGTTGCTAACTGTTTATTGTGTGTCAGTTTTGTTGCATCCGTGTGATAGATCCCGAATCCGATCGGTTTCGTAAGCCTGTGTTTACTTTCATTATTAAACTAGAGTTGTTTATGCAATAATTATAACAGGGGTGTATTGAACTCGGTATATTTCGCAATCGCATCGTAATTGCCGGCAAATTCAACATAAGCGCGCTTGGCCTTTCGCTAAGGTGACATTCGTAACTTAATTTAACATTTTATAATGTAAATTTATGCAAAGTCCACTGCCTAAATTTAATAATAATTAATTTCTTTCGATGTCACATCATTAAAACATCTGGGCAAGTTCAGTAGCGTTCGTTCAAAAGGGGGCTGAAAAAATCGTCCACTTCTTACGCAAAACTGTTCAGTTCGGTAAGAAAATTATTATCTATAACATAACAGTCTGCTTAAAATATTGTAGGTATTTAGTTCATCTTTATATACGGTTTATTTTTTTATGACAATTTAAATTTAATTAATAAAACACGATTTTTTGTGGGGTACTTTCGCTTGCTGTAGAGTCGGAGTCGTGGAAAATGAGTGACTCGACTACTCTTTCGATTAGACGATTTTTAAGAATATCTCAATGAACAATTTTTCGGGTTGTTTGGTTGATCTTTAATTTAACACACATAGATATGAAAGGTAAGAAAAAATCTGATAAAAATAAACTTCTTTGTAGATCAGAAGTAGTTTTAACCTTACGAAGTATAGGTCAACAATTATTTTGATAATATATTCAAGTGCATGTGTCAGTGGTGTGTGATCCCTGGATTATGCAAGTTGTTTTATTACGTCAAAACTATTTTATTACAGTGATTTGTGTAAAAAATTCACTCCTTACAGTACAGCACTGATAAAATTATTTAGTTACTTCTGGAAAGGTTAATTATCACTATTAATAAAATGTGAGTATAATGCTCTTGATAATTAAAAAATGATTTCAAACTACAATATACAAAAAAAAACGATTCACTCTGATTAACCTTATGTCATCAAATAAATATGTCTAAAAAAATCTTCTGAACCTTTTCCACCATAAGGGTATATTAAAAACTAATTCTCGAGTCTTCTTCGTACCAAAATATTACAGATATTGTACGCTACTGGGTGGACATAGATGATATTACGTCATTTTATTTGGTCCAGTATCGCAGGTCGCTTCTGAATAAATTGAATACGTGTTCCTGCTGGTTGTCATTGATCTTGGACGCGAAAAGGTGTAGTGTGTTTTTTCTTTCGCTCACAGTCTTGCATAAATTTGTCAAGATGTTACGTTCTTATAACATTGGTAAAGTTGTCTTTCTTATAAAAAAACTTTTAAGTTCGCTTTCCCTACTTATGTTGACCATGGAAGTTTCTTCGCCGAAGTTGCTTTTTCAGTTAGCCAATTGCACTTGATCACGTAGTGCAGTGTGCGACGTAGAAAGCTGCTGGGAATGAGGTTATAAATTTGGTTCTACGCCGCTTCTGGTAAATTTGCTTAAAATGTTACGGTCGCCGGAAAAAGCCTTGGATATAATACACCAGGGCCGTGAAGTCGGAGTCATGGAGTCACAGTGTTTTCGTCGGAGCTGTAGTCGTGAAAAACGGGCGACTCTGAATACTTTTTCGATTGGACGAAAAATATCTCAATCTACAATTTGTCGGATTGGTTGGTTTATATTTAATTTAATGCACATAAATAGCAAAGGTAGGAAAGACTTGACAAATCAAAAAAAAAAAAAATAGTGCCCTGGTGAATATGATCGTATTTTTTTAAAAATAAAATAACAACTTTTAATTTACAACTTTTACGATTACACATGTTTTGTCACCAACGACCCGGGTTTCACATTTCGGCATCGTTGGGCATTGTATCACACGGATGGAACAGAACTGACGTACAATAAACAGTTAGCATCGTCTATATACTAAAGTTATTGATTACAGGAAAACAGACACCCCAGGGCAAGCAGTAAATGGCAGCTAAAACAAATTTAATAATATTAATCTAATAATAATTAACACAATTGCCTGTGATAATTTTCATTAACGATCTTGTTAATGAGTCATTCTTGAAAGGGTTTTACAACAAATATTAATTAACTAACATTACATATAAATGGTTTTTTTTATATAGAAATACCTACTTATTTCAATCTGACGTTTGATCGTTACTTGCCAGATTTCGTCGTAAGTGACAAAACATATGGAATCGTAAAATGTTGTAACAATCCAAATTTGATATTGAAACTCCATCAAGCACCTTCAGTCGATATCGCAAATTAAAGAACAAACGTACGTCTATCAATCGACCAGAATTCCACACCATTTTCAAGAATTGGATACAAGACAACAGCTTTGTGGAAAATTATACATGAAGATTTGTACTTAAGCAACTTAAACCGTTTACGACGCCGTTAACATGTAAATAAGATTTAATTTTACAAGAGTACTTAAGGAAGCGTTGAAAACATAAATAAACAAAGTCATAAGCATCTACCAACCACACATGCCCAACACAAAGTTGAACAAAAGTTGCAAAATGTGTTTTATCTCCTTCTTAAAATCTGTTATCGTTTGAATTCTTTGTTTTATCCGGGGCTATAAATTCCTGATTCTCAAGACTAGATAACAAACAAATACAGATGGAAAGAGATAGCGATCCTAGAAAAGTTGACGTATCTTTTTATCGAGAATCGCATGACAGGTTTCGAATTCAAAATAAAAAACCGATGCGAAAATTTATTTATTAGTGTGAAATTCAAATAGATTTGTATCATGTTAATGAATTACCGTATAACGTAGATTTTTAATATTTAGTAATTAAGCTCTTGAATGTTCACTGTTAAAAAAACGTGCAGCTGACGGAAAGGAAAATTTTTAGATAATTCTTAGGAAATATCAGGGCTGTGGAGCTGGAATCTGATTTTTGTCTAACACATTCAGTGCGTCCAACACGGCTTCCGTGTCCATTCAAATATTGCAGCTACTTTTTGGCTAGGGCAACGCCGTGTGTTTTGGGAAAGTGAAATAAAAAACTAGTCTTAGGTAATCAATTTCATGATAGATTTGATTTTTAGTATTATACAATCTCTTTAAATGGTTGAATACCGCGGAGTTGAAGTCGTGGTTTTTTTAAAATAATAAAAACACATTTTTAGTGCTTACTTGCAAAATATATTTTTTTGATCAGTTCCGGTTTCGTGCTCATCACGAGAATATTATCGACTGAATCAGTTGGTATAACAATACGAGCGAATCCGACAGTTTTTTTCGATTAGACGAATTTGAAAAACATCTTAATGAACAAGTAGAAATAATTCGTCCTCGTATGAGTCCCAGTATAGTAAAGCTTTGGCTATTTGCTTGATTGGTTGGTTGATATTTCCTTAATGCACGTAAATAGAAAACGTGGAAAAAAAATCCTGGCAACATTCAACTTTTTTTATTCGGATTCGTGTTTTTTTTCACGACTCCACGGTCAAGGTTTTGAACAGTTTCTTGGACAACAGCAGTTTTTTAAGTCAGTTTTAATCTTCTATAGCGTAGAAGTTATCCACGGTGTCTTCATCTGCTACAGAGTTCGTTACCTTGAAAATATTCGCGAAACGATAAGCAGCGGAATTTGATTGCGCATAACCTCAATTTCACGCAATTTTCACTGCAATAAGTCTCGACAGTTGAGACGTTAGAAATTAGAAGGTTAACAAGTCGTGTAGCTTGTTCGTTAAGAATTTTGTGTATTTTGTTTGTGTTTCGTGAACTAATTTATGTCTGTCGCCGCTCCTCAGAATATTGCGAGAGGCTAATTCTTTTCCGTAATAAACCATCTCGGTGCAATATGTAAGCTCTTCGATATAGCCGCCTTTTAAGTTTCATTTACAATTTTAAATTGTTTTAGTTTTATTGCTAGCGGAAAATAAGCAAGGTCGTTAAAACAGGAGTGATGTATTGTGTACCTTTTATACACAGCTATATATAGATACGCAAATGTTCGTTTAAACATAGTTCTGACGATGGCGTGAGTCGAAATAATTATCAACTGTATCTTATATAAAATTTTCTATAACCTAAATAGATTGTTTTTTTACACCGTGTTTTAATAGAGTTCTACCAAGTAAATGCCAATTCAATCAATCAACAAGTCGTCATCGCCGCTCCGCTTCACTTTGTACGACGTTTGGCAGTATTCAGTCGCAAACAGATACGATGGAAGTCGTACGCCGCGTTAAGAATTTCCGTGCCTGTCCAATTCCACACTCACCTGTTCGTGGAATCGTCATCGCCGGGATTCGACGTGAGATGTGACGGTTCCGGGCGTCCGTCGAAAGTATGCGAGCCGAGCGTGCGCGGGGGGGTATACCGGGCAGGTACTCAAACCCGTCCTCTCCGACCTCCGCGACCGCATTCCGGACCAGCCTTGCCTCCCCCTCCGCCCCGCGCAGCCGGCGGTACTCCGAGCCCCCCTGACCGCCCGAGAATACTTATCGTATTGCGATAATGCTGTTTTTTCTTCCACAACACGGGCTGGGCTCGCGGCGTGGCCTTTTTTTTTTGTTCGTCAGTCAACAATCAACAGCTGTGGTTTGATCGATCGCGGAGAGGCTCCCACACCGGCGATGGTTATTCGCGGAGGACTTCTTTTCTCCGCGGGAGAACATTTTGAATGACCGCACAATTTAACAGTCTTGACACTTCATGTTATGTATTGAAAAATCCGCGTCAATTTTGCGAAACTAAAACACTGTATAATTTATGATATCGACTGAAGGTGCTTGATGAAATTTCAATATCAAATTTGAATTGTTACAACTTTGTACGATTCCACATGTTTCGTCGCTAACCTGAAGATGCCGAAAGGCAAAACTCGGGTCGTTAGTGACAAAACATGTGGAATCGTACAAAGTTGTATCAATTCAAATTTAAAACACTGTACGTAACATATGTCAAAAAAATCAATTCATTTCATTATCATTTCACATAGACCAGTGCTCTTCAAACTGTGTTACGCGGCACATCTGGGGGTTCCGCGTGTCAAAAAAATGCGCTAATATCATTATTATAGTAGCACTAAATCAGAAGGCTTGCGGTGAAAAATAGAACAAGCAGACAAATATAAGTCTTTCGCGACTCCTTAGACCATTACGAGAGGCTAATGCGTTTCTGTAACAAATCATCTACGGCCAATATTTAAGCTTATTGAAATTCCCGACTGTTCAGTTCCATTTAAATTTAAATTTTAGTTTTATTGCTAGCAGGATATAAGCTAGGTCGTTAAAACAGAAGAGAAGATGTATTGTGTACCGTTTCTACACAGCTATATATTGATAAGTAAATAAACATTTAAACATAGTTCTGACGATGGCGTGTACCGAAATAGCTATCAACTATATCTTATAAAAATTGTAGAACAAAAATACATTGTTATTTTTTCACCGTGTTAAAAAGAGAACAACTTATCGAGATATTATCAGATTCGACGTTTTCACATAAAGTAACTTTAACCTATTGGTCAACTTTGAATATTATTTTTCAGACATATTTTTCTAAGTGTAGGACGTCTGTAGTCGAGTCTATAGGTTCCGGGTTTTGATATATACTGAATTACATATTTAACAATCCAATAAATGTCTGCTTCATTGGATCAAGATAAACTAGAAGACGAGAAAATTTGCGGACGAATCTTGCTCCTACACGTTTTCAGTGCTTAGATAAATCTCGCTTTAAATGGTTTGAGAACTAAGAAGAATGTAACACAAGACAAATAATATACTGCTGATTTTTGTGTGTCGATACTTAAAAATATAGCATTGTTGAAAATTTCGTTCACAAATCAATTTTGTGTTTAAATTTAGGCTGCCTTTTCTTGATAAGATTGTTTGACAGCAATATTATTTAATATTATTTTTAAATAACCTCTTTTACACGTTTCAGCAGAGAAAGGGTTTAAAATATAAGAGATATAACAGCTTCAAAAATAGCACTTAGCTTTAATCAAAAATCAAAAAATGAATGTATAGTTGAAAAACAGCAACAATCCAATACGCTTGACAGGGAAATTCAACTCTGTTTTCAAGTTTTCGCGAGTCACGATTTTGTACAGTGTTTTCGAAATATTTTTTTTTTGTGTGCAATGTATGACGCCACTGAGATATGGGAGTTTAGCTTCGTATAGTATGAATGATACACGTATCTTACGTAGTACTAAAAAAACCTGGACTGTGTATGTAGCCGTTAAAAAAAACACTCCGACATTGACCAACAACACGACTCTGACTAAATAAAAACAGTTTTATTTTGTCAAATTCTTCCCTACCTTCACTATGTATGTGCATTAAATTTAATTTCTGTTAACCAATTCGAAAAAATTTTCATTGCGATATTTTTCAAAATCGTCTAAAGAAAAAGTTGTCCGGTGCAAACACCGTGATTCCACAACTGCGATTCAAAACAATTACTTTTTGACCTGCAGCAGTTTTTTACAGGATAGGATTGTGTAGTCTCTTTGAGAGCGATGACGAACACGAATTTGTTTATTCGATTATTAAATCAAATTAAAATTAGCCGTCGATTTGTCGTACCAATGCATGCAATATACCACTATTGACTTTGATTTGAACCGTGCGCTTCAACTCTTTTTTAATGTTGATGATGACATCATATTTCTTGCGACCTTCAATTCGAATTAGTCTCGACAATATTGAAATAAATCACTTTGAATGTATAGAAGAATACCCAGGTAATTAGTTTCCTGTAGTATTGTGCTGTTTTTTTTATTATTATTTCAATCATTCCAAAGAATGATTATGACTGACATTGCAATGGCAATGGGTTAGTATTGACTATTTTATTCACCTTATACATATATTATTTTAGAAATTTAGGGAAAAGTCCAGAATTTTTCAATTGCGGTAATTTGAATGCAAAAATTTTTACGTGGGTAAAACCAAGCGTACTTTAAAAATCGAATTACAGAACACTTAGTTGCTTTTAGATTAAGTAAAGAAACCTCTACATTTGCCAGCCATTTACTGTCGGAAAAAAAAACATATATTTAATGCGGATGAAGTGTTCAATTATTACATCATAACACGGGGGGTCATAAGCTATTTTATCAAGAGATTTTAGAAATACACAGTTTTCAATTATTATATTCAAGTTATATTCTTAACGATCAGCTTAATTTAACTATTTCCCCTTTGTTATATCCTTTACGTGAGATTAGTGAAGTGAGTCGACAACCTCAGAAATTGTATTCTTATATTACGTCCTTGATGTTTAATTCATACTGTTACCTGCCGATTTGAAGTAAGTCGATATTCCTAAGTCTAAAATTATTCAATTGCATTTTAATGATAGTTGATTATTAGTTGTTGTATAATCAGGAAAAACTTATTAACAGTATTTAAGATTCAACGATTCAAACGCAAAATGTCGATAAGACGAAAGACTCGGAGGGGATTAAAAATCAGCGATTTCTTATCATAGCATATTGTATTTGATTACTAAAAATGTATTTGAATTTCGAATGTTCGAAAGAGTGATACAAAGAAACCTGTTATCAATACATTTTGATTGTTAAATTTGACGAAAAAAATCCCGAAATATAACACTGGTGGCTTAGTCGGTAGACCAGGCGAATATTTATCAAGGACACTAAAGTAAGAGACTGATAACCGAACAACCTATTATTTACTAGTTTTTTTAAGCCTAAATTAAAAAAAAATTAAATAAAGACATTTCGATGGAAAATATTCCAGGCGTCACGGTGTTCTAGCTCCGTGGATTGTTAAAATGCGGGCATATATTTCTTCTACTTGCTCTGAAATGCATACACAGTCTCTTGCATGTAAAAAAGGATTTCTTTAAACTTTCAATAGGTGAATTATCTATTACTAAGTAGTTTTTTTTGAACTTATAAATTATTTTTATTGGTACAGTCTGGGAAGAAAATTATCTAATACAACGGTTCCCAATCTGGGAGGCGTCAAATTTTTTGAAAAAAAAATCACACCTACAATATCTATATATAAATAAATCTTTGTATAGAAACAGAGCACAATTTTTGTGTCACATTAAAAAAAAGGTGGGGAGGCGCGGATGTTTATATTACAATGTATCATGTTGATTTTTTTATAATTATCAAAAACATATTTAAATTATTCAAACATGTGTGTGAAATAACTTAACATTAATTTCAAATAAAAATTTCAAATTCATTTGTCTCTAGATCTTTACTACGATCGTCTGTCGTGTTTTTTTTTTATGTAATACTAGCGTGTACCCTGCATGCGTTGCAATGCCACTCAAAAAAAAAGAAACCGCGACATTATGGAATCGCCTCGTCGGGAGCCTCTCGCCTTCCGATTGAATAAATCGGACTTGAGGCGAGGCCGGAGCCAATTAGAAACGATAAGCTTAGGTTATGTTTTTCTTACCGAAATTTGACAGTGGCGGCCGTATGTGTTTTTATTTATTGGAGTGCTTTTGGATACACACTGTTTTTTGTTTTTCTATCTGGTGCGTACACAAATAAATCAGAAGGTTTTTCAACACGTGAGCAGGCCACATACAGTTGTCCATATGAGAAGCATGGATTTTCTAAATTAAGTCCACACACTTGTAACGATTGTCTTTGTGCCTTATTGATGGTCAGTGCAAAGGCGACTCGCACTGGAAACTACAGACGTTTAAATTAAAATGGCATATCTGTCGGAATTATTGGGATGCGTGGCAACAGTGCTTCTTCTCCTTTGAATTTTCCATTTAAAATTGTAGCTTCAATAATTCATAATTTTTCTTACCAAAAGCCTGGTACCGTTGCAAAGTCGTGAGGAATTTATGTTTCGGAAAAAAATGATAGATTTTTCAATTTTCAATGTTAAAACATGCGGCGGCATGCCTGGCAAATCAAGTGAATTCAATAATTCTGTTGGATAATTGACGACTTCGTCTTGATTCGGTATAACATAGTATCGATTGACTTAAACGTTGTCGCTTCTCCTGGTATTTCATTTAGTATGCAGAAATTGATTGCATTGACATCCTTGTTTTTGGCTGTTAATTTATGTTGCTGCGGTGACAATGCTCTTACACGTCCATTTTCTGTTGTGAAGTACACACGCTGTTCATTTTTGAATTGCCAAATGAGTAACTGTTGGATGCCGTTCATGAATTGGAAATGATAAAATGCGCCATATTGATTCACTGCTACTAATGTAGCGTCCTAGTTGATATTGGTTGATTTCATCGATAGATGCAGTTGAATTTCCCACTCCAAAAATTGCCATATCGCTTCCTTTGTTGACATATTTACAAATGTATTTTTTGTTGGATTTCACCGAATTGCAACACTCGATATTGATGTGTGCTTTGTACGTTTTCAAGAGAAGCGGTGAATACGGTATAATCCAACGATTATCAACTTTAACGTCATTGTTTTGCTCTTTTCTTTCGTGCTTGAGTATACCGAGTATGAGTTGTACTCTGACCTATTGCTTTTCGTTTGGGTGGCATAATTGATTTCACAGTGAATGTTACGTTTTGAAATTCACTTTTGAAAAATAAAAAAAAATGATTGATATAATAATATCCGAAGTAGACCGGCAATTGGAATTTATACGTAATATTTATTTAAATTCGTTCTGTTATGCGACACAAAACAGAAAAGTCGGTAAGAATTCAAACATTGAAATACTTTATTCGAAAATCGAATTTTGTTTCAAAATATTCAGTACCTACTTAAAATACCTACAGGTGAGTGCATGTGACAGATTTGACAGATTTGACATTTTTGTTTTCGGCGTTGCTATGGATACAATGCTTCATAAATGGCCATTCTTTATTAAAATAGTCTTGTATGAAAACATGTTTTTCGTAAATATTCAATTAATTTTCGTAATCAAATCAAATTCTGAGTATCCTATCCTTTGCCCGGTAGTCTAAGCAATAATTCGACAAAGTTTTATCGCAATTGTATTAATGGTGTAGGAGTTTATAAAGGACAGACAGACAGACATTCATTTTTATATATATAGATATTGAAACTTTTACGCACGAGCTAATAATCTTCATAGTTTTTTTTTTACAACAATACTGCTGAATTAGTTTTTGAAAATTTAATGTTGGCGTATTCTTTATAAGTGTACCGCAATCGATGCGCCGCAGCACACCAGTGTGCCTCGGCGCATTTTTCTTACAGATGAAAAAAAAATCAATGAAACCGTCTACAATATCAAATATTTTGTTAAAACGCAATCGTATGGAAGCAGAAATAATCATTTTTTGATCAAATAATATGTCATATGTACACAAATAAAATGTGCATTTGTAAGAAAAAAATATGTGTACTTAAAGTAAACAGTATACACGAAGAATGAGTTATTATTAATGAATTTATCGATGGTGAATCATTCGCATTTTTATGAATATTGACTATTGGTGTGCCGCGGGTGTTTGGAAAACACTTTGGTGTTCCGCGGACAAGGTTGCGGTGCACACTGCTTTACAAGGCACATATGATGTTGATTGACTCCCGTTGAATAATATTGGGGTCGCGACATGACTTCGGACGCGATTCACCCAACTCACCACCGCAACGCCGCGGCTTTCGTGTCTTGGCTGTGTGTCATCCAGTGTTAATCAACTTTAATGAATAAACCAAGCGTGTCATATTACAGCAGATGGGCGAGTGCATAGCGGTCGAACCGGTGTGCGGCGTGTAGGCAGGTATGCGAGTGCACTTGACGATTGAGATTTCGCTCGCATTTGGGTCAACAGAGAGAAACATACAAGGTGCAGTCATCGGCGAGGATACGATGACCGGCTTTGTCGCGAAGCTCATTGCCCAATTCTTCTTCTCCTTCCGCATCAGAATTTTTTCTGCATTCTAATAATATTCTATCATCGGTTTCATATGTCCCTAATATATTTTTACCCCGTGGACCCTTAACCGTTTCCTTTTATTCGCCGTGAACCTCCCCAATCAATGGAACTAAACTTATTAACTTGAAATGTGGACACAATGTTGTATTTTTAGAGTGGACAATTTTACATATATATATATATACAGTGGAACCTCGATCAACCGTTCTCGCATAATACGTTTTCCGGATGGATCGTTAATTTTTTATAATCCCGTCAAACACCATTAAGAACAATGTTAAATAATCCCGCATTTACCGTTTCCCGATTTATCAATTTCTTCGATCTATCGTCCAAATGTTATGCCGATTTACCGTTTTTGGTAGATTTCTGCCCAATACTAATTGTGAGTTTGAGCACATTAAATCTTTTATGTATATAAAAGAAATTAATAACGAAATATATATATAGTTCGCTCAAATGTCTTGAGATTTTCTTTAATAAAGAATTTTACACTTTTCGATAATATTAATTAATGAGGCTTAATTAAAAAACTTTTACGAAATTGTCTCATATTTACTAATTTTTGTAAAACCCCATTTTCGGAAATTAAAAGGGGGGGGACTTGATATATTTTTTTAAATTTTTCTTTTTTATTATCATTTTATTATTGTTTCCCGCATTTTTCGTTATTTTTTTAGGGTCGCTTGAAAAACGTAGAATCGAGGTTTCACTGTATATATGTATATACATCTATTCATATATGTATATCTTCATTGAAAAAATAAATATGTAGCGATGGTTTGCCACATTAGAGACTAAATATGCAAATTAGTTTTCAAACGAAAAGATTGCGACCCATAAAGTCTACAAAGTATGCCGACGATGAATATTATGTTATGTAAAAATATACAATAGAATAATATCACTTCAACCGATAATATGATATTTATATATATGAAAAATTATGTAAATATTCACACCTTTTGAGTATCACTATATTGACACCGGAATTGTGATAACAAATTTTAAACGTAGAAAACATTAATATTTACACACCACGTTTGTCTAAAGAACTTGGCTTGTGTATATATATGCCCTGCACTTCGGAATAAATACCGCAATTATTGGTTTACTGTATAACATAAGAATAATACAATGTAATAAAGTCAAGAGCGTTATTTTTTTTTATAAGAGCCAAATTTTTGTATTAACACATTAACACCGGGGAACGCGGATTCACGTCATTCGATATAGTTGACATTAATCACTCATAACTCTTTGACTGTATTTTTAATTATTTATTTATTTTAAGGCAATTATTGCTTGCGCGACATGCACTAATTTATTTAGGCTGGCAATTCCGGCAATTATGAAGTAAAGCCGTTTAAGTAATGTGATATTTTGTGGCTTATCCCTAACAGTGAATGATTACAAAACAAAACACAGTTGGATGGAAAACAATCGAACACTTAAGCTATAGTATGCCGATATGTAACTAACTTGGTTTTATAAGAATATTAACATCTTGAAGTGATTTAATGATAATTTTATCAATTTTCAACAAATATTTCCCAATAGAGAAAATGTTATGACGATATTTGTAAGTTGCATGTTGTAGTAATGACTTTCAGACGATTGAGATTGATATCTATGTTATATTATCTTATCGCGCCTTTGGAGTAATGGATTCAATCCCGTTATTTAAATCGACGAGTGGTGGGTTCCGCGCGTCGTAATATGCAAGCATAGCGGTCCAGTAGATCGATATTCGATAGGGAAGTTGAATACCGGTCCGACATTATCATTGTCCAATGCATCGACTTGTGAATTATATCACTACACACTTCGTATACTGCATACACCATACAGGGTTGCCAGATTTTCAAAATCGCACATCTGGACATTCCCTACTTCGAAGGATCAAAAGAAAAAAAATATATATATTATTATTTTTGATTTCAAATACTTACAAGTACTTAAGAGTACTAACATTTTATTTATTCAGAATTTTATTTTATTTGGCGTTTGTTATACATGGTAATTATTTTTTTATACCATAATAGCCATGTCTTAATTTTTATTGTTATGCATAAATTGATTATGCTTGCGATGAGCAAAACCATTTGTGATATTTTTAACTAAACTGACTTTTGAATAAAAATAAGACTCCGATATTGACCAGTAACGTAACGCGACTTCGACTGAAAAATGTTTAATTTTGTCAGGTTTTTTTTGTCATACCTTTCCTATTTGTGTGCATTTAATTAAAGATTTACCAACCAATCCAACAGATTGTTCATTGAGATATTTTTCAAAATCGTCTAATTGAAAAAGTATTCGGAGTCGCTCGTTTTTCACGACGATTTCGACTCACACAGCCCAGGTTAAGACGTATACAAATTCGAGTGTAATAATTTGCTGAAAGTTATGAGCATATTTAAAAAAATAATTGATCGTATCGTTCAATGTGGCATGGAAATTCTATGACTATACAATTGTTTAGTTACTACATATTAATGTCCGACGAGCAATTGTCATACCTTTTTTCCCTTGTAAATTGTAATGATAGACGTGGAGGACTCGTCCTTCACCAAGCACTGACAACATCCATTTCTGGCATCCAAATGCATGTTATGTCATTAGACACACAATGCCTTTAACACACTTGCCGATGTTCTGACATTGAGCTGCAGTGGCCTACGACAGATCGTCCTATAATAGTACTATTTCATTGCATGACGCCGTGAGAACAAAACTACTGCTATGTAAAAATTATTGTAAATGACGTTCAAGACAATAATAAATCGTTGTTTTTTTCATTCAAATGACTTCATACACAATTAATTATCATGCGGGAAGAAAAAAGTCTCATCATTCATGGGAAAATATTATTTGTTTGGGAAAAAAAAGGTACGACGTTGGAGGGACGGTTTCAAGAACACCTCAACGTTTCAGATTAATACGATAACACCGCGGTACGCGGATTCATCCCATATAGTTGATAATAATATCTCATAACTCTTTGCATGTTATTTATTTATTTTGAAGCATTTATTGCTCACACCACATATATTAACGATGCACTTATTTATTTATGGCTGGAAATTCCGGCAATTATGATGTAACGCCATTTAAATAATGTGATCTTTTGTGGCTCATCGCAAACAGTGAATGATAACAAAACAAAACAAAACATAGTAGCATGGAAAACAATCGAACACTCGAGCTGCAGTATGCCAATACGTAATGAACCTAGTTTTATAAGAATATAAACATCTGAAAGTGATGATAAAAAATATTGTTTAATATTATTTCACGACAGATAAATATTTCTACCAATTTTCAATAAATATTTCCGAATAGAGAAAAACTTATAATGGTATTTTATTTAATATTGTAATTTTATCAATTTACAATTTATCCCTACTTTGGACATATCCAACCCGTTGCGAATGTGTTAATTTCTTTGTCCTCATCCACACCCCAGTGCTTTCAATTTTATATGATATTAACCAGTGGCGTAGCAAACGCTAAGCGTATCTACATTTTTATGCGTATCTTTCTCAATAATTTGGAGTATCTTCGGAGCACTTGATTGCGTTCAAAGTATACATAATTAATTTCATGTCATAACTTTTTGAGTTGTAAATTCATGAAAAACGGTGTTATTTTTTATCAGTAGGGTGTTTATATATAGTTGTAGCGAAATTTTCTCGAATTTTAAATAAGCACTATATTTGATTTATAAAATAAATAAATATATTATTTTTTTCCAAAAAAGTGTGCAGAAAATTAATTAGTTCTCAGTACTTACTCAACTATTTCATGCCACGGCCTATTGCAGAAAAACATGTTGAAAATGAAAATTTTTGCTAGTTCCAGCTAAAAACCTGTGGACTTCTAATAATCGTAAAACTTCTACGAGTTAATATCTACTCGCTCTCCATATGCCGTTAAAATATCTGGCATTTTACCGCATTTGCTTGTCATAAAGTCAGCGCGGCCAGTAAGGTGTGTGTGCTATTTTATTTCGCTGATTTGAAGCCGTGGAAACGTGATATTTATTATATATAACAACAAACTGTAAACACGGAGACAACTTTTGTAAAACATTTAATTTAATTGCGCATTGTTAGGTCCTGTAATTTGTATAATTCCTGTCAATTTCCATAAGATGTCATTGTTGCAGAATAAATAATTATTGCAATTTATGCCATATTGTTTCGCGCGCATGCTTTATCGCTCATTACTTTAACCCGTTGACTGCTGAAGTCAGTGTATTGTTAATGGATACTAGAAAATATGAGAGTGTTAAAACTTCCTTCTACGAGTTAATCTGTATGTTAAAATGTAGCTTATTTCCCACATTTTAACACTGATGAATTATTTTTCATGTATTGATCTGGGCTTTCAATGCTTGGTCAATGTCGTGAAAAACGAGCAATTCCGACTACTTTTTCGACCAGACGGTTTCAAGAATATATCAATGAACAGCTTGCCGGATTGGTTGGTTGATAATTAATTTATTGCACGTTAATTGGATAGGCAAAATTGACGAAAATAAACTGTTTGCTTTTGGTGGATGTCGGAGTCGTGTTTTTTTAACTACTCCACAGCCCTAGTATTTATACAATTTTTGAATTGTTACAACTTTGTACTATTCCACATGTTTTGTCACTAACGACCCGGGTTTCGCCTTTCGGCATTTTCAGGCACTCAGTCACACGGATGCAACAGAACTGAATATCTGATGATATCTGAATATCTGTTGCATCCGTGTGATACAATGTCAAAAAGCTAAATTCGGGTCGTTAGTGACAAAACATGTGGAATCGCACAAAGTTGTAGAAATTCAATTTTAATTATGAAATTCCATCAAGCACCTTCAGTCGATATCATAAAAAAATTTCACAATCTCAAATGGATTCGTGATCGACTACGAGGTTCTATTTGTGGAAAAACAAAATTTACTAATGTCTAATTTACTGATATTCGGTTTGGCAAAAAATCAATATCACTTAGATCCATGTCGTTGTCGGGTCGCGCAGTTACGCCACTCGCAATCCACTAACTACTACTTGAACCTTTTTTACTTATTCAATTGCTCAATCCGCATGCTTGGCGTATATGATAAATAAATGTAGAAATGTCTTCGTTTTATTGGTGGATTGATGCACGAAAAGAATGGCCGTTTTTACTTTTTATTTCGCTCGCGGAATACAAATCACATTCTCCAGTTCCTCCGTCGGCTTGAATGCAAATTCGAAATAAAACAAAATGTTGCAGCTATTGCGTCGTGCGGACGGAGTGCGGGGCGCCGAGATCAAACCTCGAGCGTTCACTTTCGCGGGGGCGCCGAAACCGCGGAAGAATAATTGTTTCACATCTATCGTTACGATGATCGCTTACCTCGGGCTGATTACCCAGGAAGTCGAAAAGAAAGTGATGGACAGCTGGCGAATAATAAACTCAAGCCGCAAACGGCGCGGTTAGGTAAAACATTCTAATTCATTAATTTATAATAATTGTAATCGGTTAGTAACTTTTGGTCGTTACCCTCGTTGTTAACCCTTTTAATCCTAGCTTATTTTTTTTCAGTACGTGCTTAAAGTCCCACACATTTTTTCAGAGCTTTTTTTTATCTCAACTAATATTTATTTTCGACAGTTCAATGTTAACTTTAAATTAAAAGCAAATAATAAATAATATTCGTATATTGGTTATAACACAAATAAAAAAATACTTTAATTCAATATTTATTCATAAAATCTAAAAAGTGAAAAAAAATATATTTTAAAAACTTCTTAGGTAGTTCTAATTACACTAGTTTTAAAAACAGGACGATTGATTGTACGAAAAATACAGTGAGTGATTGGTAAACGAACAGTTCGGACTGCGAGCAAATCGGATAATGAATAAATATTCAGACAACGAACTAAAATGATCTTTCTAGATTTCTATAAAAATCTATGGTAAATCGATGATTGGTTACAGAGCAATTCGGATACCATTCTTAAAACAGATTATGCTTGTTAACCGAATATACACTATATAATCCGAAAGGGATTTCTAAAACAAACACATTTTTTAAAATATAATGTGAAAACTATGATACAAACATTCTGTGATCGTTTTTCAATGCGCGCTGAGATCGGGTTACATTGCAGATGTAATAGGTAATCCTAGTTTCACTTTTGCTTCGAATTGCAAATACTCTCCGATTTCATCTATAAACGAATATTTTTTCGCGTTGTATTACCTGCCTTACACGATGGCAAAAAATACTTGTCGATAAGAAACTTAGAAATTAACAATTGTACACTAGTGTTGTTTCGGCAATGGTGGCCACCAAGGGTACCGTATGCCCGGCATTGGACCGGTTAATAACATTCGTAACATTAAATCCCCGGTCGCACAGCTGTAGTATATTTCCATGGATATGGCGAATTCGTGCTTGGAACATTGTGCGCAAAGCTGTCTGAAGAACTGCGACGAAATTCCTATTGTGTTGTGTTATATTTTTGCATGAATCAAAACCGGTTGTTGTGGAGGTCCTCAAATGACACCATTATTCTTGCTCCGCGAGAATGCGCTTTTATTTATCTACTTACTCCACAGTCACCGTCGCTCGTACATGACCAGTCACTATTAATAGTTTCGCTTATTGAAAACACATCGGAGGCTCAGAGCGGTCACGAGTGCTGCTCGCGTGTATTTCATATACCATTGCTGAATGCCCATAGGCTCAATTTCCTTTATATCAAAAACTAAGGACTAAGGTTTCAACGGCGGACTAGAGATAATATTTTTCTGCGTAAAATTTGATTCGAATTTTGAAATATGTCTGGAATTTTTCATCGATTCGTCCACTCATGATTCAATTTTTGATATCGACTGATGTTGCACTGTTGAAACTTTTCATCGGTTACTATACGGAAATCGTTCATAAATCGGAAAAACGCTGCAGATAAGGCTATATATATATCCAAATATAAATCTGAAATAAATTTCAGAAGCATCAATTTGGCCTTTAAGTGTTAATTGTCACTTCTTAATGGAAAGGCATGATAATTTAAATAATAAAAATACATTGTTTTAGTAGTTATTTCCACAATATATAATATGTTATTATCAGGACCGGTTACGCTCATCGTGTGCATTGTCAGGTGATCAATTGCTGATAATTGCAAGAAAATAAAATGATGTAGAAATTGAATTGTTGATATCTTGCATGATGCCAAATAATTTGCTGCTTTCGGCATCTTCAAGAATTCTATCACATGGATGCAAAAGAATTAATACACAATAAACAGCTAGCATTGGTTATATACCGGAAGAGTTAATTAAAAAGACACACCCTAAGGTAAAGATCCAAACCAGAAACCGTAATAAGAATCAATACCTAATGATTTTTAATAATGACACTCAATTGCTTGTGATAAGTTTTATTTAAACTAAATACTGTTAATGAGTCTTTTCTGAAACGATTCTACAATAAATAATAATCAAATATATAAATTGATATCTACTTATTTTAAATAAGTCGGTAACGGTGGGAATATAACATCAGGTGATCTAATATAGGAATTTAATTTATGGGATTCTCAGTTCATTTAACTAATCTCACATAAGGGATACAGTAAGAGGGAATTGGGAATATTGAGCTGGTCGTAAAGAATATAACTTGAATTTTGTAATTGATGTATGTTTACTTCTATTTTTTTTCTTTGATAAAATAATCTATAATTCTTGTTTTGATGCAACAATTAAACACTCGTGTTTTTCCGATAGCAAATGGTTAGCAAATGTCGTAGTACAAATTGAAATCTAAATTAAGTTCTGTCTGTCTGTCATGCAAAAGTTATTTAAACATTGACTAAGCAGACATGTAATTTTACCAAAATATCACAGAAATAGCAAATAAATCTGTGTGGGATATTTATTAATTTTTGACTGGTACACGTTCGTTGCGTGGGAAGTATAGCGTGCCTTCTTAGCGAGACATCCGACCCATTATAATGGAATGAATACAGTAATTAAAATTAAATATTTAGTAATTATATTATTTGACAGACAAATTTCGCAGCTCTACTTTTCAATCATCCACAATCATCATCACTCACAGTCTAGACAAGTGGTTCTCATGTGCGGCCACCAACAGTTTACCAATAGTAAATATTGATATGAAAAAAAAATTGTGTTTTTACAAATGAATTTGTAAAATTAAAATTATTTTAAAATTTATGAAATAAACCTGACTTATCCAGCGTTCAGTCGAGTTTAATTAAAGGACCGTTTGATAATAATACTGTTCAAAAAATTTTGGTCGAAGTTATACGTTGACCATAAATCAAGTCAATATAAAAAATTACAACAATTGCTTTATTAATTTTGTCGATTTTACCTACAACTGTATATTGTGAATGATCATTTAGCGTAATGCACTATATAAAAAATAAATATCGAAATTATTTTTATCACATTTAGTGCGGCCACGAGACATTTCCATAAGATAGCTGATGTTTATAATGTGGCCACAGTGAAATTTCACGCGAGAATCACTGGTCAATATCAAATACTTGGTTACATGATTTTCTTACGTTCTATGATTTCTACGTATCGTATAATTTAAGATTAAAAACATTACATTCACGATAATGTGTGAAGGAGACTTGGTACAAGGTTGAAATCGCAGCTAACTCACTGTGTCTTTTGACCGTAGTGACCGTGGGTATCGATAGATTGCATTCCTGGTGGCTAAATCATTGAGCGTGTTGCTTTACTCTAAATGGTATTCACCGTCTTGCGGTTAGGCTTAAGGTATAATGTTTTATATTATGATACAAGGTAGGGCGAAGAGCAGGGTTTTTAAAGAATATTATTTCCACAATTTGATACATTTACGATCACAATCATCTCA
Source organism: Himalopsyche japonica (assembly GCA_028555115.1). Lineage (NCBI taxonomy): Eukaryota > Metazoa > Arthropoda > Insecta > Trichoptera > Rhyacophilidae > Himalopsyche > Himalopsyche japonica. The sequence goes on along the minus strand of JAHFWJ010000416.1, from coordinate 2,205,826 downwards.
TCTCATCGCGAGCAATTATGAACGGATAAAATCAGGGCCAGATTCGTGTTTTTGGTTAATGTTTTGGAGTCAATGTCTTTAAAGCGATTGACTCTTACTACTTTTTCGATTAGACGATTTTGAAGAATATCTCAATGATTAATTTGCCAGATTGATTGGTTGATCTTTAATTTAATTCACATAAATAGGAAAGATAGGAAAAAACCTGACAATTCTTTCAGTCGGAGTCGTTTTTTTTGAACGATTCCATAGCCCTGCATAAAATATCATTCAAATTTGCAATCAAATTATTACTGAGAGGTCCTTAACATTTTATTTGTAAGCTAAATGTTTTACTTCATTAAGATAGACATATTTTTTATTACGGTGAAATATTCGTCTGATGAGGGCGTAAGCCGAAATATCTCTCAATTATATGCCTTATAAATTTAGTACAAATAAAATACGTCAGTATTTTTTTACCGTCCTATAATGGTGCGCTACTAAGTAAATGCCAATTTTATCAATATATTTTTTATGATAACCTGTGAAATAGGTTCTTCCCCAGTTCTTAAACCAACGGTTTTGTATACCTGCTATTTTTAACTGAACAAAACCTGTACAGATCTTAGTAAAATAAAGTTGTGTTGTTAGTGTTTAATATTGTGTTTTATTATTGAAATGTACATAATATTTTTTTTGTGTCTTGGAAAAACTAATTTCTTTCGTGTATATTATAATAGAAAAAAATATTATTGATTGAATTGGCATTCACTTGGTAGAACTCCATTATAACACGGTGAAAAAATAGCAATGTATTTTAGTTCTGCAAAATTATTTTTAACAAATATAGTTGATAGCTATTTCGGCTCACGCCATCGTCAGAAATAGTTCTGACGATGGCGTGAGCTGAAATAGCTATCAACCATATTTGTTAAAAATAATTTTGTAGAAAAAAATATTCCTTTGGTAAGCCATTAGTGTGGCAGTATATTTATTTATCTGAGGGTTGCGGACCCCCGGCTTGTCATATCGATGTCAGCTCCAAGGTAGACCGGAGGTAAGTGTTGCGGTGTTGTGGTAAAATAATGCATTGACCAGATTCACGATGTTTGCTGCTTGATAACATAATCACACTTTTAGTCTGATGACAAGGCACCGTGGTCATTTTGTGATTGACACCATTGCAAAACAAGACATGTGTCTATCTGCCTAAAATTAGTACAGAAGCTTTTGTAAATTTTGTTTGTTTTACAAATCAAGCTATTGCAGCAGTTACACCACTCAAATGTTCACGTTATTACAACATCCAAGTAGATCACCCTACTGCATTGTAAATGTCTAATAGTGGTTGGCAACATACTATCCGCGGGTAATTAAATTGCCTTCTAAAAAGAAAGTATAAAATGTTACTACTTTAATACTCCATTATCAACATTTTCTACTGAGAAAAGTATTTATTGCCAGTGGTCCGCGCCCCGCTACTGGGCCGCAGAGACTTTCCAACGGGCAGTAAACATTATGTCATATTTCAAAAAAATTGTCAAACAAAAATTATAAATATAAGATTTTTTCCCCTACACATTTATTTAGATTTAAAGTTATTGTTAAATGAAAATAATTGGTAGGATAATGCGACACCAAGGAACCTTATAATAACTGTCAGAGACAGCACTGCAGCAAAGAATATCCAATATATTAACGAAGATTCAACACCAGGTATCTCATTAGTTTGTTGAAAAAAAACCGTTTTTGTTAAATTTTAATTGTTTTAGACTGATATATGTATATTTGTTTGATATAGTTATGTCCATTTGTCACAATATAAAATTAAAAATATTACAAATAAACCCACCCAGCGAATTTTCTTGGTCTTTGGGAGATAGTTTTGATTCCGTAACCTTTATTCGAAGCATCTCTGGACTATTACTAAAATACAGTATGGACTCTCAATAGAATTTTTTGTCTTGGTAAATTAGGAGGAGGTCAAAGAAACGTGTAGTTATATGTGACAAATCAAATTATTACAGTTTACTTTGCAATGTAATTCATTTATAATCGCACTGTGAACGTAGCAGTTTGTTTTTGCGGCGAATTAGACACGGTGCATTAGTGTGTAATTGTTTTCGGTGCCTTACTACGGTTAGTGTGCCAGTGGGTGCTCGCAAAAACGATGATAAATTGTGCTAAATTTAAAAATTATTTCCGCTGGGAATATTTTCAATGAACACATTCAGATGAATGAACATGGAAAAAAAAATCGTTAAGATTTCACTTAGAATATTCTTTTGCATTCGTCCGTGGGTACATTTAAAAATATTTTTTTCTGCTTCGAACCTTACTTAAGTGTTTAATTTGCATTATTGACAATAAAGATGTTTGATTTTATTCGCGAAATCGATATGATTCTAAACATTTTAAATGTCGGGACGTATTCATATGGAAAATCAAAACCATCTCTGGTCGATAATTATTTACAATATATCGTATAATTTATGACATCGACTGAAGGTGCTTGATAGATAGAATTGTTAAAACTTGTGACAAAACATGTGGAATCGTACAAAGTTTCAATGATTCAAAGTAAGTTGTTTTAAGCACGTAAGCCAAAATAACTATCAACAATTATACCTTATAAATTTTGTGGAACTAAAATACACTGCTATTTTTTCACCGTGTTATAATGGAGTTTTACCAAGTAAATGCCAATTCATTAAATAAATATTAAATTTCGGTTTGAAATAATAAATAATTTCATTTTATTTGAACTACCAAACCACTAAATATATTACTTATTTTTGGAACCTTTGGTTTTGTTTTCCCGTTAATTATTAAATCATTTTTTTGGACAAATAGTTTTATTTTGATTTTTCATCAGTTGAGCGACACTTGTCCTGATATTTTTAATATAAAATAAAAGAAATATATCTTTATATTGTATTTTACGATTTAATAAAACACAAAGTAATAATATATTCATATTTAAAATGAAATGAAATGAATAATTAGGAATTCATATTGATGACTTTCATTTCCGTAATATATGTATATATAACGATACATAATATACGATGATTTTCCTCACGTGATTATAGAAAACTTGGCGAATTAAGTAGACGACTGTATATAATTATATTTAAATGCGTTTTGGGGAGTTATTTATCAAAATTTATACGCACAGAACAATTATTTCTAGAAAAAAGTTTCTATTGTTTTGCCTCATTTTCACTTTTTATATTAGAATGTTAAGTGTTTATCACTATCGTATAAAATACGTCATTGAGATGCATGGGGAAATTTATGAAATGTTTTTTCTAACCAAAATTTTTCAATGAGTCGCTGAATAAATGAGTTCTATCAGACCTTGTGCTAAAAATAATATAATTTATGTAATTTATGATATCTACTGAAGTTGCTTGATGGAATTTGAATTGTTACAATTTTGTACGATTCCACATGTTTCATCACTAACGATCCGGGTTTCGCCTTTCAATTCGCTTATTAGATTAATTTTATTAAATTTATTTTAGCTGCCATTTCTGCTTGCCCTGGGGCTTGTGTTTTCCTGTAATTAATACCTTTGATATGTAGACGATGTCTGTTTATTGTACGTCAGTTCTTTTGCGTTCGCGTTATAGAATGCCTGACGATGCCGAAAGGAGAAACCCGGGTTGTTAGTGGAATCGTACATAGTTGTAACAATTCAAATTTGATATAATTTATGTATTTACTGTCAATTTTATCAGCGGTAAAAATGATCCCTCGTGAATATGACGATTGGCTCCGAAAATATGTATTAAATAGAAAGAGGTGTGGATAGCGTCGATACGCGGATGTGATTAAATGCCAAAAGCAATATAATTCTAATCTACAATGAGAGAGAGTGAAACTCCGATTGCAAGTAATGCAAATCGAGTGAAAATAAACTAAAAAAGAGATCTGCAGAAAAGACAAAGCGGTCGGCGAATTTACAATATAGTACAATTTTGTATTCAGTGAGCGGATTGACTTGCGAAGAAAACGAAAGGCGCGTGTGCGGGTGACATTTCACCGCTTAGATTGCGCGAGGAGTGAAACGAATTTTTGTGCGGAATGATGGCCAGTGGTCGGCGTGTCGAATCGCGGATCACGGATGCAACAATATTACACATTTGCGAGAAAATTACAGTTCGCACTATTACGCTAGAGCAGTGGTTCCAATGTGCGGCCACCAAAGGATTTGTCTGCGGCCACCAACTGTGTTATAGTAAATATTGATAAAAAATGTGTTTTTACAAATGAATTTGTAAAGTTATTATTATTTTAAAATTGATTGAATAAACCTGACTTATCCAGCATTTAGTCGAGTTTAAGTAAAGGACCGTTTTGATAATAATACTGTTCAAAAATTTTGGTCGAAGCTATACTTTGATCATGAATCAAGACAATATAAAGAAATAACAACAATTGCTTTAATAATTTTGTTGATTATACCTACCTGTATATTGCGAAAGATCATTCAGTGTAATGCACTATATAAAAAAATAAACGTCGAAACTATTTTTATCACATTTGTTTGCGGCCACGAGACATTTCCATAAGACAGCTGATGTTTATAATGCGGCCACAGTGAAATTTCACGTGAGAACCAATGCGCTAGAGCGATTTAATCTGTTCCTCGCGCAGCCACGTAGGAAACAAAAGTTAGCACTAACACGATAGTTTTGACACTATAAACGGTATTCAGATGTTTTGATGATGAACACTTTTTTATTTATTTACAACACAATTTACCGGTAAAAGAAAAAACAAATAAACGTGGATTATATCATTAAAGTATAACGGTACGTGGCTACTTTCACTAAAAATGGTATCCTGGATTGAAACATAAATAATTTATAATACATTTCAGGTGAATATTGATGTCATAAAATGTACTTTAAATATGTTTCGGGTGAATATGTGTATGTTTTAAATGTACTTTTTTAAGTAAATCAGATTTTTTTTATTTTGCCACAAAGATTGATTAATTTAAATTACGACTATGTAATATTTGGTTTACCTGCCTGTAAGAAGTTCATACGCTTAGCTATTAGTTTATCAATTAAATTATTGATGTAGTATATAAAATATATATATTTTATACATGTATGCATAATTTGTATCTATTAATATAAATCCATAATTAAAAAAAACAATATATTGGATTGAAGAGTTTATTAATAAATGTTTATTTTCTTTGTTATAATGAAAACATAGTTGAATATGTACCTTAATTCAAATTTTCTTCGCGATCTGTCCCATAAAAACTAGAATCAGCTGTAGCCTGCAGTGGACATCCCGGTGATGACACCAGTGTGACGAGTAAAAAACTTTTTATCAATGTTGCCGGAGTTGAAAAAAACTTCTCACTCCCTCATGCATATATCGTAATAAAAATTCGTTATAATATGCCTGTATGTGACAATAATTCGCGATAAAAACATTTCCGGTAAAAACCGGTAAATTACTAATTTACCGGTAATTACAGTTGGTGCATTTACCGGTAAACCGGTAATGCAATCCCTAATTCAGGGGTTAACCTGAGATAAGGAAGCATGCTGAGTTGGTTTGAAGTATTTTTAATAGGAGGACGCCATGCGATAGAATGCTGAAGATACCGAAAGGCGAAACGCGGGTCGCTAGTGGCAAAACATGTGGAATCGTACAAAATTTTGACAATCCAAATTTGACATTAAAATTCCATCAAGCACCTTCAGTCGATATCATAAATTATTAAACAGTTACTCTCAAGACTTTTTTCAAAGACACATCTAGTGAATAATAAAGTTATAAATTTTAATTATCTCTTTGGATTGTTGAAACTTTGTACAATTTTATATGCTTTGTCACTTACGATCCGTGTTTCGCCTTTCCGCATCTTCAGGAATTCCATCTAGAAATAGAATCCAAGAATCTGTGTGATGGAATGCCTGACGATTCTTGGGTAGATAGTCTTAATAATTCCAATTTAACGTTGAAATTTTATAAGGCATCCTAAGTTGAAATCGTAAATTAATTTTATGTTATCTACATCATGATTTCTTTGTATTGTACATGAAAATCGTGACCCTACTATTCATATCAAATTTGACTTAACCCATTCTCTGCTGGGCCACGTGATGGATATACAATATTTCAAAAATTTATTCAGAAGTGTCGCCTATCAACACACAGCATTCGACCGTCTAAATAGTTGCGACGTTAGCAGTCAGTGAACAAATCGTATTTGGACATGATCGCTTGCGTTTTGCGTAACCGCACGCGTCTATCAGAAATCGCGCGTAGCAATATTGCGTCCCTCCGCATACAAATCACACCATGTTGATGCAAAAGAATGTCGCTGTTTTATTTTTTTAATATGAGTTCGCTTTTCATTCATTTCGCGCTGCCTGCTAATCACCTTAAGTGGCGTGATGAATAAGTCATTAGGGCCGAGGAGCTGGTGCTCAAGCGAGCGCGAAGGCGGCCCGGCCCACCTCGCCGTCGTGCGCACTTTCGGTTTCCGCGCTGTCCCACCGGGAAATGCATGCAAATTAAATCGAGTGTACCCATTCATTGTTCAGTCCCGATTTTTCCATTGTTAAATGTGTGCATCGCATTATACGCTCAGAGATTACGCTAATACAAATTACGATCAAGAATCCACTCTCGTGTTTTAATGTGAAGCAAAAATCACTTTTAAGATAATTTATGGTATCGACTGAAGGTGCTTGATGGAATTGCAATTCTAAATTTGATATGTTACAACTTTGTACGATTCCATATGTTTTTTCACTAACATGAAGATGCCGAAAGGTGAAACCCGGGTCGTTAGTGATAAAACATGTGGAATCGTACAATGTTGTAAGAATTCTAATTTCACTTTTAAGATGTTAACTGTCACCTCTTAAGAGAAATGCGTGATATTATAAAAACTAACTATACATTTTTTTAGTACTATTTCCGCAATATATTTAACGACCAGGAACGGTTTCGCTCATTGCGTACACTATCAAGTATTAGAATACATTAAAAAAAGGTCTTTAGTCAATAATTAACAGTTATCACTTTTTAAGATGTTTTTTTTTTGTCACTTCTTGATGGAAAGATATAATATTTTTTAGTATTCAAGTACTATAGAAGTAGAATAATAAAAACATATTTATTAGTACTATAATTTTGTTTTTATTATTTATAATTAAACGTGATAGCAAACGATAAAACAATTTATAGTCAATCATACAGTATAGATTTCAATATGTGAGATGTGGACTCGTTAAAAAACGCGAATTCGACTTCGACATCGACCCATAAACATGACTCCTGCTTAAAAGAGTATATTTTTGACCGATTTTTCCTATTTATGTGCGTTGAATTAAAGATCAACCAACCAATTCTACAAATTGTTCGTTGAGATATTCTTCAAAATCGTCTAATCGAAAAAGCAGTCGAAGTCGTTCGTTTTTCACGACTCCGACTCCGGCCAAAACACAGCGATTCTATAACCCAGCATAAATGCTTAGAAACAATCATCAAAAACTAATTAGCTCGAATAACGAGTGAGAAATTTTTGTATTTATTTGATTACAATAAATTGTAATACAACTTTTACTAACAATTTTAATATTTAATTTGTTATGAGAAAATAATGACACCTTAATTGCAATTAAATTTAATTTATCGTTAAAATTCATTTGAATTCATTGGGCGTGCGTGATTAGGTTAGTTCCTTTTAAAGGTTTAAGTTGTGGCGATGGATTAATGTTCGTCTGGCCATTTAAAATATTATTACCTTGATTGTGTCTACTGTTTTACAATTATATGAAAGCATTTTGTTTGAGATCTTTATTAAGATAATGTAGATATTGGACGTAAATCAGAAGTTATATTGTGCGATCTGCTGGAAAATTATCTAGCTTTTCTGTAAGTGAAAGCATCAGAAGACACCATGAACTCCGACTTCACAGCAACTGATATTTAGTAATACCACTCGAATCAACGTTATGGCGTTTGATTCAAGTTTTCAGCAGCCCGCTTGTAGATTTACACCATTCGAATTTGAAATGTTGAAACTTTGGACGATTCCACATGTTTTGACACTAACGATGTGTGTGGTAGAATGCATGAAAATGCCGAAAGGCAAAACTCCGGTCGTCAGCGACAAAACATGTGGAACCGTACAAAACTTCAACAGTTCAAATTTGATATTAAAATTCCTTGATTGAATTGGCATTTACTTGGCAGAACTCCATTATAACACGGTGAAAAAATAGCAATGTGTATTTGTTATATATAGTTATATTCATCTGTCACAAAATAAAATTAAAAATATTACTTTAAAAAAAAATTTTTTTTTCAGTATTTGTGGCCCGTAAATTTGCTTTTCCTTTATTGATTGAATTGGCATTTGCTTGGTAGAAATCCATTATAACACGGTGAAAAAATAGCAATGTATTTTAGTTCTACAATTTTTTTTATAAGATAGCTATTTCGGCGACCATCGTCAGAACTGTTTGTAGAAAAAAAATGTAGAATAAAAATACATAGCTACTTTTTCACCGTATTGTTTTTCGATTCTTTACTGGTCCGCATGTGTCAAAAGGTTAGGGAACAACTGGTGTAGCCGATTCGATGATCGCATGAAAAGTAAGCCTCCGCTACGAGTGTACTTTGAATTTGATTTATAAGCTCTACTGCCAAATCTGTATAGAAGAAAAGATTGATAGCGTTTAATTGCTCATTGTTTTCGCAGATTGCAGAGCTGGAATTATCACTGCGATTCGAACGCGTCTATTAAACTCGGCGCTATTATATACCGTTCTCTCGCTGTCAGCCTATGATCCGGTGATGGATTATATCGGCCAATGGTCTTATAGTGCAATCAATAACGTGAAACTATCAATTAATATGAAGATACGTTTGGCAGTACGAACGTTCCTCTATTGTATTAGTTGTTATTTGAAATTTACACAATAGTTCCGAAGTGCTTTAGGGAAGTGACCAAATTAATATCAACTTATCACATCTACTTAAACGCCACTGCAAGAGATTCACGCAAGAACGCAAATCTTCTTGATTTAATATAATTATCAGTTGTGTCTGTTAAATTTCTTAGAACAACTCATATTATATTCAATATTTAAACTATCTTTTAAAGCAGTATATAAAGGTAAGATTTTATGTAGTTAAATCATAGTTCTAACGATGACGTAGTGCGAAATAGTTATCAGCAAACATATCGAAAAAATAGAGTTAAATACCTTGATATTTTTGCGTTATGATAACTTTTTTATTACACTCGGTGTGCTGAAAATGACTTTCCTTGTTCATTAGATTTGGTATTATATATGTATATGCATATGTGTATTTGTGTGTGTGTGTTTGTGAGCATAATGCGTAGGGATTGCTCGGCTCTGCAGTGACTTGCGACTATCAAAAAATAAGTGTATACTTATGAGATGAAGGAGACTTAGATAGCTCTGATGTTAACGCGTCATAAGTCTTTCGCTCCGTTAATTTGATATTTAAAAAAAACATTCGATGTGTTACCATATATGATAGGTGTATCGTTTCTTTCGAGAAGCATCTTCAGACTAACTTTACCATAAGGCTGTAAGAATACAAAAAAGGCCGATGTATTAAATATATTGTTCAGTCGCTTGCTCCTTCCTTCATCTTGTATTAATATATTGTAGTACATTATACACACTTACAGTTTTCAAAGAACACAATTTCATTGCGTATTGTACACTAGACACCTATATTCAAATCAATACGATTTTATTGAAAGAGCTAGTAGCTATGTCAGTGCTCCGCAACTGATGTGCCTCGAGACGATGCTGATCATAATATATTCATTGGAATAATATGGTATTTATAAATTTAGAAGAAAAAATATATATGTAAAGAGATTAAACTGTACCGGAAGAATGAGTCATATGGACAAATGCATCAGTGGTGGATTAATCGCATTTTTATACATTTTGACCTGTGGTGTGCCGTGGGAGATAAAAGGTTTTGGAGTACTGACTAGCATGAACATACATGCAGAACCTCTTTGCCGCTGGACTGCGCGTTGCTCAATGTAATTATGTATTCCATAGTACAAAATATTCCTCTCCCTTTTTACCTCCAGCTCTTCAATTGTTTCCTTTTTTTGTTGGCCCTGGAATTCCTGGGTAATCACTAATGATCCTAGGACGATTTGGCCTTAGGGGCAACTCGCTGCCTCGGCATCGTTTTGTTATCTTAGTCGAGATTTTCATCGCCCGAGAGGTAAATACGCATCGGCTACAGTACGTTTGTTATATTAATTTTTCAATCATATTGTAATATAATGAAACCCCGATTCTGCGTCGCTTAGGGGGCTCATATACAATTTTTGGTTAGTTGATAATTCTGGCGATGAGCGAAACCGGTACTATTCTTATATTTTTAAGTTGTTTCTTTGCAGTTTGGCACGATTTAAACAAGGAACCCTCCTAATCGCTTAGTGTTCTAACAACAGATTTATCTTTATATTTGGAATCAAACATATGATCATTTGATGATGCTCGCGATGAGCAAAACCGGTCCCGATTACTATACTATATTACGATACTATAAAATTGTATCACCAATATTTAATAGAATTTTTTTATAGAGTGACAGTTGAACGAAGTTGTCTATACTTTTTTGTATGGAAAAACTAATGTGGTGCAGCAAAGAACAGGTTAACGAGTATATGCATATTTTATGCCGCAAAAGCGTATATTGATTTGTCTATAAGGACATTGTAATTGCCTCATATTATTATGAATAGTAACACTTACCTGTTTGTGAAATATTTATTCTTATATCCTGTTTCACTGGTCCAATTAGTGTCCAACGAAAGAATTCAAATTGTGTTAAGTGGCGGATATAATAACTAAATTCTTCTTGGAATTTGATCAGATATTTTCCTCCTACTGTATGTATGAGTGAAGAAGATGCTGTTGAATACGGGTCGGCCAGATTATAAATCAAATTTTAATTTATTGAAAATACATCACGTGAATTTTAAATTGCTGCTGCTATAATATAACTCGATTGAATTTACTCAGTTTTTTTAAAAATATAATTTATTAACCCTTTGTCTTCGAAAGTCTCGATCGTAGCGACATTGGATATTTTTCATCAGAGGCGGCACGCCGATGAACTATAGTTCACGGCGTATTTTTTTTTTGGTTTATTTTCAAATGTACACAATTTCATAATTTTAATTAACCAACTAACTACATAACTAATATTAATTTAAATTAACTAACTAAATATTTTTCATCAAACAAATTAAAAGTCTGTGATGAACTGAGAGTTAATATTATTATTGTAATAGATTTTTTTTATTTTTTCACCCTTACAATTATAGTTAAGCACTCTTTGATTCTTGAGGTATTGTTGAGGTGATCATTTTAACTATGTGGCTTATATTATATGACGTGACATATTCGTACGTTATTACATCGCCAATCGCTCATCGAAATCTTTGGGTAATATGCCCAACATTAACCCGTTCGCTGCCAATTCCCTCAAATTATATTTCCAACTTAAATTTCAAAAATAATTTAAATAGTTTCGGTGCTTAAGAACCTCTGGCGATTATCACGACAAATCAGACTGAATTTAATACAAAAATAAACTTTTGCAAAACAGTCTAAGTACTGTCGTCTCCAATTTCGAATTGTCGAAACTGTACGATTGCACATGTTTATGAACTGCCAGTTCTGTCATACCCGTGTGATAGAATACCTGAAGATGCCAAAAGGCGAAACCCGGGTCGTCAGTGAAAAAACATACGGAACCGTACAAAATTTCAACAAATCAAATGTGAAAATAGTACTTAATATTGAGTTTTAATTATAAAATTATTCTGCGTTTTCACCAGTGGCACCTAACACCATATAAGTGACACTGCAATTAGCCGTCTTAACAGATAAGACGTTAGCAATCTGTGGGTTTAAGTAATGGCGATAAGGCATGCACGCGAAACAATATGGCATAAACTGCAATTGTAATTAGTTTCGCTGCAACAATGACATCTTGTGGAAATAAGCAAGTTACATATGAGATCAAACAATGCGCAATTAAATTAAATGTTTTACAAAAGTTGTCTCGATGTATACAAATTGTTATTATGTTTATATTTATAATTATTACAATTGCTTTTTATAATTGATTAGAGAGAATTATACATGCATAAAAACTTGTTTGTATTATACAAAGCATTCGCACATCGCTTATTAAAACAATACCTCGAACATCACACGACGAAAGTTTAACAGGAGCTGAAAAACACAGTGGCCATATCGCAGTGTTTATTGCATTACGATCCGTACATTGTTGTGGGTAAATATGCATATATTTCTGGTTTTTATTAACCAAACGAGATATTTGGTAATAATTTTGGTGTTGAAATAATAAAACGAAAAACGATTAGTATTATTTTCACAATTTTATATCATTCAGATCAGGAACGGTTTCGCTCATAGCGAGCATTATATGTGCAAAGCCCATGTTGCATATAATAAAGCATATGTTGCTATAGTAAAAGAATCTGAAACAATTTTTCTTCCAGTAGGAAGTAGAATAATCATAAAAACCGTAACATTGCCTTCAATCCTTTTTTTGGCTAGCATCTCCTATCTTTACTCGACGCAATTGAATCACTGGAATAAATTCGATATTATGTCGTAGTTCCCAAAAAAAGTATGCGATTTTTTTCTTCTGTTGATGATTTTAGCAATTTTAGGATTGTAGGAATAGTTGCAGCGGTTGGCGGTATATCGACAGTAAAATGCTGTATTTAAAAACAAAACGTTTTGTTCCGTTTAGTGTACAAAAGACCTTGCTATGTGTAGTGAACATTTCTTACATATATACAATATATAATCACCAATGAGGTCTGTGATGATGTCATGATTTTATGACATGTGTTAGATTCTTGCGTGGGACAAATGTGAAAATTACAATAGAAATTCAATGTGAAAAAAATATGGCGTCAGCCCTTAATAGCATACCACAGCTTTATCGACTCGTCCTTGACTTGTCAAGGTCTCCCGGGGACGGTCTTCTCAAATTACCTACCTGACCCTCACTAATCCGGAATCTCTTGTTACCCACCTTTCCTACCTATCGTAAAATAAAATAATAAAACAAGACGATTTAATACTCGAGCAGGCCGATCTCAATTTCACTTCAAAATCGATTATGTGGCACGCCGCGTGAGATGAGCGTTTGCATCGCCAACAGTAGTAAATATAACCCAGTGAAAAGCGAAGTAGGTTAACTGATATTTTTGAATTAAGCATTATATTTAATCTACATAGTGCAAAAAATATATTTCAATTGTTGAAACTGTGTTTAATTCCCCACGCTCTGTCATGCAAGATCCGAGTTTTGCCTTTCGGTATCTTCAACTATTCTATTAGATTGATGCAATACAACTAACAGTCAATCTATAATATCGACTGAAGGTGCTAGATGGAATTTCAATATCTAATTTAAATTGTTCAAAACTTTGTACGATTCCACGTGTTTTGTCGCTAACGACCCGGGTTTCGCCTTTCGGCGTCTTCAGGCGTTCTATCACACGAATGCAACAGAACTGACATGTGGTATCGTACAAAGTTGTAACAATTCAAATTTAATAGTCAATCTATTGTCTACTTATTTTAAATAGGTAGGTTAGTTAGGGTCAACAGTTTATTTGGAACAATGAAATATAAACGTATTTTCAATATTTTTCATTAGGATACTGACACAGAGGTGGTATTTATTTTTCAATTATTTCTGAAATGCCACAACTTTGTCACCAAATTATTGAAATGTAATTAATATATATTTCTTTTCGATATCAAACATAATTGGATTGAAACTTTATACCACTGTCTTCGAAGGTTGACACGTCTTAATTCATCGTCCATTACCGAAACGACAACTTTAATTGCGTGCCATCATTGGTCGAGTGCATTGGGTTAAAAATCTGTGTGCATTTTATTTGTTGTTTGAACTTAAGATTTTTATCGCACTTGCAAAATGAATGCATTTGCTCTTATAAATCAAAGTTAACAATTCATTGTTTCGAATTAGGCTGTGTGACGCTATTTGTCATTGTTTATCGGTCACCGTTCGCGAAAGATGCTTTACCACACACGCCGCGATCAAAGGGTTGATCCGACTTCCCTTTCGTTACTTTTTTTTTAGTTTTTTTTTGATCCCCTGAAACTGGAAAAGGGTTAATAAAAAGTTAGACATAATGAGTGTATATGTTTGTTGTGTTTTTTGTGTTCATGCTGTGATTTACTTGTCGATTAAAAAAATGAAAATAAAACTCGAAAGGAATGCCTGTAGGTTGTCAAATTTATTTTATGGGTTATTTGAATAGTGAATAACTCATTTGAATTTGTTGAATCTTTGGGTAAAGTAATGAACCAAATACATTTTTTGTTCTGTTTTACGTAAATGAAATATTTTTTGAATAGAGTTGAACCTTGATTTTAGAGTGGAATCGAAAAAATACCAAAATTTTTTACTGATGTATATTTACATATTTATTCAATATAAATTATTATTTTTATTGATAAATTCAATTTTAATTTTAGCTCAACTTTCTCATGCCCAAACGTAAAGAAATCATCCCCCAATCGTCAGAATATTTTTAATATCTATTTTAATATTGGGGGTCCTGTAATGAAACCAGAAGCAGTAATTAAATTTTCATAATACTTCTTTGTGCCTAGATTATCTAAAGAAGCGAAAGAATAATCCAAATGAAAATGTACCGTCACTGGTAAAAATATTATATATCAATTAATACTACGAAAATATCCAATACTAACCATATCAACGATGGTGTTATAATGAATGTTGGTTATGACTTCTCTGAATATTCTGTAACGAATCTATAATAATCAGGGATGTGTAGTCGTTAAAAAAACACAACTCTGACAAAAAAAAAAGTTTGATTTTGTTAGGGTTGTCTTCTACCTTCTCTATTTATGTGCATTGAATTATAGATCAACCAACCAATCCGACAAATGGTTCATTGATATTCTTTTCAAAATCCTCGTATCAAAAAAATAATCGGACTCTCTCGTTTTTCACGACTCCGTGATAATAATATTATTGGAAAGCTTGGAATAAAAAACATTTTCACTGGTAGTAGTATATTTCAAATAATGGTAACGTGATTGGAAATTTGCTGGCATGTGTTTTGACTGAAGCGTCAGAAAAAATACGTCAATAGTAGAATCATTTTCGCTGTGTCATATATATATATATATATAATATAATATAATATACGATTGAACGAAACCAAGAAGTAGACTATATCTACTCAAGGAAAAATTCCGATAGCAGAAAAAAAATTTCATTATCATATGTTTTTTTGCAAAACCAATACTTCATGCAGTTTGCGATATTTAATACAAAAAATGTGTGTAAAGATTCCCTTTCACAAAACACTTGTCTTGTTCGGTCGGCGGCGTGATTCACCTACATTCCTTGGCTCCACAAAGGTAGATAACCTTTATTTTTCGTATTAAATCCTGCAACCCCTCCCCTCCACTACCCATTCACGAAATAAAAACAGCTGAAACCACCGCTTGGAGCCATTGTTGATTCCGGAGACGGCGGCTCTTTTGTCTACGTAATCGCGTTGTACAGCCATAAGGCCTGGACCAGAATGAGATCGTCTGCGTTCCACGGTCATCGGATCGCTGACCAATTGCGTTCATTATGAGTTAGGGGTCGTGAGGAATCGTCAATTGGATGTAGAACAAGTTTTACCGGCATTTTTTCGTTTTGTTTTTAACCTGCTCCCTGCCAAGCCTCGTGAAGGATATTGCAAGACCGGATATTTAAAAAAATGATTCCTTATTATTTGTGCCAAACAAAGTAATGATAACTAACTCAAATGAGGCTATATCTCGATACAAAAAAATACTCTTATTCGAATTTTTTGACACTGTTAATTCTAACATGGTGAAAAAATAGCAAAGTATTTTAATACTACAAAATTTTTATAAGATATAGTTGATAGCTATTTCGGCTCACCATCGTCAGATTTAACGAAAAAAAGGACATTTCTATTTTTTTGCCGTGTTATAATGGAGTTCTACCAAGTTATTGCCAATTCAATCCATAAACTTAATTCTTTTTATATTTTTAAATGTCAACTATCAACACACTGCAATGGTTATACACAAGAAAGACTCGAAACTTTTTACACTTTTATATTTGTGAATATCTTCTATAAACACACTTTGGTTTTCGTCTCAACAGTTTAGACGTTAGTAAAAGGGTTCCCATATCGATATTTCATTAAATAACTACCAATATAAGAAGGGTTTATAGAAAACACAGCAATTGTACCGTTCTTCTTGAAAGAATCGAACATTTACTGTCTGGGTTCTATAACTGGCGAGATACTATAGTCTTTCCGGATGTTTATTTATATTGAAGTTATTCTGTAATATTTAACCTTTTGCGCATTCCTTGGTGGCTAATTTTCGTAGGTCTTTCGCGATCAATGTCAATTTTCAACTGATATCAGCTGGCAGTCAAACGGTTAGGAACGATGACTGTCGTAAGATTATCAAAAAAAAATGCGAATGTAAAACTTGTGTTTAACATCTTAATTTTAATTAGTTGTTACAAGGTTAAGACTGAAATTTTAACTGGGTTAAATATAACATGTTTCTATAAAAATAGAGGATATTGCATTATATAATTATTTTCATTATTGTGATTATTTTTTTCAATAATATACATATGTTACATCGACCTCAAAGTGTCTTACTAAATTATAAGCGATTGTACAATATGATATAAACTGAAATACTTAACCTATTCTCAGCTGAGCTGTTTTAATGATGTTCAATACTAAGTATAATATTGTACTTATTTTATATTTAAGTGATTTATGATATCGACTGATGGTGTGAAGGAGTTTCAATATCAAAATTAAGTTTTTAGCGTCAATAAAACTTATCACAGGCAGTTGAATGTTATTATTAAAAAATCAACATTGAAATTTATTTATATGTATCATAGCCTTAGGGTTTGTTTACCTTTTTAATTAACTTCTTTGATATATAACCGATGCTATCTGTTCATCTTATATCAGTTTTATCGCAACCGTGTGATTTCGAAAGGCGAAACCCGGGATTTTAGTGACAAAACATGTGGAATCGTACAAAGTGTCAAATTCAAATTTTATGTTTGAATACTATTGGTACTATTGTATAGAGGTCATCAGGAGAAATTGTGCAATCATTCAACACAAAATTGTTTTCACATAGTTCACACTTAGTAATTTTGAGTATGATCAATCAACACACTGCAATCTTCTGCTTGTACAGGTGAGACTTTAGCATTCAGAGGGTTAATCGAAAAGCTGAATCGCATAATAGCGAATAAAATAAATGCAAAGGATCGAAAGTAAAATTTATAATCACCAACATATAATTCAAAGCGGGCCATAGAGACAGTAATGTCAAACGTTAGACTCGAGTGCAAAAGGTGACACGACTTGACATTTTGGCAGACACGCATGGCATACGGACGATACTCTCAAACAACAGTCGACTTCGCTTGCGTCTCTCTTGTACATAGTGAAGTCTGAAAAATTATCAACAATTTCCTTATACGTGCATTATCTTGAGGCATTCAATATGTCTCGTTAAAAATATAAAAACCATTAAAAGAAACGCAAAAAACTTTAAGCTTGCTTGAGCTTAATGCGAACAAAATACTAAACCCTACTTGAAGATTTTTGCAAATTGGTGACAAAGGTCAATGAAAAGATTTATTTTTTATAAATTTTTAATCCATTATCTTCCAAGCCGCGTAATAGGATACTCTTACACTGAATACTTCAGAAATTACTTCAATGCGTGTTAACCGAAGGTATGGAGATCAACATTATGACTTTCTCTATATTTTAACCCAACAATTAGCTCTTTTACGAAGGTTTTAATACTGTTAACAATCTCATATATTTTTGTATCAATTTACAGCAATCGGCCGTCTTAACAGTTGAAACGTTAACAATCTGAAGTGTAATGGTTAACAATTACAATTTACCTACTTTTAAGATTATTGGTGATAACTTCTTGGTGAAAAGCAGGGTTGTACAATCGGAATCGTGAAAACGTGCAACTTCATTTAGACGATTTTGAAAAATATATCAATGAACATCTTGCTGGATTGCTTGTTTTATCCTTAGTTTAATGCACATACATAAAAATGAAAGGTAGAAAAAAACCTTACAAAATTAAACTATTTTTTACTCGTAGTCGTATTGTTGGTTAATGGTGGAGTATGAATGTGTTTTTTAATAACTGCATAGCCCAGGTGGAAAGACTTCATTTTGAAATTAATTTTGACACACCGAATTCAAAAGTTTCGTCATCACTGATGAAAAATTTAGGCGCTTGCAATCGTTGTTGTGATGAATACATGACTAGCGACGTGCTGTTTTTGACGATGTTCGATGTGTGTTATAATCACATATTAAATCGCTGTTGTACGCGGTAAGTAAAGTATATTTATTTTTTGTATATCATTGCAAATACAATTTACCACCATGCCGTCATCTTCTCGAACGATGTCTGTTCGCTGCCTACTAATTAGTCAAAAATGTTTACATAAAATTTATTGCATCATCGGCTGTCGATGTTTACCTCACATATCGTGCTTCGTGAAAAATATATATTGAATTCCTTTATTGCGGTGTCGAATGAGATTGCATTTTTGTCTGTGACAAATCGAGTACAATGATGCTTTTCCTCTGAGCTTGAAAAACTACAATAAGACTTTATTGATTGAATTTGCATTTACTTGTTAGAACTCCATTATAACACAGTGAAAAAATAGCAATGTATTTAAGTTCTACAAAATTTATATAGTATGTAGTTGACAGCTATTTCGGCTAGTCCTAGATCTAATGAGAGCGTATTTTTTTCACCGCACCGCGAAAGCCAATAAAAAAATTAAAGAATTCAGAATTCTTATTTTGGCTTTGTATAAGTCGAAATAACTTTATTTATTTGGTAAAAAATTGAGAAATTAAGGAGTGCAAGGTTATCGCGCTTAGAAAATAGAAATGATTTATAAATAGTAGATAGTATTGCTAATTATAATAACAAAAAACTTAACTAAGAAAGCTCAGCTAAAATTGTTAAGAAAAATATTGAACTAAACTCATTCTCGTCCACGTGAGATATATCGACACCCGAAACAATACTTATATAATTGTTTATGCTCTTACCAGTGGTATCTCTTTTGGCAAGGTATTTAGAAGAACAAACGATTCATATCCACGATTTCTCAAAAAAAATATCAGGAACATACAATTTGACATTATCCAGGATGGCAGAATTCTTATTTTTACCTCGTATAAGTTGAAAGAAGTATGTAGACAGGTGTATTTTTTCAAACTTAACTATTTAAAGCGAGTATGGATAAAAGAAAGTCTTTTAAAATCTAATAAGTATCTCAGTAGGGAAAGAGTTAAAACAATAGTTGATGTGGCACGTCTGTAAGTAAAAAAAATACCCATTTCTTGCTCAAGCCTCAAATATATTATATTTAGATAGTAAAATTTACGTTTATCTCTGCTGCAGTTATCCATTCAAACGTTTATTGTGTCGAAAATATAAGAACGTATAATATATCCGATTGTAATCAGTATAATTTTGAATCAGCGGACTTGTTGACGATTGCAATTCCGGCCTTAGTAGAACACCGTTTTTTTCCCACCACTACACATGCAGTTAAGTACGGCGTTAAATTGCGGTAACGTTCATTAAATATAAAATTTTCTTTACGTTTGGACATGTATGGAAATAAATTATTGCCTCGCGCTCGCTTAATGATATTTCATTTGCCGAATGACGTATGTGTGCGCGCAGAATGCATACATAATAGACGTATTTTTCTATGAAAATATTGCACATTGTTTGCCAATCAAACGTATACCGGTGATAGTGTTTATTTAATTTTTTTTATCTCTTTACTATTTAATTTTGCGCATAATCTACGCTCTACCAGCAGCTGTTGTCAGCCTGATTAAAATGAGAATTATTAAAGTGCTGCTTGGATCTTTAAAGTTGATATTTAATCTTAAATTATTAATTGTCGTTTATTATTGTTCATATAATGTTTAATTCTTATCGTCAATTGCCAACTTATACTATTATAATATATTAACAATGAGTACATATTTCTAAGTCTAAAATTTCTCAATTGCATTTTAATAATAACCGATTATTATTTTTTGCAGAATCCTTTTATGAATGTTCCATTAACAGTATTTATCGTTAATCAAACTTATGATAAGCAATTGCGTGTTATTATTATTAGATCAATATTATTCAAAATTATTTTAGTTGTCGTTTAGTTCTTGTCTTATGTGTTATTTTTTTAATTAACTCCTTTGGTATATAAACGATACTAACTGTTTATTATGTGTCAGTTCTGTTGCATCCGTGTGATAGAATGACTGAAGATCCCGAAAGGCGATAACCGGGTCGTAAGTGACAAAACATGTGGAATCGTACAAAGTTTTAACAATTCAAAATTGGGTCTATATTTTATGTATTGGATAAATAATGCGATGTAAACACTCAAATGGCTGTCAGTTCGAGTGCATCGGTGTACGAAAATCACTGCTGTGTGAATAGTTTTGAAAATTTTCGAAAAGTGTTAGAAGTAAAAAAAAAAAATTCTGTTTACAAATTTGTTTTTAGCGCAATTTCGTTAATATCCGCTGTTGCAAATGCGTTATACTAGAACTTATGTCTTGCGAGATTATCATTATTCATTTGAAGTATACCATGAAGCATTAGAATAAACAATATCTTCTTGTCAGATTTGTATCAAATATCTATTACGTGACTATATCATACCTTTTAGTTCATTACAAACGTGATATTAGAATCTTTCTTATTGACTCTAATATAAACTAACTCGTGAATCACGGAATTGCAAATTAGCATTTTAATATAAACAAAAGGCGACCTTCATATGCTTGATTAACCAAAATTTACATGAATAAAATTATTGTGTTCAGGTATTTCTCAGTACATTATTGGTTGAGAATTAACATCAGAAATGAAAACATGCTGTATTTAGTGACACCAGTCAAATCTGCTCTAAGTGTGATGATATTTGATTCAAAATTGCATTATTTTAATTCATACCAAAATTGAGCTGTTGAAACATTGCATGATTTTCCACATGTTTCATCATTAAACATCTATAGAATGCATGAATATGCCGAAAAAAACGTCGAATCGTAAAAGTTTCAACAATTTAAATTTGATGTTGAAGTTCCTTATAATACATATTATAGTAAGGTATGTTAGGTTAGCTTAAGATTAACAAACCAATCCGGCAAATTGTTCATGGATATATTTTTTTAAATCGTCTCATCGAAAAGTAGTCGGAGTATCTTGTTTTGAGTCTTGAGTCTGGCCAAAACACTGCGACTCCACGACTCCGAAACATTTTGTTTCACCACTGATATGGATATTATGTTATGTGTGATTGGATCATTCTACGATAGAAAATAGTCGCAGAGCATTTCCCAAAACTAGTTTAAAATTATCTGCAATATGTACCTGATTTATATTTCTATGATATTTTTATACGATACGGGTAGACGAGAGAGAGTTCGTCGTCAAACCGCGTGCGCCTACATTACTGAGATTGCGCAGCGGTCGACGAACTGTTTTGCAATCTGCTCCGTCGTCGTCCGTGCCAATCTTTTGTCTTGTTTTTTTTCAGTCCATCATAAATAATAATAACGCGTACCTACTTATTTATTCCGTTCCGCGCCATGACATGACCTTAGGTGCTTTAAATGCCGATGGACCGTTTAACGAGGACCGGGTCTTCGCAGTTGTTTAAGCTGAAATGTGCTTATGCAGTCAACTACTGTTTGAACGGCGAAACAAGAATCACTGTCCCAATCATTTCTTACGTTGTGTGAAATGGTAAAGCCTATTGTCTTGGCGATGTCATTTAAGCCAGTTTTCTTCAACCTTTTTACATCCGCAGACCGGTGAAAATTGGGAAAATATATACCGGATCCGCATCCACCGATACACATACATACATACACTCAGCTCTTGACTTACGACGGAATATTAAAAAAAAAATACATGTTAAACAAGAAAAATATATTCATTAGTACTATTTCAAAAATATGTTCTATGATCGGGATTGGTTTCGCTCATCGCAAGCTCATTCAAATGATAGGGCGCAACTTGTTAATTACCAGTATCGGTGAAACCCGATATTTTGGGGGCGTTTTTATTCGAAAATTATCAAATTTTACTTGCAGTAAACTATGTTTTTTTTTTAAATGTTACATCGTTAAAAAAATCGAAATAAATACAGTGAAACCTCGATTTTACGTTTTCCAAGTGACCCTGAAAAAATAACGGTAATTGCGGGAAACGGTGAATGCGGGAAAGCTTCAAATAATAATAAACAAGTAAAAAATATTTATTTATTAGTTACTTGTACATACTGTATATAAATTTATTTTTTAAAAAAGTCCTTTATGTTCGTTTGCTTCTTTGTTATTTGACACTTTAATCGGAACAAAGACTTGTTTCTAAGCTTGTGACTAAAAGTTTGTATGTACAGGAATCATTATTACCATGCAACTCGACGCGTTTTTTTTTTGCGAAAATTCGCATGCGCATTCGCTACATGAATCAAACTTATAAAAAAAATATGTATAAAATTTTCAAAAAATATATTTTTTTTTTTTTCTGTAAAATAGGCATATAGTGAATATAATATACATATTTTTATTTTATTTGTAATTCTTCATTTTATGGTATTTCACAAAGCAATCGCCAACATGGTAACTTGGCTTATTTACGCAGGTCTCGCAAAACAGCCGTGTTTCCGATCTCCTGCCAGAAATTTTTCTATTAGAACATACTGCACAATCCTTCTTAAGCCCTGAACGTAATATATGTAATTTATCTGCAAGACGGTCTTCTGTAGGAACAGTTGAAGTACGCATTCGGAATCCACCATGCATTTCGATGACAACACTTATTGATATTACGAGAGCCGACTATCTTTGGCTATGATTTTTTATTAGAAATGACTCCCCAATGATCTATTATTATGATCTAGTTGAAATCGACCAATAAAAAATGTTAAAAGTATACAAAAAATGACTTTATAAACATGCCATCACTGCGGCGGCATCCGAGTAATACGAGAAACTTACAATGCCGCCTCTATGGCGGCATTCGAGTGCAAAGGGTTAATTAAACTCGAAACTATTCATACATGATTATAAGTAAACTATTGAATAAATTTCAATTACATTTTTAGTACACACAAAAAAGATCGGTAGGAAAATGTTTAATATCGATTTTTACTGACTCAATTTTTAAAAATCCACTTAAATAACTACTGAAAAATCTTTTTGGCACTGTGCGTGTTTATTACCAACAATTATTATGACGTTGCTGAAATCAACTTTTAATAAATTCAATAATGGATTGTAAAAAAATAGCTAAATAATAAATCAGTTGTTATAATTTTTGGATTGTAAAATGTGTGCTAAGAATAAATTCACTGTTGACGTATTAGTGGGTTTGTATTAATCTTGATATATGTTATAATATCTTAATCAGTTGTTTTAAGCTCAGAGTGTTTTTGATTAATTTATTTTTGCCAACACCCGCGCAGTATTCAATGCATTCTGCGACATTGACTTTTCCATCTTGGGATATATTTTTTTATTCGAAATTCTTTTGTATTTATCCCACGGTTGGGCTACCAAATTCAAAGACATTAATTGGCCCGTTCGATTAATTAGCAAAAAGTGTGCTGGAAATAATTTCTTTTGAATGAATTGAATATAATTTGTAGAGCGAATTACTGAGTTTGGTATTCCAATTAAAAAAAAAAAAGAATTTATTTTATCGACTGAAGGTCTTTGTTGGTGGAATATACAATTATTTTTGAATTGTTGAAAATTTATACGGTCGCCTTTCGGCATCTTCAGGCATTATATCATACAGATGCTATAGAACTTACATACAATAAACAGCCGCCAGACGAGTTACATAGACTCTAAGGCTATAGGTAGAATCCAAACAAACAGCTGAAATAACTTTCTATACTTATAATGACACTCAATTGCCTGTGATAAGTTTTATAAACACTAAATACTGTTCTAAATAAATCTTCTACAACAAATAATAAACAAATATCAACCTACTTACTCCAAAATTGTGGGTAACTGTGGGAATTAACCATCAGTTGATGTAATATAGGAATTTAATTTATACGATTATCTGCTTATTGAACTATTGAACTAATCTCACATAAGGTAAGCATTGTTTTCACTTAATAACTTTTTTTTTTAAATGCTCAATACTGAGTTATTTCTCTTTTAAGTTATCTACTACTATGACTTCTTGGTGGAAAAGCATTAAATTTTGATAATTAAGTCCACTTTTAGGTTACTTGATAATACTTGCGATGAGAGAAATCGGTCTTTCGCTTGAAAGTTATAAAATTGTGGAAATTCTTCAGAATAAATTATATTTCATTTTTTGAAGCCTTCTCGTCTGCCCGACCGAATCCAACTCTCTCATATAATATTTTTCATTGTCAACTATCTCATTTCGTATCTGAAAATCTTTTTCTATCCATTCACCAGGAAAGACCAACAAATTATTTAAATCAATTTACGATATCGACTAAGGGCGCTTGATAGAATTTCAATTTCTTGTGTTTCAATTGTTGGGATTTCGTACTTTTCCGCAATGTCTGAAGATGTCGAAAGGCGATTCTCGGGAGATGACTGACAAAACATGTGTTATTGTACACAGTTTTAAAAATCGATTGAATTCACATTTACTTAGTAGAACTCCATTATAACACGGTGAAAAAATTACAATAAAAATCAGTTATAATTTTTTTTTTTTTAATAATTGACAGCTATATCGGCTTACACCCTCACCAGAACTATATAGGGTGTAAGCCGAAATAGCTATCAACTATCAACTATAAACTTCATAATTTTGTAGAGTTTAAATACATCGACATTTTTTCGCCGTGCCCTAAATCTTTATTCGAATTCTTGTGTAGGAGATCTTTTTTTTGTACGACCTTAAAAAAATGTTAATGTAAAATAGTGCATTTCCGCGTGAAAGCATATTTGTCGCAATATGTTCCGGTAACGGGAAACACACGACCGAAACTTGTTAACTACCTGGTCGTAAATAAATAATTATTACCGTTAAAAATGTTGAGAAGTCTACATTGCGCGACCATTTCAATCTTTTCATCTGTTGGCATATTTATCATACATACTTCTATAAACGAGTGGAAAGGTAATATGCAAAGTCACCGTTCATCAGGGCTTGCCAACAAGACTCGCAGACGTTCGATAATGCGGCGCGTACAAAAGAAATCGCCTAAAAACCTTACTTTCATATGATTTGATAAATAATTAAAAAATTAACAAAAATATAAAAAAACCTAACGGCTCTCGACTGGTTTCGTATATCGCGAGCATTATCAACATATTGTCATTATCATCTGTTGATAATCCTCATGACATAATATTCCATATGGACGAAAGTGAGTTCAGGCGAATACTATTTTTTTATGTATTAAAAAAGATTGGACATGAGCGTGCATGGTTGACTTTCTTGCTATCCTTGATTTTAATCTTGTTATTTATTTCTTCGATTTTCAGCATTAAATTTTTATATAATTTATGATATCGACCGAAGGTGCTTGATGGAATTTCAATATCAATTTGAATTGTTACAACTTTTTAAGATTCCTCATGTTTGTCACTAACGACCCGGGTTTCGCCTTTCGACATCTTCAGGCATTCAATCACACGTATGCAACAGAACTGACAGTTCTTGTAATTTCAAATTCTCAAATTAAATTTTAAATACTTTGACGTTGAAAAGGCAATAAACTAAAAAAAAATCATCAAAAACACTATATCTGATCTATAACTGTTCCCTGCTAAACCATATAAAAGATAATCCAACCGCATTTTTTTCTCATAATAATTATATAACGTGGTGTAACGAAATTATCACTTCGAATCAGGCTATATATGTCAGTATAAAAAATTGCTCTTACACGAAAGTTTTGACACGGTTAACTCTAATTCCAATTTTATTTTGTTAGTAAAATATAATTCTTTCCCATCGAGAAGTCACAGAAACCATTTAAAATATATCGAATTTCCTCCTGTCGAACTATAGACAACGCAGAAAAAAGCACAAAAATATTTTGTTTTTTTATTCATATAATATCGTAGAATATAATATTTTACGATGTTGATATTTTGGCGTGCGTGGTCGGTAATATCAACAATCGAAAGTCAATTATATTCGTTAATTTTGCAATATATAAACGTAAATACGTGCATTTAATATCATGCGACGCTATAAAGACCAAAATCTTATGCTAAATTGCATTTTATACGAATAATATGTATTCAAATGAATTCAGAAATTCACTTTTTTGTTGACCCAGACTTCTTTCTATATTTGAATCTGTGTTATTGTGGTAAACACGAAAATTTGGCAAACTTAGTTTTCTTCCTGCCTGCATATATTATATTTTAAATAAAATTTGTACAGATGTTTTATAATTCAAACAAGTCAACTATTATATAAACAGGTAAGAAATTGTTGTGTTTCATTTTATTTGATCCTTCACAACTTTCGGTACATCACTACGACGCACCTCTGTAAAATGTTGTCGTAAATACGAAATTGTCTTTTTAGGTTATAACTCTTGTTTTTTTTTCTATTTAAATATCTTCAATTTACAACAGCGCTATCGACTGAATGGGCATTTACTTGTGGAACTCCATTATAACGCGGTGAAAAAAATAGAAATGTATTTTATTTCTACAAAATTTATGGGGTATATTGTTGATAGTTATTTCGGCTTACGAGATTAAAACAACTTACCGATTCCACACGTTTTATCATTTGACGAACCTGGTATCGCCTTTCGATATCTTCAGGCATACAAATCACGCGGACGCAACAGAACTGACGTACAATAAACAGTTAGCATCGTCTATATACTAAAGTAATTAATTGCAGGAAAACACACACCCCAAGGCAAGCAAAACAGAACGGCAAAGAAGAGGCGAATATTCCAATACAACAGTTGGCCCTAACGCTGTTATTTTTATTATATTTTAGTATGTCAATTTTGAATCAGCTGTTGAGACCAGGGCGGTGTTTTGGCCGGACGTGAAAAAGGAGCGACTTTGACTCCTTTTTCGATTAAACGTTATTGAAAAATATCTCAATGAACAATTTTCCGGATTTGTTGGTTGATCTTTGTGATTTAATGCTCATAAATGCGAAAGATAGGAAAAAAATCGCGACAAAATCAAACTTTTTTTTAGATGTAGCCGTGTTGTGGGCTTATATTGGAGTTGGGTTTGTGTTTTTTTCGTGACTGCATAGCCCTGGTTGACATGTTAGCTGTCTTGAGCCTGTCTTAACACTTAGATATACCGTTTTTGTACTATTTGCGAGTATTAAAATAAGAACACGCTTTTTTGTTTACGTTTACCACCGTTACAAAATATTCTTGTGTGGCGGTGACACACAATTCAGTATGCGTTGCGTTTGTTTATTATTATTATTATAAAATGGTGCTAGGGGCCGTTCAGGTCCATGGCCGACTGCACAACCTCTCTCCAGGCATCTCTGTTGCGTTTGTTTGCATTTCAAAAATGTTTTTATTCAATAGTTGCACGTACTCGCCACCGATATTTCGCACCTGCATACTATTTCCTTTTATAGAAGCGTTTCTGTGATTTTTTGCGTCTTTTACGGTTGTTTTTTGCCGTTACAAAATTTAACGCGCATTACATTACATTGCTGCTAATTTGAAAATATAATATCTAACGAGAGCCAAGCATTAGTTATTGACAGAAATTTAAATATTTACGTGGTTGTACACATTTATATTATAACGATTTTTCGAAAACATAATGTTTAGCACCATGGTTGTTATGGTTTATTACGGGCAGGCCCCTCGCAATGGTCTGAGAAGCGGCGACCGACTTAAATTTTTTTTTCATTTAAAATTTTGTGTGATGATTTATATCTATTGATTTCCAGCTGTTCCAAAACAGTCATCTTGCGACCTTTATTACAAAGATATAAACGCTAGGCGTCTAGTATGATATCGATTGATACGATATAAATTTAAAAAAAATGTAATTCTTTCAAAATTTCCAGGTATATAAAATCAGAAGTTCAAGAACGTGAGAAAATAGTTTTCTGGTAATCATACGATATATTTGTAAATGAAGTAAAACAGATAAATATGTTAAGCATGTTTTAATACTATTTTGTAATTAAAATAAAATCAAGCGAACAAAAGTTCATAGTTAATTACGAAATATTTATTAGCAGGAATAATGAATTAATTATACATAAAGGTATAGTTGATAGCTGTTTCGGCTCACGCCATCGTCAGAAGTATGCTTAAACGAACATTTGCTTATTTATATATAGCTGTGTAGAAAAGGTACACAATACATTTTCTCTCCTGTTTTAACGACATAGCTTATTTCCTGCTAGCAATAAAATTCAAAATTTTGAAAATTTAAATGAAACTAAACATGCGGCTATTTCAATCAGCTTAATAATTGTACGGAACGGTTGTTGTGGTTTATTATGGGTAGGCAATAGCCCTTCGCAATGGTCTGAGAAGCGGCGACCGACTTACATTTTTTTTGTTCATTTCAAATTTATTGTGATGATTTATATCTATTGATTTCCAGCTGTTCCAAACCGTCATCTTGCGACCTTTATTACAAAGATGTAAACGCGTAAGCGCTGAGTTTGAATTACACTAAAATACATTTCTAATACAATAAATAAATTTTAAGATGAACTATACCTACTGCTCTTTTAAAATGATGCGCAATTTAATATCGTCGCAGTTATACATAAAGCTGGCGGTGGCATGTCGCGCAGTCGTTTCCCACACATTGTCAATTTTCCGTTTCTTCGGCCGCCGCCCATTAGAACTCGTTACGCCGACACACATTTTATGTTATTTCCCGCCGTCTCTAATCGATATGTCGATTTTCCGAACATCGTTCTTTCATTGCATTGTCGTTGCGCTGCGCTAGTATTTCTATTGCAGACGAAGAAAATGGGAAAGCGGCACATTTCTCAAATGCGTCGCTCATTCTTTATTTACAGCAGAGTTCTCCAAACTACGGCTCTCCATAGTTTATTTTATAACCAAGAATAACAAATGAAATGCGTAAAATACACGGTGTTGGCGTTCATATTCCTAGTGGCGTATCACGAAACGTAATATGCAATGATTATTAGGTTTTTCTAATCGTTAGCATCATCGCTTGGTGTTTTTATATGGCCTAATGCGTGACTTTAAAACAATGAGCGATCCTTTCGCCTTTTCGGCATTCTGAAGGTTGTCGGTGTTCAAATTTGTCGACTTGCGGCAGATGGCTTCAAATGCGAGCCGCGTACCATTCCGGGACATAGCACAGATATGGTGTTTTGATTCTCCAATCGCTGTTTGAATATTTCAAATGTTTGTCGGCAACTCTCACTAGCAATGGAAATGAGGTATTCATGTCAAATTCGATTGTATATATTATATTATAATGATATAATGTTTATCACTAAATGCAAAATACGGGTAAGTAAAATAAAAATACAATTTCGACATACTCTTTATAATAATGGTTCTCGTGTAAAATTTCACTGTGGCCGCATTATAAACATCATACTGTGCCAATGTCTCGTGGCCTCACCGAATGTGATAAAAATAATTTCGATATTTATTTTTTTATGTAGTGCTTTACACTGAATGATCTTTCACAATATACAGTTGTTGGCAAAATCGACAAAATTAACAAAGCAATTGTTGCTAATTCTTTATATTGACTTGATTCATGGTCAACGTATAACATATTATTTTAAAATATCAATATTCACTCTAAAACTATTGGTGGCCGCATATAATAACCACAGTTCTAGAATGATTTTTATTTAAAAACTAGCTGACCCGTCACGCGTTGCTGCGATCTCAGAGTAAAGAAATTCAAGGAAACTCGTTATGATAAAAAACGATTTAATTGTTAATTAGTGTCGTTTTAATTCTATTTATGTACAATTTAAGGAAGTTGGGGAGGAAGTGGTATGCTGGAAACATTTCCGGGAGTGTACTCAATAAATTCGCAAAGTTTCATATCGATCGGATGAATGGTGTAGTAATGCATACAGGACAAACAGACACACATGCGTTAATATATATATATATATATAGTTTATTATGACAGATGTTGTTTAGTACAAGCTAGTGGAAACTGTATTCAACTTTTCTTTTATTATGGGATCACTTAAAGATCATACCGCTCCATGATGCAACTGTTAAACACTGCCCATAACTTGGCGGTTAAAGATAACGCAACCTTTAGTTCAGCGGCGTAGCCACTTCAAACCCGAGTCATACCAATGCATGAGGGTGCAGAGAAAATATCGACCCAAATTTCTACATACTCAATGTAACAAATTAACTTAATTAAATTAGCTATGTTTTTTTGTAGTATTATTGTAATATATACAATAATTGTATCTAATTCATTTAGACATCATTGCGTTATGAATGACGGTCGTGTAACAGCGGCAGTATACACATAACAGGTGGAAATGGGACAAGTAACTAATGGAGTTCTACCAAGTGAATCCCACTTCAACACATCTAAAATTTTTATATAAAAGGTAAAGGCATTTATATATATAGATGTGTGTAGTTGATGAAATTTTACACTAAAAGGTATTGCTTGATCAAAATTCCTCCAAGCACCGTCATTCGCTATTTAAAAATCGATATATCGATTGCAAGTCTTTCAACTTCCTTCAACGTGCCATTTTCGACGCTGTATTAATTACATGTTGCATTTTTAGCAGGCCGACACTCGTTCGTAAAATATTATATATCTTTTTGAACTTCGGCATTTGCATATATTTTTTTTAGGTGACCATAAACACTGTGCCACTTGAATTTTGGCACACATAGCCCGTTGAGGAAACGGCACCGCTACACAACAGCTATATGTGTCTATTGTCTCGTAAAACTGTTTTATTTATTAATATATGGAACCAGAGACAAATCGCCCGACTTTATTTGGATGCAGTGTTACCAATGCGTGCTTCGAAACAGAAATGACCTACAGTATTGCGTTGGCGAATGGGCCCAATACGGGATATACGACTTGAAGCTTCTCAAGGCAATCAATTGCATAATTATTTCATTTATATCAAAATATATTTTCATCTTGCGGTGTTATTTCATAGTGTAATTTTTTGTTTCCACGCAATCGATGGTGTTTGCAGAGAATGACATCTCAGTTTAAATTTGTGTTTCAATGTTTTGATTAACAGTCTAGAAGCGCCTTAAAATGGTATTTTTTTAATAGTTATTCCATCGCATAGCTTTTAAATAAAAGTGTAAAGACAATTTTATGCGAATTAGTCTAAAAGTGTTTGAATAGATTAATCCATATGTTTGGTTTAATTGAGTCGCTTAAAACTAAACCTCGTTATGTACACTTTGTGGTCGCACAAATGGGAACAGAATCTAACCAAGAAATATATTTCGTTTTATTGATTGAATTGGCATTTACTTGTTAGAACCCCATTAGAACACGGTGAAAAAATAGCAATGTATTTTAGTTCTACTAAATTTTTATAAGATATAGGTGATAGCTATTTCGGCTCACGCCATCATCGAAATAGCTTTCAACTATATCTTATAAAAAATTTGTAGAATTAAAATACATTGAAATTTTTTCACTGTGAAATATATTTCGCTTTTAAAGAAAAATCGACTAAACTTAGTTATTTGTATAGATAATACAAACTGGTTGATCAACCACGAAAATTTGACGAACCCTTAAGAACGCGAACAACTTGGCTACACGACCGGCAAATCGATATTTATGAACGTGTCACCAAACTCTGAATATTTTATAAGTTTTATATGTCCGATTAACCTAATCGCTCATGTATCAACTGTTGAAGCGACCGATTGCAATCTTTCGATAGTCGACGATGCAATTGTTACATATACAACAGCTGATACTTTTGATTGACACCTATAATACCGAATTTAAAAAACCTTTATGTGATATATATTTTAACAAATTAACGCGATTTTTTTTTGTTAAAGCAATAGGCAAGAAAATCTCTTAACATTGCAAGATGAGAAGGCTAAAATATCAATCATGGCAATGAATTAACACGACTATGT
The DNA here is from genome assembly GCA_028555115.1 of Himalopsyche japonica. Taxonomy (NCBI): domain Eukaryota; kingdom Metazoa; phylum Arthropoda; class Insecta; order Trichoptera; family Rhyacophilidae; genus Himalopsyche; species Himalopsyche japonica. Next base: position 2,173,486 of record JAHFWJ010000416.1, on the reverse strand, counting down.
CATCGCGTATGTTTCCATTGGCGAGTTGTTCAGCCGCCGAGGTACTTTTCAATCCCGGCCAACTCCGGGCAGAGTGGGTCACCGCCAACATCACCTTGTCCGCTACGAGCTTTTTATAATCGATACACACAAATAAAAATCAAATTAACGTATGTCCGCAGAACCCCGTTATTATTGCACGCTATTTATTAGTATGCAAGATATTATAAGTAATTATTTACGGCTGCAACATTTCAGGAAGCCGTTCTCAACCTTTTACTATACTTATATATAAGGTGCTAAACGTCACTTTTCGGAGGAAGGACGTTATTTTTAAATAATAAAACGCAACTATTAGTACTTTTTCCTGGTTTTCGATACTAATATATAAATAAAAAATTACAAATTTTAATTTTGTTACATTTACTACACGGTTGATAAAACATAACATTAGAAATTCAACCAGGACTGTGGAGTCGTCAAAAAAAATCCGACTAAAAAAGTTTATTTTTGTCAGGTTTTTTCTTACCTGTCTTATATTGTGTGCATTAATTTAAAGATTAAACAACAAAATTTTCTCCGTTTTATCTGTTTGGTGGAATGCCTGAAGATGCCGAAAGGCGGAGCCCGGGTCGTTAGTGACAAAACATTGTGGAATCGTACAAAGTTGTAACAATTCAAACAAATTTTTCATTGAAATATTCTTAAAAATCGTGTAATCGAAAAAGTTTTCGGAGTCGCTTGTTTTTCGCGACTCTGGTTCCGACATTTACTAAAAACACGACTCCAGCTTATACGTCGCGACCTCACGACTCAGACTCCGACTCCACAGCCCTGAATCCAACAAATAACAAGAGTGACAACCTATGGAGCACAGGCAAAATCTACTTTTATTCGTTGAAAAGTAGTATTCATGTGAACTCGCTCTTGTCCACGAGGAATATGGAATATGTCGGCATCTCCATTCATGTCAAAGACTTCTCAAAAAAAAATATTCTCGTCGCGAGAGCGATTTCCGCAATTTTATATTATTAATTTCAGAATCGATTTCGCTCATCACAAACATTATCAACAACACAAATTAAAATAAGGTTGTTTGTAAAAATACAATAGTTAATTACTACCAAGTAAACAAAATTGATGGTATAAGATCTAAGAAAATATTTTGCAGGTAATCGTATATTATGAATTTAAGTAAAATAGTTACCAAATAAAATGTTTAGCACCTCTTGAAATCAAATACCTACTGATTTTTAAACGTGCATAATTATATGTCTATTATGAATATAAAATTGAGGAAATAGTACTTTACATAAAAATTTATTTTCCAAATAATTATATAGATTTATTATTCACAATATTTCAATTACTTTACCCAATTTGATTTTTTTTACCAATGAACATAATGTATCCTAATAATTTTGAATATTGCTGATTTCTTAAAATATTCAGTGATGGAATATTCTTTATGTGGCTCAGCAGGAAATGGGTTAATGGCTAAACACATATTGTGTTTTGCATGGCATTTACAGCTCACGTGCCATTGGTTTCGTATCACTGATTTAACATGTCGCCAGTGCTAGTAGCTGCACCTTGCATACATGGTATGACCATACAAGCCAACCGGTCCGCTACTTTTCCGACAAGTCGGCATGATGAGGTCGTTTGACCCACAATCCGGCGCTTCTGGGTTCGATATCCAACGATATTTACTTCTGAATGACTGTCCTAACAATGGCAATCGACGTGGCCGAATGACATTCATTTCCGAAAATATATTTGGTTACATCGATGTATTGATTGACAGCCCTATAGCCTATCGGTCAATGTCGTTTCACTTTTTTTATTTGTTTGACATGGTGTCTGAAATTTCAAAGATATTTCTTTGCAATTTGATAATTTGTATTAAACTAAAAAATCGTTGAACAGATTCGTAAAAATTTACTTAGTAGACTTTATTATAACATGGTGAAAGAATAGCAATGTATTTTAGTTTTGCAAAACTATTAAGGTATATACAATAGTTGATAAGTATTTCGGCTAATGTTCCGATGTTGTATAGTTATGATGAGGGCGTAAGCCGATATAGCTTTCACCTATATACTTTGTAAATTTTGTAAAGCTAAAATACATTGCTATTATTTCACCGTCTAATAATTTATGATATTGCAATTGCTTCATGCAATTTCAATGTAAATTTTGAATTGTTGAAAGTTTGTACGATTTCACATGTGTGTCGGTTCTGTTGCATCTGTCTAATTGATGCTTGAAAATGCCGAAAGACGACAAACAAGTGATAAAACAAGCGACGATTACTTTTTCGATCAGACGATTTTAAAAAATTTCAATGAACAATTTGCCGAATCGGCTGTACAATCTTTAATTTCATGCACATAAATAGAAAAAGTAGGTAAAAACCAGACTAAAATGTTATTTTTAGTCGGAGTCGTGTTTTTGGTCAATGTCAGAGACAGAAACTGCAGTCTGCATTGAATTTTAACTTCAAGTTTGATCAACGTTTCCACATGTTTTGTCACTCGGGTCTTAGCTTGTAACTTTACAGTCTATTTTTTCTAGCATAATTTTGCTCGCATATAACCGATGCAAACAGCTTATTGCTTGTCGGTTTTATTGCATACATGCGGTAGAATACCTATAGATGCTGAAAGGTGAAAAATCGTTTTAAATATTTGTCAACAATTAAATTTTAAACACTCATGTGATTAAAACTCGTATTACTGAGTCTTTTTCAAATAGTGACAACTAAGCTCGGCAAGTCTACGTTCTAAACTACCGGATAGTTTTTGAGCCTCGTTTAGAAACTTGTTTTTTCCAGAACATCATCGATACGCTCCATTCTGGGACGGGAAATCGTAAAAAAAAACAAGTTCGTCCTAAGTTCGTACACAGGTGGGTGTACGCACGTTTGCTTAGTTAATCATTTAACCAGTGAAACGCAATTTTGTGGCAAAGATGATCTCGCGCCGTCGAATGAGAATCGGCGGCTTTGAGTGTGTTCAGCGCATTCCAATCGTTGCTCCGCGGCCTTTGACCGACCTTTGAATACCCCCTTCCACCCGCTTAGCATTTCTCTCTGTGTACTATTCACCCACTGAGTGAATAACATACAAAGCGTTTACATTTTATTCAACAAGAGAATGTACCCAAAGAAGCGGCTTTGGAATAACAACTAGAAAATGAAATTTATCTTCCTGGCGCTCACATACAAAGAGCGTTTTGTAAATAACCTTTAGACGCCCGGCGGCACCGCGCGGCCAGTGATCATGGCACACTCTGCATTCTGATGACACCAATGTCATACAATGTTTTAAAATGTATGCATACTAGTGTACATGAACAATTATTTTAAGACAATGTTTTAGTTGTAAGCAAATATTTTTACCGGAATGTATGTTTTAAATTGATTTTGCGTGTGTGTTCAATAAAATAATAAATTCTGATCAATTCATAGTTGCCAACAATGAAAAATGAAAAAAAGGTTTAGTGTATAGATTTGCGTTTTAAAATTTGTCATACGCGCAAAAATCTTTGATTTTTTTATTTATTTTTTACATTCAAAATATATATAACATATGAAAATTGTATTTATATCTTCTTCTAATCAATTAATCACGAATTTAAAGATATTCTTTTTATTCGTCTACGCTTTTTGGTTTACTTAGATAAAGTTATGTTAATGACAGCAGAAACGATACACAAAAATACGCGAAAAATGCTCGGGCAGTGAGTTATGCTTTTTTCGTACGGTGCACGGAAGTTTAAAGGTTAATTAAAATGTAGCGGTGATTCATAGACAACTTTGTGAAAAATCATTTAAATTCTGTAGAGGTTATTTATCATAAAGCACACATTAAAAACCGCTTCTATGAATCGATTGATTACCTTGGGAGTATTGGTAATAAAGTAAGCGAAGAAATTCAAAATTCGAATAATATCGCATTTGAAGTAAATAAGTTTGGTACAGCTAAAAATAGCAGAGGTAATTAAATGCAGCTAGTGAGATTTCTTATACATTGGATGAATGCTAAGAAGTTTTTCAAAATAGATTTAACCCATTCCCTGCGGAGCCGTGTGAATAACATTAAAAAAAATTAATGGCAAACTAAATCTTGTCGATATTTATCGATTTGCTCTTTTATATTTGAAGTCTCGGTGTAAGCTCAAAAATAAAAACTTGATTATGATTTAGCTAAACGTACACACATTTAAGGTGTTAAATGTCACTTCTTGGTGAAAAGTTATTTATTATATTATATTTAAATAATAAAACACAGTGCTTAGTACTATTTTCATAATTTTATAATATATTCATCGTAACCGATTTCATCCACCGCGAACATTATCAATTGATACAATACAAAATAAATTAAAATAGGGCTATTGATTTCCATTATAGGTTATTTTCCAGTTATTCTGATTGCTATAACATTGCAAATTTGACCAATGAGTCCGATCATTGTTTTATTTTTTGATTAAATTGGCATTTACTTTGTGGGACTCGTATTTTATTTTAATTCTACAAAATTTATGAAATAATATATAGTTGATAGCTATTTCGACTAACGCACCTGGCACGCGCGATAATAGGTTCGCCATTACTGATCTATATATAATATACTAGCGTGTACCCTGCATGCCTTGCAATGCCACTCAAAAAAAAGAAACCGCGACTTTATGGAATCGCCTCTCGCCTTCCGATTGGATAAGTCAGACTTGAGGCGATGCCGGAGACAATTAGAAACGATAAGCTTAGGTTATGTTTTTCTTACCGAAATTTGACAGTGGCGGCCGTATGTGTTTTTATTTATTGGAGTGCTTTTAGATACACAATGTTTTTTTTGTTTTTCTATCTGGTGCGTACACAAATAAATCAGAAGGTTTTCCAACACGTGAGCAGGCCATATACAGTTGTCCATGTGAGAAGCATGGATTTTCTAAATTTAGTCCACACACTTGTAACGACCGTTCTTGTGCCTTATTGATGTTCATTGCAAAGGCGACTCGCACTGGAAACTACAGACGTTTAAATTCAAATGGCATATCTGTCGGAATCATTGGGATGCGTGGCAACATTACATCTTCTTCTTTGGATTTTACATTTAAAATTGTAGCTTCAATAATTCATCATTTTTCTTACCGAAAGCCTTGTACCGTTGCAAAGTCGTGAGGAATTTATGTTTCGGAGAAGAATGATAGGAACGCCAATTTTCAATGTTAAAACATGCGGCGGCATGCCTGGCAAATCAAGTGAATTCAAGAATTCTGTTGGATACTTGACCACTTCGTCTTGATTCGGTGTAGTATCGATTGACTTAAACGTTGTCGCTTCTCCTGGTATTTCATTTATTATGCCGAAGTTGATTGCATTGACATCCTTGTTTTTGGCTGGTAATATAGCACGTGCACTGAGCCATTGATGACTTTTATGATTGTGTGCAATATTTGGAAAAACTTTGTGAATCAATTCGTCTATGATTGCGGTTATTTTACAGAAATTCGCTGGCAATGTGATACATTATGTGGATTCCTCTATTGCCATTTTCCCATTTCCGATATCCAACAATTGTTTTGCGAAACGTTCAGCGGATGCATCATGTTGTAATTGTACACGCATATTGGTCTTCAAAGTGAATCTATGTACGTATCTTCATAAAACGGATGATTTGTGACATGCATTAAGTTCATCGGCCACTGTTGAATGTGATATAACAGGTAGAGTTTGTCGAAAATCAACAGACAATAAAAACGAGCGCGCCACCGAAAAGTTGTGAAGAAAAGAAGTGCTTCCAATGATTTTTTGTATGCCATAGTACATTCGTCCCATACAATGATTTTACATGATGTGAGTAGTTTGCATGTTTAAGAATTTTTGTTGATATTGCATGTTGGTGTCTCAATTATTTGCATATTCAATGGCAGTTTCAGTGCTGAATGCGCTGTTCGACCACCATCCAAAAGAGTTGCTGCAATTCCAAATGATGCGATTGCTAGTGCAATGTTTTTTCGTGATCGTGTGGCTGCCAAAACGAGTAAAATGAGGAAGGTTTTACCTGTGCCTCCGGGTGCATCTATGAAATAAAATCTACCACTTTGACTTGTAATTGCATCCATAATTGTGTCATACACTATACGTTGATCTGGAACCAATCTCGGAAGATTCGTTTGAACGAATTCATCCACATCAATGTGTGTTTCTCGTCGGAAGTCACGATCAAGTCAGTCGTTAGATCGATTCAGCGCAGCGATTCTCAATTGTACCAGTGATTTGTTAGCGATTACTAAACATATGTCCTCAATCAATAGCAATGCCTCATTATACACGTTTGGTGTGAATTGAACCTGTGGATTTTGAATTGTTGCACGCAAACTATCTAAAATATCTTCACTCGTGTAGTCTTTGTATTTTCCCCAAAGATCTTTTGAATTGGACGGAAAGCACATTGTTAATATTACTTACAAATAACGCACGTATTTGTTGTGGGTAAGCAGTATTCGATGAATCAGCGAGTGAATTGTCTCAATGTGCATCGTTATCTAGAAGATTTAATTCGAGGCAAGCTTCACTATAAGTGACACATATTCGTCCGTTTACTGTTCTCGATTCTTGGAAGGATGTCGGTTCACGTATGTTGATTAACAGTAAAACATTTGTAGAATGTTGGCGCTTTAGAGTAAAGTAGTGTATTTGCAAACATATCATCCCTACACAATAAGAAAAATGCAGTTAATGTTGTTGGCTGTGGTGACAATGCTCTTAGACGTTCATTTTCTGTTGTGTAGTACACACGCTGTCCATTTTCGAGGTGAATTGCCAAATGAGTAACTGTTGGATGCCGTTCATGAATTGGAATTCATGAACGGCAATCATGAAGGTTCATGGATTGATATAATAATATCCGAAGTCGACCGGCAATTGGAATTTATACGTAATATTTATTTAAATTCGTTCTGTTATACGATACAAAACAAAAACAAAAAATTCGGTAAGAATTCATTCAGAAGAAAACATTGAAATACTTTATTCGAAAATCGAATTTTGTTTCAAAATATTCAGTACCTACTTAAAATACCTACAGGTGAGTGCATGTGACAGATTTGACAGATTTGACATTTTTGTTTTCGGCTATGGATACAATGCTTCATAAAGGGCCATTCTGTATTACAATAGTCTTGTATGAAAACATGTTTTTCGTAAATATTCAATTAATTTTCGTAATCAAATCAAATTCTGAGTATCCTATCTTTTTCCCCGGTAGTCTAAGCAATAATTCGACAAAGTTTTATCGCAATTGGATTAATGGTGTAGGAGCTTATAAAGGACAGACAGACATTCATTTTTATATATATAGATATTTAGAAAAAAACACAATATTTTATATTTGGAGCCGAATAATGTCTGTGTAAATGACGTTTCAAGAAAGTTTCAATAAAAAGGTTTTACAAAATAATTACTGTGGGAATAAAATACTAATCGATAAATTCGCATTTGTTTGACATTGTTCTTACGAGTGTTTGGCCGGTACATAATATCGGTGTTCCACTGTAGTGGCATCGATGACTAACAACGCCCAAAGGAACTTGTATAGTTTCTTAGTATAAAATACATTCATATATTATACTATGACAAATTAATTCAAGTTATGTTATTTTGTATCTTAACACTGTTAATGTATTTTCAACTCTATATTCAGTCGCTACTTTAAGCACTATGAATACTGATATCATTGTCGGCACACGGACCGACTCAACCACAATTATTCTCTTTGAACACTCGCGTGCATAAGCGTTCTCCCTTATCCGACTTGGACTGACTAATATACAATAATAAAACAAATGCGTTTTCCATTAGAGAACCGTTTGTGGCCAGCGATGTACGTGCTGGAGATACATGCCCGATTGTCTTAATAAAATAATGTAATGAAATATAATAACAACAGAGCTCTTGCATAGTGTCACGTTCCACCGCAGCCGTTCGACGATTTGATCATCGTCACAATGTGTCTGCCAGGCGCGGAATCCGACGTATCCTGGCCGTTAACCCTCTGATTGTTACCCTTGTGACTGCTAACAATTCAACTGTTAGAACGGCCGATCGTAAGGCATGATACGCAATAATATAAGAAACGGTGAAAAAAATAGCAATGTATTTTAACTCTACAAAACTATTTAAAAAAAAAAAAGTTGATAGCTATTTCGGCTTACGCCATCGTCAGAACTATGCTTAAATTAACATTTGATTATCTATATATAGCTATGTAGAAAATGTACACAAAATATCTTCTCTCCTGTTTTAACGGCCTAGCTTGTTACTTTTTCACAATAAAACTATTTTTGTTTTAAAACAGGCAGCTATGACAATAAGTTTACATGTGGCACGGAAGTGGTCATTACGGAAGCAAATCAGACCACCCACCCCCCAGGAATAGGTTGAACTAATGGGGACGATAATATATTAGTTTGTTCGTTAAGAATCCTTTGTGACAATTGATGTCTATTGATTTCCAGCTGTTCCGAAGCCGTCATTCTGCGACCCTTACTACAAAGATGCAAACACTTAGGCTTGTAATTTTCTTATAATTTTGTAGAACTAAAATACATTACTATTTTTTTTACCGTGTTATAATGGAGTTCTAGCAAGTGAATGCCAATTCAATCAATAAAATAATATAAGTGCTAAATTACACGTGGAGTTGGAGTCGTGAAAAATAAGCGATTTTTTTTTTCGTTTAGACGATTTTGAATAATATCTCAATAAACGATTTGCTGGTTGGTTGGTTGATATTTAATTTAACGCACGTAAATGGGAAGATAGGAAAAAGACCTGACAAAAATAAGCGATTTTAGTCGGAGTCATTTTTTTTAACGACTCCACAGAATGTTCAGTACTATTTCCACAATTTCATATTTTTAAAATCAGAGTTGATTTCGCTCATCACCACCTAAAAGTGACGATTAACACTTTAAAACCGAGTGTTATTTTTTTAGACTTTGGTGTGCAAGCTAAGTTGTAAATAATTGTCTAATTTACCCTGACAATCTCGATGATGTTCATCAACCACTTGATGCCGTGGATGCGGCTCATCTATTACTGTTTTAAACGTTTATCGTATATTTTTTTGTAAAGAATTATATATAAGTAATTTATTTCGCATTGATATGTATGTTTGTTAGCTGATTGTGATATACCATTGCTTACAAATGCTTCCCTTTACACCCCCAAATTTTTTTTAAACCCCCACGAGTTTTAAAATTAATGTTATGTGTGTAAGAAGCATTAAATAATATTTATCTAAATAATAATACTATAGTTATTAGGAATGTTTCCACAATTTTGTTTTGCTCAAGATCAGAACTAGTTTCACTCATCGCGAGCATAATTGTCAACTGAAAAAATGTTTTAGTTTCGAATTAAAATGCTTTTTTTTACCAAGGAGTGGCATTTAACATCTTACATTAATTATTTATTTTCAACTATTATGTATTATGTAAACAAAAAGTGCTTCATTAAATGATCATTGAAAGCGTATATGAGTTAAAGTATGTTAATCTATGAAACAGTCTGAAAGTACTTTTCATTTTTATTTGCGCAACAAATGGTGCTTATTAAAAATCACATGTGAGAAATATAATTCTTAATCTGATGCTTAATTTTGCACAGCATGTCCGGTCCTGATAACTATCGTCAACTGCCATGGCCCTGCCAATTTAATATGGACGAACTTCCGGCAGGGCATAGTCAGCCATATCCAGAACGAGCGACATCTTAGGTTTACTGCTAACTTCGTAGCTGTTTTATCCTTAACGCGTATGAATTTCCTACGTGCTTTCGATCGGAAATTAATCCATATGTTCATGTGATATAATAAAATGTGTGTCCGATATTCGGACCAGATAACCGTTAGAGGTCCCTTGCACATCACTCCAACCATTCTGGGATATAATTAGGTGATATTGAGAGACAGTTATTATATGAATTTATCGTTAGTTGATAATACAGAATGTTTAAAAACAACAAACTCTAGACACCTCAAAATCGAACGGAGACAAAATAATTGATCATCATTAATTATTTATCATGTGACACGGTTTGTAAAAACAAGTTTATTCAAAACTTTTTCGATAATAAACAGAGCCCAATTAGTTCTCTACCGTTATTAACCAAACAGTTAACCCTCTTTAATTTGGTCGCGAATAAGTAAGTATTTGATTTAATGAAGTCATCAATATTTTATTTGTAAACTATTTTACTTCATTTAGATATATTTAGTATGATGTTGACTATTACCTGATAACGTTCGCATAAACAACACCGGTCCTAATCTTGATAATATAAAGTTATGGAAATAGTACTAAACACTGCCTCTCAACCGAGAAGGCACCGTTAAACACATTATAAGCAATGAATAGCCTTATTTTAATCTGTATTAGATCAACTGATAATAAAAATAGTACAAAGTTCGTGCAAATAGTATAAAATAAACAAATTATCCAACGTATTGATGACAATTAATACGTTAACCCGTTCACTGCTTGAGCCACGTAAAGGATTTTACAATAACGACTTCTTCAAAATAATATTCAGAATTTCTTAGAGATTATCAGGGCAAATATGCAAAAATTACATCGTGCGCGATAACTTTGACACTATTAACTATTTCAAAAATTAACACATTATAATCAGCCGTCTCAACGGTTGAGACATTAACAGTCATTGGGTTGAAAGTGTGCAAGTTTGGTTGAATCATACATATAAGTAGTTTTAAAGGCTTTTAGAATACAAAAGAGCTAATCAATCAACAATATACAGGTGTGATATACAGATTAGACTCTACAAGTTTCATGTCTTTGTGAAATAAACAAAAAACCTTACAAATAATTATCACTGAATAGAAAACGTTTGTGTTACCGATGCTGTCTAATAAATTAACTTAGACAACGCTCCAATTGTTTCTGCGCTGTGGCACAAAAGCTTATTTTTGCATTCGTTTCGGTGTACACATTATTATGCGTTACTATTTTACGATTTCGCTGAGCGGTTCGTTGATCGATAATTATCGGGTTTCGTGGAAAACTTTTTACCGCGCGTTGAAGTCTCCTCCGTCGAGCGCGAGTTGTCTAAGCGAATCGAAACGATTTCTCTGTGGGCGGGCACGCAATAGTTTTGATCCTTGATAATTTATGAATTCAATAATTCTTTGTTGCATACCCGAATCTACAGTTGAAGGCTGTGTTTTATGTACGATGACAGCTCGGCAGTCGTGTTTTATATTGAACTATGATGGAAATCGGCATTTTAACATCACGTAATTAATACATTTGTGATATTATTTATGTATTGCAAAATATCAGACTATGTGATATAGGATACGCGTTGAAGGTGTCAAAACATTGGAAATCGTAAATTATTTTATCTTGAGATCTTAGAGAGAAAAAACACAGCCCAGTTGAGTTCAGTATCTTTATTAAATGAGCAGTTATACATCTCTATGTATTTCTTACTTGGGATTAATTTAATTACTAAAAAAAACCGACTAATTTAATTGTTACAATAATAGATTGTGTGATATTTAAGCTCCATACACACACATTTAAAATTAGTTGGTTTATCTTAGTATTACCTTTCCCTTAAAAAATATGAGAGTTTATTATTGTGAAAATCTCAAACCGGAATCGTGGTTTTTACATTCTAGGGTTATTATTTTTTTGTGATATTATGTATCTATTGCAAAATAATAAACAATTCTGAGACCGCGGAAGGGTTTTGGCTTTTAACTCACTGAATGCTTACGTCTCCCAAAAATAACTTAATTTTGAATTGTTTTAATTTTATAATTTCACAAGTATTTTCTATTTATGACTCGGGTTTCGGCTCCTTTCGGAATCTTCAGGTATTAAATCAGACGGATGCAATAGAACTATTGATGGTCGGTTTGACGGTGTTATACTAAACTGTATTATACTGATTTCACTTTTTCGCTTTACATAAGAAATACTGAATATTATTTGATATGTTCCGTGTTTGAATATTTCATATGTGTCAAATAAAAGATGAGAGAAAAATATCGATGTACATAGAAGAGACGATTAACAATCTTGACAGATGCGATATGTGCAAGATATCCTGTAGCACGTGCGAATCGATATACACCGGTCAGACAGGCAGGAGTATATCGACTCGGGCTAAAGAACATATAAAATCGTTTAATTATATTTAAAAAAAACAGATTCACAATTTCTAAATCATCTCATAAAGGAATCGTATATCATAAATTTAAACTAATGCCCACGTGTTTACATCTTTGTAGTAAAGACCCTAAGCTAAATGTATTGGAACAATTAGAAATTAATTGATATCAGCAATTCAATGGCATTCTTAACGAACAAATAAATATAAATCTATCACCGCTTCTCAGACCATTACAGAAGGTTAATACATATTTTAATAAATCATCTTAGTCCAATTCACTATTTATGTTTATTCATAAAATCAGTTTGCTGCATTTTAGAATTTATTAGCACAATATGGACGGATGCTATAACTGAAGAGAATATATATTTTGTACCTTTTGTACACACCTATATAAAGATAAGTAAATGTACTTTTAAACGTTCTGATGAAAGCGTCAGCCGAAATAGCTATCAACTATGTATCTTATTAATTTGTAGAAATAAAATAAATTGCTGTTTTTTCACCGTGTTACATAGATGACATCTTTTTATCCCCTCAAAATCAACTCCAGGACAAGAGACGGAATTATAAACAAACCGACCTTGGATATATGTTGAAATATCCATATTTAAAATTGGCTCTATGGGTACCAGATATGACCCGAACCTCTTACCAGTAGACTGATCTAATGCTCTATGATGAATGAGCACGTACTATGAAGTGTGTGTTTATTTTCGTATGTAGACAAAAAAAGACACGGATTGTATAATAGTTAGACACCTACTCACATGGCAAAATGTAATTCGTTTCTCGATCAATTTTTTTCCGTACAAAATGTTTTTTTTCTACATACATCCGCGAATGATTTATCATTTGCGCGAGTTCAGTAGACAACGCCCGCCATGAGATAATAACAACAATGATTCTTTCGGCCCACTGCTGCCCGTTTTTTGCGTTTCAGAAACTCTATTATTACGTTATCGTGTTTTTTTACGATGCACCTATATGGCATGCAGAATTAGGAATCCATGTAAGATGCCGCGGGAAAAAATAATTATATACGTGTTTTTTATTATTTTATTTTTCAAGATTCTTTTCGGAATAGCTGATAATTATTTGCAGAGGTCAGTGTTTCGGTAATGAGGTATAGTTTATAGTGCTTGCATCAATATCAACTATCGAATATCGTGTAAACAAGTCGAGTGGAAATATGAAGTTATTTCTAATACAAATTCTTTAGACATTATTGGCTTTCAAAGAAGGTTAAGATAAGTCTAGTGTATTGGTAGACGTGGTTGATTCTGTTTTGAATTTCAATGCTCACTTTTAACGGTTTGAAAACCCGAAAAGAAACCTCGCAACACATTTCTTTCGATTTTTACGTGGCCAAAATGAGAATTCTGCCATCCTTGACGATATCGCATTGTATGCTCCGGATATTTTTTTAGAATAGTAGACATGAGTGAGAATTTGAATTGTTACAATTTTGTACGATTCCACATGTTTTGTCACTATCGACCTCGGTTTCGCCTTTAAGCATCTTCAGGCATTCCATCACACGGATGCAACAGAACTGACTAAAATCGTGAAAGGTGAAATTACGCATCGTGTCTTTTTCATATTTGATTTTAATTCCATCAAGTAGCCTCAGTTGATATCGTAAATTGCTGCTGATTTTATTATAACTTGAGTGCTAACTATCAATATACTGTTATCAGTCGTCTCAACATTCTAGACATCAACAATGAGTTGGTTATCATTTTTTTTAAACACAATAGTTACCTTATCGATTTCGACAATGTTTTGTCAAGATCAAAAAATTTGATTAGTATGGCATGAATATTTGATAAGAAAACATGTACACGTGTACATATGATTTATGATATCGACTGAAGATCCTTGTTGTAATTTCAATATTAAATTTGAATTGTTAAAACTTTGTGCGATTCCGTGTTTTGTCACTGACGTCCCGGATTTCGCCTTTCGGCATCTTACGTTGTGTTGCATCCGTGCGATAGAACGCCTGAAGATGCCGAAAGGCGAAACCTGGGACTTAAGTGACAAAACATGTGGAATCGTGCAAAATTTTAACATTTCAAATATGTATATAAGAGTTTAAATCTACAGTCCCTGTTAAAATTTACGATTAGCTTCTAATAGTTTTACCCTTTGGCTGCTTTAAAAAGTCACGCTGATTTAGCCTTCGATTGATTTAATGATTGAAGGGATGCTACAGTTTGTAATACCGAACAACCCTGATTGTCTTAATGATTTATTAGCAAGGGTAATCACTTGTTACTAATCCATATCTTATCTTCATTTGCAGACAAAAACTTGGTGTTGATGAGTGACCCTGAGAACGTGAAAGACGAATTCGCGTTCGACAACCCTGGTTTCAAGGAGGGCGCACCCCCGCCGACGGGCGTGACCGGCGCGGGCGGTGGTAGCGGCTGGCTGCGTTCGCAGGCGCCGCCCAACCTGGCCCCCTCACACGACAAGCATCAGAACTCGCATCCCAACCAGCAGAAAAATGCCAACGGGAGCGCGCAGCAGAACGCCGACAAGCGCAAGAATGGCGAGTCCGTGGGCGCGAGGCTGCCCATGCAGCAAAACCAGGGAAAAGGATTCCTCGATGATACCTTCGCTGAGGTGAGTTGGTTCGCTACAAATACATTTTTACTGATAAAAATATGCTTTTCCTATTCAGGCAGCGAAAATGTACTGCCAACGATATTATCGTAATTTTGTATAATATTTCAATGAAAGCTTTGAAAGGAAATATTCTTATCCCTCGATTTACGCGGCACTTTTTTGTGCGGTTGCACTTTAACGCGGTCAATAAAAAATATTATTTTGTAAATTTTCTTAAAATTAATCGTATGACATGTACCAACTAAAGTTTTGAAAATATATTTTTTTGTATATATTTGTAACGTAAAAAAAATGTGGATCTTTTTTATGCGGATTTTTCGAAACGCGTCTTTATATAATATCTAGCTGAGCCGTGTTGGTGCGATCTCATTGCAAGGAAATTCAATGAAATTCGTTATGATAATAAACTATTTAACTGTTAATAGTGTTAATTGTAATAATATATTTTAGATTATGCGTAGTTTTTTTGGTATGCCAGAAACCTTTGCGGTAGTGTACTTGAGAAATTTGTAAAGTTTCAAATCGATCGTATAAATGACATGCATTGATTTTTATGTATATATTGTAGATAATGGAAAATATTTTTAATTTTGTATGTGTTTCTCACCTTTTTTAGCGCGGTTTCTATTAACACGGCTTTGAGAAAACGTATCAAGCGCGTAAATTGGGGGATTCTTGAGTGTATATCTTTTCAACTGATGTTAATGTGATTAAGATATACGATGAGAATGTGTTATTTTTACGTATTATACGTTTTCATTATGTAGATCTTATCTTAACTATGTACATATGTATACTAAAACATCCATTGCATTCTCATGAGACGAACTAATCACCGTTTATTGCTCCATTACTGCAGGCATATAGAAGCAATTAATTTCGGCGAATTTTCCCATAAGACAATCTCTCATTATAAATAATTTTTCTAATCTATTTGTTATGCGGCACCATCTTGTAAATGTTTATTCGTC
The DNA here is from genome assembly GCA_028555115.1 of Himalopsyche japonica. Lineage (NCBI taxonomy): Eukaryota > Metazoa > Arthropoda > Insecta > Trichoptera > Rhyacophilidae > Himalopsyche > Himalopsyche japonica. Next base: position 2,157,694 of record JAHFWJ010000416.1, on the reverse strand, counting down.
TTCGGTAATTGTTTTTAATATTATTTTGAATTTAAAAATATGCGATTTTTTTTTACCCACACTTTCGCTTCACTTCTACTCATTCCAAATAAAACACATTCATCATTCATTATTGAATAATTTTGTTGTTATGTCATGAATCTCTTGATGACGAGATATATCTTATCAATGATAACATCTTGGTACAGATTAAGTAACTGTAACGAAACTAAACTGTTGCAATTTATAAGATGCATTTTTTAAAACATTTGACGAGATTTGATATTTTTTTGAAGCTTCAGCCCAGTGTCTGCCCCCAAACTGTGTGCCGCTGAGGAATAAGTCACAAAACTGTTAATTTAAAATAATCCTCATTTAAATTTGAATTAAATTGTTGTACATTTCTATATTTTTATGCCGCTCACGACCCGGATTTCGCCTTTCGGTATCTTTGGGAGTTATGTCACCCAGCCCAGTTCCTGGCAAACGGTGTGCCACAGGAGGTTTCAAAACTGTTTTCAGTCGCCAGCTTATACAGTCAACTTATTATAGATGACTTTTTCAATTGTCAATTGCGTGGGAGTCGCGGGTCACGTGGCTTTTATAAAAAGCGGTCGCCACCCGAAAAGATTGGGAGCCTATGATCTAAAGATTGACCAGTATTGGTAGATAAATCTTTCTATCCAACACACTTTGCGTGTTAAATTGTATATTTTGTCCAAAGAAATTAATGATGAGATTATACAATATATGAGATTTCATTAATATATCTTTTACAAAATCCTCTCATATAATATTTGTCTATTTTTGAAAATTAAACGAGGGGGGAACGTTATGCTTTCTTTAAGATTTTAGTTTTTTTATTATTATTTTAAGCTTTCCCGCATTTTTCGCTGTTTTTATAGTCCCTTGAAAAACGTGGAATCGATGTTTTACTTTATTCAATATATATATTAATTTCTACACTGCTATATATATATAAATGTTCGTTTGAACTTAGTTCTGATGAAGGCGCAAACCGAAATAGCTATCAACTATATACCTTATAAATTTTGTAGAACTAAAAAGCATTGATTTCGCTGAGTTATAATAGAGTTCTACAAAATGAGTGTCAATGCAATCAATATACGATCTTCATATTTGATTTTCTCCATAACCCGTTTCACACAATGATTCCATTGAAATCTCTGTTTTTTAAGGCGCTTTTATGTGACGTTTATGATGCATGAATTGGGTAGAGAGAATATCCTCGATAGCGAACAGGATGGAGAAGATATTGAATCTTTCGAGACGTATAATTTAGCAGTTCAAAACGCAGCATGGTGTCACAAATAATCTGTCGCATCCAATTTGAATACAGACTGTGTAGTATTATATTTTTTTTCGTCCATTGTCTTTTGGATTTCTCGTTACTGTCGACTACAGCCATACTCAACCTACGACCAACCCAGATTATAAACATGACTTGTCGATCAGGAGAGAGTATATTTCAACGCAAAAAATCACACATATTTGAAACATTTAAAACCATGACCGAAAAAATAGCAAATGAAGACGGTCAAGGGATTGTCGCCAACAAAAATGGTTTTACAGTGTGTGCGTCGGTGCTTGAATATACGACGCTTGCAGACTTAAACTTTTAATTTTTTGCGGTAGTCGTTGAATGGGGTCTCATGTGCAAATTTGGTGCTGTAAAGCAGGCTACACTGATAGCATCATATGGGAGTGCCATTTAATGCTTGCCGAATGGGGAGGGTTACGTAAGTCGGTTCAACCTTCCACTTGACCGATCGGCCGCTTCGATTCGGCTAGTGAATTACCGGGCATTTCAAATAGCCTCGGTAGACCACAAATCATAAAAGGTTTTGGATTACTTTCGAGAAGTTAACTGTCACTTCTTGATATTTTAAATAATAAAAACACATTTTTTGGTACTTATTTCCACAATATATTTTTGATCAGGAACGGTTTCGCTCGTCGCGAAAACTATCAACTGATAGAATACAATTTACAAACAAGTCTCTTTATACACAATATTTGAGTTAAAGGTAGCGGGTATACAAAACCATGGGTTCAAGAACTAAGAAACAATTTACAGGGAATCATACAATAATAATTGGTTTTGTATTACATAGAGGTATTAATTTTTAGCACACTTAAGTGCATGCCACCAAGTCAATTGCTCCCTATTATTAAAAAAAGCTGTTGTAACGCTTGATTGCGCGAACGATATATCGAAGTTCTGCTGTACTATTATAATTATTATGGTATAGAATTTGAAGATGCCGAGAGGCAAAACCCGGGTCGTTAGTGACAAAACATATGGAATCGTACAAAGTTGTCACAATTCAAATTTGATATTGAAATTCCATCAAGCACCTTCAGTCGATATCATAAATTATATTATGGTATAGTTTACTGTGTTGTAGCCGGAGTAGAATAAAGGTTTAGTATAGCTGATCTAAAGCGAGACAATGCACACTTTCGAGGACTCACGTAAATTAAATCTGCATATTGGATTCGAGGTTTGATGTCGCTATTGTGCCGGCCCACCTGCGCGCGCATGGAACAGTGTCGCATCGATTATTTACTGTGGCCTCGTACTCTCATCCCTTGATTTACGCGGTAGATACGTTCCAAGAGAGAACGCGCAAATCGAAACCGCGTAAATCGGGACTTCGAGTTAATACAAAAACAGAAGATAGGTTCCAGAAAATAAAAATCGAGACTTCAAGTTCATATCTTTATATGAACTTGAAGTAGTGGGATAGGTTCCAGAAAACGACTTAAAACGAGTATATTTCTGGGATAAAAACACATAATTATTTGTGATACAAAGAAAACAATATTAGAAGTAAATTGATGGAATATTTTCTTTAATAATAATAATAATCTCTTTAATTATATTATAAACCAGCAAAATCTTGCTATTGAATGATTTATGAGAAATAATAAAATATAAGATTTTTTCGCCTTAGTCTAACTGCGGTCCTGTCTTGGCTGCACCTTCACTCTCTTACGTAATAATATTTCAATCTTTTATTTTGCCTACCGTGGTTGCGTGCCCCACTAAAATTATCTATGCATACAATTAATGGAGCTATTTTTAGATACATTGGTAACCACCCTATACCTTTCATTTTCTTGATACATTAGTATTCTTACCTACGTGTAAATATTATATATACTTCTAGATTTCATACGTACTGCCGATTGAAATTTTTATAAGACGTTACTTTTGATATTTGGCGCGAAATTTGAAGTTTCTTCGTAGGGGTGTGTTGGTTGCAGGTCATAATATAAGGCAAAAATTTAAATTGACCGACTCATCACAATGACTTAACAGTCTGTACTTAGGTGAGTCATCAGCGGAAACATGAACTGGTATCATAACAACAAGGCAAAATTTGCAATATCAGCATGCGCTTTTAAGAGGAATGATGAATGCTTGAAAAAATTGGGAATATTTGTAATCAAGAAGGACAATATAAATTCCTAATTTGCCAAACCTGAGTTTTAAAATGAAATTATCTCTTTTTGTGTTGGCTTACTTATATAGAGGAAACAAAAAATAAATAAGATGGCGGCTTTTGCCTTCCTTGAAATATATTTTATAAATTTGTATGACTTTGTTCATTGCAGAAACGTCGTGAAGCTACTGTGGTGCCGCTATGGTCGAGAGATTTCACCGGTTTGGGATTCGAGGTCTGCGGTAATATGCGAGATGGAATCTTCGTCAGCAGTGTTCTCCGAGGAGGGCCAGCCTACGAATCTGGCAGAATACACACTGGTATGAAAATGTTCTATGGATTAACCCTTGGTCACAAAGAAAGGGGACATTTTTTATCATTCATACATTTACAATTAACACACATATACTTACATATAAAATGTAAATAATGCAACCAAAGTTGAATGGAATAAATGCAATAAATCTCACAAAAAACAATAAAATTTTGTGCTCCAAAGTGCGAATTAATTTTTTCTTATGATCTCAATTATCGATTTACCCTGATGGACAAATTTTCAATAATGACACGCATTTGTATCATGCTTCATAAAACAATATTTTTTGTTTAAATTTTGATAACTGACTTCTTTTTTGACAGTGGTTCTCAAGCGGGTGTCAGCACCTTAGATCAGGAGGTCCCTATTCACTGACAGCGTAATGACCCACACGAAACAAACTCTTTGAGAAAGGATATTGCGAATGTGTACATTTTTAAACTATTTTTGTTAGTGGCAACAAAATCATTCAATGCACTTGCGGCAATGTGTGCAAATCAATTAACCAACATTTGTTGGTACTGGGATAATATGTTTACATGATTGTTTACTTTTTACAGGTGATAGAATCAACAGCGTTAGCATCTCGACACGGCACATGGTGTACGAAGATGCTCTGGCTATCCTCTCGCATGCGAGTCCTTACGAAATACACCTGGAAGTGGAGCAACAGCAATCGGGTCTCAATCTTGGCACAGGTATTAATACTAATACAATATTTTATTTTCCATCCTAATGCACTGCCATAACCTCAGTGCTTTGCATACTTATTTTGTCATATTTTTGTAATGTATTTAACCCCTCTAAAGTTAATGACCTACCGTGTGTCGCACACCTATTGTTTTATTTATTTATAACTAGTTAAGTAATAAAACATAATGTTCAATCCAATTCCTGCATTTTTATACTATTTAAATATTGACCAGTTTCCCTCATCGTTAGCATTATCAACTTATGCAATACAAATTAGCACAAGGCTAAATATTCAAATTTAAAAGAAGATATACAAAACAAATAGTTGAAGAACTGAGAAATAATTTGCAATACAAATTATATCCAAATGAAGTAAACTAGTTAACAAATAAAATGTTAAGGACCTCTCTGTACTAATTTTTAATCAAAAATGTGACTATATTAAATTATTGTGACTATATTATTAAATTAAAAACGTTGCAGCATAATATTTCGAATAATTCTTCGTTCTATTATCTATTCATTGTAAATATAGTTGATAATGCTCGCGATGAGCGAAACCGGTCCTGATCAAAAAATATATTGTGGAAATAAGTACTAAAAAAATGTGTTTTCATTATTTAAAATATCATGCCTTTCCATCAAGAAATGACAGTTAACACCTTAAAGGTTATTAAATTATCATCGACAAAACATTTGTATTTCATTATTTAAATACAAAGCCTATCGATAAACAAATGACAGTTAACATCTTTGTATTATAATGTATTTGTTTATAATGTAACATCTCTTCAGCAACAGTGCCAGAAGCAATAACAAACATATAGAATTTTTTACACCTAAATATTTTGTTATTTTTAACCTAATCCACTGACTGCTAATGTCTTAACAGCTGAGACGGCTGATTATAGTGCGTTAATAGTCACTAATTGAAAATATAAAATTCACGTCCAAAACTATTTTTAGTGTTAAAATATTATGTGATTTTTTCCAATAGTATTCAAAACCAAATGAATTAATTTTTAATTATCGATGATGTAATATTTCAATAAACTATTACACTCCCCAGCAGGCAACGTGTTAAACTTATGCTAAAACTTCCACAACATATTTACAACATATTAGTCCGGTAACCGAAAAGTTGACGTAAGTGATCAAACAAATCTCTTCACATTCCTTTCTTGCTGTTAAGTGGAGTGACAGGTAGTGATTCAAAAATATCTCACCTCTAATGTTTTTAAAATCTTAATGTCATTTTGACCAGTGTATTGACTTGAAATATATTTCCGCAGGCGGTCTGAGCTACCAGACGTCTACTGGGGTGACGGGTGTTGCTGGTGGTACTCTAGATCGCAGATCCACAGCTGGACAGATGAACCAAAGCGGAGCCGTCGTTCATCCTCTCGCCGCTAAAGCTTTGGGAAGGCTACGAGCTGGTTCATACGGAGACATCAATACTGTGAGTGAACCGGCGAAACAGATTACCCTTTAACTGACCTGTTTACTATATTTCAATATAACTTTAGATACCGTAAATGAAAAATTGATTTCCTCAAACTATGTACAAATCCACAAGTTTTGTCACTCGAGACCAGAGTTTTGCTTTTTGGCATCTTAAAGTATTTTATCACACATATACTGACAATATAACTGACAGACAGTAAACAGTTTGTATCGCTTATATACATGATGAAATACAAAAATTCCAATACAGACCTAAGTCTAGGGCCTTACGAACTAAATATATATTGGAAATAATTTTGACAACTATTGACTTGAATATGCTTTGAATCGTTAAAACGTTTTGTGATTCAACATTTTTTGTTACTAATGACTTGGGTTTCGTCTGTTGGCATCTTCAAGCATTCTATCACATGAATGCAACAAAATTAACGACTGAATGACTTTCAAGTCCTTAATGAGAAAACATATGGAATCGTACGAAGTTTCAGCAATTCAAATTTGGTATTGAAATTCCATTAAACACCTTCAGTTGATATCATAAATTAAATATCATACATCCAAATTTTGAAAGGATAATGTTATAAACAACAGAGACTAATGACTTTTTGATTGAATTTGATACTTGAATTCAATCAGGCGATTAATATTGTAAAGCATATTTGCAATCATACCAATTTTTACCAAAATAAGGTAAAGAGCAATTGACACACGGTACGCCTTATCTCAGACTTACTTTGTTACAATTTTTTTTAATCTATATGGTGTTTTGAAACCTTTCTGTTCTGTTATGATTCATTAGGAAGCATATAATTGCCAAAGACGTAATAATGTTTAGATTTGTTTACTTTCAATACTCATGAGTAAAAATAGCTCCCGCGAGTTGTTTCAGAGTGAAACAACCTTGGATCTTGGATCTGGTGCATATTGTAAATATTATCATTTCTTTTTTTACCACTGATTACTCAATTTTGCATTCGCATACCTGCCTGACTTCACATGTAAATGACTGCATTAAATATAGTCAATACTCAATACAAACGAATTACTTCAAATTACAATGATTTTCCAAAGAGGCACACATTTTTTACTGTCAATTTACAATTCACTACATATTTGTTAATTTAATATTTTCCCTTTGTTTATTTCTCAGCTGGAAAAGGCCTCTCGCCAAAATCATTTCCCCCGCCAATCACCCAACTCGACCCTCGACACTTCATCCCAATCGAAAAACAACACGTCGGCCGGGAGCGCCATCAAGAAGATGATCACCGATAAGATAAACATCACATCTGGAACAAGCCTCGAGAGAAACAACAAGGCCAATAATCACCAGCAGCATATGCACAGTCAAACGACCACAACTGTCGCCAATACTACTACGCTGGAGAGGGAAAATGAGAAAAATGCCAAGAACCACACCGGAAAAACTCACCAAAGCAAGATTACAACGGAGCACACTACCATTAATTATGATTCGGATCTCTCCAATAAAGACGATAAGCCTGAACGTAATAACAGGAATAAACATCAAGACCGAACGTCCAGTCCTCCGGATGTAGTTATTATCAAAGATGGCGGAGACAGATACAGCGCTAAAGTGGAAAAAGTTGACGTCCAGAAAAAAGAAGCCGACAATGGCAAGAAAGGGATGAAGTTCGGTATTCGAGTACTTCCCCCAAACGTTCCCGATGATGGAACTCTGTCTAACAGAAATTCCAAAGTAGACATCGGAAAAGGTTTGGGAGAGAACGGAAACATTGTTGCCGAAATTCGAAGCATCGATGAAGTGGATAAAAATTTTGACAGCGTTGTCGCTTCTCCTGGTAAAGAATCGACCAAAGCCAAAGCTCCGATACCCGTTGTCGCCAAGCGTAGAGAAAAACCAGCCGCACCCATACCCAATGCCAGGAATCTGCCGCAGAACGTCAGCGGTGGCAATACTAATATCAGTATGACGGTCGAAACTGTTAAAATTGATCCGGTCATTTCTGGAAAAAATACTGAAGTCAAAATGGACATTGAAGTTTCCGGGTTTGATAGAAGCGACGATTTGAACTCGAGCGGAATCAAACGGGACTCGCAGGGAATCCCTCAGGAGATCCCTCAGCATATGATGGAGGCGGCTATGTATGCCAGAAGCAACAGGAAGGGCTCCACAGATTTTGTTTCATCTGACAAACAAAAGCAAGAATATATTCCAGGTAAATACTCTGATAGTAAGAAGTCTGATTTGAATAAAATGGATAAAGAATCCAGCAAGAATTCTAAGAAGTCTAAAGGCAAAGCCCCGTCTCCTCCGGAGGGCACCCCCAGATCTAGAGATGATAATGATAACTCGAGCGATACAGACGTATCGAGTGTCACTCAGGAAACGATGATTGGCGTCGATGTGTCGTCCAAAAGTCACAAGGGATTAAATTTTACTGACAACTTTAACGATCAGACATTCCATGATCCGCATAGCTTCATCGAAGCAGAAAGAGACCATACAAACAGATTACAAAATACAAACAGAACAGATGATATGATACTTGGAAAAAGTTTGATCAACACTTCGACTCCTAAAGCGGAGAAAGTAGTAAAAAGGATGAGACCTGACGTCCCTACGCAAAAGGCGATTGACGTTCCTGATGATCTGGATAGTTATGGATTGAAGCCTTTTCACAGGAAAGACGCCTCAGAGTCGATGAATAATCTTTATGAAGATTCCAAGTCCAACATTTCTTCTAATTTGGATGGAAGTTCCATGATGTCCCAGGATAGTTTTGCGTCAAATGTCATGAGTGAACTTGACAAAATCGGCAACGCTTCCACCACTATTGAACTGAACTCGAGTGATATCACAATTCACAGTTCCCCGGTGACTGAACGCGAAGATCGAGACGGTGACAATTCCGATGATAATGAAAGGAAAGCTGCCAGTCTCGGAGACCTCTCAAAGCTGGAACCTGCCGATAAAAGCAACAGAAAACCCTCGCAGGGGACACTGGAACGTGCCCAGAGCTTAGATATATCGGCAGAAGATGCTAAAATTATTGCATCTGAAAAACACATTACTCCAAAGAAACGCAAATCAAATTCCGTTTTCGATGGAAGCTACTATGACAATGTTACCGACGATCTGCCAACAGATTCCAACGAAAGTGTCAACCAACTGATGGGACACTCGAAAGAACCCAGGTTGAGCTTAAACATCAGCAGTATTTCCAGTATGGAAGGTCTCAACACTTTCCAAAGAAACAGATTGAAGAAGGCATCTGAATGGGGCAACATGGAAGACGCCCTGATGATGAAAAAGAATATTACAGATTCTAGCAACTCCGGCTCCTCGGAGATTGCAAATTCTGCCGAGAATCTCAATGAAATGGCAAACTCGGTCACAAAAGCGCTAGAAGACGAAAACGTGAAATTGAATGATGAAATTAACAAGCTTAAATTTATGTCAAACGATGTCGTGGGAGAAGCCATCGATAAAGCTGTCTTGAAGACTACTGAAATTAGTAATTTTAAGAGTTTGCCTGCGAATGTGACCGTTGGAAAATCTATATCCGATTTCAATATCGGAGATATAAGAATAGACACAATGTCTCAGTCGAGGCCAGAAATCTCTTCTCATTCCACGATAGAGGTACACAGTAAAACCGCTTTCACTAAACCTGAAGTCCCCGCCAGAATTAAGACGACTGAAATGCACGATCAGCTCAGACCTAATTTTGAAATCGGTACTTATGTGTCCGAAGCGTCAAGTGCCAAATACAAAAATGATGGCCCCGCATTTACTTCTGGCAGACTTTCTCCGAAGATGGAAGACAAGCTAACAATGATTTACGATACAAACATACCCGATGATATCAAAGTCTCACGCCACTCGCTGGTCAGCAGCTTGGAAAGGCCTAAATCGGATTTGATGAAGAAATTGCTCGCGCAAAATCCTGTGTTGAATGCAGGAGTCGAATCTCAGACGGATCTGAAGAAGGACGCTGATAAAGTCACCGTTGATAAATCTGCCGCCGGTGACAATGCCGAAGGACTCTCCGGGAGAAATTTAGCTTCACCTGATATCTTCAATGACAAAGACTCCAAATCAAACTTGACCACTTTGACTTTATTAAATCAACCGGATATCGTTAATTTAAGGATCAAGCAACACGGTACAGATTCCAAGAATTTCTTGCCGTCTTCTACTAATACTGCTGTCAGTGGAGACAGCAGTGACGTTGGTATCTCCGTCGCCAACAATGAGTCTGATTTTGTGAGCAATATAAATATTGTCGGTACAACCACTAAAGGAGACACTTCCAAAATGAACTTAAAATTCGATACATCGTCCAATGCCGATAAGGTTCAAACCAGGAATTTCTTTTCAACCAATGACAACGTGGTAACTATTTCGACAGATGGCAGTCAACCTTCTTCCATCATTACGATAGAGGGTGAAGCTCCGGTCCTCCCGAACGTAGTGGAGAGCTTTAGAAACTCCATTGAAATCAACAGAAATGAAAATTTCACGGTACCTAAAGATATAACCAACGCACAATCCGAACAGAGCTTGTATAATGAAATTATTTCTGAAATGCGAAAACCTAAATCAGAAAATGAAACTCATGGATTATCCAGCGCCTCGACGACCAACACGAGGACTTATATGGTTGACGGTGGAGTCGTGACCGAAGAAAGAACGATGACTCCTTACATAGTCGATTCGCAGACTGTTAATTTACCTCCTCAAAAGACTGTAACGGTAAATGTAACGTATGACGAACACGGCAATAAAATCGTCACTCAGAATGTGGAAGAGACCACTACAAGATTGGTGACAATCAAATCATCTCTCCCGATTGAAATCGAAGAATACACATTTGGGGTCATAAGGAATCCTACTGCGGAAGATATACAAAGAATCGAAGAGTCCAATATGGGCACAGGAGTAGATTTAAAGATGCTCAGTGATATTGAAAGACAGAACCCCAATATTCGATTCACATCCAACGACCCCATGTACAGCAATACCGACATGATGATGGTGAACGCTAACATGAGCGAAGAAGAGACGAGGGCGCTTCTGGCCAAACTCAAGGATAACCCGCAGATGTTTATGGACGGAAATAGAATACTGAATCAGAAAAGTACGGTCATCAGAGAAACAGAAATGATCTCCGATAAGGGAAACGATAATTTTGACGGACAGCCTATCATTAAGATGACACAGTCGTCGTATAAGTTCAATATTGAGGATGCCGTACAAAACAGCAACCCCGCCAAAATTGTCAAGATGATTGAAAGTGATACGAGGAGAACTATTGAAGATTTCGAACCGAGCTATAATAGTTCACAGTCGTCAGACGCTGTAAATAAAATAGCCGGGCGAATCAATAAAGCAAACGGTGCAGCGGAATCTATCTACTCGAAGAGTGAAGGTTTGAGTTCGGAACGACGCGACAGTGGCAGACACGATTCTGATGCAGTATATAACCGAATGGAAATCAAATCTAACGCCCCGCTTGCCAAGGATTTCGTTACAGAGATCGAAGTCGTCACTCCGCGGTCTGAGAAGCTCTCCAAGCAAAAATCGGACCTTGAAAAATCAAAGCAATATTATTCAGAAAAAATGTCCACTTATTATTCAGAACCGAATCTATCGAACGAAATAGACATATCTTTGATGGGCGATTTTTTGAATTGCGAAAGAAAATTCTCAGCCAGGGAAAGAATTGATTCAGAAAAATTTGAACGAAGTAAATCAACCAGTCCCGATTCAGTTCAAAACGGGAAAGAATCGAGACGGCAATCGAACGAAGACGATTCGAAAATGAAACGACACAGTGATTTCGATTTGCCCCGTAATACGCATATCAAATTCAGGACGGCAACATACGAACCTCTGACAGCCCCGCCGAGCAGATTATCCTCTTCAGAGAAGCGTCTTTCGCAGATAGAAATCCTCAAATCAAACTTCGAAAAGGGAGGCAGCTCCGAGAATATATCGAATATATCCTCACAAAATAATATTTCATCTATCAAACCGGCGGTGTCGATGAAACCCAGCAGCATACCAGTCAAACTACCGGAATTGAAGATGAATACTCATATGAAGACACCGACGATCAACCCGTCTAAAATTCCCGTTTTAAACAGCGGGAAATCGGCTAGCCAGGAAAACCTTCTGGACGGCGCCAAAGGACTCGGAATGCAGAAGACGTCTCCGCACGGTAAGCTGTCCGTGTCTACGGGTAATATTTCTGTGACTTCGATAAAAAGCAGCTCGCGGAACCCGAGCGGGAAATGAAGCTTGTCGTTTTGATGTGTAGGGTTGTTCTGTATAAGGAGAACTTTTTGGTTTGATTGTTTTGAGCACTTAGGCACTCACGCGGCATTCGTGGAATATGGCAAAGAAGATTGTATCGCCATTAAAGGAATATATGGTTTTTCCTGAAATAGACACAGTGGCTTACATTCGGTAAAACAAAAATTCAAGATAAAATCATGTTGTATGCTTTGAGTATTAATTATCATGCTTAAAGTTTTTTTTCGACTCGATTAGAATCTAATCCAGATTAAAAATGAAGTAGAAATAGCGACATATTTCATTATAGGGTTTGTCTTTGGCACCTTCTTTAGTATATAGTTTTATATCCAATTTGAACAATTTGTTGAATGTTACCGCCGTTATATGTTTGAACAATCAAACACAATGATTGATAGTATTTTCACAATTTTTAATTATTCAGATCAGGACCGATTTTGCTCATCTCGAGTACTGCCAACTGTTATTATAAAAATTGAAACATTTATGTTATTTAAATATATCATAAGGAACAATGATTTCCTCGACGACCTGGTTGGACGCTTCACCTGTACAAGGAGGCTGCTCTTGAATTTCGGTTGCTGGCGGAGGGTCCGAATTGTCTATGTTATCTGATTGAGCATTGTCTTCCATCGTGTTATCTGAAAAATCAAGTTTAGGTTAGTTTTGTTGATATTGATCCTTTCAAAATATTTTGAGTATAGCCAGTATGCGTTATCGTGCCGAAACGACTGTTATAAGTTGATATTTACCGAGTATATGGTTGCAGAACCAAGAAATTTTGTATTAAAAAATTAAACCACGCTAGAAATCCATTCTCAGTCAGAAAATATTTATGAAATACTCATTAACAAGAATAATAAATGGGAAAATTTTATAATTAAATTACTTTGTTATAATTTGTATTGTATCAGTTAATAATGCTTGCGATGACCAAAACTGGTTCTGATCTGAATAATATTAAGTCGTGGAAATAGTATTGAATATTTTGTTTCATTTTTAAAATTGAATGCCTTTTAATGCCATGAAATGACAGTTAACACCATAAAAATGGCTACACAAAACTGTTAGCATTTATAGTGAATGACGACGAAAACGCGTGAGTGCAAAAAATTTATTGACGCACGTAAAAGCTTAAGAAATTAATCATTGTCACTATCATGATTTGTTTTATTTAGCAATAATAATTATAAACTGCTTTTGGTTCATAGGAATTCATGCATAAATAATCTGACGCTGTAAGTAAATATATATTTATAATCATACATGAATGCTTGTAATCTTATTGTATTTATTGTGATGTAATGACTTTCATAATATGTTGATTCGATGATATTTCTCTGTCGAGTGCATGCTAAACCTTTCATTATTTTTGCATGCCTTAACCCTTTGAGGAGTATACAAGCTTGTTTTGTGGTTTCAACAATCAATCGCCACTCTCACATTTTTGATGAATTTTTATTCTTTCACACATGGATACTATGCTTATCTATCTACGAAGGATATTGAAAGGTTGGTTAGTTTTGCAAACAAGCATGTAGGCATACAATATGGACCATAAAATTTCATTTTAGTTGCATTGGCTGACCCAATAAAGATTTACTATGAACTAAGAAGTAATAGGTTCTAGAAAACCTTTTGCAACAATTATAGATGACTTTTTTTTCATTTTATATGGTAAAAATATGTAAGTATTTAACTTGATAGCTATTTTGGCTCTGCTATTGTCAGAACTATAGTTGAACTAAATTTATACTTGGCATTTTATACTGCTTGAGAAGGTATAGATAATAAATTGACTCGCTTATTGTAATGTGAATTATTGAAGCTTTGTACGGTTCCACATGTTTTGTCACTAACGACACGGGTTTCACCATTCGGTATCTTCAGATATTCTACCACACGAATGCAATAAAACTGACAGATTTCAGTTTCAATGCCGAAAACTACGAAAGATAAAACCTGCGTCATTAGTAACAAAAAATGTAAAATCATACAAAGTTTCAACAATAACTCTAATCAATTGATATCATAAATTGTTTCAGTTATTTACCTTATTATAATTGAGAAAAAATTATTTGCCTTTAGAAATAACTAAATTGACCCAAAACAATGAAAAAATGTTATGTTTTTATGTGAAGTATAAAAATAATAGTAACTCACTACTCAAAGGGTTAAATAAACATATTCTTAGTTAATATAGGTCTGTAAGCTGACTATTATTTAGTATTTAAAAAACCAATGCAACAGATAATATTTTCATTGCAAATTGTTTATTACCATACCTACGGTTTCCACTTGAATTATTTCATTTCATTTGTTTTGAAAAATTACATCAGTGATCCATTTTGCTATTATGTAACACTAACCCTTTGCAGTTGAATGCCGAATAGAGCAACATTGATAAACGCCGGCACTCAATCATTGAAATGGAATTTATAATGTATTTTTTCTTAATACCAATTATAAATTGTCTTTTTTATTCATCCATTATCATTTGTCGAATACAAAGGGTTAATATTTAAAACCGATAATTGATTTTGTCATGTTAATATCAAAGTAGTGTCTTACGATCACTTCAAAGCTTGGCATAATTTCACGTAACAATTATTAACGCTAAAGTGAGATTTCGAGCAATTATTATTAATTTGTAGAATTAAATTAATATAATCAAAGTGGATTCACTATTCATCATTGCGTTTATAACCATTACAGAAAGATGGCGTTTACTATTTGTTGCTTCTCCTACATGCCCGTAATATATCATGAAATGTATTGTTTACCTCGTAAATAAAATGTTTGTTTATCATTGTGGACCTTTCTGCTTTAATTAATTAATTTGTTGTATTGTTATTTTCTTGTTTGTTATGATTGAGTAGTGTGCTTTTTGTTTAATTTAAAAAAATGCTTTTCGATGCTTTCGACTTATTTTGGCTTTAGTAAAAAAAAATATAGCTTTCATTTTCAATCTTATCCATTACTCTATGATAGTATTTTGTTATTTCCAATGAAGAAGTAATACAACCAATAAATAATTTAATTTGTATTTTTATGGAAGATTTGAAAATTATGTAGTCATTTTGCTGCTTTTGTTTTTCCTTCTTTTAGTTTGTGTTGTGTAAGTGTTTTTATATTCCATAAATTGTTTTAAAAGTCGAAATATCTCGATTTTTCTTTTCACTTTACTTGATTTTGTTTTACAATGTGGTTTTGTTACTCAATAAT
Source organism: Himalopsyche japonica (assembly GCA_028555115.1). Lineage (NCBI taxonomy): Eukaryota > Metazoa > Arthropoda > Insecta > Trichoptera > Rhyacophilidae > Himalopsyche > Himalopsyche japonica. The sequence goes on along the minus strand of JAHFWJ010000416.1, from coordinate 2,142,243 downwards.
TGTCAAGATTTCAATTAAATTGACGAGTTTGAAGATTTTAAAACAGGAGATAACTAAAACAAAACGAAGATATTAATAAGTGAATTGGATAAATTCTGTGTTACAAATTAACAACGTGTGTGTCCTGTGCAATAAAATACTAATCCAACGAATTAATTGCCTGATTCCAGATATGTAGGAGTGAACGAAAGGAAATCGCCAATAGTTGTGAAAATATGATCAAAAGTGTACATTATATTCTTTATTGTTTGTTATTGTCTGCCATGTTACGTTATAAATATGTTTTTTTACCCATGTGATAAGTGACTATCGACAACGACTTTATTACGCCATTTTTGACGCATGGTTTAAGTATAACCATGCTGAATAATATATTATACACTGGACGGTGACAAAAAATGCCTGTGAAATAAATCGGTTATGTGAAAACAATCCTCAAGTAAAATTTTGATAGAACAGTCTACTTAATTACTAGTTTTTTAGTTTCATTTTGTAACTCTAATTTTGATGAAATATATTTGTTTAAACCGCAATTCTAAAATAACTATACAGTGGAACTTTGATTATCCACACTGATTGGGGAGAAGAAGTTTGGATATTGAAACATACGGGTAGTCTTAAAATACTTAATTGACTTGGGAAGACAAATACTTTGTGTTGATAGTTTACACTCAATAATATGAGATAGTTAAGGTGAAAATTTTTATGTTAAAGGTATTTTTTGTACTGAAATAAAGCCTGATTTTTTTCTGTAAATCTTCAAAAATATGGTTGACGCCAATCAAAACTACTGAATTATCTTTTGAAATGTTCGAAATTATATTATTGATTTTTGCTTTCATTCATGTATAATTTGTCTAACATAACATTCTTCTTATCTCGCAAACCGCTTTATGTCAACCGTATTTAACAGTGGAAAGCTTCAGAATGTGCGGCACCAATATTCCTCCAGCAAATCTTCTGTATCTTTTTGATCTTGTTCAGATCTTGTTCAAGTGAGGAAGCTATTTCTTGAAGCAGTAAATTTGTTGAGTTTGCGCTTATGTTCAACAATCCGGATAATCAAGGTTTGACTGTATTGAAGTTGTAATTGAAAATAGTTAATTGAAGTGTTAAACTAAACGGTTGAATGAATAATTCAATCCATAAATATTGTTAATGCAATTGCAGAAGCGAAGAATAAAAGGTTTTTGGGTACTTTATTTGGGTTAGGCTTTTACCCATGCCGTCCTGAATAACTAATTGTCCACTGAAAAAAATAAACGACAGGAATGTTATATTCTGTTGATGGAGTCAACACTCCACACTTTTATAAATATCTCCTGGACATCACTATGTTATATGGTGATGAAGCCAATAAACAGGTTTAAATATATCTTTATACCTGCTTTATTGACTTTTTAATTAATTATATGATATTAATTATTGACAATATAATAATAATTGTATTAATTAAGAAAAATAATCATTCATATCTATTTGTACATTGATTATTTGCAATACATGCATAAATTGTATTTTTGATAATATCATTTATATACGTCCAAATTTAACAAGTACTTTGAAATTGTACATGTGTTGCCATGCTGAGAATTTTTTTTACATTGTAATATATATATTTTCTAAATTTAAAATCCAGGCAATATTTCTCAGGCTGGTAAGTTGCATATGCACTTATTTTTGTCATGTTTTTTTTTATTTATTTTCTGTTCTGTTTGATTAAAAATATCAACTTATTGACACAATGTTCTATAATTATTATTTTATTTACGACATTTCATAATAATTGAACAATTTAATATGAAAATCATTGAGGAAAATTTTGCATCATGAAAATAAACATTACTGTTCTTGATCGATTTTTTACAGATATGCTATTGCATTATGGAAGTGCTTTTTAATAATAATTAATCATAATTTTGATTTGGAAATTATTGACAAATGTAATAAAAAAATTAAAGTATTAATGATAGTATAAAAGATCCACCATTGGTTATCTACGGAAGCCAATCACTGTCGCGTTTTTTTTTGTGATTAACATACAATAATTGACTCCCAGTTCTCAAGTGAAAGATTTTTTTAAAAAAATAATATTTTTATATGCATAAATATCTATTTACATTTACGAATTATGAATAGAAATAATAGTATGATTATGAAAGTCTTATGGTGCCTTATTATATTATAAAAAAAAAAAAAAATTTTACAATCTTCTTAGAAATATTAGCAACTAATTACAAACATTTATTGTAGAATGTTTTCAGTAAAATTATATGGAAATTATCTATAGTACCCTGGGCACAAATTGTATATGCCACATTTAATAAATATTTTTTTTTAAATAGTAAAAACCTTTAAAAAAAAAATTTACGGATTTTGGGAAAGAGGCCTGCATTTTTTCGTAAAAGTCAATAACAGTAAATATGATAACACGGTGAAAAAATAGCAACGTATTTTAGTTCTACAAAATTTTTTATAAGATATAATTGATAGCTATTTCGGCTCACGCCATCGTCATAACTATGTTTGAACTATGAACTATGACGATGACGTGAGCCAGAATAGCTATCAACTGTATCTTATAAAAAAAATTGTAGAACTAAAATACATTGCTATTTTTTCACCTTGTTATTATAGAGTTCTACCAAGTAAATGTCGATTCAATCAATAAAATAAGTATGATATTTATATTTCAGTCTTAAAATGTAAAAGTGATTTGTCAGACCTAACATCGAAAGTAATCGAAATACAAATATCACTGTTTTACATGATTGTACATTGTAGAATTTGTCTATGGTACTTTTAATTACTCAGGGTTCAATAAAACGTGTTAGAGATATCAAAAACTCACACTGTTTTTCCCCTCATCGTTTAATATAGTTCTTAAACAATTCCAAGTAATAAATTTGCGTAATATTGTAACATTATATATTACCTACCATTCACGTTAAGAATTGATACTTAATGGTTGTGTTTTGAAAGCACATAATATTATGTTGTTCACAGTTTAAGAGATTTGCTATACACGCATATATATAGTTTAATTTTAATAATCTAATAGAAATTTAAATCTTTTAAGTATTTACCTGATATCACATCTTAATTATATTGTATGTAGTAATTTATTGCAGGGTTTTGGAAACTAGTTTTTTTTTCAGAACGAGAGCAGAATTGTCATTAATCTCCGATTGAAATAACTTGTACAGTATTTGTCGACTGTGTGAAATATGTTTCACAAATTTAATAATTATTTGTGAAAACAACGTCATAATGACAAGGAAAACTATTTTTATTAAGTTATATTCCATATCGAGTGTAGAAAGCCAAAAAAATGTAATGTTAAAATAACCGAATTTCAGCTAAGATCAAAATTTTTTTTTTTTGAAAATCTGGCTTACAATCCTGTTTTCCAACTTAACCAATTGACTGCTTTTGATAGTTGAAACTCGAGAACATAAGTGTTAAATTTTTGAAAACAAGTACAACTGGTGCAACAGTGACAAAACAATTGTTGTAACAATTCAAATTTGATATTGAAATTCCATCAAGCACCTTCAGTCGATATCATAAATTATAACTTAATAATTCTTTTAGACTGTTTTATATTTAAAATTTTATTTAACAGCTACACTATTGACCGGTTTCACTCATCTTAGCGATAAGTGAAACCCGCCTAATTATAATAATATTAAATAATAGAAATAGTACTTAATATAGCGTTTTTTTTATTAAAATATTATGTTTTCCATCGAGAAGTATTAGCCTTTTGACAGAATCTGTTTATTAAAATGAGTTACATTTTTTTGATTTTCTACGGTTGATGTATTTCCAGACATAATAAATACATTCCGATAATTTACAACCATTTATCTGAGTAAAAATGCATTATTTGTAGTATAAAATTATTTCACTCTCGCTGACCGGTATATTGAAAATGAAATCGGTGATTTATTCGTTTGTTTCCTTCACGCTTTGTTTAATGTAAATTGCGTAATATAAGAAAAATCTTCACTTTCTGTATAGAAAATTTTGCAAGCGATGAGTCTATGCGTGCAATATTTATGTACATAATACTGTACTCATTCAAAATATTACGCAATAATTTTAGTCGTAACAAAATAATATTGATCGAGGGAATTTGGTTTAATTGCATCAATACTACTGGGTATTATAATAGTGATTGTAAGACAATAATATTTATGTTTTATTTTGCTCAAATAATTATTTTTTATTTAGTTTGTTCGATGAGGAGTCATTCCATTTATTATTATTCTGAATAGATTGCAATATTTATTATTTAAAAATAAGAATTTAGGCATACATCTGGTGTTGTCTATTTATATAACATTATCATCACAGTTATTTTATTTAATGTATCCTTCTTCAATTTTACTGGACAATCGTTCATAAGAAATAAGCCCATTTTGCTCTGTTGTCACATATTTTCCCAATTGTCACATATTTTCCCAATTGAATTATTTTATGCATGTAAGACATCAAAATTGGACAATCATTCGTAATTGAATCACTATATAATTGATTTCATAGACTTCCCTTTTTAGTTTGCATGTGTAGCTTTTTACCAAAATTTTGTTGTGCAATTGAAATATATATAGAAAGTAGCTTCCAATTAATTGATTTAGACTCGGGAATACAATATCTCTCCGCGTGACAATTTGTGCTTATTTCATAATTTGAATTTGAATTTCAACCCACTGACTGCTGTCTCAACCGTTACTGCAAATTAGGCAGGAGGGGGTTATTTTTTGTTTGACAAATGTTGGCATGGGGTGGCTCAAGATAAATTGACATCAACGTATTTTTTGAATAAATCAATAAATGTGAAATTAACTTAAAAATATTGTTAGCTTTCAGGATGGTATTTTTTTACTTCATTTTATTAGTAGTTACCGAATGTTTTGCGGTTGTTGACAAGGCAGTAGGGGGGATAAAAAAATGCATCAAAATTGTTGTCAGAATTAATGGAAGTCCCTTTTGTCAATTGTCTTTTCAAACACATGAAATATTTCATTAAAAGATGTTATGGTGAGTTTGCATCCGGAAATAGACATTTGAGACATTGATTATGTGCATAGCGCATGAAGAGGTTGTATTTACTGAATTTTGCCAAGTGTTTGTGACAAACTATCATGTATATGTATTTTGCAGTCCGTAAAAATCTGTATCTTAAAATCAAAAGAAGCTCTGTTAAAATTGAAGAAAATTAAAAAAATGCCACAACTCCGATGAGATGACCTATTTATTAGTTTAGTGAAAATAATATACTTATTTATACACTGTTCAGTACTTGTGCAGACTAGTTTGAAATCGTTCCAAACAAAAGAATTTTTTCTTAGTTGTCGTATATCATTTCAACTGATAACACTGTCGAGTTAAGAAACGAATGCGTCCATATGGTGCAGGTCAAGTAGGTGGGAATAAAAATTATGATCGAGTATTAATTAATAACTTACCATGTATATTTTAACCTCGTATATGATTTTTGTAAATAAAGACCACTTAAAATAATATTCCGTCTGCAGCATTTTTTGCATCAGTTATCATTACACCTTCTAAATTGTAAGTGTTAGTCATGTATTTCCCCTATGAATAATATTATGTATCTATTATTTTTTAAAGAATATTAAATTTGGATTAAAAAACTGTCATGTGTTTGATTTTTTGGCCTAAATAGTTAACCAATGTTTACTCTATTTTTCCGAAGGTACTGTACGCAAAAGGCATTGAATGAGCAACTTGGGAAATTTAAAATTGTGTGTTCCACATAACAGTATTAAGACCTACTTAATGGAATAGTTATTTGAATTGTTACAACTTTGTATAATTCTACATGTTTTGTCACTAACACCCCGGGTTTCGCTTTCCTCATCTTCACGCATTCTATCACACAGCATAGAAGGGTAGTTCTATCTTTTTCACCAACTCCGCTTTAAAGGTGGGCAAGGTATATCTGCGCTATTTTTACATATAATTATTATATACTCTTGAAGACAGTCATAGCTACACATACATCCACAAAAGAATACTTAACACTATGTGGTTGGGCCCCTCGAGCAATATACTCAAACCTGTAGCGGGCGTTTTTTGCGATTAGCGCAAAAAAATATTACTTTCTTAAAATCGACACAACTTCTAAACCAAACAATATTTTTGATTGAAATTTTCAAAGAAATGATATGTGACATTTGATCTTTAAAAATAAATTATAAACACTCTGATTACATCTTAATTTCATCATATTTCTAAGCTGAATATAAAAACCTATTCTCAATTATGTAAATAGCACTCCCATTATATAAGTCGGACTTGAGGTGAGGCCGGAGCCAATTAGAAACGATAAGCTTAGGTTATGTTTTTCTTACCGAAATTTGACAGTGGCGGCAGTATGTGTTTTTATTTATTGGAGTGCTTTTGGATACACAATGTTTTTTTGTTTTTCTATCTGTTGCGTACACAAATAAATCAGAAGGTTTTCCAACGCGTGAGCAGGCCACATACAGTTGTTCATGTGAGAAGCATGGATTTTCTAAATTTAGTCCACACACTTGTAACGACTGTCCTTGTGCCTTATTGATGGTCATTGCAAAGGTGACTCACACTGGAAACTGCAGACGTTTAAATTGAAATGGCATATTTGTCGGAATCATTGGGATGCGTGGCAACAGTACATCTTCTGCTTTGAATTTTCCATTTAAAATTGTAGCTTCAATAATTCATCATTTTTCTCACTGAAAGCCTGGTACCGTTACAAAATCGTGGTGGATTTATGTTTCGAAGAATGATAGGCACCTCAATTTTCAATGTTAAAACATGAGGGGGCATGCCTGGCAAATGAAGTGAATTCAAGAATTCTGTTGGATAATTGACGACTTTGTCTTGATTCGTTATAGTATCGATTGACTTATATGTTGTCGCTTCTCCGGGTATTTCATTTAGTATGCTGAAATTGATTGCATCGACATCCTTGTTTTTGGCTGTTAATATAGCACGTGCACCGAGCCATTGATGACTTTTATGATTGTGTGCAATATTTGGAAAAACTTTGTGAATCAATTCGTATATGATTGTGGTTATTTTACAGAAATTCGCTGGCAATGTGATACATTGTGTGGATTCCTCCATTGCCATTTTCCCATTTCCGATATCTAACAATTGTTTTGCGAAACGTTCAGCGGATGCATCATGTTGTAGTTGTACACGCATATTGGTCTTCAAAGTGAATCTATGTACGTATCTTCATAAAACGGATGATTTGTGACATGCATTAAGTTCATCGGCCACTGTTGAATGTGATATAACAGGTAGAGTTTGTCGAAAATCACCAGACAATAAAATGAGTGCGCCACCGAAAATTTGTGAAGAAAAGAAGTGCTTCCAATGATTTTTTGTATGCCATAGTACATTCGTCCCATACAATGATTTTATTTAATGATGTGAGTAGTTTGCATGTTTAAGAATTTTTGTTGATATTGCATGTTGGTGTCTCAATTATTTGCATATTCAATGGCAGTTTCAGTGCTGAATGCGCTGTTCGGCCACCATCCAAAAGAGTTGCTGCAATTCCAGATGATGCGATTGCTAGTGCAATGTTTTTTCGTGATCGTGTGGCTGCCAAAATGAGTGAAATGAGGAAGGTTTTACCTGTGCCTCTGGGTGCATCTATGAAATAAAATCTACCACTTTGACTTGTAATTGCATCCATAATTGTGTCATACACTATACGTTGATCTGGAACCAATCTCGGAAGATTCGTTTGAACAAATTTACCCAATTCAGCCACATCAAAGCGTGTTTCTCGTTGGAAATCACGATCACGTCAGTCGTTTTCTTATCGATTCAGCGCAGCCATTCCCAATTGTACCAATGATTTGGTAGTGATTACTAAACATATGTCCTCAATCAATAGCAATGCCTCATTATATACGTTTGGTATGAATTGAACGTGTGGGTTTTGAATTGTTTCACGCAAACTATGTAAAATATCTTCACTCTTGTAGCCTTTGTATTTTTCCCAAAGATCTTTTGGATTGGATGGAAAGCAAATTGTTATCGCATACATGCATTGAAAATCACTTAACCTTTAGGGGAGTATGGTCATATATATACGACAGCGCGATTTTTCTTTAAAGGAGTATGGTCATCAGTGGCGAATGGTGGGTGTTACTATTGGGTGTGCTGTAAGAAACAGAAAAAAACGTACATTTTTTAAAAAAATTTATTGATATGGGTTTAGGCACGCTCAATCTGCCTTATAACCATTTTAAATAAAATTAGATTAAATTATGCTTAAGAATTATTTCTTATTAAAAAAATAAAAACAAACCTAATCTAAAATTGCTTCTTACTAAATAAAATATCAAATTTCAAATAAACAAAAAATATGGTTATTTGTATATTAAATCTAACCTTCTTTCTTCAGTCATAAATTTTTCAATCACGTTGTCATAAAATGAGCTCTTCTTTTTAATATCCATAAGGATTCCTTTTTCGATTGTAATCAAACTAAGGCCACATAGTCTATCTTGGCCTTGGGTACTTCTACAACTAGTGTTGATTCGTTTTAAAGCCGAAAATGAACGTTCTGCTGGAGCATTACTGCTAGGAAGAGTCAATATTAGTCTGCCTAATTTATCTACTTCCTGAAAACCTGACTCAAGATTATTTGCATTCATAAATTGTACAAGCTCGTGAACAGATTTCTCTGCAAATTCAGGTAAATGATAAAGAACAGTAAGCTCATTTTTTAAACTTATATAATCGAATAATGTTCCATAGAATTGTTGCAGTTTTTCAAGTAATTCATTTGGAAATTTTCCTTTATATTGCTCATATTTTTCTTTCTCCAGGAGGTGAAAATATTCTAATTTTGACATTGAAGAAAAACGGTATTCAATTTGATTACATATGCTATCAACTATTGTATTAAATAGTTGACTAAACGCATGCTTTTCTTCAATAAGTAAATCATTTCTCAGTCTGAGGTAATTTTCTTCCGATACATAAGAATTCCATAATGTTTCATAATTATTATCCTGTTCATATCTGAGTTGATGCAAAACTTCGGTAACTTTTTTACAGCAATATAAAATATCAAAAGATTTTGATTGTAGAATGTTGTAACATATAACACATCAGTTATTCCAAAAAGTTTTGAAAATATATAAAGAAGTTTTCTTGTTTGAAAATCTTCCAAAAAGCTAAGAAATCCTCGTGCTTTTATAACGGTGTCGGGGTCCCATAGTTCACATTTTTCCAAGATGTCTCGAAAAAAGTCCGTAAATTCATTTATGTATTTTTGCACTGTGTTACTTAAACGTGATGTATAATTCCATCTCGTAGGTGCTACAGAAGGAAGTCTTCTAGCCACAAACTCTTGTAAAGCATATATTCGTTTAGAAGATTTCGAAAAGAACGCAGACAATCCATTTAAAGTTTGAAAGAATGATTTGCACTCTTTTATATTGGAAAGACCTTGCTGTAATGTTAAATTCAATATATGAGCATAGCAGTGTGTAAAAATGGCCAATGGATAAACTTCGAGTACTCTGGCTTGCAAACCATTGATATGCCCACTCATTACACTCGCCCCATCATAAGTCTGTCCAACTAATTTTTCTTGAATTTGAAATTCTTCAACTATATTTACAACATGGCAAAATAGGCCATCAGCTGTTTTATCACAGCTAACGTTTGTAAAGCCAATAAACCGCTCGTGAACTTTACCTTCATAAACAAAACGCAAAACTGTTGAGAGCTGTGAGTTCGTCATTATATCTGAAGTTTCGTCAAGAATAATAGCAACAAAACTTGCTGAATTTACTTCTTCCTTAATATGATCTTTAATTACATCACCAATTGCTTCAATTATGTCATTCTGTATGGAACACCGTTGCAGTATTTAAATGAGTATCCAAGACAGAATCGTATTCTCGAAGTGCATTTAAAAATTCAAGATAATTTCCTTTGTTTAGTGAATTACAGGACTCATCGTGGCCTCGAAAGGGTTGTTCTTGTTTTCCTAGATATACTACTGCATCAATCACTCGTTTTAATATTTCTCTATTTTTATTAACTTGTTCATTATGTTGACTTATATTAGCTTTGCGTTGAGCGTCAAGCATCACTTCAATTCGTTGTTTTCCAAACATTTTGAGGGAAAAAAATGATTGAACGTGTGACTGCGCTCTTTTGTGTTTTTTCAGTGCCGTTATCAAATGCCCAAGGTCAGCAAATCCACTTTTATTCCACACGCTACTTTCTTGGAGAACAATAAACATGGCCAACAGAACAGTCTAGATCGAACTTCGCAGCCTGTTAACCAATCAGTTCGTTGATATGATGAAAATGAAAAATGTCTTGTATATTCACATTTATTGTCTTTATGCTTCAAAATTAAATTGGGTAGAGGTGGTCGTGGTTTGCCAATTTTCATTATCTTTAATTTAATTTCATAACTTCTTTTTGAAAATGGATTATTCAAAATATCTTCAACAGTATTCTTCATCATTATTGGGGTAAATGATATGTAAATATCTTTATTAACTATTTTAGTAAAATATAAAAAGAGTGACCAGTTATTGTGAAATAATGTAATAAAAAAACAGCGACGCAAGAGTTTTGACGTACGCGCACCGCGTTCAAGACCAACTTCACTTGTGTGCTGCCCGCCGACTGGTCGACTTGGGCCTGTAAATCTGCGAACGATTTGGTTGGTTCACAGTTCGCCCCTAGGTCGGCGCGCTAGTACGTAGTTGTCATGTCTGGCTGCTCGCGCGCATGCATTCCGGGCGAGCTGCATACGATATATTATACAAGCGCTTGCAAAAACTACACTGTAGGCAAAACAATATATATATTTACATATCGCTTTATGCTCTATATTTTACAAATATATATAATTTTTTTAATGATTTGTTGGGTGTGCACTGCACACCTAGCACACCCTGAATATTCGCCACTGATGGTCATATATATACGACAGTGCACTCGGCAAAAATTATTGGAGCTTGGTTGGGATGTTTTGCCACATTCACCATATAGTCCTGACCTTGCACCATCTGATTACTTTTTGTTTCGATCTTTACAAAACTCCTTGAATGGTAAAAAGTTCAATAATGATGATGATGTCAAATCGTACTTGATTCAGTTTTTTGCTAACAAAAACCAGAAGTTTAATGAACATGGGATTATGATGCTTCCTGAAAGATGGCAAAAGGTCATTGATCAAAATGGGCAATACATTACAGAATAAAGTTATTTAGTTCCATGAAAAAATTGTCTTTGATTTTCTAAAAAAAATCCGCAATTATTTAGTTGCCAGCCTGTTATTTTATTCAAAAATCGAATTTAGCTTCAAAATATTCAGTACCTTACGTAAGTAAGTTTTCGGCGTTGCTATGGATACAATGTGTCATAAATGGCCATTCTGTTCTACAATACTCTTGTATGAAAACACGTTTTTCGTAAATATTCAATTATTTTTTGTAATCAAATCAAATTCTGAGTATCCTATCTTTTGCCCAGTAGTCTAAGCAATAATTCGACAAAGTTTTATCGCAATTGGATTCATGGTGTAGGAATGCATAAAGGACAGACAGACAGACATTCATTTTTATATATATAGATGAATCACCTACATATACTGTTATGAGATTATTTTACTCTTACATTTGAATTTCCTTTGATGAATTTCAGCAAAGACAACATATCAGCTATTGTAATGACGTCTTTCAAACATTGTTGGTTGTTTGTTTCAGGAATGTTAATATTCAATATGATAAGTTTATCAAGGAATTTTGCAAGAATGAACAAAGAATAAAATTTATTTTCAAAAAGTGAAATGTTCATTTTGGTGCAGTATTCCCTAGTCAAAAAGTCACCAAACAGATGTCGAAATGGTGAAACAATTGTCACGTTAGCAACGCACCAAATGGAATACCAAAGTTGTCAATTAGCAATGTTGTAATATGAATAAAATAAATATTGTTTCAATAACATTTAATAGTAAAATAACAATTATCATTTCTCAGCGACATGGTATAATGCTGTGACTATTTTTAGATGTCCAAAAATATTTATTTTCAAAATACTTCTTCCATTTGTCAATGTAATTCGCTCTCGTCCATTATCATTTTGAATAAAAATTTGTAAGAACAACTTGAATTGATCCTAAACGTTGTTGAGCCACTTTTTAAAAATGAGCTCATTGAATCGTCTTGTTTTGTTAGTGTCATCGATTGATTAAGCAATCAAGTAGAACTCTGTCGATAGTTTTTGGTGTCGATTAGTTTCTTTCCGCACATTGCACATATTCCTTTTTTGTATGCACACGCCTGACAGTAATGAGATCCAACTTGGTGGACTTTAGTTCTGCATATCCTGAAATTAGATTTAAAAAAATAGAGTACTTTGAATAATCCAATAGCAAAATGTTAGTGAGCAATTGTTTGAGAATTTGTTGAATAATCTAATAAACTTATCTGCACCCCCTCTCCCCGCTTTACATTTTTACTTTCGCGGTACCAATAGAAAAATATATTATTTAATTTTTTTAACCTGCTTGTAATTTGATTGTAAAGATTCCCAATTTGTTATACTCAGCAATGAGTATATTCGGTATAAAGAACTTAAAATTGATTACAATTGTATATGTACTTTATCACTTTTAAGGTGTTAACTGTCACTTCTTGATGGAAAGGCATTATATTTTAAATAATAAAGTTTTTTTTAGTACTTATTTCCACAATATATTTTTGATCAGGACCGGTTTCGCTCATCGCGAGCATTATCAACTGATAGAATACAATTTACAAACAAGTCTATTTATACAAAACAAAAAAATAATTTGAGTTTAATGGTAGCAGGTGTACAAAACCATGGGTACAAGAACTAGGAAACAATTTACATAAAATTATACAATATTGATACAAATAAAGTAAATTAGTATAAAAATTAAATGTTCACAATCACTTATTAAGAATTACAATTACAATTATGGTAAATCAATAATCCATTAGGAGCTCTAAACAATCAATAAGGAAGTAAGGAGTGGGAAATTTTTAATGACGAAAATAACCCACAATCACTACTTAATGGAACAAAATAAATTAATACATGAGAAGTCGATTAAAGATGAATCGATGAGATGGGAAGATATGGTCAGTCAGGCGCGTTCCAATATTTTCTGTAAAAAAATTGGTTGTCTGTAAAGTCGGTTTACGGACGATAGTTTAACGTGACAACGTCATAAGAAAACATTGATGAAATGATTGCATACTTTTATGAATAAAATGGAATCATTTTTATTGAATTATCATTATTTTGTATGGATACGAAGAAGGACTGAAATGAAATCTACAAACTTTTTTCTGAAAGAAATCGTTGATAATTTATTGTTAAAAGTATATTTGTTATACGTTAATCAGATTTTTAATATGCAAGAATTAATTACCTTTATTGCCGCAATTGTTGTTGTAATATAAACAATGAAAACCACATTTACATTTCACTTCACTTTATAAACAGTTGTAAACAGATCACGTGTAGGTACTGTAGGTGTATAAGTTGTGTGCTGCCGCTGTCTCTTTTCTACTCAGACGCATCGACCAATCGAGTGGAAGAGAGATAGATGCGGCACAATCCGAACGGTAGGCCGATCGTGCCTCTCTATCGCTTATCCGCGCTCTCGCTCGCACGCTTGCCTTCGGCGTAACGCGACAATGAGTCATGTTTTTTTGTGCGTGCAGCGGGCGTTCATCGATTTATAAGACGTTGTCACGTCAAAAAATTAAGTAAAAGGAGGTAATTGTAATTCTTAATAAGTGATTGTGAACATTTAATTTTTATACTAATTTACTTTATTTGTATCAATATTGTATGATTTTATGTAAATTGTTTCCTAGTTCTTGTACCCATGGTTTTGTACACCTGCTACCATTAACTCAAATTAATTTTTTGTTTTGTATAAATAGACTTGTTTGTAAATTGTATTCTATCAGTTGATAATGCTCGCGATGAGCGAAACCGGTCCTGATCAAAAAATATATTGTGGAAATAAGTACTAAAAAAAATGTGTTTTTATTATTTAAAATATGTACTTTATATGTAAACTATTTGACTTAATTTATGATATGGACTGAAGGTGTTTGATGGAATTTGAATATCAAATTTGAATTGTTACAATTTTGTCAGTTCCACATGTTTTGACACTAACGACCCGGATTTCGCCTTTCAGCATCTTCAGGCATTATATCACACGGATGCAACAGAACTGACAGTTAATCAATGTATATTTTGTATGATTACCTATAATTTCTTCTTAGTTCTGGAACCATTTGTTTTATACACTTGGTAATATTTAATTTTTATTTACACAAATTGCTTTGTTTTAATCAGTTGATAATGCTTGCAATGCGAGAAATTGGTACTGATTAATGTATAACATTTTTTTAAAGTATTATTTGAAATTGTGTTATGTTGATTGAAGAATTGTTTACCTGCATCCTTCAAATTTGGCTGTGTATGGATTGAATCTGGCTTTCGTGTTTGTGATAGCTTTGTTTTCGCCAACCTTTCTGCCTCCCGACTCAACCGTATTCCTAGCTCCGGTTTTCCAAGGGTCAGGAGTAATAACTTTTCCTAATTTCTTTTCACACTTTTCACAAACCATGTTTATAGGAAGCTTGAATAAAACTTTTTAGTGTAAAAAAATATCCTTTGATTGATAGCTAAAAATAAATGTACAGTAATAAGCGATAACGAAAGCAATGTCGTTTTTCAACAAGCACCATCAAAAATAATTCAAAACCTTGAAATTTTCGTAGAACTTTTTATAAAATTACATTTAACAAGATAAAAAGTCAATGTTTTGACAGTTTGTTGTCTATGATATGTGACCAAAGAGAAGTTCAATCAAAAAATCGTTCATATGAGACTCCTCGTGTAAAACATTGTTCGTATAAGTCCATGAAATATTGTCTTTGGGCAATATTCGTCTATGTCTCTAGGCGTCTCAAGGTAATCACATCAGGATTGTCTATGTATCCGCTGTTAGAAAGCGTAAACAAATATCGTTATAATTTTGCCGATCATCCGCTGACTTAACGGCGGATGTTAGTAAATAGTTTACTGATGTTGCCTTTTTAGTAGGTATTTATTTCAAGCTCCAACATTTCTGCGTGCGGTGAGTCAAAAGTCTGCGATACAG
This sequence comes from Himalopsyche japonica, assembly GCA_028555115.1. Lineage (NCBI taxonomy): Eukaryota > Metazoa > Arthropoda > Insecta > Trichoptera > Rhyacophilidae > Himalopsyche > Himalopsyche japonica. The sequence continues at coordinate 2,127,017 of JAHFWJ010000416.1, read as the reverse complement.
TGTTCAGGTAACAATATTACAGATCTTTTTTGATTCTAACCTGTCAGTGAATATTAGTGCCATTGATTTACCTTGGTTAATATAAGTGGTCTGTGTTTCGTTTACATGTGTTCACCACAATTAATCTAAAGTCTGTATGATCAAATCGTATGCCTTTGTGCTATTTGTTAAACCGTGGTTTTTAACGTTTAAAGGAAGTGTCCGCCAAGGAAACTGTTGACATCAAACAGATTGAAATTATTTTTCTGAGATCACAATTCATTTTTTTTGACCCATTAAAAAAATGTGACTTTTTATTTCCCACTTCTTTTGTACCCTTGTGCTTGCAAGTAATATTCTTGAAGCATTTATTTGCATATTAGTTGATTGCGCATGGGAAACTTAAATAATAAGCATCCCATGGCATATGAAAATACCTCTATTATTAGGTAATCTCTAAATTAATGCCGCTTATTGCAATGAAACAAACAATGTCACGTAAACTTATTTCATTTTGATAATTTTTACTATAATTTCTGTCTGCAGACAACACTTTTCCATCAACAGTAAATTTTTCAATTCCATTTTCATAAAATTTTGTAGGCTTTTATTGAAAATAATTCAATTGTCCTATTTTCACATTGTCTACATTTTTTTTTTATACTTAGAAAATGTTGAAAGAATTAAACTATTATTGGGAGTAGGATCATTTGGAAAACAAAGTAGCTGAGTTAAGTGATCAAGAAAAAGCTAATCAGCTTCAAGATCCAGAAGTGACTGACACACTCGGATACACACTGGCTTGTTCTCTCTGCTCATGTCGTGTAGTACACATAAACCTTCTTTATGTGTCTACATACTTTCGAATCAGTCTGGTGTTGTTTCTCGGTTAACTGATACACAGTTTGAATAGGATTTGCTTGTATTAATGCCACCAAGATCCTTCCTCTGTCATTTATTTTCAACTACGCCCTTGACGTGACATTTTAATCTACAGTGAAAAAACATTCAAACCACATTTTTGATTTACCAAAATCCATTAAATCATTTACCATCTTGCAAATGCAATTACTTTATTGTAACGTTTGTTGACATAACTTTCAATTTTAGTATTTAATGAAAAATTATTGTCCAAGTATCACCAACACAGGTGTAACAAAAAAATGCACCCTGGTAGCAACATACAATACAGTCAAAATACATCTGCCTGTTAAAACTTAACTGTAAAAAAATCAACTTTCATTGTGGTAAACAAAATTAACGGCAACATTTAAGTAATTTCTAATTTGGCATCCATTTTGTAATTTTCAAGATGTTGGATGTGTCCAGTGATTCTAACCAAATATTTCATTTCAGATCCGAATCAAAATGGCGGATACAACTTCTGTGCAACTTATCATGATTGAAATGTTGAAAAATATTTTGGAGGATTCCTCCAAGGACCCGAATATATTAGGGGAGATGGTGAAGTCCATGGCAAAAATGATCAATGGTAGACCAAATCACGCATTGGATGTAAGTAAATTCACAATTATGTATTAACCAGGGCTGCGGAGTCGTTAAATAAACACTATTGACATTGACCGCTTTTTCCTACCTTACCTATTTATGTACATTAAATAAATAATCGACCAACTAATCTGGTAAATTTTTCATTCAGATATTCTGCTAATCGAAAAAGGAGTCAGAGTCGCTCGTTTTTTCACAACTCCGACCCTGACATTGAAAGTACCAGAAACATCATGACTCCTCAGCCCTGATTCATTTCATACACTACAATTAGTCACTCATATTCAGCTCGGGCTAGTACATGATACGTCCAACCTTTTGTCAAATGTTGAAATACGAAAGGTTTACTGAAACATCCATTGTTCATAATACTTTCCAGATGTCACTGATGCCTCCAGAAGTTGCATTAATATGTTCCGTGTGCCAGAAGCCTGCATTGAAGTGCTGTCGGAGATGTGCAATGATGTACTGCTCTTCTAAATGCCAAGAGGATGACTGGAGGGGAATTCACCGATTTATTTGCCTTAGGTATATTACAATAAGTATTATAAAGAAAAGTTTAGAATACTCGCAATCAAATTCATTGGTTATATCAGATTGTTACTGATAGTCGGTAAAAAGTTTGCGTCACTATACAAGAGAACTAAACAAACAAATACAGTGGAACCTCGATCAACCGTTCTCGCATAATACGTTTTCCCGACTGGAACGCTTATTTTTTATAGTCCCGCCAAACTCCCATAAGAACAATGTTAAATAATCCCGCATTGACCGATTCCCCGATTTCCTTGATAAACCGTCTAAATATTTTGGTCCTGTCACAAATATTATCCCGATTGACCGTTTTTATTGCATATTTCTCCGTATCTCGGCAAGCAAGTTTGACACAGCCGAGTGCAATTATTAAAATCGACACCACTTCTAAACCAAACAATATTTTCCATTGGTATCTGCAATGAAATCGTATTTTTAATTATAAACAATGAAATTTTTTTTTTTTTTTTAATAATAAAAACACATTTTTTAGTACTTATTTCCACAATATATTTTTTGATCAGGACCGGTTTCGCTCATCGCGAGCATTATAATTATAACGCGTTGATAATGCTCGCGATGAGCCAAACCGGTCCTGATCAAAAAATATAGTGTGGAAATAAGTACTAAAATATGTGTTTTTATTATTTAAAATATCATGCCTTTCCATCAAGAAGTGACAATTAACACCTTAAAAGTGATAAACAATGAAATCAATTTGACTATATTTCTAGTGCAAGTACTTTGCAAGTTCTGTATTTTTTGTTGAATAATTATAATTTCTTCAGATATTCATGCTGCACATATCTGTCAATAATTTTAAGCAGTCGGACTTACATTTTTTATTTGTTTCAAATTAAAAGAATTTTACGTAGAAAAAACATTCAAAGAAATTACACTTTTAATCATGTATCATAAAATGTACTGTCTGTTCAACCGCTTTCTTTCTATGAATCAGTTTCAATATCGAACTATGTTTACTCAGACTGCAATTATTCTTTTAAGCTCAAGCCAAAGTATTTGTTTCTAGAAAATTTGTAGTGAATAAATTTATTTACATTTATTACTATGCATTTCTCAATTGTACAACTTTATTTACTACGTGATATAATAATTAATATTCCTTCTAGATTGAACCACAAAAAAAACAATAATTTTATATGAAGTGTAAAAAATAATATTTAAAATAAACCAAAAAGCTTATTTCATTAAAAAATAACTCACTACTCGACGGTTTAATAAAGGTATTGAAATTGACAGCACAAAAATTTGATGCATTTTTTGTCAAACTCTGTTGACATCACAAATTATATCCGCATTCATCTGGACCAATTATGAACAAAAATCACATACAACAGTAAAAATTATCCGTTTAATTATAAGACCCAATTTCATAGATTTTCAGTATTGGTTAACGATTTGACATTGTATCTCTTTATTTTCAGTCCTGATGAATCGTTCAATACATTCTCTGCTTTAAGCGTTGCCCAGAAGAAGTTTGTCAGTCAAGTATTGAATGACAACAAACTGTTCGCCGTCGATCCGTATGTATTTCAATTAATGTTTTATTTGAATATTCCCTAGACCTGTGCTCCGCAACCGGTGTGCCACGCGTCAACGCTATGTGTGACATATCACAATGCATCGAAATGATTTTAACCCATTCACTTGCTAATATCTTAAATATAACAAGAATTTCTTTATAGACCTCTTTCCGATACATTAACTAAATTAATTTTACTTTAAAAACGTTATCAATATATTTTAATAATTTAATCCTTATCAGACTATTAGACCAAGATAGACCAAGTCCCATGCCCTGAGAACTATACTTATTTATCTCACTTTTCAGAATTGGCATATCCAAAAATGATTCCAATGTTATCTCCCGTGTTCAGAAGGGTGTCCAGAAATCTTCGAATTATGAATCTTTCAATGACGAGCTAATGCAAAAGGGATCTCTTCAGAATGAACATTCCAACTGTACCGAAAACAGCATAAGTTATTCTAATCACGTTGGAAATAATACCCAAGGCGTCCAGAAGTATAAACACAGCAGCGAAGATGGAAATAATATCCAAGGCAACCAGAAGTATAATCGCAGCAGCGAAGATGGAAATAATACCCAAGCTGACCGGAAGTATAAACACAGCAGCGAAGAAAAGTAAGTCATTGTGTATTTCATGTTATCTTATGCTTGGAATTCATTTTATCTTGCGTAGCTCTTTCGTGGATCGGAAATATATTTGGTAGTTCAATTCCACCTGACCGTTGCTGACTGAGCTGTGCAATCCTAGTTGCAATCGGTGGGATTCCAGCATTTTGACTGAATGTTGAGTAACATTAACAGGATGTATTTTAAAACGTAGAATTAAGAGCAAGCAAGTATGGTCAGAAGAAGTGGAAGTGTATTTTCAATGTTTCATCATTAATCAAAATTGGTTTTTGTGATAATGATGCATTTTATGTAGTAGAATAAGAAGAACTGATTGATATATTTTTGAAATCAAGAACTTCTTCACAAAATAATTTCTGGAATTTTTTTTGTGATGCCATGAATCATGTTATGGTAAGCATTCTGAAGCTTTTTTTGGCTTTAAATCATTACTTTTGGTGTTAGTAGACCGCTGTCTGCAATTTCAGAAGTAGTTCACTTGCAGTGGCTAAAAGTTTGACCACCCATGATGGAGAAGGATGAAATATTTGCTCATTATTTCCCATTTTATAGATTTAATGGCGTAGATCGTCAGTCCAAAATGACCAACGAAATAGATGACAATGACTCGTCGAGCAAATCGGTTAGCTCTAATGGTGAGAAGAAGCATACTCATGTCAATCCTAAGAATTTCCGCATAAGGAATACCACGAAGAAACCACTTTTGGGTGACTATGTTCAGCCATCTAATGACCACCAATTCGGCGAAGAGATGCCAGTAGATCCGTAAGTAATGAAACAACTAATCACTTAAATATTGCCATTTTTGTAAATTTTCATTTTTTTTGCTCCGGATTCTGAATATGTTACAATAATCATAATTTTTTTACTAGAAACTATTTTCTAAAAATGATTATTTAAACATGTGAAAATGTACAATTGCAATAATGTGGTATTGAAATTCCATCAAGCATTCTCAGTTGGTTATTATAATGTCAATATAAAAATACATCATTATGTTTCTATAAACTTTATAAATTTTAAGATGCAAAAAACCAACTGGCAAACTTATTTTTTAATCCTTTCCACGCGAAAGTCTCAAGGTATGAGATGCAAGCTTTCAAACATCGATAATACAGGCAATCTTTTGCATATAGGACTGATTTTGGTTTCAAAATATCGCCTAATTTGTCCTGCTACGGCCACCTCCATACACTTGTCAAAAGTATTAGGTTTATGTTTAAAACATCGATTTTTCGAACCCTTAACATGTATCGCGATCTCTGCCAGTCAAAAAATCAGTTTGAAATTATGTGCTAAACTTCGCACATAATTTCGCATGAGACTTTGTACCAATCTCGCGGCATGGCAATGTGACACTCCATGACACGTGACAGTAATGGCGCTTGTTCATTTGAGTTTGATTGGTGGCTTCGTTACATCACGGTAATGGCGATTTACGAGTGAGTTATTTGTTAGGGATATATTTGTTAAAATGATTGTGGCAACATAGGACATTTCTTTGTGTTTTAAATTTTGTGAAACATTCTTAATGCATCTGGCTTCCATAAAAGCCAACCCAATTATTTTTTATTGCTCTATTTATGACTATATGGAAAGAAAGGAAAAATTTAATTTATATTAAAAGCAGCCGCGTTTTACCAGTTAAATACGACACACTATTGGTGATTGGCTCAGGCATTAGCTGCAATGCGGTGTTCCACCATTGTATATGAGCTCTTAGGTAAGGCTAGACGTCTCAACAATTTGCATGAGTCATCCAAAGTGCCTGAGATCTAAAACTATGGCTTTTATATTGCATTAAACTTTTTTTTTACGATGCCTTAATCATTGCTCTTTCAGAGGGTTTGCCGCGCAACATTCCAAAGTTGGCAACACAATAGAACTGACGTTGAAATTTCGCCAAGAAGTTGCATCATTTGTTTGTATCGGGGTGCCAAAGTCTATGGAGAATGATTACACCCGTTTTAAAAAAGAACTTGCAGCCGCAGCCAAATCCGCAAAGCATCACAAGTCGTGAGCATTTTTATTTATAACTACTCAATATCACAAATAATTTCTCAATATCATTATCAACGGACAACATCACTTTTAAGGTGTTAATCGTCACTTCGTCTGTTACAGCTTCAATGTTTCTTTATAACTACAAAAAACATATTTTACTTTCACTTTTATGTTAGTTTTTTTTTATTGATTGAATTGGCATTTACTTGGTTTTAATTTTTTTAACTCCATTTTAATGCGGTGAAAAAAATAGCATCGTAATTTAGTTAGAATATTGTAGAACTAAAATAAATTGCTATTTTTTCACCGGGCTAGTCTTTCTTTATAAATTTTTTTTTTATTACATTTATAAAAACATCGGCACAAACTCAAAATTTATATTTTCTTTTATTCATGTATGTTGTCAGTGATGTGCGAAACAAATTTATTAACCGTCATTCCATAGAAAGGTCACCCAAAAAAAAATATTAGCTTTAGATAAAAAAAAAATTAAAACTATTGCTATTTTGGCAAAAAATGCTTGGGACTTTTGGCAAAGTTTTTGCTAAGCTCAAAAGGTTGAGACAAAAGAGTCAACACTAACACTGCTTGTATATATTTTTTAATATTCGGTTCTTGAAGATCCACAGTGAGAACGGGTAAATGTTTAAAACATAAATATTGAGAGCCTTATATCTGTAATAAATCATAAATTCAGAGTTGATATCGGTGTCTTTTAGGCGGAAACGTGATCACATCGCATCTTTAGCTGTCATAAGAGAGTTCGAAGACAACACTTGGAGTAGGGCGCTGTATTCGACCTCCGGTGCCTGGCAATTCGTCGACAGAGGTGAAGTGACAAAGAAGAAGGAAGAACATCACTGGAAAAGTTGTCCTGCCAGCTGCGCTTCGATGCCGCATCGTACATGCCTGCTCACCGTTAATAATCCCAAAAATTCACTGGAGGTATTAATTATTTAAAATAATTCACCATAAGACCTTTATTACAAAGATGTAAACACGTGTGCGCTGAGTTTAAATTTATATTATGCAATTCTTTTATAACGCTAGGTCATTAGGACATCGGGTCGCAAGAAGACGGCTTTGGAACAGCTGGAAATCAATAGATATCAATAATCACAAAATTCTTAATGAACAAATTAATATATATCTGTCGCCGCTCCTCAGACTATTGCGAGGGGCTAATTCCTTTCCCTAATAAACCATTTCCGAGCAATATGTAAGCTCATTGATATAGCCGCCTTTTTAGTTTCATTTACAATTTAAAAAAAAAATAGTTTTATTGCTAGCGGGAAATAAACTAGGTCGTTAAAACAGGAGAGAAGATGTATTGTGTAGCTTTTCTACACAGCTATATATAGATAAGCAAATGTACGTTTAAACATATTTCTGACGATGACGTGAGCCAAAATAGCTATCAATTATACCTTATAAAAAAAAAATTGTAATTAAAATACATTGCTATTTTTTCACCGTGTTGTAATGGAGTTCCACCAAGTAAATGCCAATTAAATCAATAAATATACGTAGATTATTCAAAAGATTTTCATGCCTTTCAAAACTCAAAGCTTACCAAAAGTTAGCAGCCAGTCCCCACTGAAAAGTTTTTACGATAAAGCATGGTCGATAAAGTTTTAATTAGTTCTTTTTTATACTTTTTAATATACTGGCTAAACAAAAAAAATCTAATTTTTACACATTGTAACCCTGATTCTATGTGTTTCAAGGGACCCTGAAAATAAACAAAAAATGCAGGAGAGCTTCAAATTTTTTTTTTATTATCACAACATAACATTCATTTAAAAAAAAAACCTTTAAAACCTACCTAAAGCTATGTTGGTTCACATTCATGGTGTTAAGTGTGACTTCTTGGTGGAATGGCATTATCTTTTAATAAATAATAAAAAAACACAATGTTACGTCAATTAATAATAGCCCCCGATGAGTGAAACTGTTCATAATTTAAAAAAAGGAATGAAAAAAATCAATTTGTAATTGATGAAATCGAGTCTGCCAATCTCGTGTGCAAGAGCTATCACGTGTGTGAGTGTATATGTACATTTTTTAATGTTGCCAATAGTAAATAAAACAAAATATTGTTTAGTGCCTAATATTATTTTTATCAGAAGTTATTTTAGCTCCTAGCCTTAGGGTCACATCATTATTTAATATTTTGGGAATATGTAGTATAATAATTATCATTTCAGATTGTAAACATTGTATTACCGATACAAAAATAAATATTTAAGATAATGTGACAAATGGTGGAAAATGTCTACCCTATGTATGTCCTAAGTATGGGAATGTTAATAGTAATCAATTTCTTTTAGGTTGGCCAAACATACACATGTACAGTGACATCTATGGATGAGCCATCAGAAGTGCTCGTACAGATAAAGACTGGTTACACTACACTGTATGGTAAATTGACCCAGTGGGTCAAATTAGCTCCGCAGTCTGCTGTCTTTTCTCCTAATGACAGTTTTTCAGGTATGTAAAGTATTTGCAATGAAATATTGTTACATAACTCAAACATTTTCATCACAGTGTAGAAAAGAATTCACTCATTCCCAGAGCTGTGGAGTCATTAATACTTTTCACGCGAACATCTCAAGGTATGAGACGCGAGCTTTCAAACATTGATAATACAGGCAATCTTTTGCATATAGGACTGATTTTGGTTTTAAAATATCGCCTTATTTGTCCTGCTACGGCCACCTTCATACACTTGTCAAAAGTATTAGGCTTAAACATTTAAATCATCGATTTTTAAAGCCCTTAAATTTATCGCTATCTCCACCAGGTCACAAATCAGTTTGAAACTAATAGCCAAACTTCGCGCCTTATTTTTCCCTGAACTTTGCACCAATCTCGCAGCATCGCAATGCGACACTCCATGACATGTGACAGTAATGGCGCTTGTTCATTTGAATTTGATTGGTGGCTTTGTCATATCACGGTAATGGCGATTTACGAGTGAGTTATTTGTTAGGGATATATTTGCTAAAGTGATGGTGACAACATAGGACAAATTTGTGTTTTTTAATGATGTGAAACATTCTTAATGCATCTGGCTTCCATTATTGCTCTATTTATGACTATATGGAAAGAAAGGACAAATTTAATTTGTATGAAAAACATCCGCGTGGAACTGGTTAAAAAAAAACAACTTCGACATTGGCCAACAACATGACTGACTAAAAAAGTTTATTTTTGTTAGATTTTGTCTTACCTTTCCTATTTATGTGCATTAAATTAAAGATTAACCACTCAATCCGGCAAATCGTTCATTGAGATATTCTTCAAAATCGTCCAGTCGAAAAAGTAGTTGCTCGTTTTTCACAACTCGTTGATCAAAACATGACTCCACGGCCCTTTTTCTATCATATGGACAATAGAACTGACAGTCAGTAAACATTATGTATCGCTTATTCTACTATTGACTGTAAGACAAGTAATTCTGTACCTGTGCGAGGGCCTAATGCATTTCTGTAATAAATCATCTCCCAATATCTAAGCTTATTGAAACTGCCGCCTGTTTAGTTTAATTTAAATTGAAATTTTTTTTTTTTTTTGCTAGCATGATATAAGCTAGGTTGTTAAAACAGAAGAGAAAATGTATTGTGTGCCTTTTCTACACAGCTATATATTTAAATATATATTTATAGTTTAAACATAGTTCTGACGATGGCCTGAGCCGAAATAACTATGAACTATATCTTATAAAATTTTGTGGAATTAAAATACATTGTTATCAGTATTAATTCTGGTGGCACGTGAATTAACTCTAGGCTTACGGCCTGATCAGAATTATGTTTAAACCTGGCTGTGGACTTAGATTTTTTTTTACGTTAACCACAAAAAGCCCAGATTAACACTAATTTTGAGAAATGCATAAAATCAATTTTAAAATTTAGGTAATTAAACGCCAATTCAATCAATATGTTGGAATATCATTTACGGAGCTCAGCAGGGTATGGCAGTGTCAAAAATATCATGAGAGAACTAATTTTTGTATCGCTGTCTTAATATTTAAAATATCTCCACAATAACCTTGTGTCGGAAGAGATACAGATTTATTTTTGGATCTCTCCTAAAGTAATTGTATGCTGTATAGTGAAAGGTTAATTAATATTCAATTATTCTATAGCTTCTTCCCCAAGTTCCAAAGAAGTTTCAGTTGATGATTTCACCAAGAAAAAACTGTTTGCTAAGACTTCGGCACTGATCGAGATGGGCTGTGATATCACTGGCCGCCAGGACATTGAAAATGCTAAGAAATCTTCATTTGTGAAATTTCAGTCCCTGTTAAGGTATACACTTTTTCATATATCAAAACTATTCATAAGAAACAGTTTTCTGATGTAAGCACTGGCCAAAATTTTATTTTCACTTGAATGGGAAATTAGTTATATTCAGATAATAAATAAAGTGGAATTATGATTTAGTCAAACTGTTTTTATTTTATTTTTAATGAGCGAATGTCGCATATGATTTCATTGAAATTTTTGAATGAAAATATTTTTTGGCTTACAAGTTGTGTCGATTTTGAGAAAGTAACATATTTTTGTTCTAATCGCTAAAAAACGCCTGCTAGAGTCTAATGAAAAAAGCAGTTTGGTGATGTCAGCAAATATCATTGGTATTGCTGTTCGACGATAAATAAACAATATCAATTTGAGGACATGGATTATTTTATCAATAAAGAGCCATGCCCTCAAATTGTGATCTATGTATCATTTTCCTTTATAGTCGAAATAAAAATCTTTGTAAAATTGAACACAGCAATAAATTTGCTGCTATAGGTAGTCATCTCGTCAGCCTTAGTTAGAAATATTTGTCACAAGCAATGTGTCAAAATAAAAATGAAATAGATCCTTTGTTTTATGTAAATAATATATATCATGTCCGTCGATTAGAATACTATAGGTTGAGGTTTCATGCTATTCTTTGATTTGAAGGCCTGAAATAAAGGATGGGGACGTTGTGAGTATGATACAATGTGTGACACCGTCCAAACCTATTTTTCGAGTCATGACCAAGGAGAAAATCTTCGAGTACGAGAATGTGGTGGATTCCATCGCCCAATATGGTGTTGACGGTGAGTACAAGTATTATACTTCCCCCATAAGCAAAAACCTTGTAAATTGCAAATGTTTTATATTCAGCATTAACAATGTTCAACTATATTGCTTCGGGCATGGGCATATCTCACGTGGACGTGATTGAGTTCAGACAAATACATTTTTTTTTTAATGTTAACCCTCTTAATACCCTAGAGCCGATATATCGACTTTCATATAATCGCCGAAAATATCCCGAGCTGATATATCGGCTTTTCTAAATGTTACATATATTTTTATAAATATAACATAATTTTAAGTTAAAATGTGTCACAACATAGGGTACCTAACCTTTTATGTCCATAGTTATATAATACAGCCCCACAAGACGTTATTTTACGTAACTTTTGTTCCAAGATATAATAATGGTATCAAATTTATCGTAACTCCCGGACCTAAACACATCCCAACGAGAGCTACAACACCCAGAGACTATTTTGACATATTCTTTACTTCATCATTTATTGAATTATTAGTTAGCGAAACTAATAAATGTGCTATAAGATTTTTGAGCAATTACGATGGTTCTGAACATATTCGTCAAGGTTTTTAAAGCCAAACAACTGAGTTTGTTTGGCATGAAATTTTTTTTTATGGTAGAATAAATCTATATTGTTATCCCTCCATAATATATAAAATATTTTACCAAAATGTATTTTTTTTAACACTGTTCCATGAATTTAATAAAACAGTTATTCTCCAGGGTATTTTTGGAAAACCTATGAAAAATTATAGGATGCTAGGAGGGTTAGTAGATTAATTGGATTTTGCTTGAACTCGCTCTGTTTACATCCTCGTTTTTTTTTTATTTGCAATGTTACTTTTTTAAATCGATGCAAACGCAATAAACTTTAATTTGTATCTTTTGTAACTTATAATTATCAAATTTGAATTGTTAAAACTAAACTTCTGTTGCACTGTCATGTCAGTTCTGTTGCATCCGTGTGATAGAATGCCTGAAGATGCCGAAAGGCGAAACCCTGGTCGTTAGTGACAAAACATGTAGAATCGTACAAAGTTTCAATTCAAATTTGATATTGAAATTCCATCAAGCACCTTCAGTCGATATCATAAATTCTATGTATCACTTCAAAACACGACTTTAGGACTCGGGTCATTGTCAGGCATTGGGTTTTGTATTACTTGAAAACATGGCTCTGAGATTCAACATGCAAAAAAAAATTCTCAATACCTTAATACTCATGCTACAGCTCTTACAAATGTTACAGCCGAACCTCTAGATGTACTCCCGTCAATGCATGACGTAGTGATTGTCAGACACAAAGATGGCATTTTTTACAGGGGCACCGTGAAAGCATTAAGGGATACTTCGTCCGAAAATCATTGCACAGTTCGGCTGATTGATACCGGTGAGTGTATTATTATGACCTGATTATGACAACTCTCTCAACTGTTCTAATTGTAGCCTATTTTGCTTTGGCATGCACGAAAAGTGCTGAGCATTTTTTGTCAAAATAACAAAAGCTTTTATTTGTCGGTGTTTATACCAACTAACCATTTAATTTATTGATTGAATTGGCATTTACTTAGTAGAACTCCATTATAACACAGTGAAAAAATAGCAATGTATTTTAGTTCTGCAACATTTTTATAAGATATAGTTTGATAGCTATTTCGGCTCACGCCATCGTTGGAACTATGTTTAAACGTACATTTGCTTATCTATATATAGCTTTGTAGAAAAGGTACACAATACATCTTCTTTCCTGTTTTAATGACTCAGCGTATTTCCTGCTAGCAATAAAACTAAAAATTTTCAAATGAAACTTAACATGTGGCAAATAAACATTGGACGAAATGGTTTTTATGGCTTATTACGGGTAGGTTAGGTTGGTAAGCCCCTCACAATGGTCTGAAAAGCTGTGACCGATTAATATTTGTTTGTTCATTTAAGATTTTGTGTGACGATTTATATCTATTGATTTCCAGCTATCAACTATATCTCATAAAAATTTTGTAGAACTAAAATACATTGCTATTTTTTCACCATGATAACCATTTAATTAGCGAGCTATTTTTTACTTTAATTTTTGTATACACCCAGTCCTTTTTTTACGCGAATTCGATTATACGCGATTTTGTTGAACGGCACCTTTACATTTTTTACGCGCTTCACTCGTTTTTACGCGATTTTTTCCTCAAATTTGTTTCAATGCAGAAATTTATATATGATGCTGGGCATGTACGTTTCATTATTTTTTTAAATACACATACATTTGCCAAATATTGACAAGTGTATCGGATATTATGCAAATTTATGTTTTAGGGTGTGTAAAGAAATATAATGCAATTGCGTAAAATCATGGGATGTGTGTCCGCTCGTAAGTTTGTTTAAACACAATGCATTTATTAAATTCGTTGAACAGCCATAAATTTTACCACTTTGAATTATTATGTCAAATAAATGTCCTCCAATGACGTCCAAATATTTTTAAATCCGAAGATAAAAATATTACTCTTGAAGTAAAAAGCATTTAAAAATAAAATAATTTACACTTGCACGAGTATTTAAAAAAAACAGTTTTAACTTGGCTTTCATACATATTCCGATATACAAGAGTCCGAGCAAAATTCAGATTCATACAAAATTCAATATTTTCGTTCAAAAAATCGCAAACGATTGCATTTCGCAACCGAGAGTGACAGCAGCGAATAATTTATATAAGTGAAAAAAATTGTATTTTTATAAGCTATAAAGACATGAAAATATATAATTTTTTTGCACGAATTTTAAAGAGCAAATTTTGGTTTTTTATGTTTCTGGTACTTTTTCACACGATATTTTAATTCTTGGAACCAAATTGTCAAATTATATGAAAGTTGTGATTTTTTTACGCAATTTTTTTTACGCGCCGTTTTCTGGAACCAATGTGTCGCATAAAAAAAGGACTGTATTTTGAATAATTTTAATATTGCTTCACATTAAATTATTCAATTTATTTTCGGCAATTATGAAATAACACCACTTTAGTTATGCTATATTCTACGGCTTATCCTTTATCCGGCTTTCAGCTGCAATCAACTGCTTGCCTATTGGTAAGTGTTTTCCTGTAAATAATAACTTTAATATATTATATATACGATACTAACTGTTTATTTTACGTACGTCAGTTCTGTTGCATTCGTGTGATGGAATACCTGAAGATGCCGAAGGGCGAAACCCGGGTCGTTTGTGACAAAACATGTGGAATCGTAGAAAATTACAACAATTCAAATTTGATATTGAGATTCCATCAAGCACCTTCAGTTGACATCATAATGAATAGCAATATTTTCCAATCGAGTAAATGTTATGAAGATTTGTAAGATCTCGCAAATTTATAAATGTAATATAAACCTACCTCACATCCGTGTGTTGTATTTTTGGGCATATTTATCCTGTTGCGAATGTGGTGATTGTTTAACAACAATTTTCAAACTGATATAAATAAAACGCTTGCGACACATCATGACGAACCTTCCGGTTCATTGAACTGATAAATAATTGTGTGTAATTCTTCTAATTTCAGGTGAAGTTATATCGGCTCAACTGTCGGACATGAGGTCATCTCCCGCAGAGATTGTGAGCGCTCCAATGAGCATCAATTTCCTCAAATTGCAAGGGCTGGAAACATTAGAGACACAGTTGGTGAAACCTTGTGTCTTGGACTACGTAAATAATCTTATCAGAACCAAAGAGAGACTCGTCTGTGTAAGAATTATATTTTTATCATAAAATAAAAAATATCTTACGGTAGAACAAGTCCCTACTATTTTAAGTACCCCCTTAGGATATCTTCAAAAATACCTTGAAATATTCGTATGAAAAGAATTAAAGACCGACCAACCAACCAATCCGACAAATTGCTCATCGAGATATTTTTCAAAATCGTCTAATCGAAAAAGTAGTCCGAGTCGGTTGTTTTTCATTACTCCGCCCTTAACACCACGGCTACATGACTCCCAACAGAAACAAAAATTGTTTGAGTTAGTGATTTTATTCAATTCTATGTAGATGCTTAACCTACTCAAAGGAACTCTCCTATATATTGATTGAATTGGCATTCACTTGGTAGAACTCCATTATAACACGGTGAAAAAATAGCAATGTATTTTAGTTCTACAAAATTATTTTTTACAAACATAGTTGATAGCTATTTCGGCTCACACCATCGTCAGAACTATGCTTAAACTAACATTCACTTATCTATATATACTATTATGTTAGTTTGTTCGTTAAGAATCCTTTGTGATAATTGGTGTCTATTGATTTCCAGCTGTTCCAAAGCTCTTGTTTTTTTTTTCAGATTCACAGAATAGATTCACAATTCGCTAATCACATTATTAATGAATCACATAATACAAATTCAAACTCTACGCCAAAATGTTTGCATCTTTGTAGTAAGGGTCGGAGAATGACGGCTTTGGAACAGCTGGTAATCAATAGACACCAATTATCGCAAAGGATTCTTAATGAACAAACTAACATAATAGTATCGCCACTTGTCCAGCCGTTATACAAAGGTGTGGTCTGATTTGCTTCCATAAGGACCACTTCCGTCCCACATATAATCTTATTGTCATAGACACCTATTGTTTCATTTAGAATTTAGAAAATTTAGTGTCATTGTGTTAAAGCGACAAGCTAGGCCGTTGGAACAGGAGAGAGGATGTGTTGTGTGCCTTTTCTGCACAGCTATATATAGATAAGTGAATGTTAGTTTGAGCATAGTTCTGACGATGGCGTGAGCCGAAAGCTATCAACTATATTTGTTAAAAATAATTTTGTAGAACTAAAATACACTGCTATTTTTTCACTGTGTTAACTCTCCTATAGTTTTGTCCCTATCTATATGCGGTAGGATTAATAATTTTACCTTCCTACTGCATATGACAATGTTCTATGTAAAATAATCTTTTACTTTTGGGAAGTGCTGCATCGAACAAAATAATTGCTTAAACAATTCAGGCTATAGTGTGACACAAAAATTTTCTTTCACTTGATATTTTTGACACTGTTAACACTTTTTAGTATCAGTTATCAACACACTAAAATCAGCCGTGTCAACGTGTCAACATTTGACACGTTGACAGTCAGCGGGTTAATTAACACTCTTGAATGTTATTATGTTTGATTCCAATGCCATATTTGTCTGGCACTCTGCCTTCAATATAATTATATTACTATATTTCAGAAAAGAACTGGAAATAGTTATGTTCTAACTGTGGAGAGCACTAAGGAGTCCGTGAACCGTCGCATCATGGAAATGAGTGCCGCAGAGTGGCGTCAAATCATCGATAAAGGAGATGACATCGTCAGTGAGTATCCCGTCCTGCATTATATAACTCTGACACGGTATTATTCATAGATAAGTGTTGAGATAATCAGATTTAAAATTAATATGTTTTTTAAACTGTTTCTTCTCTTAATGTGGTGCATACGGCCTCATCGTATATCAATAGAAAGTTTTCTGGAAAAAATAATTGTTGCTCATATCCATTGTTGTTTTTCCATTCAAACTAAATCTGTCTGCATTGATATTTTTCAAAATGTTCTCTTTCCACAAAGAGCTATAAATACAGCAATAAAAAATTATTTGGTTGGCCTTTATTGAAGCTGGATGCATAAGGAATGTTTCACAACATTAAAAAACACAAAGAAATGTCCTATTTTGTCACAATCACGTTAACAAATATATCCCTAACAAATAACTCACTCGTATATCGCCATTACCGTGACGTAACGAAGCCACCAATCAAACTCAAATGAACAAGTGCCGTTTCTGTCACATGTTATGGAGTATCACATTGCAATGCCGCGAGATTGGTGCAAAGTTCAGTGCGAAGTTAGACGCGAGTTTAGCACGCAGTTTCAAACTGATACGATACTTTGACTGGGTCAGAATAAATTTGAAGGGTTTGAAAAATCAACGTTTCAAACATTTAAAACTAAAATCAGTCCTATATGCAAAAGATTGCCTGCGTTACCGATGTTTGAATGTTCGCGTCCCAATGTCTGGGGCGCTCGCGTATAGGCCTTGCACATTGCCGTTCCATACGTCAGGACGTTAGCGTGGAAGAAATTAAAAATTTTCATCCATGTAAACATTTATTTATTTATTTATAATTATACGGTACAAAACTTACAAACTATAAATTCATTCCTTTTGCAACGTTAACATATTTGAACATATTGTTGGAAATTTTAGCAAATACACAGCAAAACAATCAACAAGGATTTGCAAGAAAGTCAACCAAGCAAGCTCATGAAACATCTACTTGAAAAATAGTATTCGCCTGAACTCACTTTCGTCCACATGGAATATGTCAACATCCGAAGCAATACTGTCGAACATTGTTAATGCTCTTACCATTGGCATCCCCATTGGCAGACTGGTTCTACACTTTGGAAGAACAAACAAATTATGTCCACAATTTTTAAAAAAATTATCCGGAACATACAAATTGATACTATTAAGGATGGCAATATTCTCATTTTGGCGACGCATTAGTCGAAAAAAATATGTGGCTAGATACATTTCTCTTCGATTTTTCAAACTATTAAAAGTGAACATACCTAAAAGAAAGTCAGTTGGATAAAGCCACGGATAGTATCCATATGCCCTTAAGTAAAGAAATCTCCTGGGGCAGGAGATCAAAACGTACGCGAGATAATCAATACGTCTGAAGTATCGATTGACAGTGCGTGGCAAAATGACCTGAATTATTCACACATACCATGTGAATAGATTCGGGATTGAAAGGGTTACTGCTTCTACAATTAAAACTATTCAAGTAACAGCAAGATACCACAATACAAATATTGACTTCAAACACGTTGATGGCCAATAGGATTTTCATAAAATTTCCAACAAATCTTTTTACGTTTTTAAGTTTTTAGTTTGACATTAGGTTGAAAAACAATTATTTAAGTTGTTTTAAGGTATTTTTGAAGATATCCTAAGGCATATATAGTAGCAAGATAGAAGAGGGCTATGCCGGCCAAGTTTCGTAGTAGTTTAATACAGAGCACGTGAACGACGGACAGAATGACACTCTGAAGTTAGGTATGCCTATATCAACACGTCAAATAGGCTTGTTGGTAATTTGTATGAGCAAAACCAGATCTGATCACCAAATATATTGTGGAAATAGTACTCAATAATGTGTTAATATCTTAAATGTCATGCTTTTCTACCATGTTAACACTTGATGGTCGAGAATTGAAATATTTCGTTTTTGGCGGAATGTCGTTTGTTTGCGGAGCCCGATAAAATTCGTTTTTGTATCCTGTCGGTCGTTTGCGGGACCCGTCTTCTCTCGGGCTTGTATTTCGGCGTGAAACAAAACGCCACAACTATTTACCATTAGTTCCACGTCTTTGCTGGATTAGAAGGGTGGAAGTTTGAGGTAATAAACAAAAAAATCAACAGTCATAACAGTAAATTAGGCAAGGCAATACGACAAAGACCTTTTTTTGACAAGTGGCAATAAAACTCGTGAGTTATTATAAACCCGAGTGTTCCTATTCGGAGACACATGTTTCTCGATTTACGTTATTCAGATTTCATACTTCCAGTGGTTCTAAACTTGCAGGAATTGCAAGTATATACTATCATTTATTATATAATTATACAGTAAGAATAAATATATTATCTTTTACATAGAATGTTTTAAAAAATTAATATTGATGAGATGTGGAGTGCCATTTACATAATTGAGAATAGGTTTTTATATTCAGCTTAGAAATATGATGAAATTAAGATGTAATCAGAGTGTTTATAATTTATTTTTAAAGATTAAATGTCACATATCATTTCTTTGAAAATTTCAATCAAAAATATTGTTTGGTTTAGAAGTTGTGTCGATTTTAAGAAAGTAATATTTTTTTGCGCTAATCGCAAAAAACGCCCACCACAGGCTTGAGTATATTCCTCGAGGGGCCTGACCACATAGTGTTAATACTTAATATTTTGGAAATAATTAAGAACTTGCAGTCCTAAGTAAAATGCTTTATTTTATTTTTTATTCCAGCATCCACCCCTGTCTACACGCTGGACATGATAGAGTATCAGACCCTGAAGAGCAATGATCTTTTACTCATCACTGATAATTCAGAATTGAAATCGGGCATACTGTCTTGCATTCTCGCGGATCCACAATCCTATAAGAAGCTGGTGGCCCTCAATGAGCAGGTTTGATATTGTTACACAGTGAAAAAATAGCAATGTATTTTAGTTCCACAAAAATTTTATAAGATATAGTTGATAGCTATCGTCAGAACTAATTGAACTGTGATATTGTTGTTTCATCAAGATTCATTCGGTTTGCTCTAATACCTTGAACTATGTCACTCTTGATTTTAATGTTTTGGCTTTTTTTTTTTTGTACACTCAATAGAATGTTTACTTTTAGATGGAGATTTACTGCAAAAGTGTTAAGGATCCATACATGCCAAGGATCTCCGAGTTGTGCATAGCGAAGTTTGGCGAAGGTAAGCAAATTTTGCTGCGTGAGCACAGACAACTCTTGCTTTAACGTATAACAACTAATTTCTTTATGGCTGGCAATGTCGATAATTATGAAGTAAAGCCATTTAAGTAAGGTGATATTGTGTGGCTTACTCCAAACACTGCATGATTACAAAACACAGTGATATTGAAAACAATGATACACTCTATTGATTGAATTGGCATTCACTTGGTAGAATTCCATTATAACACAGTCTAAAAAATAGCAATGTATTTTAGTTCTACAAAATTATTATTTTTTTAGATATAATTGATAGCTATTTCAGCTCACGCCATCGTCAGAACTATTGCTCAAATGAACATTTGCTTCTCTATATATAGCAATGTAGAAAAGGTACACAGTACATCTTCTCTCCTATTTTTATCATACATTTAACCTGCAGTGTATGCCCATATGTAAATACCTTGGTTTATTAAGAATATTAACACCTTAAGGTGGTTGTTAAATAACAAATAGAAAATATAAAATTCAAAGTAATCAACAAAAAAATATTCTGTATTTTTTTATCACGGATAAATAATTTCATCAATTTTCGACAAATATTTTCCAATAGAGAAAAAGTTGTGATGATTTTTGTAAGACCTTGCAATTTTATCTATTAACAATTTATCTGTACTTTGGGCGCATTCATCCCGTTGCGAATATGTTAAATATAAATAATTTTAAAACCTTGTGAATAGTTATTCAATTAGAATTTCTGATTAACCCGATCAGCGCGACAGTTTTTCATACAAATTAAATCTGTCCGCTTTGATAGTTTTCAAAATGTTCTCTCTCCATATATAGTTATAAATAGAGCAATAAAAAATAATTTGGTTGTCTTTTATAGAAATAAGATGCATTAGGAATGTTTCACAACATTAAAAAACACAAAGAAATGTTTTATGTTGTCACAATCAATTTAGCAAATATATCTCTAACAAATAACTCGCTCGTAATCACCATTACCGTGACGAATTAAAGCGACCGATCAAACACAAATGAACAAGCGCCATTACTGTCACGTGTCATGGAGTGTCATATTGCGATGCCACGAAATTGGTGTGAAGTTTAAAACTGATATGTGACTGGTGAAGATTGCGATAAATGTAAAGGGTTCCAAAATCAATGTTTTAAACATTTAAACCTAATACTTTTGACAAGTGTATGGAGGTGGCAGTAGCGTGACAAATTAGGCCATATTTTGAAACCAAAATCAGTCCTATATGCATTACCGACAATTGAAAATTCGTGTCGCAGGGTCTGCGACGTTAGCTTAGATCAGATTTCTGCATTGTATCTCATGTGCTCTTTTCCCCTTGCAGATGAACAGTGGTATAGGGCGTTCGTGTTGGGTCCGAGCGGTGGAGACTCTGTTTTAATTATGTTCATGGATTACGGCAACACTGCGTCATGCAATTTTACCGACATACGCAAAATGATGCCTGAGTTTGTGGAAGCTTTACCCGCACAGGCTTCCTGCTGCCACATCAAAGGTATGCAATACTTACAGTATTTAAATAATTAATAATTTGTCTGTTTCAATCCAGTTTGTTGAATGTTTAAAAGATTTCAGCTTTGAAGCATTGAAATTGGCCAAAGTGAATTATGTTAAGTATATTAAGTATTTTAAAAACCTTAATAGATGAACCTTATTGTATGCAATCCAGTGGGGCATTCAACTTTACAACCTAAAAAGAATCCATTCGAGAATGTTCAGTTTGATTAACAGGAAAAGTCTTTTTACAATGACATCCTGTCAGGTCAACAGCAAATCTTGATTGCAATAAATTGCTAAGTGATTTTTACAATCCAAATTTGTTTTCAAAGTTAATTAACTTATTGTCAGTAATTAATATCGTTTACTTTATATAAAAAGTTTAAAAATACATTCAATTTTATAGTACATGATTATTTTAATTTAGTATAACATAAATAAACAGATTTTCATTTCAAATTTAAGCTTTATGACTTGTGAGCCACTTGGGTCGCACAATAATAGAGTCATTAAATAACATTATAGATCACTTGACATGTTCACATTTTTGCGTTTGCCCAATTTTGTCATTCTTATTTCATTTGCAGATTTCGCTAATAATGCGAAAAAGTACTTGGACCAGGCCGACGGAGTTCTCAGCACCGACAGCTCTCTCACACCGAAGACACTGGAGCTTATCGAGAGCGGCAATTACAGTATCACCTTATCACTGTAGAGTGCAAAATATGTTGTCAAACCTAACATACACTTAACTTTCTCTGCTCTTGACGCATTGAAGGTTATGTATTTTATCAAAACAATCTCTCACAAGCCTACATTGCATTGTTAACCTTTCCAGGAGTAACTAATTTGTTTTAACCGTGCTGTGAGGAGTGAGTTTTTTTTTAACATGGTGAAAAAAAATAGCAATTTATTTTAGTTCTACAAAATTTTGTAGAACTAAAATACATTGCTATTTTTTTTTTCACCTTGTTATAATGGAGTTCTACCAAGTGAATGCCAATTCAATCAATGAGTTTTTTTCACATAGAAATTATAAATATTTTTTTAATCAAATCATTTTAATAGAATGATATAAAAATAGTTTTAAAAAAATACAAGTCACGTTTTTAGGGTTTTATCGTAATGAAACCATTTGCATTGACCATTGACATAAAGCACTTGAATATATTATCACAATAATTGTTGAAATATATGACAAGTATGTCAATACTCCTGGAAAGGTTAATGCTTAATTAATTTTATATTATCTTGACTTTACAGCCGATTCTCAAACATTCTTGATTCTATGAACGCATTGTTAATTTAAAGAGTAAATATTCTTTTACATTAGACGCATTTTATTCCACTTAGTAAAAACAAATATGAAACTCTAGTACATAGGCTGCCAACCTTTTTCGGATGGCGACCCCTTTTCATAAAATTCAAGTGACCTGTGACCCCACATACAATCCAAAAGCTATTAATTATGATTAAGGTAATTAAAAAAAACCACAAAAATATTTTTTAAATACAATTTTATTTTAAATTATCTTATTATACTAGAGTCTAGTATAATAACACTACCAAAGTTTTTCTATGCTAAAAAATATGGTTTCATTTTAGTGATATACTGTACAAATTCAAATGTAGCGCAATAGTTTTTACTGAAAATATTTTTCTAAGTATTTGTACTACATTCGCATTTTAGGCCTTGTTCAAATGAATGCTAATGGGCAAGCAAACTGCGATTTGTTTTTGCTATGCATTGACCAGCATGCTACTTGAATATTATTGAAGGTCAGCCTGAGAATATTTCTTGGCACATTGTAATGAATCAATGTTAATTGATTTTATTTTAATCATATTAATTAAAACCTGCTAGCGGTCAATGTGTTAAAGAATGCTCATGTTGGATTATGAAGCTATAACATGACAATCATTGGTATATAAGAGATTTTTCTTTACATTGGCATTGATTCATGATAAACTTTCGTTTAATATAAGAATTTAGTTGTTTGGATTCTTTCAGTTGACGATATTGTCGACTGTATTGTATAAATTTTACCTATGAAAAGTATACAATTGTTTTAAATTGATTTTTACTAATTCTAAAAGCAAAAATTCTAAAACTAGCTACCATCGCAATTCTATGTTGAATTGCCGCTTGTCATATCCAGAGTCATTTAGGCTCAAATGGCTCGTGATGGCGAATTTATTGGTGAGAATAAATTTGTCACCGAGATCGCTACTTATCACCAAAATAATTTGTTTGTATGCATAACAGTTGGGCTGAAAATTTCATAGGCTAACATAGAAAAAATCTTTTTTTTTTTTTTTTAAAGAATTTGATTTTTCAATATAGTTGCCTTCGAGAGCGATACAACGATTATAGCGGTTATACAATTTGTCGATACCATTTGTACAGTACGATTTGTCTCTAGCCTCAAAATAGGCTTCAGTTTCGGCGATTACCTCTTCATCAATGCAAAATTTCTGTCCAGCGAGGATACTTTTGAGGTCTGAGTACAGGAAAAAGTCGCTGGGGGCCAAATCTGGAGAATAAGGTGGATGCTGAAGCAATTTGAAGCCCAATTCATGAAATTTTGCCATCGTTTTCATTGATTTGTGACACGGTGCATTGTCTTGATGAAACAGCAGTTTCTTCTTCAAATGGGGCCGTTTTTCCGCGATTTTGTCCTTCAAATGCTCCAATAACGCTACGTAATAGTCGCTGTTGATGGTTTTTCCTTTTTTAAGATAGTCGATGAATATTTTACCATGCGCATCCCATAATAATGATGCCATAACTTTGCCAGCCGATTTTGCGTCTTTCCACGCTTTGAAGTCGGTTCATCACATCCAATCCACTCGGCTGACTGTCGATTGGACTCCGGTGTGAAATGATGGAGCCATGTTTCATCCATTGTAACATATCGATGCAAAAATTCAGATTTATTATGATTGAACAGCTTCAAACACTGCCCAGAATCATCAATTCATTATTGATGTGTCGGTCTACAAACTTTTCAGCCCACCTGTTATATGTATATAAATATATGTCCACTTTTCGAGTTGTCAATACGACGACAATATTGTGAAAGAGGCTTGTCTCAGCTTTAAATGTCGTGAGATTACTTTTTTTGACTGAGACAATATTATGTGACGTTGAAAGAATAGCAGGTGCTATGGAATTGTTTCAAAGAAATGCGATATCCCCTCTAAGGGTAATAATTTATGATCACAGTTCTAACAACATCTCTATACTTCTGCATCAAAGGAAATTGATGTATTGGAAGTGATTTTTGGGCATTTTGACGTCAGCAGCCCGCTTATATTAATTTATTGATTGAATGAAAATCAAAAAAATTTTAATTCTTCGTTATTTCTTCGTATGATCCCACTGAAATATTTCAGAGTGGCTATAATGAAATGAAAACATAATTTTAAACAACGCCGCCGCTTAAGGTGTTGAATTTTCTCTACTGGTTCTGAAAACAGTTGTCGGTTTTCGTCAGTGTTCATTCACAGATTTCCAACGAGACCATTGTCCGTTATGAATACTTTAACATTTCTGTTTTCCAGTTTTAGGAGAATGATTCTTGATTTTAAAATACTCTTCAGTTCGCGGTTGGCAGTAATATTGTATTTTAAAATATTTTCAATTGATAATGTTTACTTTTCAAGTCGAACCATGAACAGCCGCTGCAAAGTATTTCTTGTCAAAGTGACAAATCTATTAGTGTTAAGATTTTGTCAAAAGATGAAGATAAGGCGCTGATAACTGGTCTTCAACTGCACTGTAACGAATGTTTAAGGAATACCTGTGCCTTTCATAGCTCCTCCATTCAAAAATAACTCATACAATAAAATTTTCTTGGTCATAATTTTCATAGGTTTGTTTGCTTCTTCGGTGACTTTCCGTTGATAACATTGTGGCTAAGGTATTTAAAAATCATGGGATTTACATGGAACATGTTTACAGATGTGCTTGATCGATTTTCTCCAATTGTAATAATTTGGATGTTTTGTTAGTAATGGTGAATATGGTACAACCTGGTTATTCTTCTTCTTTCTTGTCAAGTTTTTTATTGGAAGAAATATATGCAAATTATATTATATTAAAATATAATACAATTGTAATACTTAGGATGTTTTGTTAGTAATGGTGAATATGGTACAACCTGGCTATTCTTCATGAACTATAATGCTCATGGTCAGTGAAACTGTTCCTGTTTTTAAAAAAAAAAGCTGCTGAAACTCCTTTCTTGTCAAGTTTTTTATTGGAAGTAGCGCATAAAAAACAAACTTTTTTTTAGATTATTTCGGTACCTGGTACATTATATTCATTACTTGCTTAGACTTACAGTCTTAGTTGGTTTCGTGAAAAAAAGGAAAAGTTTTTGAAGAAAAATTTTGAGGATATTCCTTTAATGCCTGAGATTTCAAGATAAAAGTTTCTGAAATGCCATTGTACCGTTTTCAATTACCAAATTTTACCAAAAAATTATTGGCAGTTTGATTGTAGCATTTTAGTGGATGTTTTTATTCAAATACAGTTGTTTACACAGCTGTATTTAGGTATTTTTAGAACTGCCCACCGATGTAACAATTTGCAACAAACAGTCGTAAAATGTAAATTTGAAGTAAAGACTGTAATTTCAGATGCTTAAGTTAACCATTGACACCTGTGTCTATTCATCAGTGCTGTCAAATTTCGATGAAAGTCTACAATCCACCAGGTGCAGACAAGAAACTAGTATTCTGTTCATTTTATGAACATAAGATCTTTATAGAACCATTTAATTACTTCTAACCGTGTGCTCTTCTTGTGTTATGTAATGTATTTATATCTGATAACATGTTTTTTTTTTTGTCAGTTTTGTTATTATTATAGTTTTTTCAAAAGCCATCATTGCAATATTTTTACTGCCTGTTATGAGTGTAATTTTTCTTTGAAAAATTCATTATTTTTCTATTTTTTTCTAATCTTTGTAGCCAGTTGTGCCCATACATCCTAGGTGACCATCACTGACGTTTGGGTTTTCGATTCATGGCTTGATAGTTCTACTGAGCTGTTTCAGCCTAATTCTCATTAAATTTCTGAAAGATATTAGCACATCACTCGATAATAGTTTGTGGGACGACTAATAAAATAACAACTCTATTCATCAAAGTAGTTTTTTAGAAGAGTGATACATTCATTCCAACATTTTTATGCCTTTCTTATAGAAAGATTTGTCCAACCCTACAAAATATGCTTCGGTTTCGGCGAACGCCTCCCCATTGGAGCCATATCTCTTTCGATTTGCGAAAAGTAATGGTCACCCAGAACTAAACCTAGAGAAAACAGTAGATTCTGGAGCAATTCGAAGGCCAATGTTCACAACTTTGTTGTTGTTGCGATCAACTTGCGACACAGTGCCTCATCTTGGTGAACAGCACTTTTCTTCATCATTTGGTATCATTTTTTCGCAATATCGTTTTGCAAATGCACTTATATTTGCTATGTCACTATTGATCTTTTTTCATGATAGTGGAACCTGCCTAGCCGACTTGCATTTTTGGTCACTTTCGACACCTGCTATCCAATCAGCTGACCGCCGATTTGATTTTAGAGTGTAATTATGGACCCATGTTTTATCCATTTTCATATATCTGCATAAAAAATAAATCGCTTTTATTTCACATAAACAACTCCAAATTTTTCTCATACACAAATAAATCTTCATGCAAAATAGTGAATACATTACCTCCTGACATCTTTAATATGTCGGCTTTATCATTCAATTTCCCTTTATAGTCTTCCAACACCATTTTATGTCTTCTGTAACATTGCCAAACTTGGACAACCAGCGTCATCTGTGTTTGTATGACCACATTTAAAATCAGCAACCCACTTCTCTACCATTTGTCTCAATGGAGCATTGTCCGAAAAGCACTTGTCAAGCCATTGCTTTGCTTGAATGCCATTTTTCCCATAAAGAAACAATACTTTATCAACACATGAAATTCAGGATTTTTTCATTATTTTGAAAGTAACAAAAGTAGCGTCACTAAAATCATTGAAACTTGTCAACTAATGGTCGGAATGTTGTGAAAGTGACTCCATTTGTAATTCATCCTTCGAACTTATTGAGTGTAACATGGCTTTTTACAGCGGTAGCAGTGTTAAGTTTTATCCACTATTTTATGAAGGCAAAGTTAGTTTTAGTTATTTTGGTATTATTTTTTGTTATACCAAATATATATTAACATTGCCGGAATCAAATCGCTGCAAGATACCTCCTGGGGCGGGGCCGATTTGATAAAAAATGGATTAAAGTTCAT
This sequence comes from Himalopsyche japonica, assembly GCA_028555115.1. Lineage (NCBI taxonomy): Eukaryota > Metazoa > Arthropoda > Insecta > Trichoptera > Rhyacophilidae > Himalopsyche > Himalopsyche japonica. Next base: position 2,099,374 of record JAHFWJ010000416.1, on the reverse strand, counting down.
CGATCACACGGATATCGCGTTCCCCGGCTTTAACGTGTTAAATATTATATATATGGTAGAATTCCTTCACTTTAGAATTAAGATTTTTATTATACTAAGTCATATTTCCTATTTCTCTTGCTTTATTACAATTTAAGTGTTTATCATTGAAATTTTATGCAATAAACAAGATCTGATTTACTTTGTTAAACTAAGTTTTAAGACACTGTTTTTTTTTTTTACTTAACCAATGTCAGAGTTTTTCTTTTTTTTTTTGGATCCTTAATAAATAGTTTTCTTTTTATATGGTTTCTTTCATTTTTGACAATTAAATTAAATGTTCAACAAAATGTTACATATCTGTTTATTTACATTGGTGATGGGCTAATTTACATTGCTCATGGATCAATCTGATAACAGTGCCAAGGTAAAACCCAGGTTGTGAGTGATAAAACATATAGACATATACAAGCGTACAGAGGTTGAATAATTCAAATCATTATTCCCTTTGGATTCTTTTTTCATTATTTTGGTTATTTCTATTTTAACTATACATAAAAATCCTAAAACATTCTCACAATTACTTCCAGCTATCTAGTATTAAAAAAATGGAGCACAGTGAACGATTAGTGAACCATTTATGATATCGACTGAAGGTGCTTGATGGAATTTGAATTGCTACAACTTTGTATGAAGAAATAATAATTCAATAAAAAATACAATATGTCCACACATAAGGCATATCATACTTAGGCACATAGTAATCCCTTTAAATACGCTAAGGCAGTTGTTGACAAACTGCAGCTCATGAGCCATATGCGTTTCATATTTCAGCATATGATCATATAACTAATAAGACAATAAATTAAAGAAAGCCCAAAACATATTTCATTCCTATATTATGTAAGTATTTTTTATGATTATTAGCATTAGCATTTTCAACTGAAGATGACCAAAACATGGCAGAATAATTTACATCAATAAGCTTTTTCAAACAACTTTTTGTACATACTTAATTGTTGATAGTTATTTTAACAACAGCCATCATCATAACTATGTGGGCAATATTAGAAACTGGAATAGCTATCAATGACTATATTCAAAAAAAATTACAGCTGCATAAATACTTTGTTATAATAAAGTTCTACCAAGGAAATGACAATTCAGAAAATAGCACCGACAGATTTTTAGGGAAAAAGCTTATATCAAGACAACGAATACTTTGTAAATGGTTTCTTGGAGTCAGTTTATTCAATCTCATACCAAATTTGAATGAGTTTTTCATTCATTAATAGTAGCCACAAATCAAAATAATATACTATTTCACTGCGACTTAAAGTCATAAATGAAAAGAGTTTTTATAAAATTGTTGAAAGAGAAAATCACCATATGCAAATAATTATATTTTTGTACTTGAATACGTTGGGTGACACCATTAACTGTTTAGGTAAAATTAGGGAAAAAGGAGGTCATGTATAAAATTTTGGAAAGAGGACTTCAATAATATTATTGTCTATTGATTTACTTGTTAGAACTCCATTATACATTATACTATTCTTTTACCGTGTTAAATATTAAATATATATATATTAATATTGTCAGTAATAAATTCAAGATTCAAGATACATCGAAGTGTTGGTAGGGCACACACTCACACGGCATAAATATGTAATCTTAAATTTTACAAAATTGTCGGAAACATTTTAATATTTATAATTCTATGTGTGTCCACTTGGGTAAGGCTATACTTTTTTAAAGCAGGATGAAGATAATTATTTTTGGAGATGTTTTTTGCAGTCTAAAAGGAGTGGGAGAGATCAACACGGCCTAAAATAATACTTAAAATTATGTTTCCTGTAAAAGATATTTAAAATTTGAAGACATGAAAACACTCGATTCTAGCTATTCATTAGGTAAACATATTACCTACTTTATAAATAAAGAAAGATAATAGTTTTAAGCCATATGTATATCTATAATTTTGTTTGCTTCGGTAACAGTTCCTTACTTTGGTTCTTATATTTGGCTTAGCACAGCCCTTGCACAGCCTACTGACGTGTTCTTGCATTGGGCATCCCTGGAGAGGACTTAGGGCGTCACGAATATCTGCAATACGTCATATTTACAAATCTCTAAAACAGGGATTAAATTTTCATGAATTTTGTTACATGAAGGTTTATTTTTACAGTAAATTAGTTGTAGCATACGGAATGTGCCACTCAGTGATAAATTAAAATAAAAAAATCAATATTTTATATTAGGTTTAAAAAGTGCCTCTATAATGCATATTTTATAGTGAAACACAATATATATAGTTATCATAAAAATTCAACATTCTTGACAGTCATATTCGAAAAGTGAACTCATTCAAGATGGCGATAGAATAGCTAACTTGGAAAATTGTTGACAATCGGTTTTAAGGTTAACTTTTGACAATGAGTTTTGATGTATGACATTATCTGTTCATTTAATACGGTTACATTCTAAAATCATAAACATCAATTCCTCCGAAACGTTCTCGCAGATTTTAAACAGTATTGCCGCAGGAATTTTGCGGGGAAGCGATCGAAACATAATATAAAATTGCGTAAACGGGTGATAGTACACAGCCGTCAATCGTGATTTCGCTCGCAAGAATATTGAGGAACTTGAGGTGGTGAAAAGTGTTTAATATTGTTTACGTTGTTGAAAATCAAGTGTGATTCGAAGTAAATTCCATCACGACAATAATTCGTAGGCACTTCTCTGTTAACCCTGCGCCCTTTAATCTTTCAATTTTGGTTTTGAAAGCCCCTCCCTTCCCATTTGATACTCTTGTGAATATTAAACCGCTAAAATGTCGAAGTCGGAGCACGCTCTGCTGTTGATCGACCCTCCGTCGGAGTTGAAATTCGAAGGCCCGTTCACTGTGCCAATTACATGCGTGATCAAACTGACAAATGTTACCGACAAGAAGGTGCATTACAAATTGAAGACGACAGCGCCCAAGCGATACTGCGTCCGTCCTAATTCCGGTGTGCTGCGCCCCAAATCCAACATCGAAGTTCAAGTTCTGCTTCAACCGTTTGTTTACGACCCGGAAGAGAAAAACAAACACAAATTCATGGTCCAATCGGTTATCGAGCCGGAGGGGACCTCCATGACAGCGGAAGAACTGTGGAAATTCGTCGACCCAGATAAAATAATGAATTCTAAGTTGAAATGTGTAATCCAACTGCCGCTGGTCCCGGGCTCGGAGCAAGAAACTCAAGTGGATTCCTCCGACGCACCGTCGGACAGAGGCCAGAAGTGGACCGACAAAGCTCCGGTGAAGGCAATGCCAGGACTAGGAGGAGACATTCAAAAGTTTGCCGCCGAGGTCAAACATCTGCGAGGCGAAGAGAGCAAATTGCGACAGGAGAATATTTTGCTGAAAGAAGAACTATTGCGAGTGCGCCAAGAGTGCGGTCAAGAGGCCATCCGTCACTCGTATTCTCCTCCTACGCAGACTCAATCAGAATCCATGTCCATTTATATCATTATTTCAGTTCTGATTACCTCTGTAATCGCCTTTTTCCTTTCAAAACTCGGGGGATGGTAAACCAGCGACAGGCTGTTTTTCTAATTAAATAATATAAATCAATATATTAGTAGTCCCCTATCATGTATATTGACTTGTCTTATCGTTGTTTCTCAATACAGTTTATGTATTCTAATTTAAACCTTATTATTATTCTATATATACTATATTTTATCACCATACAGTAACTGTTAAAAGGAACATGACTGTAAATTTTCAATATCATCGTTGAATATTTGATAAATCAGTCGTCAACCATCAGCCTGACCATGTAACAGTTACTGCCTGCATTTTCTTTATTGGTTTTTGTGTTTAAAAAAAAATAAATAAATCTGGAATCACTTACGCGGTGATAGTTTTTCTATTATATATACATACATAACATTACAATACAATACTAATAATATTATATTATAACTACAAAGCTGCAGCTTCTTCATCGAGCGGTTATGGCATTTATTCTTCTATTGTTTTATTGCTGTCAGCTTTTTATTGGATTGGATGGGTTTAATGATTTCATAAATAATGTATTCTAGTGATGGATCTTCTCCCACAATACCTGTGTATTAGTTTTAACAAACGCTGGCATATTGATATGCTTGCCTATTATTTCTCCACTTCTCTAGATTACGATGTTACGTTGTATGATGGATTAATTAATTCAATAACATTGATATTATTAATAGTGGGTTCCTTGTTTTTAGATGAGCCGATTTCTTTCATTGGAAATATTATTTTTAAGGTGAAAGTCAACTCTAAATTTAAGTGTTTTTAATTAATAATAGAGATGTAAATTTCCCCGCTGTTCTCTCTCAACATGTTTACTTTTGCTGCATAGTCTCTGATGGAATAATGTGATGTTAAGTAAAGTTAGACCACCATCTGTTATCTAACATAAAATAATCAGTATTCTGACAACTGAGAATTGTTCGAGCGTAACATTAAAATAATGTTTATATATTTGACAATGAAATTTTTGAGAAATATGGATAACTTGTTCACTTTATTGCTTCTGAATAGTTTGTAGTAGAAAGAGACATCGATGAAGTATTCAAATTAAAGCTTCTTAGTTAAATAATTGGCCTTTTATTTTTACATAGTGCATTATCGTAATGTGAAACTACAGTTTGCATGTGTTCAATGGTATGCAAGAGGCATGCCAAACTTTTATTTATATGAATTCCCATTTATAATTCAACAAGAACCCTAGATCCCAAAATAATCCTAATCGATTTACAAATAGCAGACGGTGTACGTCTGTATATTTTTTATTAGAGCTGCGCAGATACTTGTGTGATATCTGATAAATTTATTATAATAAATAATTGACATTTTATTGTTATTACAATGGTTCATAGTACAATTTTTCGTTTTTCGTCAATCGTGATTTCTGATGAAATGTCATTAATTCCACGACCATTTTTTCATACCATCGACAATCTTTCGAAACAAGACTGTCAAAATGAAGACCAACAGCACTATAAAAATATATTTATTAGTAAGTGGTCAAATATGCGCGATAATTATACATAGATGACTATCGCTGACACTTAAAAAAATATTTATTTAATAAGGTAATAGAGAGGACTTGCTTAATAATATTTACAGTTATTTGTATATCTCTTCATCAAAAAATATTTTTTTTGTCATTTCTGGTTTCCTTTTTTGTGAAGAAACTATAAAAAGAAAGAATATAATATTTATGATTGACAAGTCGTCATGACATTGCTTTTTAGTGGTGGTAATAATGTTAATCATTTATTAAATACGCAAGAATAAGTGGCAACATTATTATCGGAACAACGTTCTTGACGTTGATGGCCGTTATTTTTAAATATTATACATTGACGTATAAAAAACATTTTTGACAATTATTTATGAATTCCATACATATAATTGAAAACTTATTTACCAAAATTATAACGGAGTGTTAACAAGTAAATTGAACAGGACAAGGATCACGAAGAAAGATCAGAGTGATTTACTATTTACAACTTTACATGCGCAGATTACGGTAAGCCTTTTTTCTCCTAAAAATGCGTAGCATTAATCAATTACACTTCTATTTCCACTTATTAATAATACATATATGCGCAATGAGACAACTGTATAATATATATATGTTTACTGATTGTAAATAAGATTAGTAGAATAGATTTACATTGATGATTGTTATTAGTTTTAATTATTTTTTTTCAGATGGAATATGGAACACGTATTCATATAACTCCTCTCCCCAAAAAAAGTAAGTTTATTTAAATATTTTCACCATCTTAACTCTTTCGTCTTGGATATTAACACTTTATCAAAAGTTTGTATGTAGTGGAAATAACATTTTAATTTCATAAAATGCTTTTCTGTGGAATTAACTTTACTATATGAAAAATACAGTTTTTCTTCATTCACTTCCACCCGATTTTTTTTTTCTGTTGAAAGATAAGTATATGAGATTAAGACTTTTTTCTTTTTGTCAAAATTGTATCTCTCAGTTAATCAATGATCTTATATTTATCATTTGCATTGCATCGAGGTATTGACATACTACCCATCTGACTTGAACTTTTGACGATTTAATATATTTAAATGGGTTCTAACCCATTCTGAATCTAGACAAACATCGGACACTAGATCTCTACTAGTACAGTTTGAAATAATATTGAATAAGAAACAATTATTTTTCCACACATTTTATTTTTATACAGTTAACCCGTTACCTGCTGACTGAGCCACATGAAGGATAGTCTAACACCAAATATTTCAACAGAGAATTCAGGAGTGCATGTGTTGACCAAACTTATAGACATTATTTTGACAAATCAGACTGTAAATTACATACATGAATGTTTCGACACCGTTATATGCCTTATGTTTTTAATTGTCAACTATCAATACACTTTAATTAACCATTTCAACATTTTAGACTTCAGTAATCATAGAGTTTCATAAAAAATTAAGAAAAAAAAAACCTTAGTGTAATCTGTCCTCTAAGAGCTAATCTGTGAGGTTGTTTAAAAAAAAAAACTACTCAGATCTTATATACAGGATGGACTTAATATATATCTGAAATAGTTTTAAAAATCAATAATTTAATTATAATAACATTCAAATTCGGAAAAACTATGCTTTTATACTAATATTTTTGTTAAGGCACGTATCTTTGAAATAAATTGGGTGTTCGGCCGGAAAATATTTGATGTTGATGTTTTAATGGTCATGATTTTTATTCAGGATTTCAGCGACTCTGTCTGAGGAAAAACATTAACAGTTGCCCTCCAAAGAGTGTTCAGTCTCAGAACAAAGAAAATGAATGCCACGACATGGGACTGTCATCCAAAAAGCTGATCAATATGAGTGGGAGATTGTCATCTCCCGGTTGCAGGCCGGAACATAGAACAACACCCACATTTGTGGTCAGTCAATTTACCTACAGTAAAAGTTGATGTGTGAATTTTTTACTTCAATCTTTTTTTTTTTTATATAAACTTATGGGCTATTTTATTTCAGACAATAAGGCGACCAAGGCATATCATTCCTTCACCGTTGACTACTTCAGGAAGTAACATGGACAGCGATTCTTCTCAATTTGTCAGAAGTGGTTATTTCTCTACAAATTCACCGAAGTCTGTTCAAAAACCGTATCTCGCATTTAGTACTCCAATCGATAACAATGATTTGAAACATTCACACTCTCAAATTTTTATCGACTCTGATAAAGTAGACATTGGAAAGACTACAAGCAGAGAAAGAAAGACAATCCAGATTAAAAGCACAAATTTTCCGAACGGAAATATGAAAATGACAAAACAAAATAATGACGATTCATCTCTGCAAGAGAATTTCTCTAAAAAATTAAATGACGATTGCAGTATTTTGCAAAATAATACCACCCATGACAATAATTGTACAACAAAAACTTTTGATAACATGGAATCTCTGAATATATTCGATAAAGAATACTGCACTCCCACTAATAATACTTACAAAACCCCTGAAAACAGTACAGACATTCTAAGAAAACTGACACCGCAAACGGCTAGCATCATGGATAATTTATACGGCGACATTTGGAAAAGTACTCCAGGACTCTTCAAGAAAACAAAGTCTAGATTTGATCCAACTCAAAAACTTACAAAATTTGCTATTGACGACTGTGACATTGTTGACAAACTGGATTTGCTGCAGCTAAATTTCCCATCTACGGAAGGAAAATCCAAACATCAACCATCACAGAGCAGTATAAAGCGATTCTTCCAGACTTCTAGTAAAAATATTCTAAATGATGTCGCTAGTATTGAAAATACTGAAGATGTAAAACAAAATATGTCACATCTTGACGTAGTTGACAATGTTTTTGTTTTAAAAGACTGCTTAAAGAATATTCAAAATGATACAAATATAGAAAACAATTTGAATAAAATTGTAGTTCATGAATTTGACAGTTCAAAAAATGACAAATTACCTATATCTGGTTTGAACTTAAACCCTGAAAACCCTGATGATATTGTTCCTAATCTACCTATGCAAAATAGTGTTCATCCAGTCAACCAAATTAGTGATGTCATCAATTTGAATGATGGCAGAAATGAAAACCCGCTAAAAGGTCATTTTAAAATAAATGATGAGCAATCTAGCGACAAATTTATTTCTCCCTCTTTTCAGAGCTTAAATGATACAGATAATTTTATATTTATCAGGAATCCGTTTTTAGGTGCCAAAAATGATATCACAGATAATACTGTCAAGAAAATTGACAACCTGGATTTAAAGACTGAAAGTAAAAATATATTGAAAGAACCGAATATAATGGGAAAACAGAAACCGAAAAAAGCAGCTGTCAGTGAAAATTCCACTACGGGGATATCTGATGATGCCATTAGTTGCAAACCTTGCCATAAAAATGTAGTTGAGGATATTAACGAAGAAACACAACCAAATGCCGTTAAATGTAATGTTTCATTAGACAGAAATAATAAACAGAATAAATATGAATTTAAATCAAAAATAAAGTGTACTCCAGAAATATATAAAAGAAATCCTATAAAACCTGATTCAAAGCTACAAATTGAACCAGCCGAGTTAAAAATACATACGAATGAAGGAATAAAAGATCGAAAGGATAAATCGAAGAAAAAACATTTTGAAGATCTGAATGATCTCAATAACGCTTTTGAGAAGAGGGATCTAAGTCTAGAAATGAAATTAAACAATATTGCCGATAATTATTCAAAAGTACAAACAAAATTCTCTAAACCAAGTAAAAGATCTACAAATGATCCAATAAAAAAAGTTAGAAATGTAATAGATAATATAAAGAACCCTGAAAATTTGAAAGGCCCTAAAAAATTAGGGCTGAGTGATAATAAGTCGAATACTAGTAATACTGAAATTTTAAAGAAAGCCACTAAATCATCCAAGCCTAAAGATATACCTACAAATGAAAAAACCGGCAGTTTTATAAAAACAAAACCGAATGTAGATAAAGATTTAAAAATTGGCCCCAAATTAACCCACCGGAAGAATGTTGATGCACAAGACAAGATCAAGAAAACGGATGACAAAGTTGAAACCAAATCATTTGATACTTTGATCAATAAGGAGACAGTTAAAATTAACAGTAATTTGGATGATTCCTGCGAAATATTGACTACAAGGAAAAAGAAAATCAACTATTTTCACTCGAGTGACTCGGATGACGATACTGAGAGAAGATTGGGCTATTTACATTTTGACCTCCAACCAAAGACTCTGATTTTTGACGGCGATTCAGGAAAAGATGTAAAAAAGAATGTAGCCAAAAAGACCATCAAGGAAAGGAACTCAGCTAAGAGTTTAGCGATTTCAAAAGAAAATGTAGTTTCTAATGATACTCAAGTTTACAGCTTTATGGCATCTCTTGCTGGTAGTGATTTTCCATTTATTTTTAATTATAAGTTTTTTGCTGATGTTTGGCTGTTTCTGCATAAAAAGGAAACAAACAATTGGCTTCTTGTTCAGTTTTGATACTTAATGAATTGATATATGACTTTTGTATTATAAAAAAATGTTGCACAAGGAGCTGCATATTTTTTATTGAAGACAGAAGGTTGTTTTTCGTGAGATCAACTCCGGTCATAATGCTATTACTTCATGACTCTGAATACATAGCCCTGGTCAATACAGCTTTATTAAAAAATGATTTTCGTTTCTGACACATATGTTTAAACGATTCAAACTCTGCATTATAATTACTGTAATTTTTCGATATTCTTCCAGACAATGTCCCATCATGGAGATGCGATCTGGATGCAAAGTGCTTTAAGAAAAATTTCAAATCCAAACGTGATGAGCTGACAAAGAAATTATTTATTATGTTTAATGAAAATGTGTTCGAATCGAAGCTGCCATCTGATTTGGTAATTGAATGGAGTGTAAACCTTACAAAAACTGCTGGGTAATTATTGATGAAAGCTTTTAGTTTCCCAATATTCTTTACAACATTCAATTGCCTGAGCAAATTAGCGATAAAAATTGTCTTTTTATCAAATGCTTAGGATTCAAAATACAAAATAAATGCCACAGGCAAAAATTCAACAAGAAATAATGCTGCAGTCTTGTCAAACTTATTAAATATTTACCACAAATCGTTTTTTTTTTAAATCAATGTTTAACATTGTACCTGATGTGATACACAATAGAAAGACTCTCAGTATATCTGAAAATGTAAATTTTAACAGTAAATTGATTAAATTGAATTTTTCAACATTAGAAACAACGGTGAGTTTTTTTTTTTTTGTATAAGTTGCCGAAAGTAAAATTTGTTGAACACAAAAAATGTTTTGGTCCCCTTCAATGTTGTGTTAACCATTTAGACTTTGTGACAATTTATCATATTTAGAAAATTGACAATACATGCTTCTTTTTATGTTTTTTATTTGAAAATATTTGAACAGATAATAACTTTATTTTTAAATTCAACAATTGCCATTATTTCAGAAAAATTGGTCTGAGTGTTTTAGTATATTTCCTAATAAAATCCTCATGAATAAGACTTAAAAGATGTATTTTTTTATGGAAAGATTTAAATGATCCCACAAAACATGAATAATTATGCACTAGCCCTTTGATTTATAAACAGACCATTGTAATTTACCCGTTTGCTAAGATTGTTATATTACGGTGTTATTTTTTTAACCAGTTAACGATATTTGAACATTGAATATTTTTAAAATTGCTTTAACAGTGTTGGTGTGATCCAAACTTATGGAAATCAGGACAAATCGGGCACAATTTTATCAATTCAATGTTTTGAGCTTAGCAATATATGGGGGTTAACTCTATGTTTACTGATTGCAGGCGCGCCCACAATAAAGCCATAAAGCACAGAAGCAAGTCTTCAGTCCCTCCTATGATAACGCGAAAGTCTCACATTGAATTGTCAGCGAAAGTGCTTGATGGTACACAGCGGTTGAGAGATACGTTGGCACATGAGTTGTGTCACGTTGCCACATGGCTAATTGATGGACAGCTTATGGACGGGCATGGGCCATGCTGGAAAGCCTGGTGAGTGATAATTTCAACGCACCTATATTTCTCTAACTTTTAACCATACATGCACAATAGCGAATAATTTTAATTGGGTTTCAAATATATATACATTCAAAAAGTATTATATTTGCTAAGATATATCTATTTACAATTCTGACCACTGACTGCTTTTACGTCTTAAATTTTTTGTTGAAACTTCTCGTTTTTGCAAATATTGACTTTTGTGACTATGTGTATGTTTGTCAGATGTGATATTTACTATGAGCTTTTATTAAATTGTAGTGATACTCCGATTTTACGTTTCCGCATGTTTCATGTGTTCATTTTATGTATTCTTCACTATGCACCCATAAGAACAATGTTAATAATTGTGCATTTATCGATTTCCTCTATCTAAAAATTTTCTACCAGCCGTATGTATTATTGTTTTGATCGTTTTTGTTGAATATTTCCTGTCATGTTCATTGAGCATTGTATTATTTTAAGATATAGACGAATCTGTTGTTAGCAAATCTAACGGTTCTTTGTCTAAATTGAAGTGCCAATCTGCAAAGAAACAACTTAATGTTGCCAAAATTTTATAATTTTAACATCAGGACTGATTACGGTTGTTAGCGTTGTCAACTGATTAAACATTGTGTTTCATTTACTTGAATATAATGACTTTCCACTAAGGAATTACTTTTAAAACCATAAAGTGAAACAACTTAGCATTAAGAAATTTTATAATAAAATAAATGTTATGATGTGATTATTAATAAAAAAATATATATCTGAAGCATTCCGCATTTATCGATTCCTGCATACTTCATTTTTTTTCATGGTCTTATGAAATATGAAGAATTGGGTTTTGCTGTATATACTATTGATGCAGGCTTTCATTTAAAAAATAACATATATTTCATTCATCAAGGAACACTGAGGATTTCTTATTTTTACTTATGGAATAGAATTGAATAATTTTGATAAAAATAGATGGAAAATATTGCCATGTTTCTGTAATAGTTTGAAGTAAATTTATATATACTCACCTTGCTATTTATTCATGTCATTGTGCCACTATGTAAAACAATTTAATTTTAAATATTGCACAATCTTAAATTTCTAGGGTTGCCAGAACTTTAAAGAGGTATCCTGAAATAGTGGCACTTCCGGTTTGTCACACTTTGGATATACATTGCAAATATACATACAAATGTGTAAAGTGCGGTTACAGGTAAATTTTATCACTCAAATATTTATTTGGCAAATTTGATTGAGTTCAACGGCCACATTCTTTTTTTTTATCTTTATATTTTCATTATTTTTGTAATGAGAGATTATAAATAAACAGAGCCAGACTAAATTTAATGCCTATATTGAATGAGCTCCATAATTCTCCATTGCAATATCCCTTGCACAAGATTATTTCAGTCAATGATATGAATAATTCAATTTGTGAATTTAATATATCACCTGGAAGTTTAATCCCACTTCAACTCGCCCATTCAAAATATTCACGTTTGAATTTCATTATAATCGAATCCACTTGTTTTTGGGTTTTTAATTTTTGTTATTCCTCTCGTATAAAAGCGATTCAAACTGTTTGCTCACTCTCAGTGTTATAATGCAACCCTGATATAGAATTTATTAAGATGTCTAAAGGAAAAACCCGGGTCGTGAGTGACAAAACTTATGGAATTGTACGTAGTTTCTCATTAAGCAACTATTGCCGTAAATTGCATTATAATAAGTTGTATAATCTTCATTATATTTACAGCATCGGTAGACATTCAAAGTCTATTGACACGACAAAGAAACGCTGCGGCTATTGCTATGGAACTCTTGAATGCATCTACAATAAAAAAAATAAAGACGGTCTAGTCGTATCGACACCTGTCGGAGAAAAGCGTCAAGCTACCGGTTTTGCTCTGTATGTCAAGGAAAACTATGGAAACGTAAGGGGCGCTAACACGCCACACAAAGAAGCTATGAAGTATCTCGGAAAGCAGTATGCCAAGATGAAAATTGACAACCAGGAAACTTGCAATGGCAAATGATGTGGATATTGCCTACTATTAAATGTGTCATACTAATATTGATATTTTAATAAACTTACCACAGTAATTTTAGCTACTGCCGTATTATAATATATAGTGGTCAACCCCAGATTTGTTCTTAACGCTCTGGATGATTGCAGTGTGTTGAGCATTTGAAATATACAAGAGTTGAACACAGAACTGCTGCGTTAGAGCTAATTTTTGTATTGAAATAAAGCCTAAAGCCTGGTTTTTCCTAATAACCTTTGTGGGCTTGACCAATCCCAATACTACAGAATTAATTTTTTAAACATTCAGTTATAATAACATCCTTTATTTAGTTCAGCAGAAAACGGATCAATGTTTATTATGCTCACAATGAATGCAATTGATCTCAATTAGTATGTTTTTAAACGTGGAAGTAGTTTTAAACAAATTGTCTTTTATTTATTTAAATACAATGCTGTTCTGCCAAGAGCCGACAGTTAAGACATTAAAGTGTAGTTTATCATTGATTGAATTGGCATTTCTTGGTAGAACTCCATTATAACACGGTGAAAAAATAGCAATGTATTTTAGTTTTAACAATTTTTTTTTATAAGATATAGTTGATAGCTATTTCGGCTATATGATAGTTTTGATGATGGCTTGAGCTGAAATAGCTATCAATATTGGTAGTGCTTTCTTCAACATGAAGTATCATAAAATTCATATTACAAGTCTAACCAGTTAATCATTTAGTTCTGATGAGGCCGTTTGCTGAAATAGCTATCAACTATATACCTTATAAAAAAATTGTAGAACTAATATACATTACTATTCTTTCGCCGTGTTGTAGTTTATCATATTGTCTAATAATAAATATTGTGTATATAATAAAAAAAAAAGAAAACTTTGTTGATCAAGATCTCAATTTATAAAAGTTTTGCATGTGCTTTAAATGTTATAAAATTAGAATATAATTTCAAGATTGACTGAAATTTAAATGACTGAGCATGTGTTCTTAATATATCTTTTAATTGTATATTAACAGCTCCTATTTAACTTTTGTTTTGCGAATTAAAAATTTGCAATGTTATTTGTAAACATTTACTATTATAGAACCTTATATATTTTTGATACATATATATATACTATAATTTTACAATTATTTGTACATGCAAATTTTTTCGCTATGTTTTTTTGACAAAAAAATATTTACATTTCTTCTGTTGTTTTATTTTTATCTATGCATCAATAAATATTTATATATTGAACTATGGAAATTGAAGGTGTTTAAGTATTAAGAAATAAAAAACAAATTTGTGACTTGTTTACTCAAAGGAAATCAGGCGTTAACATTCGAGGATTGCCGTCTGAGTGGAATACACCAGTTGTTTCTAGACTTACTTAATGCTGCCAGGTTGAGCTTACAATGTTTTTTTCTTTGTGTTGGCGGTATGGAATAGATACACGACAAGTAAAGTAAATATATCAGTATATATAGCTAATTTATTTGATGGATTTATAAAAAAAAACAGGTTTTGTTGACCATTTTTTGCTTGCCTCAATAATTACAGTGTTGAATATTATATGAAAACATTTTCAACGGTGGTAACATAGGTTCTCCTTTTACACTTATATATTAGTCTATGCCTTTTCCTTTTTCGTCATTCTCGTTTTCTGAATACTTCAGCGTGACCAGCTCGACGTTTTCGTTTGTGCATTAATTAACTGTAAGTGTATATTTTTATTTGTAACTAATAACTATGTCAGCCAACCGGACTTAACTAGCTTCTAATATTTACCTAAAATTATAGTTTCTGTCATAATATAAGTGTATTTAGGTCAAAAACCGTCCCTTCTAATTCGCGGTTTCTTATAGCTGACCTTGATTTTTTTTGATTTAACAGCATTCGCCTCACTCCGTTGATAATTAACTCGATAATCTTGAACAACGCAGGTTTTCAAACCATTGCTTGCGTAATTTAATTGCTACATTAATACACTTCTAATCACATAAAAATGAGAATATTCAATTCATTTTTCATATTTTGACTGTCATCCAAAAGTACGAAATTTGAATCAAACTATTTTGGTTAGTGATGAATAATCGAAAAACATTTCTTGAAATATAAATTTGTTTAATTTGCCGAATTCTTGGTGTCTCATGTTATATCCATTTAGAAATCTGGCAATTTTTGACAGTTTATTGTTAAGTGTAGTGATGGGCCCTAGCGTACAATGTTGGTAATATTTTGTTCCTGAACATAGATCCAATGAATATGAATAAATTTTTTTATCTGTCCATACTTTCGTAGTAATATTTTTATATTATAAAACGAGATTTTAAGAAAAAAAAAATAATTGTTTTGAATAATTACATCGCAATTGTTTACGTTGATATACGGCCGCCAAAATTTAATTTTTTTTTTTTTTACCAACTGAATATTCTAATATAAACCTTTGAAAATAGAAGCTTTCGATGGGTTGTTATTCAAAATGCGTCCTGAAAATATGCGATAAACCTTTGATTTCGTGAAGAATAATGTTAAAATATTTGCCAGTTTTGTCATTTGCTTTCTGTATTATGTATCTCATCACGATTAATTCTTTGAAATAATGGATACCTTCTTTGCCTTGGTTTATTAAGTTTTAGAAACACAATTGAAATCATTGACATGATTTGACACTTAACTACGAAAGTAAATTCCAAGGATCGCGTTGTTATGACTAATAGTCGCTTAGATTATTCCGCGTATAATGATCATATTCGTCGGTGATCTATGCTGTGAACTCATAACATTTATTAGGGAATGATTATTACAATCGAATGAGTCAACAGTCAAACGAGTCGAAAAGATTTTATGGACTTTTATTAATGAATCAAGACAACGTTCTTTTTTTATTAACCTTGATATGGCAATATTTGTGTCCGACATTTTTCCTCAATTTTTATGTAAATTCAATCATAAAATATAACTAATTATGACTGCGTAATAAGCCTGGGATTACACGGTGCATTAATTTTAGACATTCAACAATATTTATGTAAGATTTGTATCCGCGCGTCATTGATTCGGTATCTTATATACATTTTACAAAACTTACGAAAATGTATCGCATTCCAGGTCGATTACGTGCTTAAATTCTTTTAATAATACAGTTAAGAATGGATTTCATTCGAATCGTAACGAATGTATTAGTATAAGGTTGTAAGTGTTAGTGTTTTATGTAAATATTATTTTATCGATTTACCTCTGAAAATATACGTGCCGGACTATTTATTTAAAGTACTATGTTTCTAAGTACTATGTGAGAATATTTTATTAGGTGAAAAAATTTTATGATCCAAAAATTATTCAGAACTATTTTATATCTGCCCCCATCCCTTAGAACAGAGATAGTTAACCTTTTTGAGAATTGGATCAAAAAAAAAATTTTTTTTTTTATGCCATCTTGTGGGTCACTTGGAACAGTGGAAGGAGAGATATGTATAGTGGTCTCTTTAATACAGCGTTTCTTTACCTTTTAAGCGAGCCGCACTCTTTTGAATCTGAATTTAGATCTCCGTATCCCATTGAAAAATGTGGGCCGATTTTTTATTTTAGAAAAACACATTTTTTGGGAAATATATTGTTTATTAAAAAAATTACTTACGTTTTATACAATTACAAAAAAATATTATTTTTATTTACGTCTTGGCTGTTGTTGCTTGTTTGTTATAATACTTGTGAAGTGAGGCTCAAACAAAGAATCAATTGGCTGACGACATCGAAAATTCAAATATCGCAAAGATAATTTATGTTGTCAGACGCTTATCCCGTACCCGTAGGGTTGAGGAGACCTCCGGTTAAGAACCACTGCTTTAATGATAAAAAAATGCCTGGGTGTCATAGGTTTGCCTCCACTGCATTCGATTGTGATTTTTAATCAAGACAGCCCTATAAAAAAAATGGGTTATATTTCAATAAAATCGATATTTTTATCAACAGATACTAAATATTCTGTAATAAAAAAAAAGTGCTCATACTGATATTCAGGATGTGCTCGATATTGCTGACAATGGGTTTATAAAGGCAATTAACCCTTTTACGCCGAAGCAGCGCGATCGCGCTGCTTGGTACTTGTGCGAAATCGACGGGCAAGCGCTATTGCGCTGCGAAAACCATGTTCCACTCAAACGTAACTCAAAGTGTTTTAACACATGTTTTATTAAAATTTATGAATGATGTGGATCATGTAAGTTCTTAGGATTGACAAAATCGACAAATATTTTTTTTAATGATAAAACAAAATTGTGAACATATGTTAGTGACGCGCTCATATTTCACTGAGTATTTATTGAATAACACATATGTTATGTAATCTTATAATATTTCATATCGAATCGGGCATAGAAATAGAATATACTTCTTAGAAAAAATGTCTTTTTTTTGTAATCATGGATTCAAGAAACATGGAGGGCACTTGCGAACAATAGGAAATGGCACATATATCTACCCTTTTTAAAATTCCATTCATCACTTTTTCAACAGAAAGATCATAAAATTCCTTACACTTGTATACACAATCTTATTATTATTTGCTCAACACACTTAAGCGTCAATAGAAAAAAAAAACTCTTGCATACAGTGGCAGCCCGTCCATTGAAATTCTTCATTTACTTCACTCCCTGAATGAAAAAAACTTATATTTATAAAAAAATATTTTTATCAATAATTTCTTCATCATAAATAAATCACCTGTGTTTTATGCGAAATTGATTGGAAATTTCGTGGGTTATTTTGTTTATCTAAAGATACTGCAAGTCTGAAGTTCTTATGGATAACCCGCCACTGGACATATTTATTTACTGGAATTTCTTTTAATTTATGGCTTTTCAAGTTAATGGAGAAATTCTTTTCAGTTATGTATACATGATATTTATTCTTCAGTTTACTTCGGGCGGTTGTTGGAATTTAATTGTCACAGAAACCAATCGATATGCCAATGCATTTTTCGTTGTAACAACATTGCTAAAAATCGGAAGTTACCTGAATAAAAGTTATGTAGTTGCAGACAATTTATTTACAAGCATCCTTTTGCTCAATTATTTGATATCAAATGATACATATTACATCGGTACGGTTAGACGCAACAGAAAAGGAAAGCCACCAGACTTACTAAAAACAAAATTTAAAATTGATGAAGCGAAATATTATACAAAAAAAAGGTGCAATTATCTGCGGATACCGTGAAAAAAAGTCACAAAAACAACCGGTGATACTTGCATCTTCCTACGCATCGACTAAAAGAATGACTGCAATAAATAGACGTAATCGGGAGACAAATAAACCGGATGTAATAAATATATATAATAGATATATGGGAGGAGTTGATACTTCAGATCAAATGTTATATTCATACCTGGATGAAAGACGTACATTGAAATATTGGAAAAAGGTGACTTTTTATATTTTTGGAAGAATGAAGGTAAACGCATTCATTATTTACACAAGAAATATGCCTGGTAAAAAGATGACAAGATTAGAATTTACATCATCCATAATTGAGGCAATATAAGATGAATGGAGACCTAAAGAAAATCCAGTCCAAAGAACATCTAGTACGAGATTGGAGAATCTGGAGGTTTTAAAAAAATTACCAGGACGTAATCTCAGAGAATTCGTTGTATGCACCAAAAAAGAAGGAGGGCCTATTTGAAGATCAAATCTAATTTGTACAAAGTGTGAAAAGGGTCTTCACTCGTTATGTATCGGAAAACACAAGTGTTGACTTTTTATTGTTTTTAGTTTATTAGACTATAAAAATACGTATCGAATAATTAAACTTTTTAGTGTTTTTACTGATAGACGATAGTTCGAAAAAATATTCTGCATCAAAGGTATGTGAAATATTTTACAAAAAATACCTCTTTTTTTATCACAAAATTAAAAATTTAATTATTGCAAATTTCATGTTTCTTTTTTATTTTAGGTCGATTGTGTAAACTCATTTATTGTTTTTATAATTGTTTTATCTAAACTATAATATATCAAATGCAAAATAAGAAAAAACAGAAATAAATCCTTAAAAACTAGATATTTACAATTTTTTTTTAAACACATAAAACTTCAAAACCTCCTTAGTGCTTTTAGCAAGTCCCCAAAAAAAAAGGGTTAACGATGAATCATTAGTCGATGTACCAAAAGTAATCTGCTATTAACTATTATCTTATCATTTTCCATGTTTTGATACCAAATGCACGTATTTGTGAAATAATTGTCACGCAGTCGATTTTCCAAAACATGATGTATTATTTATTGATTGCCAATTTCCAAACATGATTGGCAGCTATTGAAACGATGCTGAAAATGATTATAACTTTGGTTGTAAATAATGCCATATAATCAATACTGAAATGGTGTTGCCAATTAAGTTTTGTGAAACTATACTTTATATATATATATGCAGCTTTTACCACGAAACGTACAAAAAAATTGTAAAATAGAAATTCTGTGAAAAAAGGTACCAGAACGCCATTCCATTGCGTTACTTGGGAAAAAAGCCTTGTATAAACTGGATAAATGCAGGAATGCTTCAAACAATTTTTTTTATTATTTTCACTTTATAACATTGCAATTACGTTTCGTGTTTCACATTTGTTTGCGAAAAATTTCCAGGATTTAAACCAAAGTAGTCTCACATTACCGCTCTGTTGTTTGCTGATCAGTGTTTGAATAGAAATGGCCGCATTCTGGCCAGAGTCGGTGTCTTGTTTTTGATCAATATCGGAGTCAGAATCATGAAAAATAAGTAAATTTGACTGCTTTTTCAATTTTGAAGAATATCTCGGTGAACAACTTGCCGGATTGGTTGATTGATTTTAAATTTAGTGCCCATAAATAGGAAAGGAAGGAAAAAAACCTGACAAAAATAAACTTTTTTAGTCAGTCGGAATTGTGTTTTTGGTCAATGTCAGAGTCGTGTTTTTATTTGACGACCACAGCCGTGGAATAATTTTTATATTAAAATTACATTATATTGCAATTCATTTAATTCAATTGCAATTTAATTTTATAAAAAAATATTCATTTGTGAAGTAAATATTTGATCATTTGAAGTTTTGTTCTGGTTTTTTCGTGTATTCCGATATGAACTTATCTATTTTATATACATTAGTGATAAAACTCACCCTTTGGCAACTTCACATTTAATCATCGTCGATTGCTTTCCATAGCTTGTTAACCAAGAAATCAATATGTCAATTCTTTTTTTAATCCATCAGAAGACTTCTCAAACTGTCCGATTGTGACACATATTCAATAACTTATAATACATATTAATGAAAGCATACATAAAGAAAGTTAAAAAAATCTTTTTTTGGCCACAATATCACCATTGGCTATGTAGGCTCAATCAAAGCAAGTAATACGTCTTTGTGTATCGGCGTTACTACTCTAACTCCATTCTTGTTAATTTTACTTATAATATGAAAAAATATTTTTAATAAAGGAATGTTTTAGTGGGACCAACAACAGAATGTCTGCAGATGCTTAAATGTGTCTTGAAGGAAATATTCAATATGTTTATTTAAATTTGATAATATGTTGTTTAATGAAATTGATAAATCATTGAATATTTGATAGTTTTATTATAAGGCATTGCTGGGACTATATATATATATATATCATACATTGAACGTAAGAATGCAGGAACGTAAAATCGTGGTTTCACTTTACAAAAATTAAAGTAAATTTTGATATCGACTGAAGGTGCTTGATGGAATTTCAATATCAAATTTTAATTGTTGTAATTTTGTACGATTCCACATGTTTTGTTACAAACGACCCGGGTTTCGCCCTTTGGCATCTGCAGGCATTCCCTCACACGGATGCAACAAAACTGACATCAGTTTAAAAAAAAAAAGTCAAAAATTAAAGTATTTAACCTTTAAACGCCCAGTGGTCCCATACAGGACCGGTGATTATGGTATGGTGCATTTCGCTATAGAGTTACACTGATTTATGAAAATAGTATTCAAAATATGAATATTAGCTTATATAAATAATGTCATTGAGATACCGTTCAATAATTTTATTTTCGGTTCCAAAAAATATTTTTATCGTGATGAATAATATAAACATCTGTGTTACAATATTGGCTCTTGGTATATGCGTTGTTATATTAGGTGAACCATAATAAATCAGCTTAATCTACACTATTCAATACATTTTGATGGGGAAACAGATTTTTTCATACAATACATAGAATATTTTTTCTTTGAGGCAGTGGCTGCCGATCTGAGTGCGCGAACCCCTCAGAGGAGTTTTTATTCTTTAACGCGTAACGTAGAACAACTGGGGGCCGCGCGAATATTTCACGAAAAAAATGCTTGGGCGGTTAAAGGTTAAATGATTCATTTAAAAAACTTAAAATCATGTTTGTGTGAAACCTGTTAATTCTAGTTTTATGAAAAACAGTTCTTTTTTCACTACTGACACTTTGGTATTCTTTGCATTTAATAGCAAACAGAAAGCAACACCCATCATTACCGCACCCTACCTTTCCCCCCAAATTTCTCCAATTTCCACACCTCTTTGTTCACCTTTT
The DNA here is from genome assembly GCA_028555115.1 of Himalopsyche japonica. NCBI lineage: Eukaryota > Metazoa > Arthropoda > Insecta > Trichoptera > Rhyacophilidae > Himalopsyche > Himalopsyche japonica. Next base: position 2,077,720 of record JAHFWJ010000416.1, on the reverse strand, counting down.
TTTTTTGAAAATTCACGGTATATATAATTCGAATATTAAAACACACAAAAATATTTTTTGATATTAGCGGATACTGGTTTATTTACTTAGGTTTTTTATTGAATTGCTGCGCTAATGGACTTATTTTGATTGTTACTGTCTACAGTTGGAATACGTTTAACCTTTTAACGCTATCATTTTAAGCTATTATATTTTTATGAAAATGCAATAATACATTGTTTTAATTAGTTTTTGTCGAAAATACTGATAGGAGTGCGGCACAAAAATAAATTTGAATTGTTACAACTTTGTACGATTCCACAGGTTTTGTTGCTAACGATCCGGGTTTCGCCTTTCGGGATCTTCAGGCATTCTATCACACGGATGCAACAGAGCTGATAATAATAGCTATATCTCTTCGAAAAAATATTGATTTATAATAATATAAATAATTAAGATTATTCCATGCGGCGTTTTAACATAATTCTATCTATCTAACATTTACTTCATGATTATATTCCATAATTAATGTCATAAAATATGCTCTCAAATGAAAGAGAAATTGAGTGAATATATCACACACAAATTGTTTTGTTTACATTTACACAAATATGGAGTGTCCCTGTTAAATATCCGTTGCACTCGGTTTTCTTTGAGAGTAGGCTAGACTTTAAATGCCTCAATATCGCAATATTGCATTTATCATATTTCGTTCATTTTCTCAGTGACCTCATTTTAGTAATTTCAGTAATTGTGAAACCTTATACTATATCTTTTTGTCATCTAGGGCGTTTTTCTGCACTGTTACGATTTTTAGTTCTATTTTAAGCATTCATTTTTCATGATAACACATTTAATTGCTGTAAATTTGTTTTAAGTATAGTCAACCGCCCTATAGCATAGAGATAGGGTCTACACTAAATGAGGATGTATTATAAAACTCTTATAAATTATTTGATGTTAGGTATTTCAATTGTATTTACGAACAAAGTCAAACATTTTTTCAATTTGTGTATTATGACCTTGATCTATATAATGTTTCTTAATGAGCTAATTTTTCCAATGAATGTACTTAAAAAAATTCTAATTTGACCTTGAAAATGTAGTTAAATTTTCTATAGAAGGGACTGCTATACGAAAAATTGCCATATTCACTAGAAAAAATGCTGTTCGAGTGTACACTATAGGAAGATTCACAGTTGATTTATTTTCATTGTTGTTTTTTAATAAATATTGAATGTAGATAGTTCAGAACATGTTGAATTTATTTATCAGTTCATTATTATCTCTTGGCATTCTATAAATGATTACGCACAAATAAATTTGTCTCTTCGATAATGGATGAAAAAATTGATCTTCCAATCGAGTATCACCTCATGTGTTAAAAAATTTACATTTAACAAATCGGAAGAAAATACAATTCTTATACACGACTTCTCAAAATTTGATTAGGAGCATGCAATTTGACATTATCAAGGATGACGGAGTTCCTATTTTAGCCATGTATAAGTTGAAAGAAATATGTGGCCAGGTGCATTTCAAGTGAGCGTGCCTATTAGATAGTCAGTTTGATAAAACCAAGGTTGTATTGATACGCTTTCAAGTAAAGAAGTCTTTATAATTTCTTTTGAACCTTTTCAATAAGGACATCTTTAAAATTCCTTGGGATTCAAACAATACACCTATATTACATGATGCTTAGTCTATTCTTAATGTCAATTGTTTATGCAAAAACATTGTGGGCTTAGTTGCTTGATAACGGTCTGTCAGATATTGTTGTTTTTCGTTTCTTATCTTATTTTTGGTGACATGTTGCATAACGACAAATATACAATTGTTTTTATTATTCACCTGTGCTTATATTTTCGGATCGGTTAACTTAAGGTCACCTTCGTCCTGGGAAATCTCAGTGGTTCCCACGTACGCATATATTTATGCAAATATTTTTTTTTTTTTTACATGAAAAGCTGGATGTTGTTTCTACGGTGCGGCGGTTAATGTTATCTTCAGTTACGGATATCACAGGTTCAAGTTCCAAAGAAAATATTTTTCATATTTATATGCCGCCCCAGCATTCATTTTTTTCCTAATGCTATTGACCACACTACCAAAGAAGAGGTATATGCACTAAGTATCCTCAGATTAAACTGTCGTTAAATTGCTACAAATAGACGATGTTTCTTATCGGCACATGTTATGTAAAAATAAATACCACTTCCTTTCAATTTATACATGCTTTTTTCTGAGGTTTTTCAATTATTGTTATTTCCATATATTTGATATTAAGTTAAACCCTGATTAATGTTAAGAAACTTGCGGGAAAAACTCAAAAATATATTTTTTTCATTATTGCTTGATAAAATTCACTATTAGGAAAACGTCCCCAGGACTAAATTGTTTCCTTTTAAAATATTAACTGTCACTTCTTGGCGGAAAGGCATTATATTTAAATAAATGAAACATAGAGTTTCATCAATTGATATTGGTCACGTTGAGCAATTTTTTTATTAAAAAATTGCAGAAGTAACGCTATATACTAAATTTTCCCTTTGCAGTTTGGCATATCAATTTAAACGAAGAACTCGTCTATTATTCTAATAACGGATTCATCTATATCTTTGGAATTATGAAATAATTTTATTGATTGAATTGGTAAAACTCCATTATAATATGGTGAAAAAATTGTGATGTATTTAGTTAGTTAGATTAGTTCCATGAAATTTATAGGTATTTGGTTGAAAACTACTTCGGCTTACGCCCTCATCACAACTAGTTCGGTCTGAGGGCGTAAGCCGAAATAGCTCAGATATATACCTTATAAATATTATAGAGCTAAAATACAGCATTGGCATTGCGTTGTGAAATGATTTTATTATTTGGGAAGAGAATAAATGCTTCACCAAATGATGGAACAAGAAATATTCGACAAAAGCGCTAATAAGCGATAATACTTATAGCTAGACACAAAATATTAACACGATACATCAATGAAACCGATAAATGTAGGATTGCAGGGTGCATGACCAGGAATGTATAAAATTAACCGAGCATGCGGCAAAATGATGAATGTGGCAACATAAGATCGGTGTTGCACCATATATTTAAAAAATCTGTTGAAAAAATCCTTTAACCCTCCAGAGACGAGGATTTTTTTTTGTAAAAATTTAAATTTCAAGCTATATTTTATCAACTTGTAGTCTAATACGTCTAGCAAAAATGAAATAAAAAAAAATAAACAATGGTTTCTTGTAGAAAAGCTGATTTGAGAGATGTTGCCGTATGGTCACGCTCGTCCTTACAGGGACCGTGTATACAAGTGTATTGCTTAGATGAACGTTGTGAATATTCATTTGTCATAATGTCACATATTTTTTTTTCAATTAAAAATCCATAAACGCAAGGAGTGATCTTAGTCACAAACGTTTTTTTTTCTAACTATTTATTGCTGGCCGAAGCTTCCAAAGCTTATCGGTTGCGTCAATTTTGGTATTATCGGCTGCGTGAATATACCTCATTATTTGAATGAAGCAATCTCTTCACATCGAACCTACAACCACCTTATTGTGCATGCCATCTTTTGTGACCCAGTAAAAAAAATCCGAATAATTTATTATACCCGGATAATATCGAAATTCCCAAAAAAACATTTCATTTCTCCGCGCTTCGCTGAAGGATTTGGGCAGTTTTTGAAGGCCGCATATTTTTAGGTTTCCTCCAAAAGATGTCCGATCATCTTCTCATCAAAAAAGAATTCGAAGAGGTCCACGAGTGTCAACATGGAATATTTGGTATATTTCCATGACCAATCACTCGTCGCTTTGTAGCTTTCAAACTCCTCTACCTGCTCGCCCCTGTATGAACCACATTTCTGCAGGAGCATCAAGTTGACGCCTGCTAAAATTATTGATAACTCCCCCTTCATCTTCATCACCACTATCTTCATCGGTTAAAATATTTGGTTCGGGAGGACAAATGTAAAATATCCGTCTCCAAATCTCTAAAATCATCGTCTTCACTTTACATGGGTTTGTTCCAATATATTTATTATTTTTCCATCAGTAAAATCTTATTAATATATCAAAGATTAATTATATTTCAAGGTTATAATTCATACAAAAAAACAAAAAATAAAATAAAATTTCATATAAAAAAGGTTGTCGGCGGTAAGGCCGACTGTAACCATACGGCAACACTATCCTTTGGGGTTGAAATACAGCCACACTGAAAATATTTTGAAATATTTACGACATCTTTTTAGATCAACATGCTGTTATAAGAAATAAATTAGTGAAAGTTACGTAAGTAGTCTTAAAAAATATTGAAAATTGTTTTTACTTATTTTAAATGTCCATTTTGAAGAAAGAAATTTTACCAAAAATAAAATAAAACGCGTGTGTATATGGAAACTATTTTTGTTGCCGCGGCTGCAGGATAACTGTGTTGAAGATCCTTGTACACTGAAACTGAGTGATAGATGCGATGTTCAGGTAGAAAAAGGACTGCAATAAGGACAAATAGACCATAGTGTTTACTGTTGCCGTATGATCACGCTCGTCTCTGGTGGGTTAATGTGCCCTAAACTAAAAACCAACAATTGTTGTCGCTTTTTTACTATTTTACTCATTTCTAAGTAAATAATTGCACTCTCCTATTTATTGAAGTCAGATTGATACTAAACTTTATAAATTTAGATATTTCTTAAGAGGCATGGATATTTATAATGTCTATTTTTATATCATATTGAGAGTGACATTAAACCACCAACCCTTTCCTCGCACTTTCTTTCTATCCTTACCCGTTTAAAAAAAAAATTGAACAAATTAGTCACAAGCAGTTTTCTTGCGTCGAGATACCTGTTATAATTATTTTTTTATTTGTTTTGTTTCAGACATAAACATCTAATCGAAAATGGCCCTCTGTCACCACGTCAAAGACAAGGATGATTTCCAGGAGAAGTTGACCGAGGCCGGTACCAAGCTCGTGGTGGTCGACTTTTTTGCCACCTGGTGTGGCCCCTGCAAGACCATCGCTCCCAAACTGGAAGAACTGGCTATTGAATTCAGCAACTCATTGGTTGTTCTGAAGGTAATTTGAGTCAGTCTGAAAGACATAAGAATATTTTTTTTTGAATAAATCACCGTGTGGTCTATAAATTGGCAAAAAGCTTTTACGAAGATTTTTGGCATTTTGGATTATGACACTAGAAAAAGATCTTTGGTTATTGTTTCTGGTACGACACCTCTATTGGAAGGCCACTATATATCTAATAATGTTTTAACCCATTCCCTGCTAAGTTACATAAAAGGTATATCAACATCGAATACTTCAAAAAATAAGTCAGGGGTGATGGTTTTAAGCAGTGGCGAATATTCAGAGTGTGCTAGGTGTGCAGTGCACACCCGCCAAATCATAAAATTTTTTTTTATATATATTTATAAATTTATAAAATATAGAGCACAAAGCGATATGTATATTGTTTTGCCTACATACTAATATATCGTATGCAGCTCGCCCGGAATACATGCGTGCGAGCTACCAGACATGACAACTGCATACTGGCGCGCCGACCTTGGGGCGAACTGTGAACCAATCGAATCGTTCGCAGATGTACAGGGCCAAGTCGACCAGTCGGCGGGCAGAACACAAGTGAAGTTGGTCTCGAACGCGGTGCGCGTACGTCAAAACTCTTGCGTCGCCGTTTTTTTTATTACAGCACAACCAACAGTAACACCCACCATTCGCCACTGGTTTTAAGTAAAATTACACAGGCTGTCACTTCTTGATGGAAAGACATTATATTTAAATAATAAAACACAATGTTTAGTATTATTTCCACAATTTTATATTATCAAGTTCAGGGATGTATTTTGTTCCGTGATCATTATGAGATGATAAAAAAATATATATTTTATGTCAGTAAATACGGAATTTATCTAAGTGAATTAAAATAGTTGACAAATTAAATATTAAGCATAAAGCATGTTCCAATAGTGATGTTAATCATGTTGATGTATGACAATCAAAAGTTTGCAGATTATCTGGAGAAATCAGGCTACTAAATACAAAAATTAACTCATATGCAAATGTTTTAAACACTTAAGACTCTCCGACATCTCAGCAAATAGTTACTAATTTGTAATAATAAATAAAATCAAAGTATTTTTCCAATTTGAACGAAATCAATACTGATTTGATACTATGGAATAGTGGAAATAGTACTAAATTTGAATTGATGAAATTTTGTACATTCCACATGTTTTGTCACAAATGTTGTCACTGTGTTTTGCCTTTTGTCATCCTCAGACACTTCTATCGCACGGATGCAACAGAATTGAGTTTTTAGTGATAAAACATTTGGAATCGTACAAAGTTTCAACAATTCAAATTTCATCAAGTTCAGTCGGTACCATAAATAATACTGAACATTATATTAATACAACACAATTCAATGCACAATCAATTCTTTAGAAGCATCCTGGTTGTATATCATGGTCGCGTAATGTTGTCTCCAGAGGAGAGTCAGCAATGTTATTTGTAAGACAAGTGGTATTCCATGTGGAGAATCTACAGACCGAGCGGACAAAATTTTTGCTGTTTTGGAAACATCTGTTATATAACTCGGTGAAAAAATAGCAATGTATTTTAGTTACAATTTTTTTTTTATAAGGTTTAATTGATAGCTATATATAGCTGTGTAGAAAAGGTACACAATACATCTTCTCTCCTGTTTTAACGACCTAGCTTATTTCCTGCTAGCAATAGAACTAAAAAATTTTGAAAATTTAAATACAACTAAACAGGCGGCAAATAAATATTGGACAGGATGGTTGTTATAGTTTATTACGGGTAGGCAATATTTGTAGAACTAAAATACATTGCTATTTTTTCACTGTGTTATGATGAAGTTTTAATAAGTAAATGCCAATTCAATCAATAAATCTGTTATACAATTTTTCTTTGCCCGAATAGGTGGACATTGACCAATGCCCCGAACTCGCTGAAGAGTATGAGATCAAATCCATGCCGACCTTCTTCATGATCAGGGAGGGCAAAAAGCTACATCATTTCAGCGGTGCCAACTACGAAGCTCTCCGAACCTGCATAAACAAGCACATTTCAATTTCACAATAATTTAATACTCAGCCTGATGCCTTATCACATCGCTCTAACAAAATGTTCCAACTGTCAAATGTACTCAAAAATCACTAATTTTTGATATTTTCACCGTTTATTTGCTGTTCTCACTGATGAGCCGCGTATAGGACATTCCAACATTAAATATTTCAAAAATAGTTGGTCTTCAGCAAAGCTATAAAGATTATCAGGACAAATCGGGCAATAATTAACAAAAAAAATTAGCTTGTACACTGTAAGTGTTTACATGAGTATCATCTGTCAACACACAAGCAGTAAACACGCCGTTACCTTTTTTAAACCAAGGAAACCCCAGAGTTTGAATCATACTTTTTTATTGTATATTTGCGTTTGATTGATGGAATTTTTTCGCAGAGTGTAAGTGTGTAGTGTCTATTTAAGTCGCCACTGTATTTAAGAACATATTGATTGTTGTACCTCAACATGCTTCTTAACCACCACAAAAATGGTTCAACTGTCACCTTGCATAATGTAACACCGAGTAAAAGTTTTTTTGCATAATTGTACCAGATCTTTCTATGAATCTATCGTTTACAGTTTTGAACGATTGTTTTTGTGTTATTTTTTTAATAAGTAAAGTTATGTGTTTTACACGTTGAATAGGTTAAGCATTTATTTTGTTCTCTTATCGATGTTGAATCGAGGTAGATTGTATCATAGCTAAGAACAAATATTTGCACTACGAGACGTCTTTTTTTTAGATCTTTGTAATGTTATCAAGACCTCTTATTCTGTTATATTTTTTGTGCACTGCAGTATTTGATTTTTTATTACAATAAATGTTGAACAATTTTTTAAAATTTTGTTTTATTTTGTGACCTAGCGTATCTATTTTGGACACTAAAGCGCAATACATTGTGATATCTAAGTAATAAAAAGGCAACGTTAAGTATTATTTTCCCAATTTTATATCATTAAAATTAGCACCGCCAGATCACCCATCGCGAGCATTATCAACTGATCTGATACAAAGCTTTTTTTTTTCGGTTTCGCTCATCGCGGTCATCCTGATCAAATAATATATTGTGGAAATAAGTACAGGTTATCCTCGACTTACGACCGAGATACATTCCTGGGCTTTGGTCGTATGTTGAATTTCATACAAAATATGTATGTACTAAAATAAAACATGTGTATTTATTTATATTGTTTTATTGTTAAATTTACACTTATTTATTAATACAAAATAGAATATTTACTTCATTAATATTTTATACTTATAAGTACAATCCATCGGCTCATCATCAGTAGTGGAAGAAGAAGTAGTAGTAGTCTTTTTAAAAAACATCCAATTTTAGTTGATTTGTTTATTGTTTTTTTTTTCCTGTACACCCATCCCTTGCTTAACACGGAAGATAGATTCTGCTAGATTGCCGTGTTAAGCGAGACTAACAAATATATGAAATAGAGGGGATAGGTTTTTTTTAGAGATATTAAGAAAAAACAGGTAGGTGGAACTTATGAAAATTTATTGATATATAATGATAGGGATAAAATATATTATTCACTGTCACTATCACTGGAGAATATTAATATTGTCATTTTTTGATCGAAGATTTGTATTTTTTGTCTCCAGAGAAATTATTTTTCTACTAAATTTTGGTTTTAACATTATGAGTCTAAAATGTTATATGTCTTTATATTATTATTTAAACTTTATTATACAAATAATAAAAACATGTATTAGAAATAAGAAAAATATACCTTGAATAGTTGTGAAATTATAAGCAGTAATTATTTTATCAGCAGTCAGGATTCAACGAGTGATAAACACGGTGTACAACGAAAGACTAAATGTCTGATGTATTGTCTATATTTTTTAGGTACTATTTGTTGCTTGAAATGCGTAGTTCTATTCGCGATATATCTTTACCGTTATTCTTAGAACTTTGCACAGCTACGAAACGTCGAAACATTTTTTTTTTCCACCGAAACAAACCGTGTTAAGCGAGGCATGGGTGTATATTTCTTTGTAAGATCTTTCTTTCTGAGTATGGCGGTTTATTATTAAAAAATCTTTCACTATCCGAATTCATTTTTGCAAATTTTTGCATTACTTTCTAGGAGATTCCAGGATAATTTCTTTTTTTTTTGGTTTCTTCTTTTACCCTATGATTTTCGATACATAATAATTTTTCATTTATAAGATCTTCCAAATCATTTTCAATTATCTATTTCTACAATCAATATTAATATAAAGTTTCTCGCAAAATTCTTTAATGAGATTTGTAGTATGTTCAATTTCATTTTCTTTTTCAAATTGCGACATTGCATTTTCCATATTCCATACATGCACGATGATGTGAACTCTTGCCATCCCTTTCCAATATTTTTAATTGCTCGATGAATATTAAAATTCTTCCAAAACTCTAAACGTTTTCCTCTCATCAAGCGCTTACATTGTTTGGGCAAATGTAGTTTTTAAATAATAGGTTTTAAATGTGGCAATAGTTCCCTGGTCCATGGGTTGTAAAATACTGGTGGTATTAGGAGATAAATACACGATTATAACGTTAGGATGTAAATTTCCGATATGTGGTGAATGTCCTGGTGCATTGTCTAGTATTAAAAGTATATTGAATGGAATTCCTTTCTGATTACAATAACTTTTTAAGTGCGAATGGTCGTAAGTCGATGACTACCTGTATTAAAAAATGTGTTTTATTATTTAAAACACCTGCCAATGCCAGTCAACCTTTCACATTTGTCGCTTGAATAGCATTGTATTGCTTATGGTAGTCGGCCGTATTGATATCGGCTGTCAGTTTGACAGTTTAGACATAACCTAGAAAAACTTGAAAATAATGTATCTTCAAAATAAATATGAACCCCATAGCCTTAGAAAAATCGCGAATTGAATCGAATATTATCTCTTGGCTTTACTATTCATTTTCAGTACACCTTACGACAGGAGTAACTTGTTATTTTTAACATTATCGATTAATTAACGACAATTAAGTAAACCAATCATTTACGTGTAATACGTGTGGGCACGCTGTGAAAACGTCAGCATGATGTCATATTATGTCAGGTACATTTCTTACGGTGGTAAAAATATCAGGTTGAGAATTTGATTCGAAACATTACCAATATTATGAATCCTTAAAAATAAAATATAGTGCACTCATAAGTGTGCTATTCGTATAAAAGTATACTCTGTAATAACCGCTTATGTTAAGTGAAGTGGTTTAGAGTTTTCTATTGAACATTAAGCTAGTATTAGTCAGTTGGTGATTTATGTCATAGCAATGTATTTTGTCTTGCGGGCTCATAAGTGTAGATGCTTATTAGATCAAAGTTCCTAAAGCAATGTTGAATACAAAAGTAAATGGTAAGAAATTATGTCGCGAATTTCATTAGTATTTAACAACAAAACCAAATATGTTTAAGCAGATTTGTTTGTCAGAAAAATATAATACAACATGAATTATTCATAATCTCTTGTATAGAGCAATACCACACTGAAAAATATATTGATTGAATTGGCATTCACTTCGTAGAACTCCATTATAACACGGTGAAAAAAATAGCAATGTATTTTAGTTCTACAAAATTATTTTTTAAAATATAGTTGATAGCTATCTTTCAATTTTAATGTGCGTGTATATATAACAATAGGGGGACCGGTATTAAGTGTCGTTTTTTTAATGGGACATTCTGATACAATAAGAACCTTTATTTTTCAAAAATTTGTCGATTATGCAATTTCCATCGTTGGATATAACCTCTCTCCACCTGTCTGGCAATTTTTCAATCCCTCTTTTGTAAAAATCACCGGGTTTTGAATTAAAATACAGTGCACTCTCGCTTATCCGGGCTAATGCTGGGAAGGATGGTCACGGATAATTGAAAAACACGGATAATCAGAATCATCAAATTTTTATTTGATTTTCGAATATAATATCATATACACAATACAAAATTCTAACACATTTTTTATCAAGAAAACACAAACAAATAAGTAAAAAATATAACATTTTATCATATATACGAACACAAAAATATTAAAAAAGTATACACCTATCCCTTGATTTACATGGTAGATATGTTCCTGAGAAAAATGTGTAAATCGAAAAGTATACAAAAAACGCATTCTTCTTCTTTTTATTCCTCTCCTCGTAGAAGGTTGGATATCATGGTATATACCCTCTCTCTATCCATGGTTGCCCTGAAAAGTGTTGTGGAGTCACATTGGTACCATCCACGAAGATTACCCATCCACGAGATGCGTCGTCTACCAACGCTTCTTTTCCCTTGTACTCTCCCCTGCACTATGAGCTGTATGATTTCATATTTCGGATTTCTCATCACATGACCCAGGTATTCGAGTTTTCTGCGCTTCACAATGCTTAATACCTCTTGTTTTCTTTTCATTCGTTTCAATACTTCTTCATTTCGGACTCTGTCCACCCAGGGAATCCTTAATATTCTCCTGAAACACCACATTTCGAATGTTGCTAGCCTTTTCTCTGTGGCTTGTGTCATGGTCCAGGATTCGACCCCATAAAGAAGTACTGATATAACGTAGCAATGTAGAATTCTCATCCTTAGGTCATGATTGAAATCTCTATTGCAGAGGAGATCACGCATCTTGAAAAAAGCGTTTCGTGCCATCTCTATTCTGATTTTAATCTCTTGTGAATGGTCCCATTGGTCGTTCAGCCAGCATCCTAAATATTTATATTGATGCACTAGTTCAATGTTTTTATCACTTATTTTTAGTGGCATGGGAGGCATTTCCAGTTTCTTATTTTTGGTAATAATCATAAATTTTGTCTTCGCTGCGTTCATTCTTAACCCACTGTTATTACTAGCCGCGTTAACTTTATCGATTAATTTTTGCAAGCTTTCCATGCCGTCCGTAAGAATGACTGTGTCGTCAGCATAACGAATGTTATTTATAGTCTGCCCATTTATGGTCATCCCATCTGAAACCTCATCCAGTGCCTCTCTGAATATATTTTCCGAGTATATGTTGAAAAGGATCGGGGAGAGTATGCATCCTTGTCGTACCCCTCTGTGTATTTCTACGTCTGTTGTCAGAGTGTCATCGATCTTGACTGCAGCTTTTTGGTGCCAATAGAGATTTCTGATAATTCTAATATCTCTATTGTCAAGACCATTTTTGACTAAAGTTTCTATTAGTTTTGAATGTTGAACTCTGTCAAAAGCTTTTTCAAAATCGATGAAACAGGCATATATGTCTACATTCATGTCACGACATTTTTCTCCAAGCATTTTTATACAGCACAGGGCTTCTCTGGTGCCATATCCATTTCTGAACCCGAACTGTGTTCTACTAATATTTTCCTCGCATTTTTTATATATTCTACCATGTATTATCCGTAGAAATTTTTTTAGTAGATGGCTCATGAGACTAATGGTTCTGTGATCACTACATTTTCTAGCATTCACCTTTTTTGGGAGGGCGATGAATGTAGACTTTAACCAAATTTCTGGTATAATTCCTGTATCATATATTTTATTGAATAGCTTTACAAGAATATTCATTCCGTTATTGTCTATTAATTTAATCAATTCGGTTAAAATTTCATCCGGCCCCGGGGCTTTTCTTGGTTTTGCTAGATGTATAGCATTTATCACTTCTGATTTCAATATTTCTGGTTCCGTGTCCCCATTTGGTATTTCGAAATAGCTTGGTCGTTCATCATCAAATAGCTCTTTTATATATTCATTCCATCTTTCTAATTTATCTTCAATTTCGGTAATTATATTATCATTTCTATAAATAGATGAGCTGTTCTGTTTTTTTATTATTGAATGATCTTGAAATGAAAAATCTTGAATGAAAAAAACAGATTCACAATTCGCTAATCACGTTATTAATGAATCACATAATATAAATTCAAACTCAGCTCCTAAATGTTTGATTCTTTGTAGTAAGGGTCGAAGAATGACGGCTTTGGAACAGCTGGAGATCAATAGACACGAATTATCACAAAGGATTCTTAACGATCAAACTAACATAATAATATCGCCACTTGTCAAGCCGTTGCACAAAGGGGTGGTCTAATTTGCTCCTGAAGGACCACTTCCGTCCCACACATAATCTTATTGTCATAGACACCTATTGTTTCATTTAGAATTTTGAAAATTTAGTGTCATTGTGTTTAAATAACAAGCTAGGCCGTTGGAAAAGGAGAGAGGAGATGTTGTGTACCTTTTCTGCACAGATATATATAGATAAGCAAATGTTAGTTTAAGCATAGTTCTGACGATGGCGTGAGCCAAAATAGCTATCAACTATATTTGTTAAAAATAATTTTGTAGAACTGAAATACATTGCTATTTTTTCACCGTGTTATAATGGAGTTCTACCAAGTGAATGCCAATTCAATCAATATATATGTTTATATTGCTTTTATTCTATTTTTTATAATTGAAACTGTGAAGAAAATTTTGCACACAATAATAAGTATTGCCCTTAATTATTTATGTAAATATGATAAGCACACAAGGCTGAAGATATAATTTCTCGATAAAATAGGGACCGGTTTTGCTCATGAGTTGCTAATAGTAAAAATTTCAAATTGTGGATATTTAGTATAAGGAAAATCATCCAAAATATTATGCCTTTCAACCAAGAAGTGGCAATTTACACCATAAAAGTGACAAAACAATGTTGACGATCTAATAAAATAATGTAACATGTTATTATCTTGGGAAGAAACCACTTCATTATCATCCGAATATTGAAAACTGTTCACCTTCAGAATCTGAAAGTAAACAGAGAGATGTCATTGATTTGGTTCAGTAGTTTCCTAAGTTGTTTGGCTTACAGTTCTTTATCATAGCATAAACCTGACCACAAAACTCCAACTGAAGTAGCAAAATACATATTTGAAGTGTGTTGTGATTTTTAAATATAAATAATAGCAACTATATTTACCACTTTTAAGGTGTTAACTGTCACTTCTTGATGGAAAGGCATGATATTTTAAATAATAAAAACACATTTTTTAGTACTTATTTCCATAACATATTTTTTGATCAGGACCGGTTTCGCTCATCGCGAGCTTTATCAACTATATTTACAATGAATGGATAATAGAACGAAGAATTATTCGAAATATTATGCTGCAACGTTGTTTGAAGAAAGAGTCCGAACAAATGCTACAGAATGTATTTATGTTATGATGCATCGAAGAATGTTAATGTCAGAGGTATCAAAGTGAGCGAATTAAGGCGTGCAAAGAGCCGTTGGAATTAAATTCAAAAACGACATTTTTGCAATGTCTTATAATGGAAGATAAAAAGTGGTGTTGTATTCTAGTCAAAGATGCAAAAATAGACAAAGGTTATCAAAAAGGCAACCTGCCCTTGCTAATCGCAGGACAAGCGTTTTTACAGTAGGTCTACGCACGGTCACATCTGCAAAAAATACAAAAAAAAAGGACCCAGAATGGATGACTGTAACGCACGAATATATTCATCAGACATTGCTCCATCTGATTACCTTTTGTTTCGGTCAATGCAATATCTTTTGGATAGCAAAAAATTTACTTGTTACGAAGAAGTGAAAACGGGTCTATCTGAGTATTTTGATTCCAAGCCATAGTAAAATGGATTCAAAAATCGCCAATAAAGATGGAAAAAAGTCATCACAAATGATAAAAATCAGGCAAAATTTTGGTAAATAAATATTTTAATCGGTCCAAAATGTTTCATTAACCCCCAGAGACGAGGATTTTTTTTTGCTAAAAAATTTTTAGCTATATTTTATCAACTTGTCTAATACGTTTAGCAAAAATGAAATAAATAAAATGAACAATGGTTTCTTGTAGAAAAGCTGATTTGAGAGATGTTGCCATATGGTCACGCTAGTCCTTACAGGGGCCGTATATACAAGTGTATTGGTTAGATGCACGTTGTGAATGTTCATTTTTCATGATGTAAATATTCCATTAATTTTTTTTTTGAATAAAAATCCACACACGGAAGAAATGATCTTAGTCACAAACATTTTTTTCTTCTAAACATTTATTGCTGGCCGAAGCTTCCAAAGCTTATCGGTTTCGTCAATTTTGGTATTATCGGCTGCGTGAATATACCTCATTATTTGAATGAAGTAATCTCTTCACATCGAATCTGCTACCACCTTATTGTGCATGCCCTTCTTGTGAATGAGACTTTCCTCAAGTCATCGCATCGTCCATCGATACCTAATTATTCCTTATACCGCTTTGATCGTACTCGAACTTCGGGAGGAAGAACTGCGATTTATATAAAAAAACATATTGACCACTGTGCGGTGCCATTGCCAGCGCTTACCGGAAAACTAGAAGCAAACGCGATAGTTGTAAATACAAAATATTCGGGACTCATTAGATTCGTTTCAGTTTACAGCCCCCCTGATGGACAAATAATGACTTGCGACCTAGAAGTAGTTATTCCCCGTGGTATACCTACAATAGCAGCAGGTGATTTTAACGCAAAACAGCTCGACTGGCATAGTAGAGTGACGAACTCACGTGGACGTCTACTGAAATCTTACATCGATGATATCGATGCAGTGGTAGCGGCACCCTCTGAGCCAACGACCCTACCGAGAAATGGTGGCATTCCAGATGTCATAGACATTGCTATACTGAGTGGAGTGAACCTTCAGTACGATACTCATATAGTGCATGAGCTTAACTCTGATCACCAGCCAGTCATTTTATGGTTAGGAGTACCGTCTACCCATAGTTGTAATAATTTTAACCAGACGCGTAATATTATCCAATGGAAGGAATTCGAGAATTTTGTTGACGACATGCTTATCCCGCACAGTGACTTAACGGATATTCAAAGCATTGATCTTGAGATTCATAGCCTCTCAACAAATCAATTTAGCTGCTGCATATGCCAGTAAAACGGTAAAAAATTCACCGCACAGTAAAGCGCTTCCAGCAGATATTAGACAGCTTATAAATGATAGACGGAGCGCGAGAAAGGAATGGAAAAAGTTCTGCAACCCCTTAGTAAGACAACGCGTCAACCGATTGTCAGCAGAAATCCGACGAGCCATGAAGGCTTATCGCGAAAAAACTACCGACGACTACTTAAATGAACTCGTCAAAGGAAGCGACCCGTACTGGGCTCTCTCCAAAGTTCTCCGCGCAGAAAAATACCCCTTGATGCCACTTCACGGAGCAAAGGGTCCCGTATTCACCATCAGTGAAAAGGTAGAAGAGTTTGCGGATAGCCTCCAGAAACAATTTACACCCAATTCAATTGACACAAGTAATTCACGCTTGAAAAATAGCGTGTTAGATATAGAAGCAACCGCTAAGCTAATCCTAGAACAACCCTTAACTGTAGACTGTCAACCTATTTGTCCTTCTACATTTGCCGAGGTGGAAGGACTGATCAAAGCGCTTTCTGACAGAAAAGCTTTGGGAAATGACAGAATCGGTAATAAGGCTCTAAAACATCTACCGCTTAAAGGTATTAGCTCGTTAGTCACTATTATCAATGCGTGCTTAAGATTACTATATTTTCCATCACGTTGGAAGGAAGCGGATATTATTCTAATTCCAAAGCCTGGGAAAGATCACACTCTTCCGATAAACCATCGACCAATAAGCTTGCTACCCGCAATGAGCAAAATTCTAGAGCGTGTGATTAAAGCTAGACTGCAAGAAGTGGTGGAAGAGAAAAAGATAATCCCAGATACACAGCATGGTTTCCGCGCGAATCACTCGACAAACCACCAACTTCTTCGGGTAGTAGAGTTGATCGCAAATGGATTCATTCATAAAGAGGTCACGGCGGGCCTCTTTTTAGATATTGCTAAAGCCTTCGACAGGGTATGGACCGAAGGGCTCGTATTCAAAATGTCGAAGGCTGGCATAGGATTACCACTTGTAAAGATTCTCAACTCGTTCGTGACGGATAGACATTTCAAAGTCAAAATGGGTGTAATTCGATCCTCCTTCAGACCGATCCAGGCTGGTGTCCCGCAAGGCTCCGTCCTGGGACCCATACTGTATAATATATTCACGCATGACATTCCTTGCGGTAGGGAAAGCGAAGCAGTTATAGCTCAGTACGCCGATGATACTGCTATTTTATCAAAATCTCGTAATCGGCAAAGTGCTGTCACACAAGTCCAGCTATTGGCTGATACCATAGCGGACTGGTGTGAAAACTGGCGAATTAAAATCAATACCGAAAAAAGCGCTGCAGTTATGTTTTCAAAGGGTTTCATTAGAAAACCCAATTTCGATTGCATTCGTATGCAAAATACAGAAATCAAGTGGTCCAATACTGTCAAGTATCTAGGACTCACTCTAGACAATAGGCTAAAATTCTATGAGCACACCGCGATTAAAAAACGTCAAGCTTATGGTGTAAAAGCTAAACTAAACTTTATGCTCAATGTGAAGAGCAAGCTTACTCTCAAAAGCAAGCTGCTCTTCTATACAGATATAACTCGACCAATTATGGTGTACGCTACTCCAGTGTGGGCTTATGCTCACCAGAAGCATCTGAAGACACTTCAAATTGTTCAAAATAAATCATTGCGACAAATTTGTAATGCCCCGTGGTACGTTCGCAATTCGCTGTTACATAGAGACTTGAAAATGCCTACAATTCGAGAGTTCGTTCGTGAAATGTCTCGAAACTTTCACAGCGATATAGGCAAACATTATAACCCTACAATTTCGTATCTACATAATTATGATGAGACAGTACCGAGTAATCGTCTAAGGCCGAGAGCGGTTCTGCTCGATGACCCGCCATAGGTTTGTTGTTACAGATCTTAATCCCAACATGGACAACCTCGGCATCTGAAAATGACTTTATAATTTTATTTCCTTACGTATTGTATATGCATGCGTGTGGCTGTGTGTGTGCCTGTGTGCACGCGTATGCGTGAGTGAATGTAATGCGTATGGTGTCCGCATGAGCTGCACTCATTGTGGGTTCCACGGCTCAGCTGCGACCTAATGTTGTCAACAATGACACAACAATTACAACAAGTTAAATCTATATATGAGAGATGGAGGAGACCTGAAGAGCTCTGATGCTGACGCGTCATAGATCTTAACGCTCCATGAATTTGATATCACAAAAAAAAAACAAATTGTGCATGCCATCTTTTGTGATCCAGTAAAAAAAACCGAGTAATTTATTATACACGGATATTATGAAAATGCCCAAAAAACATTTCATTTCTCTGCGCTGAAAGTTTTGGGCAGTTTCTGAAGGCCGCATATTTATAGGTTTCCTCCAAAAGATGTCCGATCATCTCCTCGTCAAAAAAGAGCTCGAAAAAGTCGACGGGTGTCAACATGGAATGTTTGGTATACTTCCATGAACAATCACTCGTCGCTTTGTAGCTTTCAAACCCCTCTACTTGCTCGCCCCTGTGTGAACAGCATTTCTCCAGGAGCAGCAAGCTGACGCCTGCTCAAATTATTGAAAACTCCCCCTTCATCTTCATCACCACTATCTTCATCGGTTAAAATATTTGGTTCGGGAGGACAAATATAAAATATCCATCTCCAAATCTTTAAAATCATTGTCTTTACTTTACATGGGTTTGTTTCAATATATTTATTATTTTTCCATCAGTAAAATCTTATGTATTAGGTAATCCCGGAATTAATGTTGTTTTTTACAGTAAAATTCAAATTTGATTTATTTAATTGTTTATTATTTTTTTTAAACAAAGTAATTACCAGTGTTGTCTATGACTCTTTACTATCCATTTTCAAGATCTAAGATTGCTTTCTCATAAAAGGTCTTCGGTTTAAATTAGAAGAACTCCGAGAGACCTGATTTTAGGTCTACAATATTTTCGATTTTTTTGTTCCTTAATTGCGTTTCTAAAGAACGAATCAAGTGATAGTCACTCGGTGCAGAGTCCGGAGAATAGGGCGGATGCAATAAAACATCTCAGCCGAGGTCCTGGATCTTTTTTTGTTTAATGTCGGCAACATGTTGACGGGCATTTTCGTGTTGAAGAATAACATTCCTTCTTTTCATAAGAGCCGGTCTAATTTCATGTAAATTTGTATTGAACTTGTCCATCTGATCACAATAGAGAACTTCAGTAATCGGTAATCGCTGCATCTCCGGTGATAAGGCCACGGAGAAACGGGGAAGAATGTCGCTTTTCTTGTAGTATTTTGCATATGCTGAGGCGCTGCGGTTTGTTGTGATCAGTTAGCGCGTGAGGAACCCAAATGCCTTCTTTTTGAACATTCCCCATTTTCTCTAGATAGCAGTGAGTATTCAATTGTAATGTGTGATGATTGATCAATGGTCATCGTGGGATCTGCTTCAACTTCCGCCTTAAGGGCCGCTTCATCCACTAGACTGCGCTATCCACTTCGAAAATCATTTTTCAAATCGAGATTACCCGATCGAAATTTTCTGAACCATCATTGGCACTTTCTTATGTCCAGTATATCACCTTAAATTTCAAATAATAAAAACAAATTTTTTAGTATTTATTTCCACAATATATTTTTTGACCAGGACCGGTTTCGCTCATCGCGAGCATTCACCAATTGATAATGCTCGCGATGAGCGAAACCGGTCCTGGTCAAAAAATATATTGTGGAAATAAGTACTAAAAAATGTGTTTTTATTATTTAAAATATCATGCCTTTCCATCAAGAAGTGACAGTTAACATCTTAAAAGTGATTAAATTTCACAAATGGATTCCGTTTCTTCTGTTGCAGTTTTTTTTGAATAAAACAAAAACAGCATACAGCTTCTTAAATTCTCAAGAAGAGAAAAATAATAACACACGTCTTTACTGGTAAATGGACTCAAACATACGGATGTTCAGGTAGAAAAAGGACTGCAATAGGGACAAATAGACCATAGTGTTCACTGTTACCATATGGTCACGCTCGTCTCTGGGGGTTAAAAAAACGACATTCTTTTCCGGTACACCTATTATATACCTTATAAATTTTGTAGAACATTTTTGTTCTACAAAATTTATTGCTATGCTATTTTTTCACCGTATTACCTTCTTTCGCACTGAAAACAGTCAGATGATGGCTAAGTGAAGGCTTTGTCTTTTTAATGTCAATCCATTCTTATTCAAATAAAAGTTGAAATGTACCATTGATTGAATTGGCATTTACGATATCGACTGAAGTCGTTTGATGGAATTTCAATATCAAATTTGAATTGTTTCAACTTTGTACGATTCCACATGTTTTGTCACTAACGACCCGGGTTTCGCCCTTCACCATCTTCAGGCATTCTATCACACGGATGCAACAGAACTGACATGAAATAAACAGTTAGCATCGTCTATATACCAAAGTTATTATTACAGGAAAACACTTACCCCAAGGCAAGCAGTAAATTGCAGCTAAAACAAATTTTAAATATTAATTAAGTAATAATTGACACAATTGCCTGTGACATTGTATTGAGAGTGTTTTACAACAAATATATTTTTCATGCCTTGGGTTAAGTGTTTTCCAGTAAAAACAAAGAGTGTTAGCTCACCATTAGCTAGTTTGTAGTGCTATGTCTCACCCATAAACAATAAGAAGCATTTCTCTTCTGTTAAAATGACGCTTTTAAGATTCCATACATCCCATATTGAGAGCAGATATGGGGTCATGGAAAGGCTCTCAAAATTGCAGGTGTAATATTATACATGTTCAAAGTTCATTCAAAAAAGGATGTGTTCAAAAAATTAACAGTGTTATTATCTTTTGTTTTTTTACAATTAACAACATGAAAATGGTGCAGTGCAAAAAAATTCACGATTCATATTATGTTGTATTAAAATGATGTTGTAGAAATATGTTATCTGAATTAGAATTGCAGTCTACTGAATTTAGGCTTAACTCTTTGCACTCCGTAAAAAAAACAAAAAACCTTGTATCAACTCCTTAATAAACTTTGCAAGATGTAATAATGAAATTCTTGTTTTGTGCTTTTATTAATTTTTATTATAAACTTCAAAAATGGCGATTTACTGCAACATAGACATAAAAGATCTCTGGACCAAGTCTTGAGAGGCCAAATCCAAGCTTATAGTGCTTATCTTTTTTGATCCCGAGTGTAGCCGTTCCAAAAAAGTCTTGACTGCACTGGAGAATCTGCATGATGAAATGGAAGACTTCTCACATTTTCTCAAGGTTAATCTAGTAATTTACAATATGGATGCCCAATATCAAATTTGAATTGTTCAAACTTTGTACACTTCCACATGTCGCTATCACTCACAATCTGGGCTTAATTCCTCGGCATTTTGGGAGATTCTTGTGCACGGATGTGCTCTGTCAGACTGCCAAACTGGCAGGCAGTAAATTATTTATATCATTTATGTATAAGGGGAATGACAAAATAAAACAAAGACATTAATTCTGGAAACTGAATGTATATCTGAACTAATTTTATTAACTAAGGTAAACGTACCAGTAGTTGACTGGCTGAGAATATTTTCAATTTTGGCAACAATCTGCCGCTTACTTTATTATCAAATAATGAAAGTGGATACCTCAAGATAATCCTTAAGCATGGTAGATTATTTGTGTGAAGACAGATTTTAAAAAGTTGCATTGCAAAAAATAATAAAAGCCATTTCAAATAATTTTGAGATTGTTGCCGCCCGATGATGGACCTTTAGGGTTCAGGATGTATATTTTTTTTTTCTCTACATCTACTGAGCCCTGGGTCTTCATATTCTATGTATTCTTCAACTAAACCTTTATCGTTTAAATAAAAATATTTAAGTATAAATCCATTTATCGATTCCCACATAAACTTTTGCAATGATATCGGGAAGCACCTTGTATGTATGCATACTTTATCGTATCGGTGTGAGCGAATGTAGCAGTATGTGTCGGCCGAATGTTCCCCCCCCCCCACTCATTCGCGAGTTCTTCTCCGGACTAGTCATTCCAGTTATCTTTCGAAGAATCAGTGATTTCTATGTTTGATTTTGAACCTTCCAATGAAAATTGCAATTTTCTCTTCAGTGATCTTTCTTTTTTCAATAAAAATTTCTGGAGCATATTTTCTTTAGATTTCTTTTTTTCTTGTTTCTTCTTTTGCCTTTCTGCAGCTCGTTCTACCCTTGATTGTTCCATCTCCTCTTTTTTCTTGATTTGTCTTTGAAAGTACTCTTGACATAGTTTTCTTGAAACCATAGAAGGCATTTTTTCCTTTCACCATTCGATGTTTCTTTGTTTTGTCATTTCCGACACCCAGATAATAAAAATGCCTCTTAAAAGGGCATGGGATTTTATCTGATGGACCATTCAAAGGTTCAGGTCAGAAAGTAGATTAGTTAGCTGTTAAATTTGTGTGATAGTTTGAAGGTTGCTTTGCTGGTGAATCGTTAAGCATATCTTCTAGAACGCTGGCGTTGTTCGAAAGTTGTTTATTTGGAGTATTATGAAACAAAATTGCTGGACTAGTGTCATTATTTGCAGGTTGCCTATTTGGTGTGTTTTAGAATAATACTGCTGCAGCAATAGCAATGATTGGAATTTGCTCGGTTGGAGTATTATTGAGCAAAGCTGCTGAGACAATATCATCCATTGAAGTTTCTTCAGCAGGAATTTGAGTATGAAGCTAACTATAGTTGAGTATTTTTCCACGAGATAAATATAGATGTATCATGCGAATTCCCTGCCCAATTGTAGATAATTATTTGATCTTGTAGAAGGTCCCATCTTCCTCTCTATGAGGAATTTGCTCTTTACTTTATATTTTAGGGTTATCTTGGAACCCCAAATTTTTTTGCAGCTGTCCGTATCAGTGTATGATACACCCGAACATCTTCAACAACTTCCCTCATTGTCTCATCAGCATAATTTCTGAACAAATGATTGTTATTTCAATTATTTAAAGCAATCTGTAAAAAAAATATACAAATTGAGTCAAGAGTTGACCATCAACGGAGCCAGTAGTTGACCGGTGGTCGAATACTGAAACCCAGTATAATACAATACTTAAAATAATAAAAAAACCATTGCTTAATACTTATTTCCACAATATATTTTTTGATCAGGGCCAATTTCAGATATCAGTTGATAATGCTCGCGATGAGCGAAACCGGTCCTGATCAAAAAATATATTGTGGAAATAAGTACTAATAAATGTGTTTTTATTATATTATTTAAAATATCATGCCATTTCATCAAGAGTGACAGTTAACACCTTGAAAGTGATACTACAATACTTAAAATTTGAATTTGTACTTCGCACAATTTTTATTGCAAAATAGATACATTATTCATTGTGAATTATTGTGAAATTATTGAATATTTCAGTAGTTGACATGGCCAACTACTGAAAAACATTGAATTTTGAAATTCAGTATTTGACCACCCCACAAACTTGAGATTAAGACACAAAAACCTCATGCTTATTAAATAATAAACTCTGTTTACATTTGAAAAGTGAAAAAATCAGTTAAAAAGACTTAGTAACCTAATTGTTCTATTCATTTAACTAAACACATTTACTTAAGAAATTTGCAAAAAATGACAGATCACTCACCTGAACCTAAAAATGCTTCCACTGTGCAATTATGAAGTCCATTAAACATTTGAATTCTTCACAGTTGTGTTGGTAAGTGGTGGGGCTAGTTAAAAAAAAAATTCCAAGGTTATCACTTCTGGAAACCTTATTATAAACATTTTTTTTGACAAATGGTCAACTATTGGTACATGGCCAATTACTGACGTGTACGTTTACCTTACTGATGTGACTACAATGTCATTTGAATTTTTTGAAGTTTTTGAGTAAATCTTAATCACTTTAGGGATGAAAACTTAACATTCAAACTGAAGATATAAAAGTAGATATATTTCTATATTAAATTTATGTAATGCGATTCCTTATTTTATTTTTAAACTGTCCTGTGGCTCATGTTTATCCATATATATCAGACAGACAGGCAGGAGTTTTTTCAACTCGAGCTAAGGGGCATATAAGATCATTCAATATTAAAAAAACAGATTGATGCATTTTGCAAATTACTTCATAAAGGAATTGCATAACATAAATTGAAACTCAGTGCCTACGTGTTTACATTTTTGTAATACAGAATGCAAGATGACAGCTTCGGAGCAACTGGAAATAAACAGATGTCAATTGTGACATGAAATTCGAAACGAACAGACAAACATAAATCTCTCGCCGCTTCTCAGACCATCGCAAAAGGCTATTGCATTTATATAATAAATCATCTCCGTGCAGTATTTACGCTTACTCCCCATGTTCAGGAATCCATAAAATCAAAGTGCTGCTTCTATTGCTGGCACAAAATGAAGCTATGGCGTTAAAATGGAAGAGAAGATGTATTGTGTACCTGTGTTCTACACATCTATATATAGATAAGTAAATGTATGTTTAAACATAGTTCTGACGAGGGCGTGTGCTGAAATAACTATCAACTATATACCTAATAAATTGTGAAGAACTAAAATACATTGAATTTGAATTGTTACAACTTTGTACGATTCAACATGCTTTGTCACTAACGACCCAGGTTTCGTCTTTCGGCATCTATAGGCATTCTATTACACGGATGCAACAAAACTGACAGTCAGTTCGTTGATTTGGTCCCAGCGTTAATGTGTAAATATTATTAAATTCGTTTTAGCTGTAATTTACTGCTTGCCTTGGGGTTAGTGTTTTCCTGTAATAAATAACTTTGCTATATAGACGATGCTAACTGTTTATTTTACGTCAGTTCTGTTGCATCCATGTGATAGAATGCCTGAAGATGCCGAAAGGCGAAACCCGGGTCGTCAGTGACAAAACACGTGGAATCGTGCAACGTTGTAACAATTCAAATTTGATATTGGAATTTCATCAAGCACCTTCAGTTGATATCATAAATTATAAAATACA
Source organism: Himalopsyche japonica (assembly GCA_028555115.1). Taxonomy (NCBI): domain Eukaryota; kingdom Metazoa; phylum Arthropoda; class Insecta; order Trichoptera; family Rhyacophilidae; genus Himalopsyche; species Himalopsyche japonica. Next base: position 2,052,729 of record JAHFWJ010000416.1, on the reverse strand, counting down.
TTGCTATTTTTTCACCATGTTCAATACAACAGCTTATTATTTATGAAGCTGAAAATAATTATGATAATTTTGGTTGTAAATCATGAAATCAAAATTATTTGTTATGAATAAACTTACGACACAGTTGTCTAAAGACGCTTTGCAAAGAAGCCAAGCATGTTTCAATTTGACAGTGAATTTTTTGTTCCCACAGGTGAACGTTACTCGTTGCCCAGTACTTAAACAAATCTTATCAGATCGAATCGAATAAGGTTATAATTCTACACAAACAATTGACTCATAGACATAATCACTTTTAAGGTGTTAACTGTCACTTCTTGATGGAAAGGCATTATATTTTAAATAATAAAAACACATTTTTTTAGTACTTATTTCCACTAAAATTTTGGACCTCAAATCTAATTTTTTCGTCTAAGATGTCAAACTCGACTGAGTGAAGTTTGCTAGTCAACAAAGAATGAATATAAAATAAATATACACTCACCGCATCCCTGACACAGTACCATCTCTTCATTTCAGCTTTTATCGTGGATATATTAGTGGAAATAAGTACTAAAAAAATGTGTTTTTATTATTTAAAATATCATAGACATAAGTTTACGGAATATTAACATTCATATATTTTTGAGAATTAACACACTGCAGTATGCTTTCTCAGTAGTTGGGAGGTTAGCACTCAGAGGGTTAATGAGTGAATAGTCATTTCATAAAAGTAATTCAGTTTAATGAAAGAAACACAATATTTTTTATTAATATTATCTTATCATTTTTTATTACAAGCTGATATCGATCTTGATAACATAAAAATTTCGAAACCGTACAAATATTGTGATTTATTATTTAATTACGATGATCCATAGTTAAAGTTGTCTCTTTAATAATACTTTTAAGGTGTTAACTGTCACTTCTTGATGGAAAGGCATGATATTTTAAATAATAAAAACACATTTATTAGTACTTATTTCCACAATATATTTTTTGATCAGGATCGGTTTCGCTCATCGCGAGCATTATCAACTGATGATCAGTTGTGGAAATAAGTACTAAAAAATGTGTTTTTATTCTTTAATAATAGGCGAAGAATTAAGAAGTCATTCTTGGCATCTGAAAGGTGATAAAATTGAAGTACAATTCAATGACATGGCACCAGAGTAATGACATAGAAGATATAGGAAACATCTTCTAAATAAATTTTATTATATATAAATAAACAGTAAAGGAATTATGATCTGTTGCTATATTTATTAAACCTATATGGTTTTAAGCAGAGCAGTGGATTGGTATAAAATGATATGCTATTGGACTCTGACTAAAAAAAAGTTTATTTTGTCAGGTTTTTTCCTACCCTCCCTATTTATTTGCCTACTCATTCTGTGCTACTGACACGCCCAGTGTGTCCATATGTATATCCACCATGTGCTCAGGACCCGCGTAGCGTGTTCATGTCCAAAACATAAAAAAACAATTTTACGATTGTTGATATTGTTTGTATTTTGTATAAGCCAACAATATTCTACACTAAGTCTAAGTCTACACAGGCTGTTGTGAATATTTTTTTGTAATTTTCATTCAAATTTTGTTCAGTGTTTTATTGCACTGTTGTTTTTAGCGATTGGAACATTTAAATAACTGGACTATTTCTATATTATCGTTTTGTGAATATTTCAGCGCAGATGAATTATTTCATGTAGATTTTGGTTATGATAATTTTCGATTGTAAGTGATTTAGTGAATTTTGAGCAAATGTAAGTGCTTTTTGAATAATGCAGCATAGAAATTTGTGTATACTATACAATCACAAATGAAAACATATTTGGAAATAAATACACGTGTGGACCAACCATTAAAGTATGAGGTTGCCGCCGATTTATCAGTGTAATATGAGACGCAAAAATACCTACGTCGAGTTTTTTGTACTTACCGATAGTCGCATTTATTGTCTTTGAAATAATGCATATTATTAATAATTCGCAATGCATTTTTATAATTCAAATATATTCAACATAATATTTTTACATGGGCTTTTACATTAGCAGCGAAAGCATTGAATTAAAGATCAACCAACCAATCTGTCAAATTATTTGTTGAGATATTATTCAAAATCGTGTAATGGAAAAGTGGTCAGAGTTGCTCATTTCTCATGACTTTGATTCTGACATTGGCCAAAAAATGACTCTACGATTCCAATACCCTGGTTTTAACCTTTTGCATTCAACAAACAATGGCGTACAGTATAGTGCCAATTTGACAATGAATTAATGAATGAGGAATAAAGAAGTGACAGAAATGCGATTGATATTTAAAATAATATATTATAATTACATTTCAATGACTTGACATCAGAGTGGTGGCATTCAAATAATACGAGGCAAATTAGTGCCAAGGGTTTTAATATGAAATTTACATTGACTTTGTCAATGTTCTTTAGTTATGTTTTGTTATTTAGTGTGTGTTAATGTATTTAACCTGTGTTTCATTTCTTTTTGAAGCATCATCAGACCAACTGTGTCTTACGATTATTAATTGCATAATTTTATGACTTTGTTTAGTCATTTACAGCCAAATTATGTCATTTATGATATTGATTGAAGTGCTGTCATGAAGGCGTTTGATGGAATTTCAAGCCGGTTTTGTTCTCTGAAGATGCCGAAAGGTGAAACCCCGGTTATTTGTGACAAAACATGTGGAATGCATGGAAGCATGGCTGAAAGCAGAAACAGCTGCAATTTACTGCTTGCCTATTTGTAAGTGTTTTCCTGTAAATAATAATTTTAATATATTATATATACGATACTGACTGTTTATTTTACGTCAGTTCTGATGCTCCTTGTGATGGAATACCTGAAGATGCCGAAGGGCGACACCCAGGTCGTTACATTACAGGATATGAGAAGTGGGTCTTGTACAGTAATTCGAGAAGAACCGTTACCAACTGCTCGGCCAACATTGACCCTAAAAAGGTTCTCCTTTGTGTTTGGTGGGATGTTATAGGAATAATTCACTATGAATTATTAAAACCTGGTGGAACCATTACTGCAGAGGTTTATTGTGCCCAATTAGAACGATTAAAAGACAAATTGCTCAAAAAACGATCGGTTTCAACAATCAGAGGCAAATTAAAAAAATGGTCATTTCTTTCCGAACTACATAATATTTATAGAATTATTTCCACAATATATTTTATGATCAGGACAGGTTTTGCTCATCGCAAGCGTTATCAACTGGTTTCAGTTGATATGTTACTAAAAATGTGTTTTTATTATTAAAAATGTAATGCCTTTTCACTCTGAAGTTAACACTTTTATTAAACGGGATATCTTATCTGCAAAAAGTAAAGATAATCAAATAACCTAAACTAAGTAAAAATAATATTCAAGGTATTAACATAATCTTATCTGGCAATATCCCAGAACTATCGATAAAGTTTGATTCATTCGGTTCGGCGACCTTTAGACTTTTTAAAGTGGACTAATGAATTGTGGTTGATTGAGGTGGAAAGACTACTCCTTGGTGACAATTTAATTGATAGGGCAGTAAATTGGAATACAAGGAAGAAATATTTTGACAATAGTTTGACAGTTCCCAGAAAGAAATCTGTAAGTAAAAGACAGTTCATTAAAAACAGTTCATTTAAAGCTCTTGAATATAAAATTACATAACATTGATAGACTAGACCAGTGTGCTGACACTTGTTACTCAAAAATATAGAATTGCTGACAGCGTCAATACTTTCCTATGTAAATTTTTGTGCTAAAATATAACCTGATTTTTACCAATAAGATTCACAAGCTTATTAAGCACTAACTAGGGCTACGGAGTCAGAGTCGTGAAAAACGAGTGACTATTTTTTCGATAAGACTATTTTGAAAAATATCTGAATGTAGTCATAAATATTTTTGTCAAAAAGAAAAACACATTTTTAGTATGTATTGAAACAATATATTTTTAGACCCGCGTGTCGCCTTTTGGCATCTTCTATATTCCTGTAAAAAAAGACATTAATTCCAGGATTGCCTAGTATTTAAAGTGTTTTTATTGACATATAAAAACGAACCCTATTAATGTATAATAAAAAAACAAAGCAAATCTAAAGAAAGTTTAGGTAGAAAATGAATTTGGTCAAAAATTAAAATCTATGTTTTTTATTGAAACATTTTATACAATAATGTGGTTGAGTTGGACATATATGACAATATATTTTCACTCTAATGGTTTTATTTCTGGTGTATTTTCTGCCATATTCTTTGGCATTTTCGCTACAACAACTGACCGATCCATGACTGACAGGGTGGCCAACACGGTGCCATGTATCATATTTTACCACTGACTGATTTTGACGCATCAAATCACACAATAAATCTTCTCAAAAATATCTCAAAACAATTTAAGTAATTATTTTTCAACCTAATGTTAAACTAAAAACCAAAAAATGTAAAAACATATTTTGAAAACTTTACGAAAATCCTATTGGCGATCAACGTGTTAAGTCATTTATTGTAAGTGGGTTAATCTTCTGGCTGCTAATGCTTTAATTATTGAAGGGACAAATTGCAGTTTGTTGACGTCATAAAAATAAAATACTGTCAACAGGATCAAATCTTTCGCATAAAGGCTAATTTTTGGTTTTCAAATACAGTGCACTCTCGGTTATCCGAGGATACTATGCTTAAACTAACATTTGCTTATCTACATATAGATGTGTAGAAAAGGTACACAATACATCTTCTCTCCTGTTTTAACGACCTAGCTTGTTTCCTGCTCGCAATAAAACTAACAATTGTAAATGAAACTAAAAAGGCGGCTATATCAATAAGTTTACATATGGCACGGAAATGGTCCATTGCAGAAGCAAAGATACACCAGTCAGAGGAGTGAATAATAGTGACCGACATATATTAGTTTGTTCGTTAAGAATCCTTTGTGATAGTTGATATCTATTGATCTCCAGCTGTTCCAAAGCCGTCATCCTGCGACCCTTACTACAAAGATGCAAACACTTAGGCGCTGAGTTTGAATTTATATTATGTGATTCCTTTATAACGTGATTAGCGAATTGTGAATCTGTTGTTTTACTGTTGAATGATCTTACATGTTCCTTAGCTCGAGTGGATATAATTCTACCGGTCTGTCCGATTTTTTTCACCGTGTTATGATGGAGTTCTACCAAGTGAATGCCAATTAAATCAATAAAATATTTTTATATATTTGTTGCAGAGTGCGCAAGAATGCCTATTTACGACATCAAAAATGAGGAAGATTATCGAATGCGAATTGATCGCGCCAATAGGATCTTAGTCGTTCTAGGGTTCTTTGTAGAATGGTGTAAGCCGTGCAATATCATTGCTCCAAAGCTACGGCAGTTTTCTCAAGAGCATGCTGAAGACATGATGGTGCTCAAGGTAATAGAACAATGATTACTATAAATGTTAATATTATTTGAATGCCTTTGAAAAATATACAGTCAGGGTTTCACTTTATTGATAGCAGATTAATCCTTTCTACACTGACATCTCACGGTATGTGACGTGAATGTGAAGGGCCAGCATGTGAGCGTCGCAGCCCTTGAGACGAGAGCCTTCAAGCGTCTGTAATACAGGCAATCTTTTACATATAGGACTGATTTTAGTTTCAAAATATTGCCTAACTTGCCCTGCTACTGCCACCTCTATATACTCCCTTTAAATTTATCGTGATCTCCGCCAGAGTCACACACCAGTTATGAGCTGTACGCTAAACTTCGCGCCGAACTTCGCACCAATTTTACGGATTCACAATGTGACACTTCATGACACGCGACAGTAATGGCGCATATTCATTTGAGTTTTATTGGTGGCTTCAATTCGTCACGGTAATAATTGTTGGGGATATATTTGTTAAAGTGAATGTGACAACATAGGACATTTCTTTGTGTTTTTTCTTCTTCTTCTTCTTTTTGTGTTTTTTAATGTTGTGAAACATTCCTAATGCATCTGGCTTCCATAAAAGACAATTCAATTATTTTTATTGCTCTATTTTTAACTCTTTATGGAAAGAAAACATTTCGAGAAATAGCAACGCGTACAGATTTCATTTGCATGAAAAACAGCCGCGTCGATCGGGTTGACATAATTTGACAGACATGTTCATAAAAGTGTTGTCTTCCAGAATTATAATTATTTAATAAGCTTAATATCTGTAATATATCACATAGCTGACAAACAGGAACGTGTTGTAATCCACTGAAACAATAAATGTGGGTTACAGCTAATTGTTGAGTCAAATGAATTCTATAATTACCGGGCATGGATGTCGCTTATCACCAGTATGTATCTTTCTGTGTGATCATAGATTAGTTAGCGCTCTGAAGGCTTTCCACAGACTAACTTAACACAGACAGATTTAATTTTTATGAAAAACAGCGCTTCGATCGGGCTAAAAAATTTTAAAAATTGAAAAATAATATTAGTTTTCTAAGAAATATTGAAAAAAATCATTAGCTTGGCATTATATATATTTTTTCCTTAGATTGATGCTGACAGCTGTCCTGGACTGACTAAACAATTTCATATAACAACCGTTCCGACGTTCTTCATTATGAGAGATGGGAAACTGTTAGAGTATTTAAGTGGCTCCAATTTCGACGCCCTCAAGACCTGCATATTAAAATATCTGTACATAAGTATACCTTGGAATATTACCAATTGTTATCTGTATAATTAATTGAACGGTTTTTTGACAGATGTCCATTTGCTTAAAAAAAAAAATACAAGATTGAGCTAAGAATAAAAACTTATAGATGGCGTTGGTTAGCATATTTCTACAGTCACCAAATTTCAACATAATGCCAAATATCCAGAATATAAATAAACATAGATAGCGTCTGGACTTGTGCAGAAAAAATAATATATAGGAGTTTTACCTACAAATAAAACTCTTATTGTGTTTCCAGCAATGTCCAAGATCCTCTGAGATGATGAGTCTCTGTTTTCGAGCCACGCGTCCAAATCCTATGTTGGCAACACCTTTTCTTCTCCCCTCTCTTTCCTACCCAAGCCACGCCATCCGGGTGACGCCGTTATGTACGTCATTGTCACTCAAGGTGCACCAGGTAGGGGTTACCTGGATCTTGGACATTGCTGGAAACACAATAAGAGTTTTATTGGTAGGTAAAACTCCTATATTGTGTGTTCTGGCAGCAATGTCCAAGATCCTCTGAGTGAATGTTTGTTATCACCTGGTGGCTCGTGGGGAAGAGTTATGTCATCAATGTGAGATCTTAACCAGTCTTCAGCTGATGGTCCGGGTAAGATCTTGTGGCCATCTAGACTGGTTGGAAAGGGTTAGTGATTAGGCCTTCCGTCGGATGTGATCACTCTCGCCAGTCTCTCTCTCCCAGCCCCCAGCCACCTCTCGTCTATGGCTGTCCTGGAGGCCGGCTTATTGAGCCCCATAGCTGTAAAAAATGGTTCTCGGAGGTCCTCCGCCTTTCTTTCGACTTCCTTCCGAGGCTTTAACCAGTTGGCGAAACCAATATATTGGGGCTATTTTTTGCGTGTCTCCTTTCCTAAAGTGCCAACCTGATTGCTGATGGGTAGTTGACCCGAACGCAGGCCATAGAGTTATCTGTTCCCGATCCTCTCTAAGCCCGCTGTCTGAATATCTGAGCAATGTCTTGAACTCCATGAACTTGTCTAACCGACGTCAGTAGTAGCAATGTTGCCGTCCTACAAGACATTTCATATAGGCTGGATGTAGGTGGAATGGTTGCCTTCAAGTGACGGACTTCCTCCTGACATCCCATATAGAGGCTTTCGGGGTCTTTACTCTGGCTAGGGATATGGCTCGGAGCACACGCCTCACCAGGGAGTTTCCGCTAATGTCCACCCCGCCCACTGGTTTGCAGAAGGTTGTTATGGCTGACTTGTGCACCCTAATTGTGGAGTACACCAAGCCTCCTCTGAGGTAGAGGTGAGCTAAGTACCTGGCAACTTGTTCCGGATGGGGTGATTTGCGACCACTGATCTAAGGTTGCATCAGGTGGTCCATCTAACCCATGCCAATCGGTACGCTATCATCAGGGTGGACTGACGCTACCCTGATGATAGCAGCCCTTTTCCTTCAGGGCTCCACTCGCGAATTAGACTCTCCCACCCGAAATCCTCCACAGATGGAGCGACAGGTCTTGTATTTTGGAGGTGGTCGGTCGGTTGACATGCCCACCCACACTAATGCCAAGTTGGGTATCGTGTGTGGCTGGCCTGTCGCTCTCCTCTGAAGGTCTGCTCACCAGAATGGTTTCTTCCAGTCTGGTACGATGAGGAGATATCTCCCTCCCACTGTGTTTAGGTGGGCCAATACTTGGGGAATCATGTTCGGGTGGGTAAAGACCCACACCAGTTCGTAGTCCCACAAGCGGCTGAAAGCGTTGTGATACAGAGCGCCGCAGTCGGAGCTGTCGTGAGATACATACCTGGGAATTACTCGCGACTCTTTTGACGATCTCGGGCGTGCCTCTGTGATCGTAGATCTGCACTGTTGCTGTACTGGGAATGTGTCATTCGGGAACTTGTGTTCCACGAGATAGACGGTCGGCCGTGCCGTTGTAAATTCCCGGTAGGTACTGCGCAGTTAGGGAGATGCCGTACTTGTCGACCAATGCAACCATCTCCTGTGTCAGTAAGAAGAGGTCTAGCGACCGTGTGTCTCCTTCTTTGTTTATATATAAGACTACTAACCTGTTGTCCGACTGTAAAAGTACCTCTGCTCCTCTTATTTCTTCGGCTTGCAGTTTGATTGCCGATATCACCGCATACAGCTCCTTCCGATTGGAGTGCCGTGACCGATACTGCCACTTCCACTGTCCCGACATGAGGGTGTCGTTCAGTTAAGCTCCCCAACCTGCATCTGCTGCGTCCGTAGTTCTGAAGTGGCGAAAAATTGTTTGTGCAGTGGGTGATGCCACTCCAATTGTCTGTACCCACCAATTCAACTCCTCTATGGCTGGATCTAGAATCGCAGCCCTAAGGTGAGGTGGCAGATGGCGCAATTGGCGGATGTGTCGTTGTAGGTGACGGCAATGCAGCCGTCCTCGGGGAGTGACGAAGGATATGAAGTTTAGTCTGCCTAGCAGGCGTTGAGCTGATTTGAGGGACCATTCCTGCTTCTGTGTCATCTCTTGCACTGTGTTGCGGAGAGCTGTGCACTTTTCATGGGATATGCTCTTGGCGTAAGTGCCCCACTCGATCCCCAGGAATTCCAGTTTCTGACAGAGTACAGGGATTGACTTCTTGAAGTTTACTGTCCAACCTAGCTTTTTTAGAAACCCTAGGATCTCTAATGCTTGAGAGGTTAGGACTGTTTTGGATTGATTTGCAATCAAGAATTCGTCCAGGTACGTAATCCTCCGAATGTCTCGGTCCCGAAGTTTTTCAGCTACCCATCGTCAGTAATGTGAACATTCGTGGAGCCGCTGATAGACCTAAGGTGAGGCTTGTGAACCGGATCAGCTCGTCTCTGAAGCAGGGCGGAGGAGTTGCCAATGTCGCTTCGCTATAGGAAGATGGAGGTATGCCTGATGCAGGTATATCTTTATCATTCAGTTGTTCCTCTGCAGGGACTGCGGAACTCAGCCATGGTTGAACAGCTTGAAAGGTCTCGGATCCAAAAAGAAAACCATACAACATCTTCAAGTAGAAGATTGGTCGTTCTCCGCCATCCGTTTCCTGACTAAAAATAACTTCGAGAGGTAGCTGGGCGTTCCGTCTGACGCTCCCAAGATTTACAGTTCCTTTAACACAGTTACTTGGGCCTGCATCTTGCCCGTTACCTGCGTCTGGAATTCACGCCGTAGCTGTGGTGTCTGAGGGAGAAGGGCGGCTTCAGGGTGAATGGAATGCGCCTCCCCCACCCCTCTAACATCCTCAGAGGGGGTAAGGGTGCTCCTTCTGCCTTCCCCTTTGAAGGGTTTGGCGTCATCTGGGGCGGCGCCCCCCTCGAAGATTCTTTCTTTTGTGCAATTCCCTGATTTTTTCTGTAGGGGAGCCTTCGATTGTACCTTGCTGAAGGTCTACCACTGCTGGCCTTCCTAACACTGGGCGTCGGGACTTGCTCCCGAAAGGGCAGCCTATCATTCTCAGGCGAGGGTCTAGGTCTCGCCAGCCTTTCCTGCAACCTGGGGGGGGGGGATTTTTGCCAGTCTGTCCTTGACGTGTTCCTCCTTCACCTTGGCACGGATGGTTTCAGCGGTGCTGGATCTGTTCGGCCCTCTTTCCACACACTATTTGCATAATGTCTTCGGTTATTAGTTGGTGGGAAGAGTCTCTTCCGAACTTTCCTTCGATTGACTGAAACAGCCCCGCGGGTGTAAGAGGTACCGTCTTATTTTCCCCCCCACTCAATGACGAACTGCCGGCCCTCGAGTAAGGCGTCCTCCCCGTTAGCTGAGCTGTAAGAGCTCCTTGGTCGTACCCACAGAACTCATCGTTCACTTCCAGCTCGGTGAACAAAGGCGTCGCGGCATATTTTTTCTGCGTTTCATAGTAACAGATCCCGGCCCAATCTGATGTGCCACATCGCTGGATGCCGATCATCGTCGATATCCTGATTTCAAAGTGCATCCTAAAATAACGGCGATTACTTTTCGCTTTACCTAATATTTTTTGTCAATAACAGAAATAATAATATCAATTGCAAATGACAGAAAAGCTTGCCTAACCTAACCTTATATTACCTAGACCAACCAAATTTATCGTAGCCTAACCAAATCTAAGCTCATTTTAAAAAAAACAGATTTTTTTTTATACTCGCACAAAAAAAAATCCTTTATTGATTATAAAACTACAATGAGAAACAAATACGTGATCACTTATAGCTGGGACACATTAGATAAAATGTTGTCTTGTCAAAATTCTTGGTCTGAGTCAATTGATGTTACATTGGATTTGTTTTGCTGATCTGATGGTAAATTATTTATCTTTACAATAAATTATAAGTTTTTGGTTTCATTTCTAAATTTACTGTGGCTATATTTAATTCTATGTAAAGTTCCGTATAGTTCACCATGCAAAATCTTAATTCACTTTCAAATTTTCTAGCACGGCTAGTATTAGGGTCGCTTTGAATGTTCTTCCTCTGCCTCGTTTTAGTGATTTCAAGTCAATCAAGTCCTCGGTGTTTAGCATTTGGTCGAGCAGAATCTTGTTAATATCTTCACAAGTGGTATTTTCAAAACCTTCACGATTTACAGTGTGTAGAAATTAATAATTTCCGAATAATTAGTGGCATTTTCCGAGGGAAATATTTCACTTTTAGTGCATACTGATCATAGCGATTTCCAGAATGCATTCAACATAGAAAATCGCGCAACACCGAATAAATCTAATGATTAAATTGGCATTTACTTGTCAGAACCCACAATAACACGGTGAAAAAAAAATGTATTTTAGTTCTAAAAAAAATTGTAAAACTACAGTAACGGGCAGTGAAAAGGTCAAAGAAGTCTTAACACGGTGAAAAAATAGCAATGTATTTTAGTTCTACAATTTTTTTATATAAGATATAGTTGATAGCTATTTCAGCTCATGCCATTGTCAAAACTATTGTATATTGGTCTGAATGCCAATTCAATCAATAATTCAAGTCTTTCCTAAATTATTTCGCGAAGAGTTAAAAAACAATTTTTTATGGAGACTTTTTCTCACAGATAAAATAAGTTTTGTGTTTTATTTTTGACAAATAATAGCACCTATCAGGGGATAAGTAAAATCAAGTAATAAGTCAACGATTTGCTATTCTACAAAAACATAATTATATTTTATAACTTAGGTAGGATTTGAAAAATTGAATTATACAGATTTATTTGTTTTAAGTTTAAGATTAATAATATTTTAATACTTTGGCGGCCCTCCTCTATGCTAAATCACCTCAACAATTCTGTCAGCCTGTGCAAGTGTTCGAAATTTCTTCATGCCAAATTTTTTCCAGAAGATCCTTTAGTTGTTTAGGTGATGAAGGCTTATAGTTGTTGATTTTTACCGCCATTATATGCCACAGACTTTCTATAGGGTTTAAATCCAGCGAATTCATTGGCCTGTCCAACCTTAAAATACCGTTCTAGTTCATAAATTGTTTGATCTAAAAGAAAAAAAATTCAATTGTTAATGTTTTTGTGATTAACTAATTCGTAGGACTTAGGGTAGAATTCGTACCCCGTTGCCTTGATTTTTTTCAAAAATATGCTCACTGTTGAATTGCTGCATCGAATTTCATTGCTTATTTCCCTTGTTGACATTCCTGATGTTTCTGAGAATGTCAAAATCCTACTTTTGTTATCACTCGTCAAGTTATTTTTTCAAGTCAAGTCAATTTACCATTACTTATTCTTTGATTTTTTTTTTGAACACACTTGCCAAATCACTTGCACTTTTTAACTTAAAAACTCCGTAACATATCTATATACTAAAATAACTGGCTATGATCAAGAGAAACAATGTTCTCGCCAATTGTATTTGTTTGTGCGCCCGTGTGCCGGGGTATTCATCTGGGCGAGTCCATTTCTAGGCGAGTCCAACTGTATACATTCCACTGAACGTATGTCTCCTCCCGCCATTCGGCGTTTATCCTCGACTTGAGTTTGACAACAGCTACAGCGACGCAAATTGTATTTGAGGCTTTAACTTGAAAATTTTAAATCTTCATATTCGTAAATAAAAAACGATTACATAATTTTTAATTACGTGTTTTATATCTTGAATAATATTCGTAGTCTTATTATGTCGAAAGGAGTAAAAAGAAAAGTTATTTTGTTAGCAACCAAAATAATTTTTTTAGATCGTTTACAAAACGGTAAATGAACGGAAATAATAGATGTTGCTAGATACTAAGAATGAAGCTACAATAAGAACCATAAGAAAAAATGAAAACTCAATTAGAAAGAGCGTAGCAGCAGGCACTACGAGTACGAGCACAACTTTATATATCAGAGATATTGCAATGGAAAACATGGGGAATGTAATAATGATTTGGATAGAGGACCAAACACAAAAATGGATGCCAATTGATACCAATGCTATTACAAATAAATTGGCACATTCATTGGGTGGAGAAGGTTTCGACGATTTCACTGAAGGAGATATTTCAGAATTGGTTGCTGATAACGAACTAAGTGAAGATGATCTAATTGACTTAATTGATGACACTAGTGATTGTGACAATGATTTTGATGAAAAATAATTTGAACCAGTTACAATTACAGCTAAAATCATCCACGAAGGACTCGAATTAGGAAGAAAATTACGTAATCATTTTGTACAAAATGACTCAAATGTTGAACAGGCCCTTCGATTCCAACGTGAGATTAATCAATGCTTAGCTCAATATGATGAGGTCCATAAAGATCTAACAAAAAATTTGAAGTAAATGTTAATAACGGATTTTATTACCAAATCTCCTCGAGGTGTAAGTAAATGTTTCTAGTTCAAACATCCAATTGGCATAAATAATTTTGAGTTATAAAAGTGACTTTGAACCAGTCACAAAGAAGAGATTGAAAGTGATTTGTGATAGTGATGAATGATAAAAACTCCACCAACCGTTGCAATATTTTTATGAATCTTTTGAATTTCATTTTTTAATTCCTCTATATATGCTTTGTGTATTAAATTAATAAAATAATATGTATATTTATAATTTTTAATAATTTTATTTTATTTATGTATTTTAGAAAACAGCCAAATTATATTTTTTTTTTAGTATACTTTTCGATTTACACGGTTTTACATTAAAAAATATACAATTTCGATTTACACGTTTATCTCAGAAACTTATCTACCGTGTAAATCATGGGATAGGTGTATATGATAAATCAACAACCCTCGCCCTAAATCCCCCCTTTCATGCAAAATCACCATTTTACCTGAAAATTTTATGTGTGGCCTTTTCACTGCTCGTTACTGTAAGATACATTACTGTTTTTTCATCATGTTGTAACAAATAAATCGCATGAGAAAATTAATGGTGCCAACTTAAAAAACTGCGTGAAAAGAGGACTGTGTGTATATTAATTTATGTTATTCCAGAGCTCAACCTCCTGTACTAGTTCAGCCACCTCAAAGACATCAAGCACCCCGAAGACTTCAATCACCTATGCCACCTCTACCAGTTGAACGACCCCAAACATCTCAAGCACCTGAACCAAAGCCAGCTGTCGTGACTGTGGATTTAATTGTGAAGTAAGAGGAGTATTATGTATTATTTTGTTTTAGAAATAAACAGATCCAATTGAATTCAATGTATACACTAAACAATCAGTCAAACCTTCTTAATCCTTTTAACAAATATTGTCACTTTTGAGTTGTTTTTGTACTTCAGAGATATTTTCTCAATTTTTTGATCAACATGCAGTAAATTTTTCAATTTAGATATTGTTTACTAGAACTGTAAAATGTCATAATATTATTTGAATAGGAGTTCAATTTTTGTTTTGTACTACACCCATGTTTCCCAAATTATGTTCATCAATATATATTAGGGGTACCGAAAAGAAATCCTTCTTTTTTCATGCCTTGCTTCGGATCAGTCTGTACCTGCACACAGTGGAGTAAACATTTTTGTAAGTGTTCCATTCTATAGTTCTTTTTCTCGGCTTTTTTTGGTTTCATTTTTAATTGCTATGGATAAAATGAGCAAACCAGAAGCAACCGAACAATATATACGGCTTTGTATGCTGCTTTGTTTTAATCAAGGCTGGAATGCGACCAAAACGACTTAATCAATTTGTGAAGTTTATGGAGCTATGTTAACAGTAAACGAATGCCAATTTTAAAATCGCATTCGATACGGGAACTTTTTTTTTCAAAATTTGCAAGACGTCGATAATCATTTAGAGAAGGGATCGAGAAACTACCTGAGAGATGGCAGGCAGTCTTAGACAACGAAGGAGAATATATTTTGCAATGTAAAAAGTAAAATAAAAAAAAATGTTTTAGTAAATATGTGTCATATAAAAAAAAATGGAATTCTTTTCGGTACCCCTAATATACACCAGTGTTGTGTGAAACCTGAATAGGTGTTCTGAAAAAATTTACCTTCTGATGAATTACCACTTGCTATTAAGAATAACTGGTTTTCTGTTGCTGTAAAAGTTTGAGAAACCCTGCCCCACACTAAAAGATAGCTAATATTTGTCATACTCCATAAACTATATTAACTAAGGCTGTGGAGTCATTAAAAAAACCCGAATCCTTCTCTGACATTGATCAACAACACAACTCCGATTAAGAAAAGTTAAATTTTGTCAGGTTTTTTCTTACCTTACACATTTATGTATATTAAATTAAAGATTAATCAACCAATCCAGCAAATTGTTCATTGAGATATTTTTCAAAATGGTCTTATCAAAAAAGCAGTCAGAGTCGCTCATTTTTCATCACTCCAACTTTGACTCCACAGTCCTGACATTAACACATGAAGGTGTTAACCACTAGTAACTCAAGTGGACACCAGTGTCTATGAAATTTCAAAAATCACTTCTGTGGTAATCTAATATTATTTTTGTTGTATTATGGTGAATATGCATAGTGACATCTATTGAGAGATAATGTAAATTTAAAAACTGCACCTGCAACAAAAAATGCAACTGGTTTTATTACGATAAAACCCTAAAAACATGAGTAGTATTTTTTTATACAATGATATGATTAAAAAAAAATTATGTAAAAAAAAAACTCACTCCTCACAGCACGGCTAAAATTAATTATTGTAGTTACTCCTGGCAAGGTTAATGTCAATATGATTTTTATTATATAATTGTTATGATGCAGGCAGTTAATTCTTGGTGGGAAACCATTATATTTAGATAACAAAATTATAACATTGTATTTTTAATTTCGGTCCTCAACTTAAGCCAGCGGTAGTAATTGTAGATACGCTTTTGAAGAAAGTAAAGAATTGAATAGCTTTATATTTCAAGTCAATCGAAAAGAAAATTGTTTTATTTAAACAAATTTAATATGTAACAGAACATGTGTTTCTGATTTGTCTGTGGCTGTTCCGCTAATGAAAGTGAATATCTTAAGGTGTTTGTAATTATCAAATTATATTTTTAGGGAGCATCTGTTGGAAGACAAGTTAACTACTTGCGGCTTTTCTCACATAAAGCTATACACTCAATAAATATAGAGTGAAACCTTGATTCCATGTTTTTTAAGGGACCTTAAAAAAACGAAAAATGCGGGAAAGAATAAAACAAAATGAAAAAATTTAAATCTTAAAAAAACATTAAGCCACACTTTTATTTACAAAAAATTCGGAAATATGAGAGGGCTTTGCAAAAGTTATATTTATTAAATCTTATTTATTGAAATAATCGAATAGTGCTTTAAACTTTTTCTTGTGAAAATCTCGAGACATTTAAGCGAACTATAGGGTGTTTTTTTAGAGGTATACACTTTGAACTGGAATAAAACAAAGATGAATTTTTTAAATGGACATGAAATTTACATTATTCGAAAGGTGATCTTCTGGCATATGACCGCCACGGCTAGCTCAGGCGTAGTCTAATCTGGAGGTTCAATTTTCGATGACTTTTGCCAACATTTGTGACCTTATATCGGCATTAACACGGCAAATGTTGTCCTCCAAGTGGTTAATCGTTTCGGGCTTATCGGCGTAGACTAGCGACTTCACATATCCCCACAGAAAATAGACTAGCGGCGTTAAATCACACGATCTTGGAGGCCGATTCACGGGTCCGAAACGTGAAACTATGCGGTTACCAAACGTTTCCTTCAATAAATCAATAGTGGCACGAGCTGTGTGACATGTTGCGCCGTCTTGTTGAAACCACAGCTCCTGCATGTCATGTTTGTTCAATTGATGAACGAAAAAGACAGTAATCATGGCTCTATAGCAGTCACCATTGACTGTAATGTTCTGGCTAGCATTGTTTTTAAAGAAGTACGGACCAATGATTCCACAGGCCCATAAAGCAGTCAGTTTTCTGAATGTAACAGTGTCTCAACATACACTTGAGAATTATCATCACTCCAAGTAGGGCAGTTTTTTTTGCTGACGTATCCATTCAACTAAAAGTGAGCTTCATCGCTAAACAAAATTCGCTTATGAAAATCGGGATCAACGGCAATCTTGTTTTGGGCAATTTGGAAGCGTTGTTCAGGCTCCAGTCTATTTATGTTGAAATGTCAAACCAAATTAACCATAAATCACTTGACAGCTGACAAAATGATAGCCAGTTAAAAAAGTGTTGCCAATTTAAAGTTACCTCTATACGTTTAAACGTCTAAAAAAACACCCTATATACAATATATTTCATCATTAATAATATATAAGATTTAATTAGCTTAATCTCACAAATTTTACCGGATAGAAAGATTTATCTTTCAAAACCCATCAGTTGTGATAAAATTTGAAACGGAACCATAATATTTAGACAATAGATCAAGGAAATCGATAAATCGAGAAAAGATAACGCGGGATTACTTAACATTATTTTTATGTGTGTTTGACAAACTGAAAATGAACTTTCCATCAGGTAAAACGTCTTGACTTCTTATTTATAGAACATCTAATTCACAAATGACACTGTTTGCTTGCTGTCTAGCTCTTCTAGCTTAGCTGGTTACTAGCCAATCAAACATGTTAATGCGGTAACATGATTCAAGATGCTGATCTCTCGCAATGTCCAAATATGGACAACAAAAGAAAAAAATCATTCCAGAGGACTAGAGAATTTCTGAATTTATTTTATTTCAGAAAACAACCACCTCAACCAGAGCCAGCTGAAGTGATTGAGAAGCCAATTGTGAAGTAAGTGAATAAATTATTAAATATGAATCAACGAAAGTTGTTTTAATCGGACCAATATAATGTACACCTATCTTTCGATTTCCACGCAAGATAGGCTCCTGAGAAAGACATGTAAATTTAAATTATATTGATTGAATTGGTATTTACTTTATTTATTAGAAGTATATCCATTCGAGCTAAGGAACATGTAAGATCTTTCAACAGTAAAAAAATAGATTCACAATTTGCTAATCACGTTATAAAAGAATCGCATAATATAAATTCAAACTCAGCGCCTGCGTGTTGGCATTTTTGTAATGAAGGATGCAAGATGACGGCTTTAGAACAGCTGGAAATCAATACATTAATTATCAGAAAAAATTCTTAACGAAAAAACTAATATATTGTATGTCTGTCGCCACTCCTCAAGCCATTGCAACGGGCTTTTCCGTAATAAACCATCCCCATCCAATAAACCATTTCCTGTCCCATGCCTTTTTAGTTTTATTTACAATTTTTCAAATTTTTAGTTTTTTTGTTAGCAAGAAATAAGCTAGGATTTTAAAACAGGAGAGAAGATGTATTGTGTACCTTTTCTACACAGCTATATATATTGTATAATAGATAAGCAAATGTTCGTTTAAACATAGTTCTGACGATGATGTGAGCCGAAATAGCTATCAACTATATTTTATAAAAATTTGTACAACTAAAATACATTGATATTTATTCACCTTGTTGAATCGAAATTATAAATTTTTTAATGTAAAGTAGTGTAAATCGAAAAGTACACTAAAAATGTGTTACATTGCCATATTTCTGATATATGAAGTTGTGCTCGTACTCGTAGTGCTTCCTGATACACTCTTTCTCATGGAGTTTTCATTTTTTCTAATAGTTCTTATTGTAGCTTCATTCATGCTATATAATCTAGCAACATCTATTACTTTTTCTCCGTTTTGTAAGCAATCCAACGATTACTTGATTTAAATTTGTTGAAAACCCCATTTCAATAACGACAACTCATTAGCAAGATCATTAATGAAAGTTGTCATAGCTAATTATTATTGGATTAATATTGTTACATTCTTTTCAGCTGCAATCTTTTGCTTGCCTATTGGTAAGTAGATTCCTGTTAACAATAATTTTAATGTACCATATATATGATGCTAACTTTTAAGGTGTTAACTGTCACTTCTTGATGGAAAGGCATTATATTTTAAATAATAAAAACACATTTTTTTAGTACTTATTTCCACAATATATATATTGTGGAAATAAGTACTAAAAAAATGTGTTTTTATTATTTAAAAAATAAAATGATGCTAACTGTTTGTTTTACATCAGTTCTGTTGCATCCGTGTGATGGAATACCTGAAGATGCCGAAGGGCAAAACCCGGGTCGTTTGTGATAAGACATATGGAATCGTAAAAAGTTGTAACAATTCAAATTTACTATTGAAGTTCCATCAAGCACCTTCAGTCGATATCATAAATAATCCAGTAATGTTGGTATCTACCAAATTTATGAAGAGTATCAGGACAATTAGTCCTATATTTTTTTAAAGCTATATTCCAATATAAAACTCAGTTCTGAGACAAAAGTTTTGACAGTAATAATGATTATAATTGTCAACTATCAACACACAGTTATCAGAGATGTAGGCTGTCAGAGGGTTAATTTAAACATAGCTGGCATACAGTTTTATCTGATTAAAAGCAAATGCCATTTAGATGCGGCAATATGATGCTGGATACTGATCACATCATGTGGGAAAGTCCGTACGATGACAATGAATGGCAAGAATTGCTCAAAATAAAGTGTTTTTTAATTTTTTGATTTTATTTCAGACCTCAAACTCCTCCACCTGTGCCACCTGTAGTAACTGAAGCGCCAATTGTTGAGTGAGTCAAATATTAGATAATTTCAATCATATGTTTATTATTTTCATTATCATAGCAAAAGCAGTAGATTCGATTTAAATTTTTTAAATCTGTGAGTTGAGCAGGCATACACCATGTATTCTCAAATTGTGTTATACATTAACCATGTGAATACCAAGCGAACACCAGTGTCCATGAAATTTCAAAAAATCTAGGATCGGTATACCCAGGGATTTTTTCTTAAGTAACGCGCTTGAACAGTTTTCCAGCACCTTTTTTCATGGTGTTTTTTTTATAATCACTTTTCTGCGCTTTGTTGCATAGTAAAAACTGATATAAAAACAATTTAAATGATATTGATTGAATTGAATTGGAAATCAATAGACATCAATTTTAATACGAAATTCTTAACGAACAAACTAATATAAGTCTGTTGCCGCTCCTCAGACCATTGCGAGGGGCTAATTCTTTTCCGTAATAAACCATCTCCGGCCCATTGATATTGCAACCTGTTTAGTTTCATTTACAATTTTAATTTTATAGTTTTATTGCTAGCAGGAAATAAGCTAGGTTGTTAAAACAGGAGAGAAGATGTATTGTGTACTTTATCTACACAGCTATATATAAATAAACAAATGTTCATTTAAACATAATTCTGACGATGGCGTGAGCCGAAATAGCTATCAACTATATCTTATAAAAATTTTGTAGAACTAAAATACATTGCTATTTTTTCACTGTGTTAAAAAATATCACATTCATGTATATATCTATACGTGTTGCATAGATGGAATGAGGGTTGCCACAATATCATTATGATTTATTAGAAATGTATCAAGAACAGTATATGAGATGAAATTTATATATTTAATAAAATACAAATAATGCCTTTTACTAAATATATAAAAAATATGTATTTTAAATAGAAACAATTTTAGTTAAAAAGAAAAAAAACAGTTTAATCAAAACAAATTATATAATTAATAAGCATGACAGAAGGGGTATTAATAAAATGTCTTGTGGCTCATCTAAGGTTGTTTTAATCGGACCAATATAATGTACACCTATCCCTCGATTTACACGGTAGATAGGTTCCTGAGAAAAACATGTAAATCGAAGTTATATTGATTGAATTGGCATTTACCTTATTTAGTAGAAGTATATCCACTCGAGTTAAGGGACATGTAAGATTATTCAACAGTAAAAAAAAAACAGATTCACAATTAGCTAATCACGTTATAAAGGAATCCCATAATATAAATTCAAACTCAGCGCCTGTGAAAGTGTTTACATCTTTGTAATAAAGGTTGCAAGATGACGGCTTTAGAACAGCTGGAAATCAATAGATATCAACTATCACAAAGGAATTCTAAATGAACAAAAACTAATATATGTCAATTGCCATTGCTTAACCCGCTCAGGGGGGCCGTTTTGTTTCCATAATGGACCATTTCCGTGCCATATGTAAACTTATTGATATAGCCGCCTTTTTAGTTTCATTTACAATTTGTAGTTTTATTGCAAGCAAGAAACAAGCTAGGTCGTTAAAACAGGAGAGAAGATGTATTGTGTGCCTTTTCTACACAGCTATATATAGATAAGCAAAATTTCGTTTAATCATAGTTCTGACGATGGCGTGAGCCGAAATAGCTGTCAACTATATCTTAAAAAATAATAATTTTGTAGAACTAAAATACATTGCTATTTTTTTTTTACCGTGTTATAATGGAGTTCTACTAAGTGAATTCTACCAATGTTCCTTAGCTCGAGTAGATATACTCCTACCTGTCTGTCCGATGTAAACGGATAAACATGAGCCACAGGACATTTTATAAATACCGCTTCTGTCTTTTATTAATTTATTATATTATATTTCATATATTAAAAGTTTATTAATTTTATCTTTACTATTTTTAAGATGTCTGCCTAAATTATTGTTGACCTTGAAAGCTACGTGTATTGAGTTTTTAATTTCCCGATGAATTTTTTCACTAATGCTACCTAGGTAGTTCTTGAATTGGGTTCGGGTAAATAAGTTTTCTAGCAAGATTTAGTTGTTTTTTATATAATAAATTATCTATCATTGCTATCTCATAACCATTATTAAGGGCTATGTATTTTATAGTCTGCAGTTCGTTATGGTAATCTGCCTGACTCATAGGTACAGTTACTAATCTGTGACACAAAGGATTCTTAACGAACAAACTAATACTAATTGTTTAGTCCATTAATTAAGCCGCTCCACAGGGAGGAAGGGGTCTGATTTGCTTCCGTAATAGACCATTTCCGTGCCACACGTAAACTTATTGCCATAGCCGCATTTTTTAGTTTCATTTACAATTTTTGAAAAATTTAGTTTTATTGCGAGAAAGAAACAAGCTAGGCTGTTAAAACAGAAGAGAAGATGTATTGTGTACCTTTTCTACACAGCTGTATATAGATAATCAAATGTTAGTTTAAGCATAGTTCTGACGATGGTGTGAGCCGAAATAGCTATCAATTATATTTTTTATAAATAATTTTGTAGAACTAAAATACACTGCTATTTTTTTCACCGTGTTCTACTTCATTTATTGATTAAATCGGCGTTAACTTGTTAGAACTCCTTATTCATTACTACTTATAACACGGTGAAAAAATAGCAATGTATTTTAGTTCTACAAAATTTTAAAGATATAGTTGATAGCTATTTCGTCTCACACCATCGTTAGTGCACGGTTGTTTTACGTGTAAGTTTTAATTGCTTAAAAAGAATTGGCTGGGTCGCCATATTGGCCTCTTTCAATTTATTGATTGAATTGGCATTTAATTGGTAGAACTCCGTTGTACATCTAATTCATTTACTGGAATATTTCATCATACAGTACCTGATACACATATTTGAAAACTAAGTGTTGACTTCTGATTTATAGACCACCCAATTCACAAATGGCCGTGGTTGCATGAGCTGTTATAGCTTGAAGTAGCTGGTGTGACATGATTCAGCATGCCGATCATATCCTTTTGCAATGTCTAAATATGGACAGCAAAAAAATAATGTTCAAAATGAAAAGTATTTCATAGTTTATTTCATTTCAGACTTCAACCACCGAAACCAGAGCCGGTGGAAGTAATTGAGGAGCCGATTGTGAAGTAAGTGCATTATTTTATAGTTTTATGTTTCACATAAATTGAAATGAAAATTGTTTTAATTGAACCAATGTAATGCATATCAAACCATTTATCGACTGTGATTGAACATAGAATAGAATAAGGCAGATTAATGGTACTGTCAACTTTCTAAGAAAAAAAAATCATACCATAATACCTACAAATAAATAAAACTGAATGTTTATTGTTTTTTTTTACATTCTCATTCCTAATGTATATACATAGATAGATATGTATTATATTAATATATGTACACCCAGTCCTTTTTTTACGCGAATTCAATTATACGCGATTTTTTTGGACTGCACCGTTACATTTTTTTACGCCTTTCATTCGTTTTTACGCAATTTTTTCCCCAAATTTGTTTTAAAGAAGAAATTTGTATATGATGCTAGGCATGTACGTTTCATTATTTTTTTAAATAAAAAAATGTGTGTAGTTTTAAAACTCAATTTTGTAAAGCATTCCATTTTTTTAAATACACATACAATTGCCAAATGTTGACTAGTGTATCGGATATTATGCGAATTTATGTTTTAGGGTGTGTAAAGAAATGTAATGCAATTGCGTAAAATCATGGGATGTGTGTCCGCTCGTAAACTTGTTTAAGCACAATGCATATATTAAATTTGTTGAATAGCACTTTTCTCGGCCATAAATATTACCACTTTGAATTATTATGTCAAATAAATGCCCTCCAATGACTTCCAAATATTTTAAATGTTAAATAATAAACACGGTGAAAAAATAGCAATGTATTTTAGTTCTACAAAATTATTTTTAACAAATATAGTTGATAGCTATTTCGGCTCATGCCATCGTCAGAACTAGAAATAGCTATCAACTATATTTGTTAAAAATAATTTTGTAGAACTAAAATACATTGCTATTTTTTCACCGTGTTATAATGGAGTTCTACCAAGTGAATGCCAATTCAACCAATTAAATAATAAATGCGAACCGAACATAAAAATATTATTCTTGAAGTAAAAAACATTTAATTAAAATAATTTACACTTGCATAAGTATTTAAAAGAGACAGTTTTAACTTGGATTTCATATATAAAGGTCGTGTATCTTGATTTCTCCTGCTAAACAGACGCTATTCTTCAATTACAACTTAATTTATCCAACATTTCTCACTTCTTCATGTCACTCCCGAATGCGTATGTTAAAGATTTTAGATGGTTAACAAATATTATTATCATAATTTGAATTGTTGTAATTTTGTACAATTCCACATGTTTTGTCACAAACGACCCGGGTTTTGCCCTTCGGCATCTTCAGGTATTCCATCACACGGATGCAACAGAACTGACATGTGGAATTGTACAAAATAACAACAATTCAAATTTGATATTGAAATTCCATCAAGCACCTTCAGTCGATATCATAAAATATTATTCATATTTTTTTTAGTTTTTGATCTTTCGAAATGGCAAGCAAATTAGTGAAAGTCTCTAAGCGCAAAGGAATCTCGTTTGAAACATAAGCTTAAGTTTTGAACTATCTTAAATATGGCTTTGGTCCCACTAAAGTAGGCAATATACTTGGACTTAGTGAATCTATCAAATCTTGACAAACGATCCCGATACTAAGCGTGCTAGAAAATTTTAAAATGAATTAAGGCTGTATAATGAACTACACCGAACTTTATAAAGAATTACAGCCAAAGGAAATGCAGAAAACAACCCAAAAAATTATAACGGAATTTATTGCAAAAAAAAATTACCCGTGGAACAACAAAATAAATCCAATGTAACAAGAATTGACTCATATCAAGAATCTTCGAGCAAATTTCAATATTTCGAGCAAGAGTCCGAGCAAAATTCAGATTCATGCAAAATTCAATACTTTCGTTCAAAATATCGCAAAAGATTACATTTTGCAACGAGAGTGACAGCAGCAAATAATTCATACAAGTGAAAAAAAAAATTTTAGTCTCATTATATTTTTATAAGCATTAGACCATGAAAATATACAATTTTTTTTGCACGAATTTTGAAGAGCAAATTATGGTTTTTGATACGTTTCTGGTACTTTTTTACGCGATATTTTAATTTTTGGAACCAATTTATCAAAATATATGAAAGTTGTGATTTTTTTACGTAATTTTTATATTATGCGTTTTTTTTGGAACCAATGTATTACGTAAAAAAAGGTGTAAATGATTTGGAGATGCAGATTTAGAAAATGAAGCCTTTGCAAACGGTAATGCACAAAACGATCGCTAGTTGCATAAAATGAAAACATAAACTCAAGACATATAAATCGATCACGTTACTTATGCGCGTGGAAAAGTAACGCCGTGTGCATTTCCGGTCTGACACTTGTTTCTAATTTCGAAAATTTTAGATTCCTTACTATTCCATAAATAATTTTACATAAAAATATTGACGTGACAACGTCTTATAAATCGATGATCGCCCGCTGCACGCACGAAAAAACATGACTCATTGTCCCGTTTGTCGCGTGCGAATAAAATATATCAATAAAAAATTGTAGATTTCATTTCACTCCTTCTTCGTATCCATACAAAATAATGATAATTCAATAAAAATGATTCCATTTTATTCATAAAAGTATGCAATCATTTCATCAATGTTTTCTTACGACGTTGTCACGTTAAACTATCGTCCGTAAACCGACTTTACAGACAACCAATTTTTTTTATCTTCAATAGGTTTCAATGTTCATATATACCGTGGCTTCTCAATTGTCATTTTTGCGGTCTGTTCATTCGCTTTATCAAGGGGTTTCAAATTTAGTTTCATCATCCGCCGCATTTCCGGGCGCACTGTTATAGTGGTCGGTATTTACATATAGTTTACTTGTCTGTGCCCCAGAATTAAATGTCATTTGACGACATTCACGGCTCGCTCGCAGCCGAAGCATGTTGTTGTTGTGGTGTTGATTTTATAGTAATTTCTTATCCAATATTTTTAGAATGAATAAATTTCTTCGTGGTTACAACAGAAAAGTCGACAGTAATGATGATATTGAAGCTAATAACAGTGATAATAAAATCAAAAAAGAACAAGGAGGTACAGCTTCTGAGAAAATACGATACAGTTCATCGTATTTATCGTTAGGATTTGCAAGTGTTAATATAGATGGCTTGGAAAAAACAATGTGTTTGTTGTGTTCGAAAGTTTTGACTTCAGAGAGTATGAAACAAAAATTAAAATGGCACCTAGAGACTACATTCTGAATACGTAGAAAAACCTATTAAAAGAAAATTGGACCAGACAAATATTCAGAAGTTAATGTTCAATAAAATACTTTCGGTAACATCAATTGGCTTCATACCATGTCTCTTACCGAATCGTAAAATGTAAGAAAGAACATACAATAGAAGTCCTACTTTTACCAGTAACTGCTAATATGGTTCGAATAATGTTCGGTGAATCGTGCGCAAAACAGTCGCGAAAAATTCCTTATGCTGATAATACAGTCGGAAGAAGAATCAATGATATATATCTGAAGATATTTGCGATCAATTAGTGTGTCGTCTGCGAACTTCGAAATTCGCAATACAAGTAGATGAGGCGACTGATATAGCTATGATGCCCATTTAATTGCATATATTCGGAACGTTGCGGGGAAGAATATATTATTTTACAAACCCATACTCGGAAAGACTACATCCATCGAAATTTTTATAATAATCGTTTTTTGAAGAAAATGACATAACGTGGAATAACTGCGGTTGGCTGTGTAGAGACGGAGCTCATTCAATGTCCGGACACAAAGCAGCTTTTTTTCAATTTTTCAAGCATTAGTTTAAAAGAAAGCACGACATGCTATTTGGGCGATTACATTGAGTTTGGAAACTGCTGGCTTAAGGCACTGTTGAGGAGTTAACTGTCATTTATTGGTTAAAAGGCATTATATTTTAATAAACATGAAAATATCACATGGCATCTATAAAGGAATCTTTGCATGTTCCCTGTTGAGACACATAATAAATATATTGTAAAGTAATTCAGTAGTGTTGATATTAACCAAACTTATACAGATTATCAGAACAAATTATTCTATATTTCAATACAAAATTTAGTTCTTAGACAAAAGTTTTGAGAGAAATAATTGTTTTATATTTATAATTGTTAACTATCAACGCACTATAATCAGCCATCTCAACAGTTGAGATGTAAATAATAGGGTGACGGGAATTAAGTGTCGTTTTTTTAATGAAACAATCTGTCAATCTTTAATAGACCACCCAATTCATGAATGACCGTGGTTACACAAGCTTGTCTAGCTGGTGCAAAATGATTCAGAAAGCCGATCATATATTTTTGCGATGCCTAAATATGGACAAAAGAAAAAGAAATGTTCAAAATGAAAAGTATTTCATAGTTTTTTTTTTATTTCAGACCTCAACCACCGAAACCAGAGCCAGTGGAAGTAATTGAGGTGCCGATTGTGAAGTAAGTGCATTATTATGTAGTTTTATGTTTCACATCAATTGAAATGAAATTTTTTTTAACTGGACCAATGTAATGTGTAACCAAACATTTAATGATTGATAGAATATAGAATAAAATAACAGATTGTCGGTATTGTCAACTACTTAAGGTACTCTTTTGACACATAGATTACGGATATTTTCGTCATACAATCCGATTAATCAACAATTTTAAGCCATGTTCTAAATCAGCGAACAATCAATAAAAAAATTTGTATTTTAGCAACACCATCCCCCAGCAATAGGGCAAAGGAAATACAAAAGAAGAACTATGAAGCTTAACACGTTTTTTAATCTATAAAGTTTAACATACATAATCTGAAACGCACAAATTTGTGCACGCCGTAAACAATGTGTTAAAGAGTTAACTGTCACTTATTGGCGGAAAGGTATTATATTTAAATAAAATGGAAATATTACATGCCTAACCTAACCAAATTTATGGTGATTGATTATCAGGACAATTTAGTCTATATTTCAATACAAAACTTAACTTAACACACAGTTGTACTCGATTAAAAGCATATACCATTTGCATCCAGCAATATGATACTGTTTGCTAATCAGATCATGTATGAAAGTTCATACACCGACCATTAACGGCAGGAATTGCTCAAAATGACAAGTATATCTTAATTCATTTTATTTCAGACCCCAAACTCCTCCACCTGAGCCGCCTGTTGTAACTGAAGTGCCGATTGTTGAGTAAGTCAAATATTAATTAGATAATTTCAATCACATGTTTATTTTTTTTTAGTATGCCAATAGCTGTAGGTTTGATTTAAAATCTTAGTAATAGAATTGTTTCATGCTTACATTTTAATATATGGATACTATATAGACAAATTTACTAGTGATTTTTGACAGTCACCATATTTTTATTATTTGTATTAAATTAACAATAGAATAATCTTGCAAA
The DNA here is from genome assembly GCA_028555115.1 of Himalopsyche japonica. NCBI lineage: Eukaryota > Metazoa > Arthropoda > Insecta > Trichoptera > Rhyacophilidae > Himalopsyche > Himalopsyche japonica. The sequence goes on along the minus strand of JAHFWJ010000416.1, from coordinate 2,024,524 downwards.
ATTGATAAAAACCTATGGCTATAGTATTGAGTGTAAAAATTCATTTCGGCCTGACTTACCAAAAACCACTATCGGAATGAAAGTCAACAGAGGACAACATGTTTACTTTGTATAAATGACTGCTGATTAACTAATGGAATGTGTAAATGCGGCAACATGATTCACGATGCCCGTCATATCTTCTTGTGATTCTCAAAAAATTTGTTCAAATATCTAATTACTAAGTGTTTCTGAATTAATTTTATTTCAGACCTAAACCTAAGCCAGTTAAAGTAATTGAGGAACCAATTGTGAAGTAAGTGAATTATATATAACACGTGGATCAATAAGTCCCGGGACTGACACATAGATGGCGTTGCCAACAAAAGTTCCGTATGATTTTTCATAAGTACCAACCTTCAAAAGATACCTGTCAAAATTTCATGACATTCTGATGTTTGGTCCATGAGTTACAGTGATTTAAGTGACGCTCGTCTTGATATTCTCAGAATAATGGATTCGAAACAATTTCGTGTGTTGATTTATCATTGTTTTTTGATGAAAAAAAACACAGTGCAAGCTCTGCAATGGCTTGAAAAGTGCTACAGGGAATCTGCTCCATCAAAAACAACCATTTGTCGGTGGTATGCTGAGTTTAAACGTGGTTGTACAGACACTGAAGATGCTGAACTCTCTGGCCGGCCAAATGAGGCAATTACCCCGGAAATCATCAAAAAAGTCCACCAAATCGTTTTCGAAAACCGTAAATTAAAATTGCGTGAGATACCGTCTTTTTCCGAAAATAAGACACTGTCTTATTTTCTTTTTTGGTCCGAAATATGAGCTAGGGCTTATTATCGAGGGAGGGCTTATTTTTCTAGTACAATAAGTAGATTTATACATTTACGTTAATATTAATTTGTATATAGGAATTTTACATTTATTTTAAATTTATTCGAATACAGTCATGTCATCTTCTTCTGGAACATCGTCATAACTTATCAAATTCTGATGATGAATTTCCTCCAAATCCATTTCTTGTTGAATCATTGGACCGAATCTCTCATGTCCTGCAATATAGCTATCTTAAATGAGTATTTCTTGTCTAAGTAGCCTGCTCGTAGTGCATTTGAAACACAACTTCGCCACATGTTGGCGTTCACATTTTAACTAGGGCTTATTTTTGGGGGAGGGCTTATATTCCAAAAATTCCTGAAAATCGTGCTAGGGCTTATTTTCGGAGGATGTCTTATTTTCGGAAAAAGACGGTAGCTGACACCTTAAAGATATCATACGGCAGTGTGTACACTATTTTGCATGAACATTTGTCTGTGAGGAAGCTGTTGTCAAAGTGGGTGCCGCGTTTGCTCACAGTGGATCAAAAACAACAACGTGTCGTTGATTCTGAGCGCTGTTTGAAGCTGTTCACTTCACTACACTCCAGAGTCAAAGCGGTCGTCAGCCGAGTGGACTGCAGTCGGTGAGAAGCGTCCAAAGCGGCCAAAAACGCAAATGTGGACCGGTAAGGTTATGGCCTCTGTATTTTGGGATGCTCATGGAGTTTTGTTCATCGACTACCTTGAAAAAGGTAAGACCATCAATAGCAAACGTTACATTGTCCAATTGATGCGTTTGAAGAACGAAATCGGTGAGAAACGGCTCCAAATGAAAAAGAAGAAAGTGCTCTTTCACCAAGACAATGCGCCGTGTCACAAGTCGCTCGCTACAATGGCGAAATTGCATGAATTGGGCTTCGAATTGCTTCCACACCCACCATATTCACCGGATCTGGCCCCCAGCGACTACTACCTGTTTGCAGACCTCAAAAAAATGCTCCAAGGAAAGAGATTCTACTCAAACGAGGAAGTCATCGCCGAAACGAACGCTTATTTCGAGGCCAAAGATAAATCGTTCTACAAGAAAGGTATTGAAATGTTAGAGAAGCGCTGGACTGATTGTGTTGCTCTTGAAGGAGACTATGTTGATGAATAAAGTCGAATTTTGCCAAAAAAACGTGTTTTTCTTAGTTAGTCCCGGGACTTATCGATCCAAGTGTTACCTTATAAATTTTGTTGAACTAAAATAATGATGTCGAATCGCTATAGGAAGATGGAGGTATGCCTGATGCAGGTCTATCTTTATCATTTAGTTGTTCCTCTGCAGGGACTGTGGAACTCGTCCATGGTTGAACAGCTTGAAAGGTCTGGGATCCAAAAAGAAAACCATTCAACATCTTCAAGTAGAAGATTGGTCGTTGTCCGCCATCCGTTTCCTGACTAAAAATAACTTCGAGAGGTAGCTGGGCGTTCTGTCTGCCGCTCCCAAGATTTACAGTTTCTTTAACACAGTTACTTGGGCCTGCATCTTGCCCGTTACCTGCGTCTGGAATTCCCGCAGTAGCTGTGGTGTCTGAAGGAGAAGGGGTGGCTTCATGGTGAATGCGTCCCCCCCACCCCTCTAACATCCTCAGAAGGGGTAAGGGTGCTCCTTCTGCCTTCCAAACTTCCACAAGGTGTCGCAGGCAACCCCCTTTGAAGGGTTTGGTGTCATCTGGGGCGGCGCCCCCCTCGAAGATTCTTTCTTTTGTGCAATTCCCTGATTCGGTTATAAGTTGGTGGGAAGAGTCTCTTCCGAACTTTCCTTCGATTGACTGAAACAGCCCCGCGGGTGTAAGAGGTACCGTCTTATTTCTGTATAAATATTCACAACTGCACGTGTAGACTCAACTTTACTATGCAAAAAAAGTGTTACACCCGGTAAGATCCAAAGGCGACGAAATCAGAAAATATTTAAACTAAATAAAATCGTCGATAATAGAATAGATGATACAATATATTTTTGTCTCTTTTTCTAAGTAGTATATAAAATTATGCTTAAAATTGCTTTTACCTTTCGAGGAGTATGGACGTACTTTTTTAATCGTATATGTCAACAATTATTGTGATAATATATTCAAGTGCTGTGTGTCGATGGTTTGTGATCGCCGGATTATACAACTGGTTTTATTACAATAAAACTGTTTTTATATCATTCTATTACAATGTGCACAAACACGTACGTAAATGTAGTACAAAATGCTGTCCATCAAAACCAAGTGCCGGGTGTACAACGTGATCATTAAACCTATAGTCATGTATGGATGTGAAACCTGGGGTTTAACAGAAAAACAAGAAAAGGCGCTCCAAGTATTTGAAAACAGAATCCTCCGGAGAATACTTGGACCCGTTAATGAAAACCACCGGTGGCGCATTCGTACGAACGCTGAGCTCTTCGACCGATACAAACCAAGAATCATTAATGTCTTGAGATCGAGAAGGCTCAGATGGGCGGGTCACGTTGTACGATCTGAGAAGTCTAGAGCTCTTCATAAGACTTATGAAGGAACACCAGCTGGCACCCGACCTCTCGGTCGCCCTCGACGGAGATGGGCGGATAACATTCAAAAGGATGTTGAGAGGTTGGGGATAGTCAGCTGGAGAGAAAGAGCGCTCGACAGAGATGCCTGGAGAGAGGTTGTACAGTCGGCCATGGACCTAAACGGCCCCTAACGCCATTCTATAATAAAATATTACAATGATTTGATTAAAAAAATATTTTATAATTTTTATGTAAAAAACTCACTCCTCACAGCACGGCTTAAATTTGTTACTCCTGGAAAAGTTAATCACAATTCAGATGATGGTGAAAACTGATATATGATACTTTGTTATTTTTACATTATATTAATGGAGCTCTATCAAATTTTAATTTAATGAATAAATTTCTGGTCACATTCCAGCAAATGATTCCGTGATAACAGTCCATTGACGACTTTTTTCATTTAAAATTAATACTCACCACTAACACTTTGATGGAGCAATATGTTTCAGTATGCTGATCACATCCTTTGGGAGTGTCCGGACATTGGCAATTTATTTATATTTTTATTTCTATTTTATTTCAGACATAACGTTTGTCCACCTCAGCCACCAGTCGTAACCGTAGCACCGATTGTTCAGTAAGTGAAAATTAGATAATATCATCTTCATTTTTAATATCGTTGCGATAGCCACAGATTTGATATTGAGCCTTTGATTTGGTGTGGGCAAATATTGTCATATATTAAATGCAGCCATTCTTTTCACGATTCCAAGAAACATACATATTTTCAATTTCATGTGTTGTAACGTCTCCAGTGTTCCAGTAAACTTGCCAAGAGGGACTTGAAATGTGACCAATTCATTATGAATGTGGACCTAAATTATCAAATAGTGATGTACATATTGTATATCATTACTAAAATGTATCATTGTTAACACGGTGAAAAATCGCAGTATACTTGTGATTTTTCACATTAAGGCGTAAGCTGAAATAGTTGATAACATATTGATTTTTTTTTTTTATACTAAAATGTGACTAAATTTATGAAACAATTCTTTGATTTGTATGGGTCTTTTTTTTACGATGATTTTGGTGGAACATATCCGCTGCGTAAAAAGATTTTGAGTTTTTTTTTTATATAGGCTCTGAGATTTTCTTTCCATTGAAATTTTGAAACATACCTTTTGAAACTAGAAACTTTTTTACGCGTGTTAAATTTAATCATTCTGTTAATACTTTGAGTGCATTTATCCCGTCCGAATGTGTTAATAATTATGAGTTGTTTTTTTACTTTCTTAGGCCTGTATCAGCGGTTAACAATGTTGCAAATTTGCAAGATTTATTCAGTCAACTAGAAAAAGCCGGAAACACTTTGGTGGTGTTAGCTTGTATGACAACATGGTGTCCACCTTGTCTTTATATGATGCCAATCTTGGACCAGTTTTCCTGCGAGTTTAAGGGGTCTTTGATTATTCTGAGGGTACTATATTATATTATATTCTAATGTTAATTTTAAAATCTGTACAGATCAGGACCACTTTCGCTCATTGTGACAACTATCTACTGATACACTGGACTATGCGGATATGCTTCTCACATGGACAGCTTTATGTGGTCTGCTCACGTGTCGTAAAAACATCTGATTTATTTGAATACGCAACATACGGAAAAACAAATAAATTGTATATCCAAAAGCACTTCAGCAACAGAATTATAACACTAACTTTCTTTTTTTAAGTAGCATTGCAATGCATGCAGAGTACTCGATAGTAAGTTTTATAAAAATTAAACAGGTATTAATTCTTTCTTCAATCCGATTCACGCGGCTGTTTTTCAGAGAAATTAAATCTGTCTGCGTTATTACTTTAAATGTTTTTAGTTACATGAAAGTAAGGTTTAGTACACACCACTTTCTGGAAAAATAATTAAAATGCACCAAATACGCACCCAACTACCTACAGATTGATAGTTTCATAATTGAAGCATAAACACGCCCACTGACTGGTAAATATAATATATATGTATAAACACTGACAAACTTTCGAATCTATAACACTTAGGTATAAAGGTTAAAATTTTATTTAGGAGCGATGCAATCTGTTTAACCCGATAGACGCGGCTGTTTTTTTATACAAATTAAATCTGTACGCGATGCCATTTTTTGAAACGTTTTCATTCCATATAGTTATAAATAGGGCAATAAAAATATTCGGGTTGGCTTTTATGAAAGCCAGATGCATTAGGAATGTTTCACAACATTAAAAAACACAAAGAAATATCCTACGTTGTCGCAATCAATTTTACAAATACATCCCACTCGTAATTGCCATTACCGTATCGAATCGAAGCCACCAATCAAACTCAAATGAACAAGCGCCATTACTGTTGTGTGTCAAATTGCAATGCTGCGAAGTTCGGCGCAAAGTTTCAAACTGATTTGTGACTCGTGATAAATTTAAAGGGTTCAAAAAATCCATGTTTTAAATGTTTTAACGTTTAAACCTAATACTTTTGACAAGTGTATGGAGGTGGCAGTGACAGGACAAATTAGGCGACATTTTTAAACCAAAACCAGTCCTATATGCAAAAGATTGCCTACATTACCGACAATTAAAAGTTCGCATCCCAGGGTCTGCGACACTCGCACACTAGTCCTGCGCCTTGCCGTCGCAGACCTTGCGACGTTACTGTAGAAAGGATTAAATAGTAAATTCGAATTGTTTATCAATTGCAAACTTTTACCATTCATCAATTCAACAACAAAAAAAATGAGTTAGATAACTGATAATTTTTTATGTCTACAGGCTGATACGGATAGATGCCAAGATATCTCGAACTATTATAGCATCACATCTATACCAACCTTTTTCATGATCAAGAATGTAAAATGGATATTGAACCGATTCACAGGAGCAAAAGACCAGTATTTGAGAAGTCTCATCACACAGTTCGCTAATGTTGATGTTTCTCAAATGACTTGTTAAGGTAATTAGAAATATAAATAAAATATATACCCAATGGCATTTAATAACATATGAAATGATAAGATAATATTTAACCAGCAGTAGATTCACGTTGGTACGCAAACTGATTGATTATTCATCATAAATTACCTGCAAAAAATGAAGAGCATATCTTTTTACCTTAGTAATGAATAACCTATCAAAATTGACGATGCAACAAACATTTTTGACACTATCACCGACACTTTATGTTTTATATTTTTGAGTGTCATCTATCAGCACTTTGCAATCAGTTGTCTCGACAGTTGAGACATTGGCAGTCAATGAATTAAATGAATTCTAGCTAAAACTGGTGAAAAAATAATGAACAAGTTTGCAATCATTCTATAATAATTTCAACATTTATGGTCAGTACAGAGGAATAATCTAAGGACTAAATAAACATCTGTGGATTTTTAAAAGAACACTGTTTATTGAAATAATAAATTGTTTAATTATAAAATTAAATACATATTTCTCACTGAATATTATTGAACAGAAAAGTCAAAATATAGAAGATGTCTTAATGCCTTTTCTTTTTTCCGGCATTATCACCCTGTGGGCCTCCTGATTGTCTTTTCCTATTGTTGCCAGGCCCTCCTTTATTTGATTTTGCAAAGTTGCCACCCTTTTTGAACTGTGGTTTTTTATCATTTCCTCCTGTTCTGCGTTCAAATTTCCCGCCACCTTTTCTGTCATTTGAATTTTTGTTGTTTTTGTATCCTTTGACCCAACGATTTCGCTTGTCTTCCCAATTTAATTGTTTTACATTAGCATTTTCAGTATTCGATACGGCCTGGCTTGTTCCCTGGCCTTTGCTAGTTCCGGTTTCTTCCAGAATGGTTGCGAATTCTTCAGCGGAAGCGAACATGGATTCAACTCCTGAAAGCAATTAAAAATAATTATGTAATTTATTAATGCATTTTGCTGTCATTATTAACCTGTTCCCTGCTGAGTTGCATAAAAGTTATGGCATTCGGTATTAACCTGTCTAAAGCTAACGGCCAACCGGTGTGTCATTTTCCTACCATATTATTAATTTCTAACTAGACAAATCAGGCTATATTTCAATACAAAAAATAGCTCTTACGCAAAAGTTTTGTCACTGCTAAATCTCTAATTTTATGAAAAATCAATTAATTTATGATGTCGACTGAAGGTGCTTGATAGAATTTCAAAATCAAATTTGAATTGTTACAACTTTCTACGATTCCTCATGTTTTGTCACGAATGACCCCGGTTTCGCCTTTCGGCATCTTCAGGACAGAACTCAACGCACAATAAACAGTTTAGATATGTTTTAGCTTCCGTTCCATTTAGTTCTTGCCTTGGTGTCTGTGTTTTCCTGTAATTAATTCCTTTGGTATATAGACGATGCTAACTTTTAATTGTGCGTCAACTCTGTTGCATCCATGTGATAGAATGCCTGAAGATGCCGAAAGGCGAAGCCCAAATCGTTAGTGACAAAACACGTGGAATCGCACAAAGTCGTGATAATTCAAATTTTAAAAATCAACTGTCAGTACACTGCCATCAGTTGTTATTGAACCGTAAGCTATTAGAGCATAGGTTCCTAATCTGGGGGTCGCCAACTTATACGGTCAACTAAAAAAAAATTGTATGCTTTTGTATTGTATGGGGGGTCGCGGGTCAAAAGGGGTTGCCACCCGAAGAAGGTTGGGAACCTATGTCTTAGAGGGTTAAAATTAATTAAATTTTATAATTAATACGATATTTAATCACTACATAGTTTGCCAGACAACATTTTTGTTTTAATACCTTTCTTTCCCTTTTTCTTCCCTGGGGTGAATTTTGTTGGCTTAATATCATCGTCATCTTCTCCGAAGTCCAGATCAGAATCATCATCATCACCTACAAAATACAGCATAACATTAAATTTCAGAAGAGTGAGTTTTTGTATGTGACAATTTTGGAACATTCATCCTCTTTTTACACTGTCACTTTTTCTATGCGATTGATTTACTGGATTTTTTTTTTAATGAAATGTGTCCTTTTTTTTACAGAAGAAATGGAATGAATGAAATAATTGACTCAGATTGAGAATGTGAAAAAAACAAAAGTCATCAAATGGGAACAAGTGAAACTCAATATGTTCATTGGAAAAATCTTTTCTTTGGAAAGTGACAATAAGAGCAGCAATTAACTCCTATTAGGAATACAATTATATATGTATAACAAATGTATCAGTTTCTTATTGTATTTTTATTACCATGAACATAAAAATTTTGCATGAACAAATTTTATTATTTCATATGTTTTTGATGTTTTTTTTTTTGCGGTATTTTGATTTTCTGGAACATGTGAAGAATTTGCTATATTATTTGTGTATTATAATGAGAAGAATGATTTAAAAATAATGAAAATGCACCAATATACACTCAATTGCTTACAGATGGTGTTGCGGTTCATAATTTTGAACATGCGCACTGGAGTCACACTGACATACTTTCGAATCTATAACACTTTAAAGGTTAAAATATTATTTAGGAGCGATGCAATCAATCTGTTTAACCCGATCGACATGGCTGTTTTTCATACAAATTAAATCTGTCCGCGTTGCTATTTTTTGAAATGTTTTCTTTCCATATAGAGTAAAGTGCCATTACTGTAGCATGTCATGGAGTGTCATATTGCGAAGGTTGGTGTGAAGTTTAAATAAAACTGATTTGTGATTCTGGTGGAGATTGTGATAAATTTTAAGGGTTCGAAAAATCGATGTTTTAAAAATTTTAACATAATACTTTTAACAAGTGTACAGAGGTGGCAGTAGCAGGATGAATTAGGCGATATTTTGAAACCAAAATCAGTCCTATATGCAAAAGATTGCGACGCTCACATACTGACCCTACGACGTTAGCGTACGAAGAGTTAAGAGCGATGAGATCTGTTTAACATATTGTATAGAATATTAGGATATACCTTTTTTTTTTCCTTTCTTCTTTTTTGGAGGAGCGTCTTCATCAGCAGAGAATTCGAGATCCGAATCATCATCTATAAAAAAAATAGGTTTAAATTAAATCGCTGAATAATAATAAAAATATCATCAAAAAGGGCGACCAAGAAGACGGTTCCTCCTACACCCACAGAGCTGTTTCAGACGTTCCAGGGACAGTTCGGAGGAGACTCTTCCAACCAGCTAATATCAGAATACATAATGCAAATAGTGTGTGGAAAGAGGGCCGAACAAATTCAGCACCGTCGAAAGCATCTTCTGGCCAAGGTGAAGAAGGAACACGTCAAGGACAGACTGGCGAAAATCTCCCCCATCTCGGAGTCACTGTTCGGAGCGGTTGTCGGCCTACCTAAGAAAAATAGGCAGGTCAGACAGGCTCAACGAGAGGTTGCAGGAAAGGCTGGCGAGATGTGGACCCTCATTTGAGAATGACAGGTGGCCCTATCAAGAGCAAGTTAAAGAGCAAGATGCCCAGAGTTAGGACGGCCAACAGTGGAAGACCTACGGCAAGGTACAACCGAAGGACCCCTTATAAAAAAGAGGCAAACAAGGAGGTGCATAAAAGAAGTCTTCGAGGGGGCGCCGTTCCAGATGACGCCAAGACCTTTCAAAGGGGGTTGTCTGCGACACTACGTAGATGTTTGGAAGGCAGAAGGAGCTCACTTACCCCTTCTGAGGATGATAGAGGGAGCAGGCATTCCATTCACCATTCACCCCCTACTCCCTCGGACACCACAACTACTACGGGAATTCCAGATGCAGGTAACGGGCAAGGTGCACTGTGTTTAAGGACTGGAGATCTTGGAAGCAGCAGATGGCACGCCCAGCTACCTCTCAAGGTTATTTTCAGTCAGGAAACGGGATGGCGGAGAACGGCCAATTTTCAACTTGAAGAGGTTGAATGGCTTTTTGGATCCCCAGGCCTTTCAAGCTGTTCAAATATGGTCAAGTTCCGCAGTTCCTGCAGAGGAACGACTGGATGATAAAAATAGACCTACATCAGGCATATCTCCGCCTTTGTTTCAGAGATGAGCTGTTCCAGTCCACAAGCCTCCCATTCGGTCTATCAGCGGCTGCGGCTCCACGAATGTTCACGTCACTAACGAACTGAGTAGCCGAAAAACTTTGGAACCAAAACATCCGAAGGTCACTTACCTAGAGGACTTCTTGATTCCAAACCAAACCCCAACAATCCTTACCTCTCAAGTATTAGAGATCGTAAGATTTCTAAAGAAGCTAGGTTTGACAATAAACTTCAAAAAGAAGGCAATCCTTGTACCCTACCAGAAACAGGAATTCCTAGGGATCGATGGGACACCTGCACGAACACTAAGAGCACATATCCCACGAAAAGTGCACAGCTCTCCACAACACAGTGGAAGAGATGGTCCAGAAGCAGGAATGGTCCCTCTAGTTAGCTCAACACCTGCTGGGCAGACTGAACTTCCTGTCCTTCGTCACTCTCTGAGGGCGGCTACATTGCCGTCAGCTACAACGACACAGCCACCGATTGCGTCATCTGCCGTCTCATTTTATGGTTGCAATTCCAAGTCCAGCCATAGAGGGTACGGAGTTGTAACACCATTGCCCAGACCAATTTTTCGCCACTTTATAACCACAGATGCAGCAGATTCTCATCCTTGATCATCAGCATCCTTGTACTGGGACAGTGGAAGATGTAGCAACTGTCATGGCACTCCAAATGGAAGTAACTGTATGCGGTAAAATCGGCAATCTAGCTGCTAGCCGAGGAGGCAATAAGAGGAGCAGAGGTACTACTACAGATGGACAACAGGTCAGTAGTCGCACAAGTATTTTGTCATTGGTCATTGGTATTGCACATTGGTCAATAAATACGGCATCTCCTTAGTCGTGATACAGAGCGCAACAGTCGGAATAGTTGCGAGACACATACCTGGGAACTACTCGCGAATCTTTTGAAGCGAAGAAGTCAATTTCTGACGGGACCCAGTGGTTGGAAGATCTGCGCTGTTGCTGTACCGAGAATGTGCCACTCGGGAACTTTTGTTCTGCGAGATGGACAGTCGGCCGTGCCGATTCCAGGTAGGTACTAATATCTCCTGCATCAGTAAGAGGAGGTAGACTGTGTGCCTCCTTTATTTGACATATGCGACTACTGACTTAATAATCTGTCTGTAATAGTACCTCTGCTCCTCTTCTTGCCTTGGCTTGCAGCTTGATTGCCGATTTTACCGCATACAAGCATCTTCCTCTGTCCCGACAAGGGTGTCCGTTCAGCTGAGCTCCCCAATGTTAGAAAGTGTCGAAAAATTGCCACTCCGATTGTCTGTAACCACCAGTTCGACTCCTCTATGGCTGGACCTGGGACCTGGCTTCCTGTTGGGTGGCCAGCAATGTGTTTTGTGAGCATCCTCTCCGTCAGAGAACTCCTTGGCAACATCGGTGTTGCTGCATACTTCTTCTGTGTCTAACGCCGATGGATGGCACTCATTATCTACATTCCCATCAATCATCCGCTTTGGGAATAATCGGTTCATTCACAGTCACGCCAAACTCTCTCAGTTGAAGTCGGTTGGACGGGGCAGCCACCATGGGGGTGAAGGAAATCTCCGGCCTCCTCGTGAGGGAATCTTTCAGATTGTGAGGTGGAAGATTGATCCCGTTCCCATCGAGACAACAAGAGACTCGAGGCCTTCTTGTTCTCCAGAATGCCCACAACGTGTAATGGTGATTACGAGTTATTAGGGTTATATTTGTTAAAGTGATTGTGACAACATAAGGCATTTCATTTCTTTGTATTTTTTAATGTTAAGAAACATAACAAATATATCTAACTTCCATAAAAGACAACCCAAATATTTTTTATTGCTCTATTTATAACTCTATATGGAAAGAAAACATTTCCAAAAATAGCAACGACAGACAGATTTGATTTGTATGAAAAACAACCGCGACGCGTTCAAGGATAACACACTTTAGGTGCATCTCAAAAATAATGTCATCGATGATGTACATAATAGCGTCACCCTGATGGCATGGTGTGGGTAGGGAGGCGAGAGGAGAAGAAAGTGTTGCCAATATAGGATTTAGATGTGCAACTCGAATACGGAGACACATCATCTCTAATGGATCTTGGACATTGCTGCCAGAACACAATAAATATAACTATGCATTATTTTTCTTTTTTAAAGTACTGAATCGAAGTGTCTAATTTTATATTATATTTGAAGAATATACTCTGTATAATGGCTGTTGGCAAAAATAAAGAGACTAGTAAGACTAGAAATATATACACCTTGGCCTCGTATAACACGGTTTTATACAGCACTGGTGTATAAATTGTGACTTATTTTTATTCAACACTACACGGTTTAACGGAAAGAATTAAATTAAAATGAACTGTTGAATCTGAAACAATTAATGATTGAAGTAGCTACATATTTAAAATTGAAAACAATAAATGACAACTTGGAATTGGCTAATAATTAGAATTTTATTTAATTGATAATGATCTCCTATAGCAGAAAGTAGTTTGAAATTAAAGAGGGTATAACAAAATATTTTGAAATCTTGAATAAGGAAATCTGTAAAAATTTATGCACTAAAAGCAGACAATCGCTTGTTAATGAATTTTTGACAGTTAAAACCACAAAAAATTCAGTCTTTCGATGATGAAAACTCACAACCGATCTTGAAGAAAAGTAAAAAATGTAGAATTCTAAGTGATAGCGATGATGAATGAATGGTATATTATGTTATTAAAGTTTCTTTCAATTAATACGTAAATGTATATTTGTTTATTGAACAAATAAAGTGCATATTTATATCTCTATATTTGATTTTTTTTTTTGGAATGCAAACCTTAATTTTGTACAAACTTCGAACCTTGCATAACATGGATTTGTATTACACGAGATTTTTGTGGAACCACATAACCGTGTTATACGAGGCCCAGATGTACTGCTATAAGAAAAAGAAATAACTATGATTTTCTACTTAACCTGATCATCAACATGGCTGTTTTTCATACAAAGTAAATCAATCAGTCCTGTTGCAATTTTTCGAAATGTTATGTTTCACAACATTAAAAAACACAAAGAAATATCCTATGTTATCACAATCACTTCAGGAATACATCATTAACAAATAACTCACTTGTAATCGCCACTACCATGATGAATAGAAGCCACCAATCAAACTCAATGATCAAGGCCATTACTGTCATGTGTCATAGTGTCATATTGCGAAGATTGGTGCGAAGTGTAAAAATGATTAGTAACTCTCGTGGAGATTGCGATAAATTTAAAAGGTTTTGAAAAATTCATGTTTATAACATTTAAACCTCATACTTTTGGCAAGTGTACAGAGGTGGCAGTAGCAGGAAAAATTAGGAGATATTTTAAAACCAAAATCAGTCCTTTATGCAAAAGATGCTGTATTACTGACGATTGAAAGTTCGTGTCTCAGGGTCTGCGACGCTTGCGTACTGGCCTCGCAGATAGCCGTCACAGACCTTGCAATGTTAGCGTGGAAAGAGTTAGCAATGCTATTTACTGATAAGTGAGCATCACTGAAAGGTGGCCGACAGCCATATCTGTTACCTTGTATAGTTTTAATAGAAAAAAATATTCTTACCGACGTCACTCATTAGGCTTTCCCTGTCATCTTCATCTCCTTCAAATTCGTCTCCATCTTCACCATCGGTCATACTCCAATCGCCTTCGTCGTCATCTTCATTATCCTCATCACCGTTTTCAAAGTCATCATTGTCTTCACCATCATTTATTTTTGATTCCTTCAACTTTTTAGAGCTCTTTTTCTCTAATTTAGAGTGTTCCACCATTTCTTTCATGTAGTCAACATCATCGTCTTTGTCTGAACCCTCGGAATCTGTAAATTTGACAATATAAAAATTAAATAAAAGTAGAGCTGTGAAGGTTGAGTCGTGGTATTTTGACCAGAGTTGGAGTCATGAAATACGAGCGACTGACTACTTTTTCGTTTAGATGATTTTGAAGAGTATGTCAATGAACAATTTGTCGGATTGGTTGGTTGATCTTTAATTTAATGCACCTTAATAAGAAGGTAGGAAAAATCTAACAAAAGAAAACTGTTCTGTGAGTCAAAGTCGTGATTTTGATCTATGCCGGTGTAGTTTCTTTAACGACTTCACAGCCCTAGTTGATTTTTGTAATAAAAAATAGCTTGATCAATACATATGCTAATCAACAACTGATCTAAAAAATAAAACAACCTCGAAAAACATTATCTCTATAGAGCAGAGGTTCCCAACCTGGGGTGGGGGTCGAAAAGGTATACGGTCAACTAAATTTTTTTTTTTTTTGTATGCTTTTGGATTGTATGGAGTGTCACGGGTCACATGGATTTTATGAAATGGGGTCGCCACCCGAAAAAGGTTGGAACCTATGCTATAGAGGCTAATAAATGAGAAATGTAGATATTATACCATCGTCATTTTTCGGAGCTCCAGCGCCAGCTAGTCCATCAAGATATTTCTCGAATTCAACACTGTCAACGGAACCTGCATCTGATTCTGCATCAGAATTGTCTTCTTTATCTTGTCGTCGCATGTGAAGGTAACTGTAAACAAATAATGATGTATATTTTGGAAAATTACATTGAAAAATAAAGCAAACAGCTCTGCTTTAGATTTATATGTGTCTTAATATCCTTAATAATTTGAGTATATTAAATTAGATTTTAAACAACAAAACAAGCAATAGCCCGTCACCCCTAATTAAACCATCACAAGAAACTCTAACTGCCAATGTTTCAACCATTGGCAGTCAGGGGGTTAAAATATACGCGAGTGAAATGTCAAAAATTACAAGTAAGAGCCAACTTTTGTACCAAAATATAGCCTCATTTTTCATGATAATCTCTGAAAGTTTGGTTGACACATTGGAAAGTGAATTAGATGAGAGAGATCATGCAGATAAATCAGGTTATACTTCAGTACAAAAATTAGCTCACAGACAAAATTTTTGAGACTGTTTGAGACATTCTTATATTTTTAAGTATCAACACACTACAATTAACCTCAATTAATCTCAAAAAATAAGAAAGACATTAGCAGTCATTGAAATAAAAAAAAAAGCTTTACCAACCTTATAAACATGTGTAGAGCAAATACATAAATCACTACATTTGGCCTTTTTGATTCAGCACTTTGACTGTCCAGACACTAATAAATTTTAGAATAGGACTATTGTTCTGCAGACATTGAATGATAGTTCATCAAATTTAAATTGTTACAACTTTGTACGAATCCACATCTTTATTCAATAATGACCCGGGTTTCGCCTTTCGGCATCTTCAGGCATTCTATCACACGGATGCAACAGAACTGAAGATGCCGAAAAGCGAAACCTGGACTGTTAGTGAGAAAACATGTGGAGTCGTGCAAAGTGGTAACAATTTAAATTTGATATTGAAATTTCATCAAGCGCCTTCGGTCGATATCATAAATGATAGTTAATCATTCGATTCCTTGATTATTTGATAAATTAAAGTAACTTACTCGTATAAGAATTTCTCATCAACAGGTATATGAGCTGAATCCTCATTTAAATAAGCCGCCGAGTTTACATTAAGGCTTTTGATTCCGGAGGCGGTGTAGTTCTTCCTCTGGGCAAACTTGGGATGGCTTCCTTTTACAGTTTTTATACGACTGTCTTCACCTGTGGACTGAACGGGATCCTTTTTGGGGTTTTTGAAAGCAAACCGATCCAGGAATCGTGCTATCGAGAAATCCTTGAGAGGATCGCCACTGTACTGAATGAAAGCACCTGAAATTTCATTATATATGTTACATTATTACAATCATGATGGGTTTGGCTCATCGCATGCATTGTCATGTTTAGTAGTACACGCTAATTTCTTTTGGTGTTATCCGTAACTTTTTGGTGGAAATGCATTATATTTAAATAATAAAACATAGTGTTTAGTACTTACTATTTCCACAATTTTTTTATCATTAAGATTGGATTATCAGATCGCGAGCGCCGTAAGAAAATAAATATTTTTAATATAATTAAAATTCTAACAATTTGGCAACATAATACAACCTAAAAATACGTTCGTAATGATTGACGGACTCAATTTTGTTTTGTGTTTACACACAATAAAAAATACCATTATTCATTGAAAAATATTGAGATTTTAGTATGTATACATATAGAGGTATATAAAAACCTTAGTAATCATTTATTTTAGTGTAATTAATGTAAGAGTAGTAAGCCAGTAACTCAAAATTTTTTGAGATCATATAATACTCTGTATATTGTTGCAGCGAAGTAGTTACACGTTTCATATTAAAAACAATAAAAGACAGTTTGGAATTGGCTAATAAATTAGATTTTTTTTAAATTAATAATGATCCTAAATGGAAAGGAGTTGGAAAATCAAGGGGGAATTATGAAATATTTTGGAATTGTATAAGGAAAAACGTAAAGATTATACGCTAAAAGCAGACAATCACTTATTAACGAATTTTTAAGGCTAAAATCACAGCCAATCTCGAAAAAGAGTAAAAAAAATATAGATTTCTAAGTGATAGCGATCATGAATGAGTGGTATATTATTTTATTAAAGTTTCTTTCAATTAATATATAATTGTATATTTGTTTATTTAAAAAAATAAGGTACATATTTATACAATCTATGCTCGATTTTTTTTTTGGAATGCAAACCTTAATATTGTATGACCTTACATAACATGGATTAAAATGCCATACATGAGATTTTTGTGGAACCATATAACCGTGTATCTTGTGTGGACACAGGAGGCACGTTGGACACACTGAACGTGCCTAGATATATTCACAAATAACTAATTTAATTTAACAAAACGTTAAAGGATAAAAGATGTTGGTGTTAAGCACATCCTTCCCTAAGAGAATATTTTCTAATATAAAGAAGTAATGTCAACATTTTATTTAGATTTTTTCATATTTTAGTGAACTAATACCAGTGGCTTTAACATTTTTCTTCACAAAGTTATCGCTAAATCCATGGTAAAGACGCGTGAAATGTTGCAATAATAATACGTTACCTTTGATGATTTTATCAGCGAAAAGTCTGACGCTGGGATGGTAGTGATTGAGAAGAGGTAGTAGCTCCGTAAAGGCAGCAAGTTCTGCTCCGCAATATGCTGGATTTCTGTTGAACGGACAGTATTCTGTGATGACCTAAAAATAACAATTAAACTGCAACGTTATTGAATAACTATTTACATGTAAAGGATATTGAATGAACTTAGAATTATTTAACAATATTCTTGTATGCCTGTATTATAAAATTAGTGCAAGAATAGATTTCACAATACAGTAGAATGTTAACCCGTTCCATGTGGCTGTTTTTCATACAAATTAAATTTGTCTTTTCTTTCCATACAGTCATAAATAGAGCAATAAAAAATAATTGCGTTGCCTTTTATGGAAGCCAGATGCATTAGGAATGTTTCACAACATTCTAAAACACAAAGAAATGTCCTATGTTGTCGCAATCACTTTAGCAAATATATCCTTAACAAATAAATCACTCGTAAATCGCCATTACCAAGACGTAACACTGCTACCAATCAAGCTCAAATGAACAAGCGCCATTAATGTCATGTGTCATAGTGTCATATTGCTATGCCCCGAGAATGGTGCAGAGTTCCGTGCGAAGTTAGACGCATAGTTTCAAACCGATTTGTTATCTGGCGGAGATTGCGCTAAATTTAAAGGGTTTGAAAAATCGATGTTTAAAACATTTAAACCTAATACTTTTGACAAGTGTATGGAAGTGGTCTTAGCAGGAAAAATTAGGCGATATTTTGAAACCAAAATCAGTCCTATATGCAAAAGACTGCCAGTACTATTGATGTTTGAAAGCTCGCGTCTCATACCTTAAGACGTTCGCATGTAAAGGATTAATATCTGAAAGGCGAAACCTGGTATGGTAAACTATGCAAGTTATACAAGTTCTGTCACTCACAACATGGGTTTTTCTTTTCGGCATCTTCAGGCATTCTATCACACAGATGCAACAAAACTGACTCGCAATAATCATTTAAAAATCTCCTGTGTTTTGATGTAATTATTTAACACCTTCATCCATGTCGAAGGAGTGATTCTCCCATAATAAACGACAGGCAAATGTTAATGTACATTTCTTAATTTAATTAAAAAGTGTTGCAATACTTTTATACCTGGATACACGGTTTGCCCCATGTAGAAGTGCTGGCAATCATTGCACTGTCACCTAAGACATTAGTGATTATAGTGTAGATTAGTGGCTGCATTTGAGTGCAAATGGCTAAACAATGCTAAACAATTATACCTTATCCAAATTCTTGCTTTTTTTGATTAAAATCTCTAGTTCCTTGTCTTTTCCGACATCTGTCTTCGAAAATTTATCAACATTAGTTTCTTGTTGAGTCGGTAGAACAGGTTCTTCAGTAACATCGTCAACATTGACTTCCTCAGTAGTTCCGCAATGCAGCCAACCTTTCGATGCAGTTTTTTTATTTCTTGCAAGTTTGCTAATTTTCCTTTTGTGGTCCTCTTCGTCTTCTTCAAGAGGTATATCATGATATATTTCTTCGTCATCTTGATCTGAAATATAAAACAGATTGGTATAAAAATTTTATCAGCATTTTGAAACTTGTAAGGTGTCAATTCTCACTTTTTAATGGAAAGGCATATATTTTGCAAAATGCATCCAATTGATGCTATATAAGGTTTCTCTGATATATATATTACTTATCAACTATCTGGTTATCTCCAGATGTTCACTTTGGGAAAACAGATAATAAAATAAAAAATATATATTGCTAAAAAAAACTGGGGCCTCCGGAATTCTTCAGATACATCCACGGGACCAATAAATTAAACCTGTGAGATAAAAAGGGTTAACCCGATCCACGCGGCTGTTTTTCATACAAACTAAATCTGTCCGCGTTGCTATTTTTCAAAATGTTCTCTTTCCACATAGAGCTATAAATAGAGCAATAAAAATTAATAAGGCTCGCTTTTATGGAAGCCAGATGCATTAGGAATGTTTCAGAACAATAAAAAACACAAAAGAATATCCTGTGACCACACACAATCACTTTAACAAATATATTCCTAACAAATAACCCACTCGTAATTGCCATTACAGTGACGAATTGTGCCACCAATCAAACTCAAATGAACAAGTGTCATTACTATCACGTGTCATGGAGTGTCATATTGCGAAGTTTGCTGTGAAGTTTAAAACTGATTTGTGACTCCGGCGGAGATCGTGATAAATTTAAAAGGTTTAAAAAATTGATGTTTTAAACATTTAAACCAAATACTTTTGACAAGTGTATGGAAGTGGCAGTAGCAGGACAAATTAGGCGATATTACGAAACTAAAATCAGTTCTATATGCAAAAGATTGCCTACATTACCGATGATTGAAAGTTCGCATACTGGCGTGTAAGGTGTCAGACCTTGCTGTTGCAGACCCTGCAACGTTAGTCTAGAAAGAGTTAAAGTCAACACAGTTAATCCTTTACAGTGGGTCACTAGTGGATGATAATAAATATCACAACAAACCATTTAAGAGATCCATTTTATCTCCAACCCAGAGATTGACTTTTGATTGTTTCATTGTTTTGACACTTTCCCCATTCTCTTCTTTGAATTCAACGACTCCATTCTTAGATTCTGATACTTCATTGTTTTTCTTGTTCTTTTTTTTAGATTTTCTATCATTGGGGTCTGTGTTGTCTACAATACTATCATCTGCATTACTGGTTACATTCCTGCTCACTAAATCATCAGCTAGGGCTGTTGAAACTTCATCTAAATTGATCTAGAACGAATTGAGATTTGTCAATAACATACAGTCTAAAACATTTACAAAAACTTAATGAGAAATGTCCTTTAACACAAAGTATATTATAATGTTATTTTTGTAAAGAAATAGATATGAATTGTTCCGTATTAATACCTTGTTAAACACGCTGGGTAAATTATTCTATACAGCTAAAACCACCTGTATTAGTGCAAATTTTAATTGCAGTAGGTAATCAGTTAACAAACGGTTCGGACTATGAACCCTATCACAAAATATTTTTGTGTTCAGACAACGACCATGTGTTCGAATGACAAACTAAAATGATCTTTCTAATCCACTCATTCTATCTGTAATATAATAATGATCAGATAGTGAACATAATCATGGAACAGATTATGTCCGATAACCGATCATTCTCTGTATATACGGCTGTTCAAAAAACTTGAAGTCCACTCAAAAATATATCATGGCATCTCAACAAATAATGTCAACCGGTAGCTAAAAACGCACAAGTGTGGTATTGGTCGTCTAAGTTTGGTAAAAATTTACGCATTAGTGCGGGATTGGTTGTTAAGGTGTTGAGTGCAAAGACAATGATCAGGCACTACAGTTAAAGGTATTTTTGCATTTTTGAAAACGTGTATTCAGTGTAAGGAAATAAATCAAAAAAACTTTATATATAGATATTCATGCAAATCGGTTAGTAACATCTATTGTATATCAACTGGTTTACAGTTCTTCTTCAAAATACATAAAATTTTAAAAACTATTATTGGCACAGCCCTGTGGCAGCCGTTCTACTAAAATGTGAATAACATTCTATAGATGTCTCTGATTCAAATTTATTTTAAAAAACTCAATATATATTCATAAATTTCTCCATGATGTTCTTTTTGTACCTGCGTGTCATTGGCGAAAAGAGGTTAAAACATGATAACATTACAAATTGTTTGATGTTTGACAGTACCTTATCATCATTATCCTCTTCTTTGATATCTTCTTCAGTTTTGATAGCGGCAACCAAACTGAGGCGTATCCTCTGATTTCTGGCAAGTCGGGCTACTACCAGCAGTAGAGAACAAGCTCTGGGTGCGTCAGCGAACGTGGCCATCTGCAGCAGTCTCTTTAAAAATGCCAATACTCTAGCCTCCGATTTGTCGATTTTTATCGATCGGTAGACCAGGTTCAATAAAAGAGATGGTAGAGTGGTGGTCAACGCTTCGGGATCGCCAAGTTTTTTGTAAAGAGCACAATAGTACCTACAAAATTATTTATACCATAAAGATAATCTTAAATTTGAATTGTTACAACTTTGTACGATTCCACAAATTTTGTCAATAACGACTCGGGATTCGCCTTTCGGCATCTTCTGGCATTCTATCACATGGATGCAACAGAACTGACGTAAAATAAACAGTTAGCATCGTCTATATACAAAAGTTATTAATTACAGGAAAACACTTACCCCAAAAGGCAAGCAGTAAGTCGCAGCTAAAACAAATTTAGTTATATTGATCTTATAATAATTAATAAAACTGCCTATGATAATTTTCATTAATGATCTTGTTAATTGTGCATTAGTTCTGTTACATCCGTGTGATAGAATGCCTGAAGATGGCATAAGGCTAAACCTGGGTCGTTAGTGACAAAACAAGTGGCGTACAATGTTTCAACAATTCAATTTTTCGACAGTTGAGACGTTAGTGGTCAAATACTATTTCTGAATTTATTAATAACATTTTAGCCGGATGTTCTGTTTTACTCATAACTCAACTGCAAGTTCAATGTCAAACAAGTAAACAGAGATTGAGTTAAAATTCTAAATTTTTAGCTGAATAAAAATCACCGACCTGTCTCCGAGTGGCTCGTCTAGAGGAGCTATTTGCAACAACAGAGCTAAAGCGTGCAACGCTACATTGAACTTAGCTAAATGAACTAAAGAATGAAGGGCGTGGGCATGTTTTTTCAATTCCGGCAATTGCTGTTCTCTCAGGAAAGGTTGGCACCTTCTAGCGCCAGTTAATATGCCCGACATAAGACGAGAATCTATTTCACCCTGCAAAATAAATGATAACAATAATTATTACATTTTAAATAATATTCGAAGATCAAGTAGTATAAAAATTAACACGGTGAAAAAATAGCAGTGTATTTTAGTTCTACAAAATGTTACAATTTAACTACACACCATCGTCAAAACTATGTTTAAACGTACATTTGCTTATCTATATACAGCTGTGTAAAAAAGGTACACAATACATCTTCTCTTCTGTTTTAACGACCTAGCTTAATTCCTGCTAGCTATAAATTTTTTTTTTTTAAATGTAAATGAAACTAAACAGGAGGCAATTTCAATAAGCTTAAATATTGGATGGAAATGGTTTATTACGGGTAGGCATTAGCCCCTCGCAATGGTCTGAGAAGCGGCGATCAATTTATATTTTTTTGTTCATTTAAGATTTCATGTGATGATTTATATCTATCGATTTCCAGCTGTTCCAAAGCCGTTATCTTGCGACCTTTATTACAAAGATGTAAATTAGGCGCCAACGTGTTTACATCCTTTACATAAAATACATTGCTACATCACCGTGTTATAATGGAGTTCTACTAAGTAAATGCCAATTCAATCAATAACATAAAAATTAATTCAGTATTGTTGGTGTTGGACAAACTTGGAAAAACCAAGTTGAAACAATTAACTTCATTAATAAATAACAAGAGAAAATAAAAAAAAAACAAGGATAGCAAGGAAGTCATGTAAAATTTACTTCAATACATAAAAAAATAGTATTCGCCTGAATTTACTCTGGTCCACATGGAATATGGCGACATACGAAGCAGTACTGTTAATGCTCTTAACATCGGCAGACTTGTTCCATTCTTTGGATGAACAAACAATTCATGTCCACGACTTTTCAAAAAAATCACCCGAAACATACAATTCGATATTATCAAGAATGGCAGAATTCTAATTTTGGCCTCGTATGAGCCGAAAGAAATATATGCCGAAGCATATTTCTCATCGCGTTTTCAAACTATTGAAAGTAAGCATACCTAATGTTGTAATATCCTCAACAGGGCTTAGCGGGGATTGGGTTAAAAAATTGAGGATTTTATCTTGTGAAAATGAAATTAAAATTTCTCTGGAGAATAAATTGGATAAATATATTGTATTGATTGAATTGGCATTCACTTGGTAGAACTCCACCGTGTTAAATATATTGTAGTTGTTCCGACAGCTTACCTTTTTGATGCAAGCCTTGAAAAATGAAAAATAAACTCTGATTAAATTTTCAGCGATTTTTGAATCATCTTTAGCCAAGAAAAACTGATTGAGAAAGCAAACACCATAATATTGAGCCTTGGGCGATATATTTGGCCTGAAATAAAGGGAAACACAATCAGTTATCGAGGATCAAAGAAATGGTGAAACTGGTGCCACAGAACTGACAAACATCATACAAGCAAACACCAATTCAAATTTGAATTGTTACAACTTTTGTTCCGTTGTTTGTCCGGGCTGTTATTGACAAAACATGTGGAATCGTACAAAGTTGTAACAATTCGAATTTGAATATTGAAATTCCATAAAGCACCTTCAGTTGATATCATAAATTATGAAATATAAATACTGAGTAAAGTTAGATCTATTCATGGTAGCCATTGAATTAAAGTTAGTTTGTGTTAGAAGTTTTTTGCATATAAAAACAACATTTGAATTTTGTCGATTGTTTAAAATATTTTGTTAAAATAAAAATTAAGATATTGCAAACATGAAACAATCATTACATTCGATATCGCTTTTGATTTTACTTATGTAAGTTTACTAGTTTTTGAGATTTAATTATTTTTATGACAGTTCAAAAAAAAAAAAAAATGCTCGGGTAGTGAGCTATGCCTATTGCCGATGAAAACGTAACACATTACCTGAAAAGCATCTTTTCAATTTCATCCAACACAACTCCTTTCATATTTGGATGATTGTAGAGAACTTGGCAGAGATGGTAGATTACTTTGGAAGCCACTTTTTGCGATGGGTCACCTAGTTTGTTGATAATACTTGACAGAAGAACCTAGAAAGACATTTTCAGTTTTAGACCAATAAACAAATATTTCTTCTTATATAATTAACTATTATGATAGCTGACAACACTGTTAACCTGCAATGCATGAGGCTTATACTTAACACTGTGTATAGAAAACTTACAAGTTATTAGGGGTATCGAAAATAAATCCATGTTTTTTCATGCATTGCTTGGGATCAGTCTGTACCTGAACATGGTGGAGTAAACATCTTTGTAAGTGTTCCATTCTATAGTACTTTTTCTCGGCTTTTTTTGGTTAATTGTTAGGGATAAAATGAGCAAACCAGAAGCAACCGAACAACATATACGGCATTGTATGCCACTTTTTTTCGATCAAAGATGACTAAAATCATTTAGAATTATATTTCAAGTCCAAACCAGCAAGTTTCTATAGATAAGGGATCAAGAAACTACCTGAGAGATGGCAGACAGTCTTAGACAATGAAGGAGAATATATTTTTAATGTAAACAATTATGTTAATAAATGTCATATATAAAAAAATGGATTTTTTTTCGGTACCTCTAATGTATATTTATCTCCGAGACTAATTTATAAGAGAGTCTATTTATCTAATATGTGTGTTGCAAATAGTTTAACTCGTTCCACGCGGCTGTTTTTCATACAAATAAAATTTGTCCATTCTTTCCATATAGTCTTAAATAGAGCAATAAAAAATAATTAGGTTGACCTCTATTGAAGCCCGATAGATGCATTCAGAATGTTTCACAACATTAAAAAACACACAAAATTGTCCTATGTTGTCATTATCACTTTAGCAAATATATCACTAGCAAATAACTCACTCATAAATCGCCATTACCGTGATGTAACGACACCACCAATCAAACTCAAATGAACAAATGCCATTGCTGTCACGTGTCATGGAGTGTCACATTGCAATGCCGCGAGATTGTTGCAAAGTTCCATGCTAAGTTAAGAGCGTAGTTTCAAACTGATTTGTTACCTGGCAGAGATCGCGATAAATTTAAAGAGTTTAAAAAATCGATGTTTTAAACATTTAAACCTAATACTTTTGACAAGTGTATGGAAGTGGTCTTAGCAGGAAAAATTAGGCGATATTTTGAAACCAAAATCAGTCCTATATGCAAAAGACTGCCTGTACTATTGATGTTTGAAAGCTCCTGTCTCATACCTTGAGATGTTCGCGTGGAAAGGATTAATAACTATCAGTTCTATTGCGATGGTTTCATATGTGTGATGCACTGTTTGAAGATTTCAAAATTGAATCCCAGTTCAAGATTGACATGTGAATACATAATTTTAACAATTCAAATTAAAATTTTCTTTGTAAACGGAAACTGTAGAAGTATAAGAATTTAAATAAAAATATTGAATCAAGTATAAAAACAGTTATTTGTTTACCTTTTCTTGTTCAGGGTTGTGCATCAAAAGTTTCGACATGGCACTGACTGCTTTTTCTTTGTGTGCTTCGATAGAATCGTGAGCAAAGTTATTCAAGCACTTAATAAACTCTGTAATGAGATTAGAACACATGCTGTTTGATTAATAAGCTTAAATTCTTTTACTTTTTAATTCAATGACTGCTAAAGTTTCACCTATTGAGACAGCAGATAACAGTGTCGATAGTTGGTACTTAAAAATATATCTATGCTAAAACATTAATGTACAGCCAGTTTTTTTTAAGAATATAGATAGCATCTGTCATGAATCCTCGTTAGATTACTTTATCCATAGACCACTTAACTGCCGAGACGGCTGATTTTAGTGGTGTCATAATAGGTGTCAACACTATCGCATACAATTTAATTGTTATTAATATTAGGGTTGTGGAGTTAGACTCATGTCTGTCACTTCTTGATGGAAAGGAATGATATTCAGTTATTATGATAAGGCTGATTAACAGGAAAATTATCACTTGATAATGCTCGCGATGAGCAAAACCAGTCCTGATCAAAAAATATATTGTGGAAATAAGTACTAAAAAAATGTGTTTTTATTATTTAAAATATCAATAAGATTGTTTCAAACCAACATTATTCAATAAATTTCTGAAGTCTAGGCGTTCTGTAAATCCTGTAAATGGTGCAGCAGGGAATGAGTTAAATGAGTTGGTGTCGAGAAAAATGAGCAACTCTCAACTACTTTTTTAGAGAAGAATATCTCAATGAACAATTTGCCAGACTGGTTGGATTATTTTTAATTTAATACACATAAATAGGAAGGGTAGGAAAAAACTGACAAAACTAAGTCGTTTTTAGACGGAGTTGTGTTTTTGGTCAACGTCAGAGTCAGAGTCTTGTTTTTGGTTGATGTTGGAGTTGGAGTCATGTTTTTTTTAATGACTCCACCCCTGGTAAAATAATCTACATAATCTTGTTAAAACACTCCGTGTTAAATTATACTTTACATAGTTCAACAGGTAAAGGAACTGGTTATCAGAAATGAATAAATATTTGGAATATTCACTACGAAAAAAATAGCTGGGTCGACGGTACAGTGGTTAAACATCTTTTGTCTGTTCAACATGAGGTTAATACGAATTTCATTTGATGATACAATTATTTAAATGAGATTCTCATCACATACCACCATATGTCTCTTTAAGTTGGTCTTCGAATATCCAACCAAGTAATATCTTCTTCCTATGATCTTTATTGCCGGAGCTCATTTTTTCTAACTCAGAAGCAGGATGGGCATCAAAGTATCTCAATTTGGCATCGGGCAGCAGGAGATCGAACACAAAAAGTTCCGATAATGTTTCTGAAATGTTATTAATTGATTTGATATTAGCAAATTAAGGAAAAATAAAAGGTATTCACTTAATTTTTTTTTATATTTGTTTTGATATTCAATTTTGACTCTGTCTCTATTCATATCTGATTGTTCTAGAGCAGTGGCAGTCAACCTTTTAATTACTACCGCCCACTTTTGTGTAAGGAAGTAGCTTTTCTCAATGTTTTTAAAACCTCTACCGTCCACTGCGAAAGCTGAAGTCCTCACTGTCGGGCAGTGGGGACCAGGTTGACTACCCCTGTTGTAGAGCATAAGATTTAAGGACTTTATTACTAGAATGTAGGTACACGAGACATGAATCTGAAGTTATGTTGTGCAACTCCGTTAAAAGTAAAAAAACTAAACTTAAATTTAGTTTAATAATAGCTCTGACGATGGCAAAACCAAAATAGCTGTCAAAAACTTAATCTAAAAAATTTGTGGTATATATATTTTAATGAAATGAAATTTACTGAAATAAAACCATAAACTGTATAAAAATTTGACCAATATTTCACATAAATAAATTGATAAAACAAAAAAACAAACAAACAAACCTATCACGGTTAAGCTGTCTTTCTTTTTGGCTGGTTTTACCATCGCGACCAAATTTTGTAATGTAGATAGATGATGAATTGGACTGTCCTGGAAAAATAACAATGCATTCAGTAATCAAGGACAAATGTGAGTAACTCTTTGATTATGAGGTAATTTTTCAATATTTTGACACAATATCAATGTATAAATATAACACAGCATAGCTTTAGACCACCGTCCAACAGTTATGCATATTAAAACTAATGTTATAGTCGATAAATGTCACTGTGGAATTAAAAATAACATATTGGTCAATCGAAAGATTGACTGCATAATGACAATTCAAAGGTTGGAAGTATTTTGATGAAGGATGAAGTTTTATAATAGAATAAGCACCTGAATCAAAACTGTAGCAGCAGCAACTCTGTCGGCCATAGCTCCTTTGGAAAGTAGAGATTTTGCCCATTTTTGATCGGATGATCCACTTCTGTTCATCTCTGTCGAAAAAAAAAATATATTGTGGATACAATGAAATTAATCTAAGTAGCACATTAACCCCATTTGTTTTATATTTTAGTGGTGGGAACATAATGTTTTAGTTTATTTAAAAAAAAATGTACTTGCAACTGAATTATGGTAGTAAGTAACAAAATATTCTAATTGGTGAATAGCATAGCTATCCATTTTAATTTATATAAAAAATGAACCTCCACAAAGTTACTGCTGAATCCACTGAAAAGAGTGTCTTGAACATTTTGATATTATTCCAAAATAGATTATATCATATATTATATAAAATTAATTTGAAATTAACAAATAATTTGAATATATCAGGGGTACCCATAAGTAATGTCGTTTTTTTTTCAATGAAATTCAAATCAATTTTTTTTATACTTTTTTAATTTTATACAAAATATTTCCCATTATTATCTATAACCTTCTGCCACCTTTCTTCCAAATCACCAATGCCGATCTTGTAAAATTTAGAGAGTTTTGACTGAACATAGTCTAAAAGAGATAAAATTAAATCACCTCTCCTAATGAATGGAAATTTTCATTTCTTAGAAGATATTTCATAGAATGAAATGGGTGAAAATCAGATGGTGCAAAATCTGGCGAGTATGGAGGATACAACAGAATGACCCAACCAAGATCCCTACCAAGCTTTTCACGTGTCAATTTCGCAACATGAGGTATCGCATTATCGTGCTGTGAGTAATGGTGTGTCTATTCACCAAAGCTGGCCTCTTTTAGCTCTTAATATTTCATTTGATCTATCCAACTGTTGACAGTTCTGCAGACTCTGCCGATACTGTCCGACCTTGTGGCAATAGTTTGAAGTAAATGATTCCTTTCGAATCCCATCATAAATCTCGCAGACATCCTCCGTAGCTTCTGTCGCTTTCTTTTTCAAATGTTATTAAAAAAAGTATACAGCTCCTCAGATGTTCCGACGGACATATCTCTCCCATTCTCTTCAGGGAGATAAAAGAACCATGATTTTTGATCTCAAGGCCACGAGTAGGTAGCCGATACAAAAGAAAAGCTTATAGCATGTCCTTACTGCCCAACAGACTGAAGTAGACTATTTTAAAGATAGCACATTGAAAAAAACAACATTACTTCTGGGTAGACCTAATAATTAATCTCAGGAAAGGAAAAATAGAAGCATAAAATGCAGGAATCTTAATTATCATTTGACAATCATAGTTGTAATATATGGGTTTCCAGCAATTGATCTTATATCTACGAGTGAATTGAAAACCACTGTAGCAGTGGATTAATAAGAATTTCTATGCATTAATTTGCTGCAATCTTGCATCACAAATAACTTACTGGTCTCGTAGGCAAGAGATTCTCCGTGTAATAGACTGTTGGCTTCCTTTTTGAGTGCAGCCATAACATCCGGTGTCAACGGTTTAAAATCAACAGGTTCTTCAGGAAGCTTTGAAAAGTAGAATTGACAAATTGAATATTTAAATATGGAATTGTATAATGTGACGTATCATCGAGAAAATTCTACATGATATCGAATACGCAAATGTTGGATAGCTTATTATTTAAAATACAAACACTAAGATAAACAGAGCATTGTAATCACGCTACGGCGTTTGTATTTGATATTAAATTAGACATTATAATAATTAAGTTTATATTAAAGTAAATAATCGAGCGTCTTTGGATCCCAGTTTTTTTAAATAAATATAAACCTGCTGATGCCATTTCTTGGTTTCAGGCGCTTCATAATCATCATCGTATCCACTATCGGCGACCTTCTGAGCGAAGTCCTTCTTTGGTTGCTTATTCTGTCGCGAGTATGACTCGTCCGCCTGTATGTTCTCGTCAAACTTAATATGCTTCATGTTCAAATATTACTATCTAAGACGACCTCAAAACCTTAACTGACATGTCAAACATGCCAAATTTGAGGTTAGTTGATTATGAGCATGTGCGATTGCTTATGGTTACTTTTTGACTTTTGAGGCAATATTGCCAGTACTATATTTAAGTTTACTAACCGTAGACAAAATTATGCAAAAGTAGGTTATATGAAAAAAGTAATTAAGTCCACAAATATGTGTAAATTAAATGTTGAAAGTGAATAAATTACAGTTTCAGCACTGTATTTTTTACTGAAATTTTGTTGAATTATATTATTGTCTATTTGCGTCTGATAGCGATTTTTGCGGCTAAAAACAGTACTAAAATTGTTCAATACACGAAAGGCGTGTCAGATGGAAAACATAAGCAAATATAGATCGTATTGAATTAACAATAAAGACTTTATTAGGATAAGTACGAAATCGGCTTATAAGTCACTTTTAGTCCGTACACCCGGTGCGAATTTGTCATATCGCTGGTTAGTTGTCATCCAGTTAATGACAATTTGTCATGTTAATACCTCAAAACGGCATAATAAACACTAATATGGATAGCCAGGGCAGAAAAGTCATCGTCTGCGACAATGGCACTGGGGTAAGCTTTCGCGAAAGCGTCAAATTGATTTATATTGCACAAAAACTGACGTCGAAGACCACCACTGACATTTTTTTGTGGTTAACGAACGAAACATTTTGACCGTTTTTAATTAACTAAATGTTTTCATATCAATTCAGGGGTTACTTTTAAATTATCAGGCTAGCTTATCTATTCAAATTATTACAATATTTGTTGCGATACTTATGTTTTTTGCCCCACCGGGAACTTATATAGCAATCAGTTTTATTCTCGTCCTAGAGTTATTTTTATAGATAAGCAAAGTTTTGATATGAATTTTAGGTAGGAATATGACACATCACATCCCAACGATTGATTATGGAGCACTAGATTATTCCGCTCTTAAATGGTTAATCTATCCATAAATGATCCAAAACCTTTGATATTCTAGTCATTCCATTTTTGAAAATTCAAATCAAATTGAAGAAATCTGCTATATTGGAACTGGTATATATTTAGCGGCGCTAAATTCAACTTATTTAAATTTTCAGCACAAATCAGATTACATCTTAACACGTAAATTAACTTGCACTATTTTTTTTTTATAGTGTTACATGCTGGGAGTTTCAACCATTAGTACACTGCTATTAGTTCGACATTTGAGACATCAGCAGTCAGTGGGTTAACACCTTAAAAGTGTTAATATTTGACTTAATTCATGATATCAACTAAGTGAACTTTGTACATTTCCACATGCTTTGTCAAAATGATCTAGGTTTTGCCTTTTGACATCTTCAGGCATATCATATCTCATGGATGCAATAGAACTGACACTCAATGAATAGTTTGCTTAGAAAAATTACACAAGAAAATAGACTCTAAGGCTAGGATAGAAGTTAAATATATATCTGAAGTAATTTTAATACCTATTGATTTAGTTATAACATCATTCAATTTTGGAAATGATAATATGAAAAACAAAAAAAACATGTAGTAATGTACATTTTCAAAATTTAAATTTGAATGTTTCATCATCACCTGTATCCTATATTAGGTTTTTTTTTCTAGTTTGTCAAATGCGGATATGCTGGCAGCAATTTCCCGGCACACGTCTTCCCCTCCATGGTGGGCAGGCCCATCCTCAGAGCTGAGAACAAAATCGGTGATATTGAAATCAAGGTACACATTTCAAGAAAATGTCTTCTGTTTGAAACAGCTATTCCCAAATTATAGCAATTTAATTCTGCATATAAAATATCAATCACGATGACTCAAAGCAAAATCACACTCTTCTATTATAATATCGGTGATGCATCTTAACCCGTTTCCTGCTGGACGTGAAGAATACTTTAAAAAGTAATTCAGTAGTCTTAGTGTTGACCAAACTTATATTATTAGGACAAATCAAGCTATATTTCAATACAAAACTTGATTGTTTGCTAATATCTTTTTTAATATTTGACTTTTAAACATCACAATACATAGACAATCACGGCTATTGAGATATAAAATATATCCCGCCGAGTCACCAATTTTATCGCTGCCTTGAAGTTCAAACAATCAAATCCTCTCTGAATATAAATTGGCGCATGGAAACCAATGTTTTGACATCTAATTTCTGGACCATCCTAGTCATAATTGATGGTCATGGTTACTGCAAGTCTCATATATAAGTGCTGCGATATGATTTTGAATGCTAAGAACATCCTTTGAGGATATCTGGATATAGACAAATAATGAAAAAATTGCTTAAGACTACGACTATCAGTGGGATCTGTCAACCATGCACACTTGACAGATTACATGGCATTCAAAGAGTTCGCATTGTCCTATTGAAAGGAAAAGAATTCAATTCCTTGATAATTATTTTTAACATTATTTATCATAGGTATCAACCAAGAGTCCTTGATAGAATTTCAACATCAAATTTAAATAGTTAAAACTGTACAATTCCACAAGTTTTATAACTCGAAAACCGTGTTTCGCCTTTCAACATCTTTAGTCATCCTATCATAAGAACACTATAGAATTTGAATGAAATATTCTTTGTCCGAACTAGGATCAGTTATGTCAAAATCTGCGCAGTGAGCGAGGAACCTTGTAAAATTGCATATCGTTACATTTACTACTCATAATGCATTGTAAGCAATTGTGGAACACATTTGACTGTAAAATAATATTTGATATCAACGTAATATACGAAAAATGAATAGTACCTATCGATGAGTCTCAAATCTTTGAGACAATATATCAATTCCTTGACACTACTCGTTATTATGAATATCATTAATGATTGCACTATCCTCTATAATATTTTGACTGTTTATTGATTTCAGGACATTTGCATAGGTGTAAGTCATTCAAAACTATTGCTTGTTTTTCATTCTAGACTTGATTTTTACCTTGATACACCTTTACTTTGATAACAAACCATAACACTCGCAATAAATGTCTAATGTGAATGGAATTTTGAATCTTATTGTTAATCATCATTCATTATTACTTGGATTGCATTTTACCCCACATTATTTTCAATAATTTTAACCTTTAAACGCCCGTGTGCCATATGCAAAAAGCATAACCTATGCATATAGGTGGATCTCCTAAACAAATAACCTTATTTAGGTTAAATTAAAAAGATTTTTTTACAATAATTATTAACCTGTTCCCTGCTGAGCCACATGCAAAATATTATAACACAAAATGTTTCAAAAATTAATCGATAGTTTTATGGAAAATCAGGAAATATTTGTTGGCTCTTTGACAAAAGTTTTGACACTGTTACCTCTCTTATGTTTTTAAGTATTAATTAGCTATCAACATACTGTAATCATCCATCTCAATAGTTGAGACGTTAACAGTCAGAGAGTTAGAAATATGTATGCAATTTCCAATTTTTTTTTTTAATTCAAAACGAAACAAAAAAAAACAGTTATTGGAAATGAAGTAACATAAAATCAAACACTTTTGTTGATATGCCGAATTTTAAAACATATGTCTATACTCGAATATTTTTGGCATTTAGAAGAGATCTGATTTTACTATGATTATTATTATTTTAACGTATGCAACACCAAAGTTTCAAAAATCAACTTTGAAACGTAAATATTTGTTAAAAACTAAAATAATATTATAGCTGATGTCTTGAAGTTATCATTTACATATGATACTATTCACATGTGTAATATTATTATTATTAATCAGTGTAATTCGATTGCGAAATATGACATAATCACAGATCCCGTACGGGTTTTGAACGACATAAATACACGGTTCCGTACCAGACCGCTGGGCGTCTAAAGGTTAATGCATCATTAATCATAAAATCATAACTAACTTGTTTGAGATTCATAACACTAGTTAGATGAAATAATCTTTATTCTTACACTGGCTGTGTTCATTCTGTGCTTAGATGTGTGATATTTTTTACAATTGTTTTTGCATGCCATCTTTAAGGAGAGTTCATCTGAACATATTGCGGTAAGTGGGAGAGAATCAAATATCGATTCGGTGGCAACCAGACTATTGGCATATTATAAACTGTAATATTAATTGCAAATATTCTTTCAGTTTTAAAACGTTCTATGTGACTTACATTAGTGTTTACAATTACAATTTGAATTTACTGTCTAATTTCTCAAAATGTAAGCGTTTTGTTTCTTGACGATGTTTGGTTTTTAATTCAACGACAGATTGGCTGTGTTAATGTTACTGATAAATTGTTGATTTTTTTTTTAACAATCTTGTAGTTTGTGTAGAACATTTCAAAAATGTCTACTTACAATGTGGAGCGTTTAAAATCCTAATGAAGAGCGTAACTAAAACTGTTTTCACTTTTAAGGAGTTAACTGTTACTTCATGGTGGAAAGGCATTGTATTTTAATAATAAAACACAATGTATACTCACACTATGAAAAAATAGCAATATATTTTAGTTCTACAAAATTTATAGTTAATCCTCATCAGAAGTATAGAATAGTTCTGATGAGTGTGTAATCCGAAATAGTTATAAACTATATACATTATAAATATTGTTAAGCTATTTTTTCACCGTGTTACAATGGAATTCTACTAAGTAAATGCCAATTCAATCAATACAATGTATACCCTAGTTTCCCAACCGGTGGTCCGCGAAGATTATTGGGTGAGCCGAAACAATCAAATTTTATGGATTATTGAGTTATATTTTTTTATTACTGTCTGTTTTAATATACTTAAATATTATTATAACACCATATGGTGTTGCAAAATTATTTGTTTTGAATAAAAAAATCAATTATATGCAGTGGAACCTCGATCAACCGTTCTCGCATAATACGTTTTTCCGGATGGAACGCTTATTTTTTATAGTCCCGTCAAACTCCCATAAGAACAATGTTAAATAATCCCGCATTGACCGTTTCCTGATTCCCCGATTTCCTCGATAAACCGTCTAAATATTTTGGTCCCGTCAGAAATATTATCCTGATTGACCATTTTTATTGCATATTTCTCCATATCTCGGCAAGCAAGTTTGACACAGCCGAGTGCAGGTGTTATGTCTAGATACATTGGAATCCGCTGTAGATGTTAGACGTAACGCATTGGACGCATGTGCTATTTTTTGGATTGAAATCCACCACACGCGTATTATTGTTTATGATACAAATACATTTGCAGTTGTTTAAAATCCATAGTAATAATGATTCCTGTACTTACAAACTCTTGGTCACAAGTTTAGTAACAAGCCTTTGTTCCGATTAAAGGGCCAAATAACAAAGAAGCAAACTAACATAAAGGACTTTTTTAAAAAATAAATTTTATATACAGTATGTAAAAGTAACTAATAAATAAATTGACGATTTTACTTGTTTATTATTATTTGAAGTTTTCCCGCATTCACCGTTTCCCCGCATTTACCGTTATTTTTTCAAGGTCCCTTGGAAAAGCGTAAAATCGAGGTTTCACTGTATATATAAATATTTATTCCAATGTTGATGGTCCCCAAAACATTTTTGGATTTTTTGGTGGTCCGCGGACAGAAAAAGGTTGAAAAAGTATGATGTGTCAATCTTTCCATTTTACTGTTAAAATATAATGTATTTCCACCAAAAAGGGACAATTAACACTCTAAAGGTGATTATTATCTAACGTAATCAAGTGAGAAAAGGTCAGTATGCAAAATGCAATAAAGGTTACATGAAAATGTTTGTCTATTTTTGTTTGTATGGCAAAAAACATACCTCAATAGTTCAGATGAGACTTACGGTGTGCTTTAGACAAAACATTTTTCTAATGTAATAATTGATTTATTTTCTTAGTGTCGTTTACATTAACATTAATATCTGAACCATTTGATTGGTTCACAACTTTTTCTCGTGCCTAATATCGAATGTCTGTTTGCAGGATTTGATGGTTGGAGACGAGGCGTCTAAGCTTCGTTCCATGTTGGAAGTGAACTATCCGATGGAGAATGGGGTAAATATTGTTAATAAATATATATATATAATTATCCTCCTTTTATACAGGTGTTTGCTGGGAAAGTTTAACCTTTCCAGGAGCAACTAATTTATTTTAACCGTGCTGTGAGCAGTGAGTTTTTTTTTACATAAATTTGTTTTTATTCAAATCATTGTAAAAAAAAAAATAACTCATGTTTTTAGGGTTATATTGCAATAAAACCAGTTGCATAATCCAGGGATCATAAACCAATGACACATAGCACTTGAATTTATTATTAAAATTAATGTTGACATATACATATATATACGTCCATACTCCTGGAAAGGAAAGGAATTTTGACAGTTGTATTATTTTTTTTATGATATCGATTGAAGGCACTTGATAGAATTTCAACATCAAATTTGAATTGTTATAAATTTGTGAGGTTCCATATGTTTTTTCAGTTCTGTGCATCCATGCCTGAAGATGCCAAAAGGCGAAACTTAGGCCATTAATGACAAAATATGTGGAATCTTGCAAAGTTGTAGTATTGATGTGGAAAATTTATTATAGAAAAATATTTCATTCAATCATAAAACAAATATCAAAATCAGTTATTGTGACGATTAGAAAATAGCTGGAAATTTTCATGAATAATTTGCCATTTGAAGAAAGCGGCTCTGTAGGAGATAACTGCAAGCCTTGGTCACTACATACGAAAAGATCGGCTAAAAACATTGCTGCTGTCCATGAAAGTGTCCATTAAGTAATCTGTCAACCTCAATTTGACACAATGCCCAAGAGATTGATAAGACAAAAAGCTTCGTTCAAAAGACTTTCTGACTCCGTACAAATGCCAGTAAGATGTTACACCTTGCTTACGATACTCATTGTTGAAAGTACGACACCTGTTGCATCTCTATTCTACTTGAAGCACAATTACAACAGGAAACCTTCTACCGATCGTTTTGAATAGTTGCTAATGTTTTGTCCGATGCAGGTTGTCAGGAACTGGGATGATATGTGCCACGTTTGGGACTACACATTCGGTCCGAGCAAAATGAATGTCAACCCGTCTGAGACAAAAATCCTGCTCACGGAACCACCAATGAACCCTACCAAGAACAGGCAGAAAATGATAGAGGTACGCTTGTTGATTTTTTCTTCCTCGTTTTTACAATTTATAACATTACATTGATTTCAAACAGATTTCAACAGTCAAAGTGTTAACAAACGCGGACCTAATGTATGTTTGATTTATTTACAGACAATGTTTGAAAAATATGGATTCGACAGTGCGTACGTTGCCATCCAAGCAGTCCTCACATTGTACGCACAGGGACTGATTTCTGGAGTCGTGGTTGATTCCGGTATGCTCAAAACTTTTGTTCCATTTACACGATAGTATTATTATATTTTGTATTAAAGTGTCGCAATTAAAAAAACTACAATTTTGAGATAAAACATCAATCAATATTTCAGTATTGTTGATGTTCAGCAGTTATATATCAATTCAAAAAACTAGCTTTTACACTCTTATATATTTATTGTTAATACACCGAATGTGAGAACATGTTTTAGCGTGATACAAGAACCAACGCTTGAGGTCCGGAAAGGTTTTGACGTGATAGACCAGCCCTTCGAAAAAAGACAAATTAGAGACATCAAATGAAGTATTTGACGGAGGATTTCAATGTTTTCTTACAGTCAAGACTCAAACCATTACAAAACATTCATCCAATTACTCTTATCACCCATGAAAGTATTGGTTAACGATCTAAAAACATAACTGTTTTTAGATTGTATAAACCACGTCACAAACATTCCCCCTCCTTGAAACTGTTGTTTGGGTGATATAAAAAACAGATTTTAATCCCTATACCGGCAGCAGAAAAAAATAGCTCCTTTAGGGCTTGCGAAGTGTGTTCAAACCATGAAAATAAGTAAGACTCGTGTACATGTGTAAACATTAAAGTGTGGCTTTTCATATAGGGACGTGTGAACATTTTTATCACTCTAGGACTAATTTTAATAATGTTGCCAACCATCTCAGAAAGTTTCATTTGATTTTATCCAATATTACCATAGCTATAACACTTTTTTGTAAACACATAAGGAATACGACATTTGTTCAAAAATGGGCCGGGCATAGGGGTTAGGTTTGCCAAATATTGGCCGGGGATGAGTGATGGAGTGTTAATTATTAACCTATTGCAATTTGCTGTCTCAACAATTGAAAACTGGCACTCAGAGGGTTAATGATAACACTATTTTTTTTTAAGTTGAGGATTTTGCATGTGATTATTACATTCCTTTTTTATGTCTTGTAAAGAAAAGCTACTGAATATACCAAATTTAACAAGAGTTACATGTCCGAGGGAGAATATCTAAGAATTTTTTGCCAATATTGCGTTTATGATCATCTAATTTATCAGTTAAATGAAAAATCAATTTCTATGACAGATGTAATAACGTCTTTAAACATTTTTCCAGGGGATGGAGTCACACATATCTGCCCCGTATACGAAGAATTTTCTTTACCTCATTTGACTCGGCGATTGGATATCGCCGGAAGAGACATTACACGATATTTGATTAAGGTATAGTCATCTAAGGAATGTTTGTATCACAATAAAATTAACTCACTGGCTACTCTGGTTGGGCAACACTGTTATTGACTGCAGCAGTGTTTATATTTGCGTGTCCACTTTTTGGGAACTATGTTTTATTGGAGGTTATTTGAAAGAACAGTAACAGTAAACAGTTGAAATTTCTATTGAAAAAAATTTTACTGTTCAGGATAACTTCAATTGTTACAACTTTGTACATGTCACAGAGTATCATATTGCGAAGCCGTGATCGATGGTAATTTTAAAACTGATTAGTGACTCTGGCGGAGATCGCGATAAATTTAAAGGGTTCGAAAGATGGATGTTTTAAACATTTTAAGTTAATACTTTTGACAAGTGTATGGAGGTGGCCGTAGCAAGACAAATCACGCGATATTTTGAAACAAAAATCAGACCTATATGCAAAAGATTGCCTGCATTACCGATGATTGAAAGTTTGTGTCTCAGGGTCTGCGACGCTCGCGCACTGGCCTTGCATCTTGCTGTCACAGACCTTGCCATGTTAGCGTAGAAAGGATTAATGATTAAAATTGTTGTATTAAATAAATAATCATTACTAAAGTTAATTACCAACCAATTTTTGATAGCTATATTTGCAGGGATTTTGCAGTTCTTACGGTTAATTGAAAGAGATTAAATAGTGTATTATATTGTTTTCAGTTGTTGCTTCTGAGGGGATACGCATTCAACCACTCGGCAGATTTTGAGACGGTCCGTATGATGAAAGAGAAGTTGTGCTACATTGGATACAATATTGAACAGGAGCAGAAATTGGCTCTCGAGACAACAGTCCTCGTCGAACCATATGTAGTGAGTGAAGAATTGTGAATTAGTATTTTCTTTCAAACCACACTCATATCCGGTGTGTGTTGCATTTTGAATTGTCTTCTTAACACGTTGATCGCCATGGGGATCACCGGTGACCGGCATGGATTATTTCATGGGGGCCATGGGGGTCACTCGTGACCGGCAAATAAGACCAGTGCATAAAAAAACCAATTATTCAAGTAAAAAAATAATCATCAAAATTTAAAAAAAAAACAATGCATTCTGACATACCCTATCAAATACTACTTAGAAACATATCATTGTTTTCACTATTTTACATAAACTTTGTCGGCGACCAATGTGTTAAACAAATAGACCACATATGTATTTTAAATCCAGTAACAGAAAGGTTAAAAAGAATATGGTGACAATATGTCGGATGAAACTTCAATAACAAAATGAAATCTAATTCGGTGAAAAAAAATAGCAATGTATTTTAGTTCTACAAAATTATTTTTTAAAATGTAGTTGATAGCTATTTCGGCTCACGCATCGTCAGAACTATTCGATAGTTCTGACGATGGCGTAAGGCAAAATAGCTATCAACTGTATTTCAAAAAATAATTTTGTAGAACTAAAATACATTGCTATTTTTTTTCACCGTGTTATAATGGAGTTCTACCAAGTGAATTTCAATTCGCTCAATAAACTACAAGATTTTGTTACAGTGCTATTTTTTCACTGTGTTATAATAGAGTTCTACCAACTAAATGCCAATTCAATCAATATAAAAACTGCTTACAGCTTCCTGATGGTCGAGTGATAAAAGTTGGCGGAGAAAGATTCGAAGCACCCGAAGTCTTATTCCAGCCACATCTCATCAACGTTGAAGGTCAAGGAATCGCCGAGTTGGTCTTCTCAACCATCCAGGTGAAAAACAGTTTTGATTTCTCTCTTGTAGAAGAGATTTTGTTTTGTCGTGGGTTTCGCCTTTCATGATGCAACAGAACTGACAATTTTAAATTAGATATTGAATTTCCATTAAGCACCTTCAGTCGATATAAAAGATTTTGTTTTGTTTTGAGGAATATTCCAGAAACAATTTATATTGAAATATGTAAGAATTGTTAATTATTATTGATAATTATTTTGCCTCCCCACCATCTTTAAGTTGAATTCTAATTAATTTATTTACTAAATACATTTCTCACTTTAACGGGCTCCCTGCTGAGCTATATGAAATATATTCCAAAATTGAGTATTTAAAAAATTAATTCAGCAGTGTTGGTATTAACGGAACCAATAGAGATTATCAGGATATGTTTAATTTTAAAAGATAGGTAACATGAAAGTTGCGACACTTCTGACGTGCTTATATTTTTCATTGTGCTCTAGCAGCACTGTGTTAGCCGTCTCAACAATTGAGACGTTAGCAGTCAGAGGGTAAACACTGTTCAGTACCATTTCCATTATTTTATATTATCAAGATCAAAACCAGTTTCTTTATATAAAATTATTAACTGAGCGGTTGTTAAAATCTTGTTTTTTTATTTAAATACAATGCCTTTCGACCAAGAAGTGACAGTTAACACTTTAACCCTCGGACTCCTAATGTAAAAATTACTTTTTTATGTATGTGATATTAATGAATATCAAACTGAAATATGTGTCTAGATTTAAATTCAGTTTGTTACAACCATACAATATTAAAAATTTTGAATTTGTTGTTTTTTCACAGGCTGCCGATATTGACATCCGTAATGAACTGTACAAGCACATCGTCCTCTCCGGAGGCTCAACAATGTACCCGGGATTACCATCCCGCCTGGAGAGAGAGATCAAACAACTGTACCTTGAGAGAGTTCTCAAGAACGATACTGACAAACTTTCCAAATTTAAGATTCGAATTGAAGATCCCCCTCTTCGGAAAGATATGGTGTTCATCGGCGGAGCTGTCCTGGCTGAGGTCATGAAAGATCGGGACACGTTTTGGCTGTCCAAGGCTGAATACAATGAACAGGTATGTTGTTACCCTTTCTGTAAAAATTGGTGAACTAACATCTGTCAATCAGGGAAGATATCTTCAAAGAATAATCATACAACTGTATTAATTTATTATCTGATTCTGTCAATATAGCAATACCAATATAAAAAACATGAATAGAGAAATACAAAAACCATATTGCTAAGTCGAAAAGTGGCTAGTATTAACTGCCTAGGTTATTATAGTGTCTCGGCACTGATAGACATCAGACAGGATCAGAGATGTAGCCATGCAATACAATAGGCCTGAAATTTTTACAAACTCGATTTAACAATATTTTATTATAATTTTTTGAACTGCCAATATGCCACTATATGGGTCCACAGGTTTGCTTAGCTTCCATTTTCCTTGTTTAATGTATTCCTTTCTGTTTCAGGGTGTTAACTGTCTGCGAAAACTTGGTCCCCGAGCCAGTTAATCATCAGCTTGTTGATTGTCAGTGTAGAGTATTATAAATTTACAAAAGACTTTTATTATATTTCAAATGATTTCTGTGAATTAAAGAGAGGAAAGTTCATATTGCATTACGTTCAAAGGTTAATAAGTATTGATTGATGATGTAATACTTATCAGAAAGCTGTAGCAAAATTTAGAAGCATATTTTGCGATAATTTTTGTTCATTGACATCAGGTTATGAATAATTGACTGTTTTATCAAAGAATCAATGTGAATCTTAAAACTGAAAGTAAATTAATTGTAAAGTCAACATTAATTTAATGCGAGGCAATATTTTGTTCAAGTAATAAATTAGCAGCGTAATTAATCATAATGTTTTGATAAAAAATGTTTGCCTTATGTCATAAAGAGGATTTTTTCTTATATGGTATAATGACTAAATATTTAGCTGCACATATTTTGACATTGCTTCTTGATAGCTTCCGCCATGAGTTTTTACCTCAAAACTCTTGTTTCTTTGATAAAAGGTGTCATTATTAATAATTTAATGATCATGTAACACAATGAAAAATGTATGACAGAGATTTTTTCAATACTGCTTTTTATTAAATAATTTTACATAACTATAATATTCAATAATTGTTTAATTAACAGTTTATACATGTAAATATTTAATGAATCAGTCATTTATAATCTTAACCACCAGGATGCCAGGAATTCAATGGTTATCGAACATTTATTTACTCCATATGCCAGCGACTCGCCAGTGTGTTGCATTTGTATCATGAATTCGTACATTCGTTTCTTGGAATTGATATTGAAAATATCAGTCCCTGTGCATTATGGCGATTCTCCAAGTAAAATTAGAAGGTTTTAACCATTTAAATTTTGCGCTGGCAGTTACGTGGTTAAACTGAATACGCCATCTGGTTTTCTGACAATATTCCAATTTGATGCATTTGTTTTCTGCGAACAAATATTGATCTAAAAATTCTGTCTATAAATTGGCTATCTATTTTTTTTTAATCATCCATTTAATTCTGATATATATATGTCACTTGCATCGAGGTTGTCTCTTAGCCTTCCAAATATTTATTTTCCCAGTGTATAAGTATAAAAAATGACAATTTTACTACTTTTATGTTTTATCAAGAAGCCGTTTCACATTTCATAATAAAAGAAGATGGGCTGATGATGAAAAATGAATCCCATTTTAGATGCTATATAATATTTGATTTCTGATGTTTTTACACAATCGCCAGAATAATGCTATTTCAGAATTTTTTTATAATAGTAGTAATAGATTATCCAAATCGAACCGATATGGACGTTGTCTGGTCATATTCTGATATTTATTAGTGACTGAACATTAATAACCCCAAACCTAAACACATAATGCGCAATATCTTTCTAATATTGGAAAAATACAAAAGTCACTGCAGAGACCGGGTATACTGTGAATTAAATTCTTGTATTCTATTAGTGTCTAGTCTCTAGTAAACATCAGTAATTCCAGCCAACGGTGTCAAGAACTCGAAAATAAATATGTTTATTTTAATTTATATAAATGTGTCAAAAATAATTAACTTCAAAATGAATGCGACAATAATATTTTTCTTTCCTTTGAGTAATTCAGAATAATAGTTTCGCCGATAAAACAGAAATCTAGGTAATAATAGATTCAAATTGTCACAATATTACGTTGTATTAACGAAAACCTCTAATTGTCAAGTATATATTTATATATGTTATTTTCACAAATCAATTTCAAATTTGTACTTATTTTTCATTTCTATCTATACTGCACTACATATTATTGCTACCAAAGGAATTCATTCCACATTTGGATTATTATTATATTTCTTGT
The DNA here is from genome assembly GCA_028555115.1 of Himalopsyche japonica. NCBI lineage: Eukaryota > Metazoa > Arthropoda > Insecta > Trichoptera > Rhyacophilidae > Himalopsyche > Himalopsyche japonica. Next base: position 1,980,951 of record JAHFWJ010000416.1, on the reverse strand, counting down.
ATAATAGATAAGCTAATGAAATTGAAAGAAATTGTATAGAATAATAATTGATAAATAAAATTATGTTTAATTAAAACTGTTTTTATTTTTTGTTTCACCAAAACATTTTATTCCCCCTACAAAGAGTCACTTGCGAAGAAATGTTTCTTCATAATGGAAAAAAATATTTTGAATGGCTGAAATATTGGCCTTAGCCATTTGCACGCCAGCAACTTTTTTTGGTGTGTCACGTATCATAAATTTGGACAGTTTATCGGTATTGATAAAATATCGGTTCCTATACATTATGGTGTTTTTTCAGGTAACATTTCATGGATCTATCCATTCAAATTATTGACTAGTGTGGCAAGCCAGATTAAATATTTCGTACTGGCAATTATGTGGTTAAACAAAATAAATTTTACAATTCAAACATTTTCTTGGAGTGGCATTGCAAGTATGCCAGGTACTCGATAGTTTAGTTTAGTATTACCGTTTGTCAGTTAAGTTATTTATTTTGTACAATCTTGGATTATCGTGTCCACTGTGTACAGATAACCTTTTGAAGCATGGATGAATATATTCCCAAACAATATAAAAGTACAAATCATTATAAAGAGAAAAACTCGTAAAATTGAAAAAAAAATGTATAAAAAATACTTTTAATCATGAAACAGATTACAATGAAATAAATATAAAAAAATATAACATACACATACTATCCTATATTTACAGCGTGAACAAAAATTTTATCTTATTTACTTTCGTTCATGGCGACACTCAACGGTTGCGAACAACTAACAATGTTGAGAGAAAAAAACAGATTGTTATTTAATGTCCTTTTTCTCCTGTCATTGAACTTTAACGCGAATCAATAATTCACTTATGTCAATTTAAATAACATACAATAAATATTTTTTTAAATATATTAATGTACCCCACAGGGAAATATTGCTTTTAGGAACAATGTGTTTTGAAATATTACAGTACTTGATGTGAGTAGATTTATATAAAATAAATTGTTTTATATTCTAAGGCTATATCCATAGTGACTTTGTTGTCTTCTTGAGGTTAATTTGTGAGACTTCACTATGGCAATACTCGGGATTAAAATACTGGTCTTGGGCCATTGCGATATCCCTTTTAAGGTGTAACTGTAACTTCCTGGTGGAAAGGCATTATATTTAAATAATAAAACACCGTGTTTAGCACTATTTCCACAATTTTATATTATTCAGACCAGGAATTGCTATGCTTACTGTGAGCATTATCAACTGATATTAAAAAAATTAATAATTATCAGGTAGAAATGAGTTAAATAATAGGAAAAAGAACACACCGGTGGGTCATTAGCTCTAGACAGGATAAGGACCAGGAAAATAGTTTATACGTGATGCAAAACATATCTAAATCAAGTAAAATACTTAAAGCATCTCTTATTACTAATTTTTAATCAAAATAAAATAAAATTTAACTTAATAAATAATTATGAAATACTCATTAACATTTTATTTTCTATACCTGGTAATTACAGACAATTTTTTATATGTAGTCTTTTTGTTAATATTATTGTATCAGGTGATAATTCTCGAGGTGAGCAAAATTGGCCTAAATCAGGTTTATATGAAATTGTGGAAATTTTGCATACAACGATAGACAAAAAGTAGATTATAAATTACAAAACATATGGAAACGCACACAAATTTAATGATTCAAATTATATTCTAGCACATTTCAACAAACCCGTTTAGGAAAATATTATTTTCGATTTTAAAAACTGGTAAGTTAACGATAGTATTTATTATGAGATGTCAATTTAACAATATTAACCCCTTGGAGTCAAATCCCAACACTTTACTGGCAACTCATTGAAATTTAATTGGACATAATTTATTTAACCCTTATCATAGAGAACTTTAATTTTGTGCAGCCTACTTTTGTGTGCAAGGGATAAATGTTGAATTTTACACTCGTTAAATTTAAAGTTTTCAGTAACATTCCGTGACGAGTTCTACAAAAAGAAAGTAATAATCGTATGCAGTATTCCTTAACCCAAAAAAAATAAATAGTGTTATCACCCGACTGTCTGGTGTCTCAACTGTTGAGATGACTGGTTACATAGTGTTGAAAACTGACACTGAAGAGCTAACTTTTGTATTGAAATATAACTTGATTTGTCACCACAGGTTTGTTCATAACCAAGATCACCTAATTAATTTTTGAAATATCTTTTATATGGCTCAGGCGGAAACATATTAAATAATCGTAAGGAGCATCAATTTAAATTACTTCAAGTCTCAAAATACCAAATGCAACAGAGTCTGCCCCAGAATCGATAAACAATAATAATGAGATTTTAAAAATATCATTCATATATTCTTAATTTTCTTCTATATATATATATGTATATATATGAAAAACTAGCCTACGCAGCTAAATAAAAATTAAATTTACATTTCTGGTATTATTTACATTATATTCTTACTGAAATAGTGTAATTAATATTAACACGGAAAAATAATTTACGATATCGACTGACGGTGCGTTTGATGGAATTTCAATATCAAATCTGAATTGTTGAAACTTTGTACAATTCCACATGTTTTGTCACCAGCGGCCTGGATTTCATCTTTCGGCATCTTCAGGTATTCTATCACACTATATATCTAATATATTGCCTGAAGATGCTGAAATGCAAAACACAGGTTAGTGACAAAGCATGTGAAATAGTACAGTTTTGATACACCGTTCAAGGAGCTATGTTTCACTTCTTGATGGAAACGCATGGTATTTAAAATGACTAAAACATATTTTTAGTACTATTTCCGCAATACATCGCGAACATTGTCAACTGGATGATTTGGAGGTTGGTTCATAAAATATAGTGTGGAAATAGTACTAAATGTTTTTATTATAAAAAATTTTGCCTTAAGATAACCAAAGGCGAAACCCAGGTTGTTCATGTGGAATCATACAAAAATTCAACAGTATATTTGAAAAAAAAAAATTTGCAATTATTAAAATGTGATTGGCAATTAAAATATTTTACCATAATTCAATATTTTCAAATGTCTGCTACCAATGTGGAGCATATGTACCCATATTAACACTTTACGGTCCGCACATTTTCGCTAAATAACTACACCAAATTCTAATATTCTTCATCCATCTATCGATAAATTTTTAAAATAAGAATTAAAATTCACGTTAATTTTTGGTAGTATAGCTGCGCACATCCGAAGACACCACATTGTGCGTTCCCGGATTGTGTATCAAAAATGACGCCTTTGTGGCGCCCGTGGACTGTAAAGTGTTAAGATGAATTTTTTAGGCAACTGATTGTGAATCAATTACTCAAGATCTTTTTTGAGAAACGCTGGTTTGCCAGTCACCTTTTTTCTGTTGGCTGGCCCTCTAGTAGAAAGTCATTTGTTAAAATTCTGCAAATGCTAATAAGCGCATTGCAGTGAAAGAATTAATAGGGTTTGAGGACATCACAGCCTATGGAAACAAATTTATAAAACATGTGGGATTTGAGTTGTCGAAGAATTAAATATCATCCATTCAGCTCAGTAAAGTTCAGGATCCCAAGTCAGGTATACTGTGACATGAATAAAATTAAAAAAGGCTCACCGCTAGAGCCAACCTGCAAATCTGTTGATATAATCTAAAATTAACAGCATTACTACACGAAAATCTAAATTTTGCTTAACCTGATAACCACTAACGGCAGATTAGTGTGTTGATAGTTTATATTCAAAAATATTGCCAGATTTAACACCAACAATGATAAATTTTCTATTGGAATATTTCATGCTGACAGCATGCAGTTCGGCAGTGGACAGATTAAAAATCATATTTAAGAAATGATTAGAATAACATAATCGCAATTTTCTCCAATTACCACTTCAGTCAAATCGCAAATATTAACCCTCTGCACTTGAATGAATCCACTGAGGCAATATCACTCTTGGCGTACATGATTGAAATATAATACAAAATGTACTTTTTTATTTAACATTTATTGATTATTCGTCCATTGATGAGACAACTCTAATTGAGTGTCATCATTTATCAGTGCAAACGGTTAATCAAGTATAGATATGACTGCATGAGTTTGACACAAACGTAGCTGAAATTGTTACAATAGAGAAAAGTTTGGATTTTTATTTGAATAATGTCATTTCCACTTACAAAACTGCATATTGAAACTTCGAGATCAATATTGATTCATATAAATTAAGCCTATTTAAGAGATATATTCGCCTAGCACAATATTACCCACAGTATAACCTTGTTCAGATATATTCGATGGAAGTCAAACTTTTGATCGATAACAAATGTACTTATTATTTTACCATAAAAAGGCACGAATAATACGAATCTGTTTGCTTTTGTTGTAAATCTTCTCCTATGAAAACATACAATTGTCAATGAGCTATCTATTACCCACGACTGAATTTGTTGCACGCTTCAATGTTAATAGTCTTAACCGTAAAAACAACAATAAACATTACAGTTTGAATTATTTACCTTATGTCATTTAGTCAGTAGAACAAAATGACCGTTATTAAGCGATATAAAACTGGCGATCTATATACAAGGTAAGGTATTTAACGATACCTTTTTGTAGATAAACATTAATAAAAACAAACAAATTTTATTCTTACCAAGTATTATATATATAAATTGATATTGGCATCCAACCAATAAGAAATAACTCATTTTTTTCCAATATCCTCCACACTTTCCGACTACGAACACCTCAACAGTTGAGATGACCAATTGCAGTGCGTTGATACTTAACCAGTACAGTGCCTCACACGCACAGGTGCATGAATGGAATGCTCGACGTGAGTAACATTGAAGTGTTAAACGGCGCAACACATTATATTTATTCACAAACGTTTAGTCCCATCTCGACTTTACTTCGATAAATTCCAATAATCTATTTTTTTTTTAAATGTTCATGGCATTCTCGATATTTTGAAATCACACTGTGTATTGTTAATGAAATATTTTAATGATCTAGGCACTGAAAGAATTAATACTAAAAAATATAAATGTTAGAGCTTTCAAGTGAGAGCTAGCTTTTATACTGAAATACAACCTGATTTTTTCCTCTGTAAGTTTAGTCAAAACCAATAACTACTGAATATTTTTTTTGAAATATTCAACGTTCGATTATCTAATTAAAAATGACATTAACCCATACACTGTTACTGTATGGTTTGCGTAATTTTTCAGTGTCACAATACCAAAGAATTGACTTGAATTACCATTGATGAGGTTATACTGTGTTTAGTAAATGTATTTGTTTGATAATATTAGTTAACCATAAATAGCAATAAAAAAATAAGCTAGAACTATGTACAGTATTTCAGATGAGGCCCCGTTTCTTTTTGTAATCTTCTAAATTGAGCGAGCGTTTGGGGCCTGTGTCTTTCACTTTGTTCATCATTGGCTTGGGTATTACGTTGACGGCGTTCACTGAAAACAAAAAATGATACACATATGAAAATCGATAACGGTAAAGTTATTTTATTCATAGTTTTTGGGTTAGTTCAAAGAAAAATTCTTTTATCGAGAAGTAGCACGATATGGATGAATTGATTAGATGAGAAACATTCAAGCAACATTTCTACACCTGAAATATGATATACAAATAATGTAAAAATTGATATACTCACTTGGCTGAGGAACTTCAAGATCAATATTGATTTCAAAGTCGTGCATGGAATAAAGAGTGTTTTCGTGGCTCTTCAGCAGTTCTTTTTGACTGTCGGCTTTTTGCTGGAAGTAAAAATGACAACTTATCAATGTCTATTCAGATTAAAAAAAAAAAAATCATATATCAACACATTATGGTTAGTAAACTCGGAAATCAACCTGTTCACAAAAGACTTTCCTGGAGCTCTAACATTGTCAGGAAAAATACAGGATAAAAAAAATCAGAAATTCCCTCAATGCAGTGACTATAATTAACCAATGAAAGGTGTTCTATAGTCCAAGAAATATTTATCATTTTTTGTATATCGAAAAAAACACAGAAGGGAACCAGAATTGCTGTTCACAAAAAAGAATTAAATATCTTCACACTCATTCATGCGCTCTCGATTGCGACAAACCTGTAATTGAGCTGCTTCCCGGGCAAACTCTTGAATGATGCTGACTTCTGGATTGGCAACTTCTTTATTGGCGGTGGCGGCAGCATTCTCCATTGCCGCAAACGACTTGAAGTTCATCACAGGCTTTGTTGAACGACGGGTGAATGGATCATCAATCTTCATACCTTTGTTTGCTTTTATCTACAATAGAAAAACAATAAATATATAATTATGGCAAGCTAAACGCATCACATGTGCAAACACTATATTATTAAGTCCGTTTAAAATTGGACCAATAGTTGTTATTGTCTAGAGCTGAGTGAAAAAAAAAAAATTTGTTTCATTAAAACATTATATTTCTTAACATGTTCTTTGAATCAATGAGAAAATGAAGGATATGAAAAAATACCTCTTCCATAATAGCTTTTTCGGCACCTTCCACATTCAGTTTCCTATTTCTGTTATTGATGTATGATATACTTTGAATGGACGACGTTCGCACTTTATCCAGGCGATTAGCCCTCTCTTCTAATTCTTGTATTTTAATTGTGAGTTCTGACGCTATCACTTCTTCGCCTCGGATCGCAGCTGCATCTCTGTCTTTCATCAACTGTGTCTTTTTCATCGCATAATTAGTCGGATGAGCTCGAAACCGGTCCTTCTCTTGAATGATTTTCTCTACATCCTCTTCTTTAAATTCGTATGCTAACGCTTCTTTGATGTCCCTAATTTTTGATTCAACATGCTCGAGAGTCGGCAGCACTCTGTCGGCTTGCACGCAGGTATCTTTCCATTTTAAGAATTCAGTCTCGGAGAAATCTTGATTGGAGATGAATTCTAACCGAAAGACCCTGTCCTGCGCCCCGTGTCTTAGTTTGAGGCCCTTGTTTGTTCGAGTGCCTCCCAATTGATAAATCTTTGCAGTCTCACATACGTCGATGATTTCAGCGACACGATATACTGGTCGATCGTTATTGTTACCGATTGCTATTCTTACGAAGCAACCTTGAGCCACACGAGTGAAAAATGGTAGGTGTACAAAACGTTCCATTTTGTATCTGAAAATAAATAAAAATTAATTAAATAAAACATGAAAAAATTACATATATACTTATAAATATGTTATAACACAAAAGTATAATACAAATTTATATTTCCACTGGTAAAAATGTAGTTTCAGTTCAAACAGTAAAAATATAGTAAACAATGAATTTCACACTTTCACTGCATAGGATCAGTGAAATAATAGTTGACTATAAATTTCACTTGATTTACATTATCACTTCCAATTATCCATTATAACACTGAAAAAATAGCAATATATTTTAGTTCGACAAATTTATAAGATGTAGTCGATAGCTATTTCGGTTCATGCCATCGTCAGAATTATGTTTAAACGTACATTTGCTTATCTATATATAGCCGTGTAGAAAAGGTACACAAAACATCTTCTTCTATTTTAATGACCTAGGTTTTTTCCTGCTATTAATAAATCTAAATTTATTTAATGTAAGTGAAACTAAACAGGCTGCAATTTCAATAAGCTTAAATATTGGATAGAGATAGTTTAATACAAGAACGCATTAGCCACTTCAAATGGTCTGAGGAGCGGCGACAGACTTATTTGTTTGTTCGTTGAAGATTTCGTGCGACAATATAAATTATGATCAAGATTTGTCGAGTAATTAAAATTATTTACTACTTCATTTTTATTTAACTTTAGGTCAAATGAAAATAAATACAGAATACTTTTTCCATAATACATTGACATTCACAAAAAAATTCAAAATTAAAGTTTGCCAAAATGGTGACTAAACAAAATAGTGAACCTTCCCAGCGAAAATATGCTGTATTACGATGAACAATCTACTTGACAAACCTGCTGAGTCTAATTTTGCTGAGTTCTTCTTTGGTGGTGATGTTGGTGGGCTTGTCTCTGTTGGATGTGGCACCCCTGGGTCTCTGGCTGACGACAGACTTATTGTCGCTGTCAGAGTCACTGCCGGAGCGGGCACTTTCCGAAGACCTCCCCCTGCCTGACCTGGCTGATTTGGCAGACTCTGAGTCTGATGCTGAATCATCGGAGTAGATATCTGATGCCTTCAGCTTCACACTCTGTTTGTTCGATATACCATCACCGTCCTGAAACACAACAATAAACGATGACATCACATTTTTAAGGACCGACATATGGGTCAAAAAAGAAAAGCTACATTAAAATACTTCAGTATTTTTTAATATCATGATATTAAATGTTTATAATGTTCAATCGCTGAAATTAAACTGTTGATATAAGCAACCTGCTTAACACTAATACCAATAAATCTCTACAAAATTGAATATACACAAATCAATCAGGACAATACTTGCAAATAATTTATGAGTTTAATTGGTAGTTTTACACCTTCTCATTTGTTTTATATATATATGACACGTTTTCAAATGTATTGTCACTCATGATCCGGTTTTGCCTTTCGACATCTACAGGCATTCTTTCACACGGATGCAACAGAACCAACATTATATTCCTTTATATACTCACTATCAAGTCTACTTAACCCTGATTGATCACCAATCATATCAACTCTTGAAGATAAAATTTTTCTTACAAAATTATTTTTTTTTGAATAAAATCAACGCTTATTGAGCCACAATCGTTTTTAACTGCGATTATTATATTATGTTAGTTATAAACCATAAGGTTGAATAATTAATAGGTTTCTATCACCATAAATAACAATGGCTGAAGAAATATATAATTCTAATTTTAGCCCACTGACAGCTAATATCCGTCGAGTCAACTGATTACAGTGTATCAATAGTCAATACTCAAATATGACATGTTTATGAGCTCAGTTTTTTGTTCAAAATATAGCCTGATTTGTCCTGAAAATCTCCATTAGATTATTTACCAATCTGAATTGTATTTTGAAGTATTCGGCGCTGAAATATCTTTTAAGAGGCTCAGCAGGAATAAGCATTGCTGAAACAGACACTGTCATTGAAAACAGAGTTTTCCTATTAACATTTGTTGTTTTCAATAAGTTATACATCTATGAAAATATTAAAATAAAGTGCAGACTTACGAGACAACCAAATAAATATAAACCAATCTCGTTGTTATATGTATGCTTCAAATCGAAAAACACAAACCTTCTCTTCCCTCTTCTGCCTTTCTTCTTCTTTCCTCATTTGGTTGTCCAAGTCCCTTCGCTGTTTTCCTTCCCTACGAGCTTTCAGAGCGGCCATGGCGTTAACTCGCTTATCGTCGACGGTCCTCTTACGCTCTTTTGGTCTTTCTTTGGCATCCGATTCACCTGAATCATTGAGTAAAGATATTTCATTATCGATCGCCGATCACATCTGATGGGAAACAATGCAGCTATGTTGAGAGCTAGTTCATCAAAAGCCACTTATTTAAAAATTCAATGCATGTAGCAAAACATGAGGATAGGGCCAACGGAATATGTATATCATAGAAACAAACAAACCATTCATTAATATGAAATTTTTCATTGGGGGATATTTTTATTCAAGGCAAGGCTGTAGATATATCAGGCTATAAGTAATTCACGTAAGGTTTACAAAATAGGGTAAATCAAGAAGCATCCACCATTTTTGTTATTCTGTAAGCCAATATCTACCGAACGTAAACAGAATGAGTGAAAGCGAAAGGTTTTTTATCGCAGTGTTCTTCATGCGGCAATGGATCGTTAATAATGAAGTTTCAAATTGATTTCTTACGGTTCCTATTGTGAGAGAGAGCGCTTTCAATTTGTTGATCGATACTTAAGCGATAAATGGTTTGGTGATAGTATATGCTTCACATTAAATTTAAATATACAATTTACAGACGCATGTTAAGATAATATGAGGATGCATGTAGAAAAAAATACAGGTTTGCCGCAAACAAAAATAATTATTGCTAACAGAAGAAAATTTACAATTTTTAATCCATTATGACAGATGTCGAAAATTTTGAATAAGGAATAGAAGAACCTGTATTTTTGACTTAAAAAAGGACCAAACATTCAATAAACAATGTAACATGGTGCTATTTATACATCCAGCGATCCTTTGTTATTAATGAAAGTTTATTTCTTCAGATTGTGAATAACTACGGAGAAAATCATTTTCTTTGAACAAATGATTTTTGTCTGCCGTCAAGAAAATAACAAAAAAAAAATCTTTAAGGGATTGAAGTAACAGGAAAATTATTTCCACAACATTTTTTTTCCTCTATACAAAATTTACCGGATGATAGAAGTGTCATGAATCACAAGGGATCTCTGCAATGGAATATTAGTAGATTTATTATATAGAACAGTGGTCACCAAACTAAAGCCCATGAAAATTTTTATCTGGCCTTAGACTTTTATACATACAAAATATTTATACTTTTTTTAAATTTTATAATTAGAATGTTATTAGGGATAAGACTCCTAAGAATTGGATAACAAGTAAATAAATTTTAGTTTTATTCTAATAAGAATATTTCTCAAAAAGTTTGGTCACCCCTAGACATAGAACAAAGCTTTAGAAAAAATATAAATATTCATTTATGTAAAAACCCATATTGCATAATAAATGAATCATAAAATTTTGCAAAAATCTACCAAGTTTCACAACAACACTAAAAAAACATTGTAGGAAAATTTGGAAAAACCTATGGTAAAATTGATTGAATTTGATATATATATCTTTTAACCCACTGACTGCTAACGTCTCAACTGTCAATGTAGCTGACTGCATTGTATTATATTATTACATTCAAATACCGCCATAGAAGCATTATTGATTTTTCTTTTGTAACTCAAATGTGAAACTAGCACCAAGCCAAATGAAATTGATAATAAATTTGTTTTCAATATCAATAATTGGACTTGAATTTTAATTTTATAGATCAAATGCATCTGAGGATTTCACTTTTCGATTCTTCATAAATTATATACCAACATTTGTCGAGTGCAAAGTTTGTTAGAATTTTTGTTGTATATAAATATGGAATGCACAGTGAGTCTGTAAAAGATTGTTTGTTATCAATATTATCATTGTCTAAGTATCGTTGGCTTAACAAGAAATGGGTTAAAAACAGGTTCATTTGTAGTAATTATATGATTTGATTTTTAACGTCTAAAACTAATCAATGCTGCTATTCTAAAGAGTTATTTTTCTATTTGTTTTTAGTGTTGTTGCGCAATGGCACGTTTTTGAAGAACACGAAATTTCAGAAAAAATACCATAACAAAAAGGGTGCACAAATGAACACGGCAACTGAAAAGAAAGAAATAGAAATAAAAGATGGCGAAAATGTGACAGCTGTGTTTGACGTTGTGTAGGGTATATTGCATTACCGGTCGAATCGTCTAAGTCCCTTTGCACGGCCGACATGTATCCGTGTTGCTTTTGATCGGCGGCGCCCGATTTAGAATCTCGGCTGTCTTTAGAAGACATGTCGCCTTTGCCTAAAATTTAACAACCACACAAAATTGACCCACAAACAAGAGTACACTGTACAAACAAACAAAGCCAGAAAACATCATGACTGTAAGGGATAGAAGTATCTACACAAATCTCTCTGGTGTCGCTTTTGTAACTAAGCCGGTGAAGTAGGCAAAAAAAAATTCAAGCGTGACAGACGTGTAGGCGGATCGGAATGCAGACAAATCAACCAAATGAGTGATATCTACCATTGAACTAAACTAAAGTGATATTTCTTCGATTTGTGCCATTTTTGCATCTTTTTGTTTTTTAACACCGATATCTAACAAACACACGTACCATGCTTCAATTTTCTATCCAAGTCATAATTATTATCGCCACTAATGCTAAGAGAGATGATTTGCATGAACCCTTAATATGTATTGTTGTAAGTCGCCAATCAAAGTGCAGGTAGGAATAGCCTTATTATATTTTGCCATAAAAAAATAGGCGCTCGGAGAGCGACCCGCACACTTCCAATTCAAATCACCATCACTTCATAATAAGGCTAATACGCTACGCGGATAACACACTGTATTAATAATGATTATATTTTAGAAACATTTGCTTCGTCACATCTTTTACATTGACAATTCCCAAACAATTTTTAAAAAATATCTTTCATATGTCATTATATGAAAAACTCCAATATTTAAAAAATATATGAGATTGACAAGTAAGCAATTCTTTCCGAGATCGCAAATGAACGTTAAGGATGTTGCTAAAAAAAACTATTGAAGGATCTAACGTACCCAAGTTACATATCCTTCAACAGCAAAACACAACGTAAATAATTTCCTTAAAAAAAGCAGTGATCCTTGGCCAGTGATAAAAAGGTCACTCACTTCCACTGCGGGCATCTGAATCATGCGAGTGCGAAGACTGCTGATGTTGACTGGCAGAATGCCGATCTGACTCTCTCGGTGAGGACATGGCACTGGCGGCGTGGGTCTGCGAAGGAGTCTCGATCGGCTTGGAAGACGATACGGGCGCCTGCGAGGCGGGAGGCGCCGATATGCTCGACGATCCTTTGCTGCGCTGCGACGGTTGAGAGTCTCCGCCTTTCTTTCGGCGGGCCAAACGGAGCTTTCTTTCGATTTCCCATCTGTCGAGTGGTTACGTGGGTCAGACTATTGTTGAAAGCATATCATGAAATAGAAATACTTAAGTTCAATTACGTTACGTGCATAGAATAGATAATAAAATACATAATGCACTCCTTGTGAAGCTCAGCTACCATCTTTCATTGTGCCTGAATTCGCATTGTATAAGATCTCAGCCAAAATAGTATCTGTCATTAACTATTTGCACATAAGAGCAGAGTATGTAACAGAAGAGCTTCAGATCAGGAAATCTTTGACTTCAATGTAAGGAAACTAGTTTAAAATATAGCACACCCTAAATTAAAAGTTGTTATTTTCACAATCCAGAACTTTAAAGCAATAATCAAAGCTGGTAAGCAAAACAATCTAGTGGCAAGCCTTTGATATAAGATAGAAAAATACATTGATCGCTCCGTTACAGGCAGAGTCACATAAACATCCCAGCCTTAGGAATATTATCGAAACAAACAGACTATATTTCAAAGCAAAAATTTGCTTTTACTAGAGGGTTAAAAATAATTACCTCGTTTTCATGAGCTCTCTTCTTTCGATCCTCTTGAAAATCTCTTGTTCTCTCTCCTTTTCGGACAAACCTGCGAGTCTAGATCTGTCTTCGCTGTCGCCCATCAGGTTTTCATCGTACCTGTCAAAAAAAGATGTATCATTTAAAATACATTATGTTACATGAATAAACACAAACTGTCTAGCAATGACCATTGATTGTATGAGATTTTATACTACTGCGAAGTCCAATCTTAAAGACGACGAGCCCTGTAATCTCAGTGTTTGATATGAGCACGCACAATCAGGTATTGCAGTCTCAAAAGCTACAATCCTAAAATGTGTAAACTAAAAGAAAAATGAAAGATGATTATTTGAATGAATGAAATGTTATTATTCGTGCTGAATATGTATGTTCGCCCCATCATGTCTTCAAGGCAATTTGTTTGTTGAAGACCTGTCTTGTTTGTGACATGTCTTCGAACTCAATTGAAATTGATTTTTCTTTTACAACTCAAATATTGAAGTTTTATCTACTAAAACTTTTGTTGATTCCAGCAATTTCCAAGATCTAGGTAACCTCTACCAGGGGGGTCGCCAACTTATACGATCAACTAAAAAAATATTCATTTTTGCTTAGGTTTTGGATTGTATGGGAGGTTGCGGATCACATTGTTTTTTGAAAAGGGGTCGCCACCCGAAAAAGGTTGGGAACTTGTGCTTTACCTGATGTACACGAACAGTAAATTTTGCATCTCAAACAAAATATACCAAGAATTTTTTTTACTTTCAATACTATTCAGGTTGCGAGTATAACAGCACAATTTTTTTTTACCCGTCATTGAATTCAGAATCATCCGTATCGAATCCGCTGCTTTCTGACAGGCTGCCGGCCGAGCGCCTCCTGTTGGGAGACGCTTTCTTCTTGTTGTCTTCTTCGTCAGATGAATTGGAAGAGACTTCACCTACAAAAAAATGAATTCTTTTAATCGTTACATTAGAAATTTCAAGCTACACAAAATGCTTCCATCAAAAATCTCTGCTTACCTTCTTCAGGCTCGGAATTTGTGTCTTTGTCTTTGAGGTTTCTGGAAGACTTTTGACCGCCAGAGCCAGTACTGTCGGTGGATTTCTTTCGAGGGATTTTATTTGATTTTGTTGTACCTGCAAGCATAGCAAAAAAACATAAATAGATATATATATATTTTGAATTGTTACAACTTTGTATGATTTCCACATGTTTCATCACTAACAACCTGGGTTTCGCCTTTCGGCATCTTCGGGCAATCTATAACACGGATGCAACAAAACTGAACTGACTTGTAACAATTCAAATTTGATATTGAAATTCAATCAAGCACCTTCAGTCGATATCATAAAGTATATATATCATCATCATCATCATCATCAGCCGAGGTCGATCCACTGCTGGACGAAGGCCTCCCCATGCTTTTTTTTTTCCAGAGGGGTTATTCGGACATAGCAACACCACGCTGCCCAGGCGGGTTGGTGTTCGGTTTTCTGTCTGGGTTTTCCTTCCCATAGCCATATAAAAAATTTAAATATTGAATTTCGTTATATAGCAAAAAAAATTGACATATTTGTCATAAATCATGTAATATAGCACGATTAAGTAAACAATTTCCTTTTTGCAAGAAACCAGCAAACATAAACAACGAAGAATGATGCAAAATGATAAATAGTGCATTATATTTGTCCTTTATTGAATATTATAAGTTTTCAGGGATATTAGAGCTCACTCAAACGTAATATCATAATGACTTACTCTCGTTGTTGCTTTCAACGTGATCTGAATGGCTATTGGAGACAGTTGAGGCTTTCCGAACAGGTCGCTTCCCCCTCTTTGGAGGACCTTTGTCCTCCGATCGCTTATCATCTTCGTCGTCATCGTCATGGTTATCACTGCCAGAGCTGCTGTCTGATCCACTCCTCTGCCTGTCTGCTTCAGATCCCGACGAGACACTCCGTCGTGAAGGTTTCTTAGCAGTCGGTTTGGACTTTTTATTCTTGTCGGTCGGAGAACGCCCCCAGTCTGAATCGCTGTCAGATCCTGATGAATCGTCTGCTTGCCGATTCTGAGCAGGTGAACTTTCATTACTGCTCTTCTTCTTCTTCTTTTTGGCCAGGTTCAAAAATTGCTGGAATGAAAGGATAGATATATTATTTAGGTTTAACGTTTCCAGGAGAAACTAATTTATTTTAACCGTGCTGTGAGGAGTGAGTTTTTTTAAATAACATTTTTTTTTAATCAAATCATTGTTTTTAGGGTTTTAATGCGCTATGTGTCAATGCATATATTCCAAGGAATAACACGCAATTGACACTTGAATATATTATCACAATAATTCTCCTTTAGGAAAAAATCACACTGATTTACTAGTACGTCCATACTCCTGGAAAGGTCAATTATAATGACTTTTGTGGCAGCCAACATCGCAATATTTGTCAAGTTCTTGATAGTTTAATAGAAAATAGCCACGCCCACTGGACACCATCAGCAGTGTACAAGTTATAAGCCAACCGAAGACAAAGTAATACATGAGAGATAAATAAAAAAAAATGCATATTTTCTTACATACAACATTTTTATTAATGATAACACCAATGATAATGTACGATTTTGTTCTTTTTTAACTATAAAAATAAATTTAGTTTTCATTAAATATAGTATCCCTTAAATTACATGGCCTTCCTAAGATATTTCGATACAGTTTCAATGTGTGAACATGAATAGAACAATAAAGTCCTGCTGTAACTTTAAACAGTCATGCACATTAAAACAGGTAAAGATTTCACCATCGGGTGACGGTGGAATCATAGATCATAACATGACAATGCTGGATTCAAAAATTGATACAACTTATTTTTGCAGAGAAAACAAAACCATTCAAAAAATTGATGGACTGTAATCAAATACAAAAATTAGCATTATTAGTATTAGTACAGTTGACATTTTCGTATTTTTAGGTAATTTGCAACTTCCTTTATTTTAGTTGACACTTGAAAATATAAGGCAGCCACAGTATCAAAACTTTTGAATGAGAAATATTTTTTGTTCTGAAATATAGCCTACACTAATGTCATAATAATCACTATAAGTTTAGTTAGGAACAACACTAGAAATGTGGCACGCAATATTTGAGACAATACTGGAGTTGTTTGAAAAACTCTTTTTTTTATTTATTAAGAATCGAACATGCATACATATTTACCTTGTGTTATGAACTGATACATTTTTGTTTTTACATAACCTGAAAATCATGTTTGGCAACGTTTCAAATAAAGAATCGCAGTTGCTCGAAAACAACAACAGATTATAGAATGTCAGGCAATAATAGATGTTCTAATTTCAAACATTCAACACGCCGAAATGATGCCGTTTTCTCACAACTCTGGAGATGGTTGTAATTTAAGCGGCAAATAAACTGCGAAACGTTTGAATCAGATTATATTGCGCGTGATAATATTAAACTGGCTTCGTTCAAAATGACTTCGGGTTGTTAAAGAATTACATATCGTAAGGCATAATAGTGTATTACGTCGGGGAAATCACTAGATACGACCATGACACAACGTTCTAACCTTCGTGAAGAAAACATGGCGAATAATTAGATTTTCTTACCGCGTCTAGATCAGAGCATTCGCTGCTGGAGTCCAAGTCGACCAGAGTCTTCCTCTTCGCCATTGCGACGCTGATAATATTAATTCACAGTAAGGGTAAGGAAGTGCTAAGGAAGAATGAAATCACTCAACAATCTATAGCGAAATTTTATTGTTCAGATGCTTGCCCTACGTCGCTCCACTTTGTCTATTATATCAATGATGCGGTCCATAGAGAAATTCCACTATTTTCTACTTTCCTTCGATTTATTTAAATCTACTATTTTTTAACCACAACATAAATAAATGAATGTTTCACAAACTTTTTTATTTCAAATAACCTTATTTTCTTTGATTCTGAAATAGGTAATTTTTTTTGTGTAAGAATAATTCATGTTTTTGTGCATTTTTTTTTTAAATATACAAATATTAAATATATTATGTATTATCCATTTTTTTTTTGTTGACTTGCTACATGAATATGTAAAATAAAACTTAACGGAACGAAATATTCTAGTAAATTAACTATTATATTATATAAAATATTTTAAAGCATAAAATGTATATGTAAAATCAATATAAGCAAATAGACTATATACTTAGCAGGCTGATTATGTTATTGGGGAAATATCAGGTATTATTTTTTATAAATTTCACAATGGAAGGTTTGTTTTGACAGCTGTCATAAAGTTATAAATAGAGGAAGTACTAGTAACATAGTCAAAAATCGTAATAAACTTTAAAATGGACGTAACAAGAAAACTTTCGCTCAGAAGAGTTGAAATATCACTCAATAATTTTAACGACATCGCAATCCCCCATCATGTTGACTTGTTAAAAAAACACAAGGCCAATATACTGAAGGTAAATATTTCTTTGTTGAGTTGAAAATAATCTCGTGTCGTCGATATTTACATTATCGCGTCTCTATTCATGATGATCTGCGCACTATTTTTTTAAAGAAACTTTCCATTTATCCGTTTATTGACTTATATTGCTACTGAAAATTTATTTTTAAGAAAATCTTTCAAATCACATTTTTTTCGACTTTCAAAACACATGCTGTTTGATTTTTTTTAGCAAAACATTTTTTCAATTGTGTGTCGTATTAGACATTTTTATAATGATTAGGAAAATATAATGCCTTTTCATCTAGAATTGACAGGCTTGTTATAATATGGAGTATTTAAAAAGTGAATGCACGTATATTTGTTAATTGTTATGTTGAATTAGAATTAGACTCCAAGAATCAACAGCCTAGCACATTATCTGTTTTTTTATGTATAAAACAAAATTATATTTTTCATTAAAATTATTTCAGTTATATATTTAGCTAGCTTGTAACATTAGATTCAATATTTTTTGTAATTCCTCTTGCATAAAAATGATGTTTATTAACTGTCAGTTCTATTGAATCCTAGTGATAGAATGCCCGAAGATGCCAGAAGGCGAAACCCATATTATGAGTGAAAAAAATTTGGAATTGTACTTAGTTTCAACAATTTGAATTTTATATTGAAATTTCACCACCTTCGGT
Source organism: Himalopsyche japonica (assembly GCA_028555115.1). Lineage (NCBI taxonomy): Eukaryota > Metazoa > Arthropoda > Insecta > Trichoptera > Rhyacophilidae > Himalopsyche > Himalopsyche japonica. The sequence continues at coordinate 1,962,622 of JAHFWJ010000416.1, read as the reverse complement.
TATATTTCTCAACAAAAACGGTTAACAATCTTATATCATTTACTATCAATACTCTGCAATCTGCTGTCTCAACATTTGAGACGTTAGCGGTCAGAAGGTTAACTTGAATCTATTGACGGTTTTAGTATATTTTTTTCTGCGCATAATTATACAAAAATCCAAAAAATATTCAATTACAAATTTATTCATCTGGTGAAATTTTCATGTCTTAATGATTTTCTTAAAACATAATATCTAGCCAACTTCATGGAATAGTTGGGAGAGGTTATTTATCTAAAATATTACAAAGTTAGGTTTTTAATTTACAAAGATGGTTTAGCGCTATTAGAATTCGTGCAAGTTATTATCTGGTAATCAGTAATGCCCAGTGTTGTTGGGATCTTATTTTATTTGAAAATGTTAAATTCTGAGCTTGTCTTAAATACATTTGTTTTTTACACAGTTCCAAAGCACTGGTGATTTAGACCGAATCAAAAATGAACAAATTAATGCAACAAGAATTATAATCCAACTGAAACATCTCTTGGAGGAAATGGAGGTCCTCAGGCAGCAAGTTGTGGAGAAAGATGTGCAAAAGTTTGACAAGATGACTGAAAAATCTAGAAAGTTCACCATGAAAGCTATTCAAGAATACATAGGTATAAAATATTTTATCTTTGTTTGATATGCAGTATTGAAACTTATTTTTGATTCCATTTCATGCAAAGTCTATCTATTTTTCTGCAAATGTGCATTTTTATAGAGTGCCGGGTATTTGTTTGAATCACCTATTTGTAGGTGACTTGAAATGCAAATTTAATTGTATTTTAAATGTAAATAGAAATGTGTTAAATTTGACATGAGTTTTGATTCTTTAAGAAGCGTCTTCAGAATTGTAAGGTTATAGGTAAACAGTTTTGTAAGATTATACACTACCACTACAAAATAGGCATTGAATCTAAATTTCAACTTTAAATTAAAGTAATGAATTACTTAACGATACAGTTTGTATGAAGATTATTTTCAAAGAAACGAAACATGTGTTACATCTAGTTACACATCAACCGAAATAACAGAGTTGAATTTGTTGAGTTGACAATGCTACCACTGGATTCATGTATATTCATATTTAAATATGAACTTATATCTCTCCTGCTCAGTTATATTTTAATAACCTATGTGGTGCGTAAACGTAAATCTTATAAATTGTAAATGGCAAGATTGCTCTCAAAGCCAGCCATTAAGATCAACCAAGTGTGTTATAAGTCATGTAATATTTTATACCTACTGTGACATGTCTTGGGATCATGGTTTAGTACTTTTACATGACAAATTGTGTATTATTATTGACTTTATATTGATTTTAAATGAAGCTTCGTTTGACAAATTAAACGTGTTGCCTCTTCAGGGTTGGCACATGTTTTCATTTACTCTTTAAATATTTTAGGGTTTATGTTAATCCCCTGATGGCTTTAATTGTTATGCATATTTGGGGTGGCATATTTTATTATTTTACACAGTCGCGCGTAGAATATCATGTTTTTTGATGTGATAAGAAAATATACACTAAACGTTAAAGATTTTGTTTATTTTATGGGTAATAAATTAACCCTCATCAACATGGAGTGTGTAATCATAATGTACCAAAGATGCATGCTTCTTAAAGCAAGTTTGCTCTTTCTTTGGCATAAGTCTTCTGTTCACAACGAGAGTTGGTCTTTTTTGATTTCTTGAATTTGAGAAACTGGTGAGTGGAGTGGAGGAGGTTGATATAGGCAGCCAAGGTTCATGTAAAGAAAAAGATAATTATTGATACACTATTTTGTTACAGACATGCCTAACTACTCTGAGAATTCCATGTCACCGAGTATTTCCAGTGGATATTCATCTACTGCAACGTCTCTATCTCAAGATCAAGATTCTCAGCACCGTAAATCCGATACAACGCAATATGGCAGTCAGCAATCGTTTACATTACACGTGGATGGCGACCTTCAAACTCAGGAACAAATAACACAGAAAGAATCGTGTCTGCGAAGTTATGAAAAATTACAAGACGAAGTGCAAGAACTGCACGAGCTATTTGTCAAGTTCCAAGAGTTGATAGAAACGCAAAAGGAGAACGTCGATCAGGTTGAGAATAATATTGAAACCGCTGCTGTAAATGTGGAACAGGGAACTAATATTCTAGCTAAAACTGAAAAGCACAGAATTGTCTGGTATCCAATCGCCGGTGCTTTTATCGGATGCTGCATTGCGGGTCCTGTTGGTCTGGTTGCCGGGTTAAAAGTGGGCGGGCTGGCTTTACTCAGCGGAACGGCTTTAGGATTCACAGGCGGTAGATACTTGAAGAAGAAGAAAGAAGAGTCTTATGAACTGACAACAACTAAATTACCTACACTTGAAAAAACGGCCAGTGATAAAAAAGAAGATTGATAATCTAGCGTTGTGTTGCATTCGTTGCTATACCCCCTTTTAATAATCATAATAATTGTCAGTGATGATAATTTTTATACATTTCAAAATTTTAATATCGTATTTTTCTCGATTATAAGACAAATGTTTTGTTTTTCCTATTTTAGTATATATATAGTTTGTAATAATAATAAATCAAAAATTATGGAATGGAGGTGTCAGTTGCTTGGAAGAAAATCTCGGAGACTATATCCAAATTCAAAAAATACTGCATCAGTAATTATTTTTGAAAGCATAAAGAATACAATTTTGTATGTACGAGACTCTGCTGCTGAAAACAAAAGAAATTTAATTTTTATTCTGTTTGTATGGTTTTGTATAAAAAATTATATAGAATATTTTTGTTGCTATATAAAAAAAGGAAGCATCTTATAATCGAGGAAAAACTTTATATTATTTATGGTATAGTTGGTATATTATGTAAAAATCGCTCATAAAATAACTACTTGCATTAATTTATGATATTGACTGAATATGCTTGATAGATTTCAATAGCAATTTTGAATTTGTTGAAACTTTGTACGCTTCCATATGTTTTAATACTAATTACCCTGGTTTTGCCTTTTGACATCTTGCAACAAAACTGATGAAGTTTATTCTAATTTTGTCAGTTCTATCAAATATGTGTGATAGAATGATTTAAGATGTCTTTCGTGATAAAACATGTGGTAGCGTACAAAGTTTCAACAATTCAAAAACTAATTGCATTATTTAGTAATGTTCCTACCAATACAAAAATGGTTATCAATGGGTAATGATAGAAAAAAATACAGCGGAAACCATACATCGATATTGTCAGTGCTGAACCTCCTTGGACCCAACCTGCTATTTTGTAGATTTTTTAAATTTTAACTTCAATTCGATTTGTGGTATGTCTATTTTAAAAACATTTTGGGACTTTTTCGTTTATTCGATGACGTTAAACAGCTGATTACAGTGTCGACTTTTAAAGTATTTAATGTCGCTTCTTGGTAGAAAGACATAATATTTTAAATAATAAAAACACACTTCTAGTATAATACTGTTTTTTTATTATTAAAAAAAAATAATATTTAGTTTGTCGATAATTGATACTGACAAATTATATAAACAATCCCGAATTGATTTTTGAAATATTTTTTATGGCTCAGCAGTACATAGATTAAAGACGGGAAGGTGGTATCACCTACAATACTTTGAGTTCTATCAATACGAAAATACATTCTTAAAGAACGTCGTCTAGTTATATAATTGTGAATATTTTTGTATCAATATTAAAAATGTGTAAAAAAATATGTATATATTTCACCTGTGTTTCAATGAAAGAGATTCTCGAAGAAAGACATCGAAACTGAGATGAATATCATCGGTTGGTGAAAAGTTTCCCACTTCATCATATCCTTAAAGTTTATTTGTGAAATATTTAACTGCTCTGCTAATTTAACCCACTGACTGACTACTAACATCTCAATTTTTGAGACAGCCAATTGCAGCATCTCAATAAATAATACTCATGAAAACTAGTCAAAACTGTTGTGTTCAAGTCAATTTTAGTGTGAATATATATTCTGATTTTTCCTGAAAATCTCCATAATTTACATTAACGCCAACGTTGCCAAATTAATCACTGGAATAGCCGGTGTTGAATATCATTTACGTGGCTCAGTAGGGAACATGTTAATTATAAAACCGCGAGTATCATAGGTGATACCCAGGGTCCGAAAGGTTAAGTTTGTACCAGCGTTAAGATTACTGTTATTTTGTTACAGATTTACGGCATTTTTTTATCTATTAAAAGAATATCTTCTTTCTTCTTAGAAAATTGTATAGTTAAAAAAACAGTTTATTGTCACCTTAAACGACCAGAACATATTTGATGTGATATGATTATAAACTGCTCTCGTGTTGTTAATTTGATGTTAAATTTTGATGTTTTTGAGAATATTGTGTTTACATATTTAATTTACGATATTGACTTAGGGTGTTTGATGAAATTTCAATATAAAATTTGAATTGTTGAAAGAATGTAAACTTCCACAAGTTTTGCTACTTTTGAGTCAGTTTTCACCTTTCAGGATCTTTAGGAATTCAACCAAACAAATGCAATAGAACTAACAGTTAACAGCTATATTAAAATGTAATAATTATTATTAATATATCAGAAAAAAAAATGTTTAGCCCTTTAGACGCCACTATTTTCAACTCTAAATTTTTAAATTAAAATGAAACAATACATATGTGGAAAATAATTGTTTACATTGTTTTTAGTAGCTTTTATCAAAAAGTTTAAAAAAAAAGCAAAAAAAAAAACATTTTTGTTTTTTAATTCTGTCACACAAAAATAAAAAAAATGTGATTTATGACCAAAAAAAAGATAGAATTTTAAATTTGGTTTTTTGGATGGAATCGCACATTTTTAATGATGTATTATAGAGATTTTATATGTAAATGTTTCGACCACTATCACAAATATATATATATATAAGTTTATAAAAATGGTATTGACACAGCCCTGTGACAGTTGTTTTACTCGAATATGAATAACATTAGAATGGTTCAATATTTAAAAATTTCCAAATTCAGATGACTATAGATGTCACTGTTTTAAATTAATAAAAAAATTGCATTCTCGGTGGCGTTTTCATATATGCACGCCATTAATGTCTAAATGGTTAAGTAATTTTATCATTTCTATCGTTAAAATTAGATCAAAAATGTTATGGAATGTTTGCTTTACCCACCGACTGCTAATTGCTTAATTGTTAATTGTTGAGACTGTAGTTTGTTGATACCTGATTTTCAAAAATACACAAGTGTTAGCAGCGACAAAATTAACTCGCACAAGTTAAAATTTAGGTTAAAGTATATCCATATTTGCAATAAAAATCTCACCAGCCGACTGAATCAATGTTAAAAATATTGGGTTTTGGGATATCCTTAACGTGGTTCAGCTGAAATATAAATATGTACACAATGCTTTGAAATTTCAATAATTATTATTGATCGAAGTTCTACTTTATTTTTGTAGTATATGGTAAAAATGATCTGCTTATAGAATATTTAATTTTAATAATGCACTGTCAATCAACATTGTTTTGTGAAATTTTGCTAGATATAAAAGTTATGTAATAGGAAAATATTTATGTTGTATAGCAATATAATTTTAGTTGTAGAATAATAATGGCATAAAATTGGTAACCCTTATCGTTTTTTTTTCTAATTTCCTTTTTTAATTTGGTTTACAATTGAAAAAACTAATATGATTTTAAACTGCATTACCAAAGCGCATAACACTGACACTGAAGAAAGAAAGATTCCTAAAAATATCTTTCATTTCTATATATGACATATATATATATATATGCAAACAAGCGTTTAAACAGTAAACAATTTTATAATCTGACTGTTTTGCTTGAACTATCTTGAATTAGCTATGTTATTAATTTTCTTTTGATAGACCATAATAGAAATAAATCATACATCTGTTACGAGATGTCAATGTTAAAGCATAGATAATCCAATTTTTCAACTGGAATTTTACCTTTTAATTCATAATTTAACCCACTGTAACTAAGCATATCACTGTTGATGTTATTTGAATTTAATATTTCTACAAATATATGATAAAAAAAAATCCTTTCTGAAAATTCTGGCTTTTTTTTTTTTTATTCTAAAAATGGTTGTGAGTTGCCTGCCTAGCAGCCAGGTCCTATTACTTCAATAAGAAAGTTTTTCCAAAAAATTCGCAATGTTATTTTTATGTTGTCTAAACCATAGTTTCTTAACCTTTTTACATCCGCAGACCACCAAAAAGTCAAAAGAAATAAATATTTTTGGGACATTGGAATAAAATAATAAATATTTATATAATTGATTTTTTATTCAGAACATTTAATTTTGCAACACCATATGCTAAAATAATAATATTTAATTATATTAAAACAGATAGTAATAAAAATATATAATTTAAAAATCGTTAATTGTAGTGCATTAAAGATTGACATCCAAACTTCACACCAAATTGACTTCCAGACTTAGAAACTTAACATAATTTTTTTTTATTGTTGAAATATGCAGCAACGTTGTCATTAAAATTCTTAATACTTTCATCTTTCTTTAAACTGTGTATATACACATGAACCAACAGCATTGCATCCTTTAATACGTTGACTGTGGAAGAAACGTCTAGCACTTAAATACATATGTATAACACATCATGTAAAATTTGGCTTGTAGTGAACACTTGGGCGTATAAGTTATCATACAAACTCGAGTTAGCTATTGACATGACAGGTCATAAGTTTTATAGCCCTCTAGGCATTCTTAAAGGAAACTATGGCCAAGTGTATAATCAATATCTCTCCGATATATGTTTATACAAGTTAGTATCGTATTCCGCACTTGTCATGTTAATATTGTCTATTATAAGCAATTGTAACTAACCATCTAATATTTTACACCCTATCTTTTTTACTAGTCATAACCAAACTTAGTTTAAATATTTTAAAATAATTATTGTAGGCGGTAATGGATCATGCACTTGGGAAACCCCAGGTGAAATTTGTAGGCCCTATGTTTAGAATATCCAAAATGCAATGTTATGTATATTACATTCTCTATTTCTGATTTCTTTGAAGTTCTGACTGTTAACGTCTCAATAATTAATTGCTGTGTGTTAATTGTTTAGTAGTCACACAAACATAAGTGAGTGTTAATAGTGTGAAAACTTTTGTGTAAGGGTTAATCTTTGTTTTGAAATATTCCTTGATTCGCTTTATAATCTCTATACATTTAGTTAACACCGATATTACTGTATTCATTTTTGAACTATTTGGTGTTGGGGTAGAAATATCCTATATGCGGTTTAGCAGGGAACGAGTTAAATCATCTTATCACCAATGTTAATGGTGTATCAATGAAAACATAAATTTAATAGCATTGCACATGTTAGTTATTATATAAAAGCAATTGTTGTGATTTTTTATACCATTCATGTCAAATATATATTAGCTTACTGACTGTTAACGTTTCAACTGTTGACATGGTAGATTTCAGAGTGTAACTGTTCAATACTGATTCAATTTTGGTGTAGTTTTTTTGTATTAAAGTCAGGGCTGTGGAGTTAGACTCTTGCTTTTAGTCAATTTCGGAGTCGTGAAAAACGAGTGTCTCTGAATACTTTTTCAATTAGACAATTTTAAAGTATATCTCAATAATCAGTATGCTGGATTGGTTAGTTAATCTTTAATTTAATGCACGTAATTAGGAGAGGTAGGAAAAAACCTGACAAAAATAAACTCTTTTTAGTCAGAGTCATTTTTTTTAACGATTTCATAGCACTGATTTATATACATATGTTATGAACAGACAACGTAAACCATAGGTTACCAACCTGGGGGTCGCCAACTTATACGGTCAACAATTTTTTTTTTCTTTTGAATGCTTTTGTAATGCATGGGGGGGTCGCGGGTCACATGGATTTTATGAAAAGGGTAGCCGCCCGAAAAAGGTTGGGAGCCTATGACGTAAACAATACTACAAAGTATTGTTGATTGAATTGGGATTTACATGGTAGAACTCCATTATAACACGGTGAAAAAACAGCAATGTATTTTAGTTCTACAACAAGTTGGAATTGTGTTTGTGGTCAATGTCAGAGCCGTGTTTTTTTAACGACGTCACAGCCCTGATTAAAATAAATATATATTTATGTATCTATCGATTTGTCCTGATATTTTATAAGTTTTTTAAAACCAATGTTACTATTAATTTTTGAATTCTTAGTGTGGTGTTAGAATATTCTTTACCCGGCTTAGCAGGGAACAGTTGAATATTACAATAGATAAAAATATTTACATCATTTAATATGATCATTTGTTCAGACCCCAAAGATATGTAGGCCCCAAGCGCACACTGTTTTATCTAATAGGATAATCCGCCACTGATTTTAGGCAAAGCACTTGATATATATTATATGTGAAATTTATTACATTAATATTGTTAAAGCTACATATCATTATATATAATATATAGTTAGTCAATACAGTAAGTTCTTGACTTACGGCGAGGTCACCTTGTACATAAGTCAAAACGTTTCGAGTTGACTTTCATATTAAAAATAATTTGAAACCTTAGACTTCAGTGTTTATGTATAATCTATATTTGTGACTCTTGATTTTGAATGAACACTCTGATTGCTAATATCTTAAAAGTTAAGACTGCTGATTGCAGTGTGTTAATACTTGACACCTAAAAATATATTAGAGTAAATAGCGTCAAAACTTTTGATTAAGAGGTGATTTTTTTATTGTAATATAACCTGATTTATCCTGATATTCTCCATAGCTTTGATCAACACCAACATTTCTGAATTAATTCTTGAAATATCTTTTATTTGGCTCAACTGGGAAAGGGTTAATAATGACAACCATAGCATTAAATCTACTAGAATTATACTTCTGAAAATGTTCATCATTTTTACTACTAATATGTAATGTTAACTCCTTTTGTCATTTTCCATGTTTATTTATGACTAGACATCAATAAAATCCGGGCTAATTATGATGTGCAAAGGCGCTTATTGAGCTGCAGGTTGAGAACAACTGTGTTAACTGTCAACTCAGGGTGAAAAGAAATTACGTTTAAATTTATTTACAATAACTCTTTTTCAGTACCATTTTATAATAAAAAATTTTAATCCAAGATAATTGTATTATGCAGAGGCGCTCAGTGGAACACATGTTGTTAACTATCAACTGTTGGTAAAAAGACATTATATTTCAATAAATCATTCCTATATTTATATAATATAATGATCATGACCGGTTTCGCTTATTGTGGGCCTGATCAACAGACAAACAAAACTGGTTATTTGTTTGAATACACATGCGATAAAATCACATGAAATGAACTACTGCCAACACAAATAAGAAAAATCGAAAATCACAAAAGGCAGACCGATTGTCATCCATTAACTGCTTGGGTTTTATTAGTGTCTAGCTACTAACAAACATGGAAATCAGCGACCGAATTTTTTCCTACATGAGAAGGGTTTTTTTTGCTTTCATTACTAATAGACTCTTGATTTTTTATAAAGTATAATTGGAGAATATAGATAAACCACATTTTTCTGATATATGAGTCTAATTGGTGTAGCAAATGTCCTGGAGCATTGCCAAGAATCAATGATATTTTAAAAGCATTGTTAAGTCAAGGTGGCCGTTAGTCGAGAACTAATTTTATATATTTAAAATATAATATTATCAATCGATAACGCTTCCTGCTTATAAATATTGTAGAAGAAACTAATGTCCATATATATTAAAAAGAGAATTTATTAATTATCTCGCTTCATGCACTGTCAAAAATTTACACAAGTTTATATTATTTGTGCTGTAAAAAGGGTTTTTGATTTAAGTTTTGGCGCCCCGGAAAAATGTCAAGTTTCGCCTCCCGGATCTGGGACTGCATTAATATAAACATACACAATTAAGTTTTTCAACTAGATCGTTAACTGTCAAAACTACCAAAATGGCGGCGTGACGTCATATTTATATACTTTTAGTATGTGTTTCAAACTATAAACGAAAATGTGATCTACTTGCCTGTTTTGAATTTGAAAAGCAATGCTTAAGAGAAATAATATTTAAAATGTAATTATATTATGTGATGTTTAGATGGTTTTTTATACATTTTATGGAAAATTTTATAACAAATAAATACGATATCCCAAATAATGCAGTGTTTTATTCCTTGAAGGTCACATGTGTCAATTGTTCGGCGGGAAGTTGTGGAAATAGTGTTTTTTAAAAAAAGAACCAAAGAATCAAATGACTAAATAGGGTTTTACACAAATTATTGTTGATGATATTGTAAACATTAGTATTTCCGAAACCTTTTCCAGTACAATCGACTCTCTCATATTCAACTACTAGCACGCCAGTGAGTTTATTCGCTCATATGCTAACGACTCGCCGGTGCGTCCGCATGTGTATCACGAATACAGACACTTTCTTGGAATTGATTAAATACATCTTAGGTGTTAACTGACACTTCTTGATAAAAAGGGGTGATATTTTAATCTCTTCCACGCTAACGCCCCAACGTATGGGACGGCAATGTGCAAGGCCTGTGCGCGAGCGTCCTAGACGTTGGGACGTGAACATTCAAACGTCGGTAACACAGGCAATCTTTTGCATATAGGACTGATTTTGGTCTTGGTTTTAAAATATCGCCCAATTCGTCCTGATACTACCACCTCCATAAAATTGTCAAAAGTATTAGGTTTAAATGCTTAAAACATCGATTTTTCGAACTCTTCAAATTTATTCCGATCCCGCCAAATCAGTTTGAAACTTCGTGCTAAACTCGCATCTAACTTCGCACTGAACTTAGCACCAATCTCGCGGCATTGCAATGTGACACTCTATGACACTTGACTAATGGCACTTGTTCATTTGAGTTTGATAGGTTGCCTCGTTACGTCACGGTAATGACAATGCACGAGTTGGTTATTTGTTAAGGATATATTTGTTAATGTGGTTGTGGCAACATAGGACATTTTTTTGTATTTTTTAATGTTGTGAAACATTCCTCATGCATCTAGCTTCCATAAAAGCCAAGCCAATTATTTTTTATTGGTGTATTTATAGCTCTATAAGGAAAGAGAACATTTTGAAAAATAGCGACGCGGACAGATTTTGTTTATATGAAAAACTGTCGCGCCGATCGGGTTAAATTATAAAACACATATTTAGGACCAATACATTTTTAGCGCTTGTCGCGAGCACAACCGAGTTGAGTGAAACCGGTCCCGATAAAACATATCGTAGAAATAACTACTAAAAATGTTTTTATTATTTTAAAAAAATGATGAACTATTGATTACAGCACACTCTCCGCCCTTTTAAATTTTCAATTACCAATTGATGTTTGCGATTAGCGAAACCGGTCCTGATTACTATATCATAAATTTGCGAAGGAAATACAAACATTTGTACTATATTAATTAAAATAAAATACTTTATCACAAAGAAATGACAATAAACAAATATTTTTATTTTATAAAGGGGGCATAATCGTTTTAGGCCGAGAGCGGTTTTCCCCAAAGAACCTCCATAGATTTATCGTTACAAATCTTAATAATCTAAAATACACATTTTCGGCATCCAAAAATGACTTTCCTTTCGTATTGCATTATATTATATATGCATATGTGTATTTTTATGGGTTTGCATGCATACATATGCGTATGTGATTATAGTATATAGTGATGTAAATATAATATAATTATAATGCGTGTGTGTCCACGTGAACCGGATTCACCGTGGATTGCTCAGCTCTGCAGCGACTACATTGTTGTACAATATAGTAGTCGCTAAGATTATAGTATTAAGATATAATTCTTCTTATATATTGAAACATGTGTTATCTATGATTTCAATAAAGGCAGTTAATAATGCTCGTGACAAAACGAAACCGGTCATGATTTGATAATATAAAATTCTAAAAAAAATCTTTAGATCGTTTTCAGGGTTCTGTTAATTAAAAAACAACATTCATTCCTTGTACATCTATTATTATCTATTAAATTATTTTTAAAAATATTCCTTTATTTAATGTTGATTTCACATTCCAGATAATAAAACTAAATCTATTTTTCTTAACATAGTAACAAAATCAGCAACCAAACAATGATAACCTGAAGTTACACTGCACATGCGTATAGAAAGTGTGCATGTTTGTATATATATTTACTGGTTATACTGAAGCTAATATCCCAGTATTTCGGCTGTTTTTGAATACCAAAATATAAGAAAAAATAAATTTTAATTCATTGAAATTGAAATGTAAATATGTATTAAAAAGCATAAACGAGTGTAGACTTGTGTTGTTATTTAAATATAATGCTCAAAAAATAATAGAACGAAGATAATTGTCTATTGACAGCGGTGTATATGGCGTATCGCCGTAAAGTATGATTAAAAAATAATTATTGATCGATTTCAATCAAACTTCATGTCCATATAACAAACCAAAAACGCTGCTTCGATTTCGTTTATAATAAAAACGAAATAAAAGCATTACGCTGTGAGGTGGTGTGTAAACATTTTTGTTTAAAGGTGGGCTAGATAATAAATCTCGATTTAATAAAAAGGCGCGTCGGATTTAAATTCCCAGATCTTATCGACCGTTTGAGAAATGCTTATTACTATAGTCCGACTGTGCACAGATGCCATATCGACTTGTAAATAAAATTAAATGAGTGTTTTTTAAAACTGCTTTATTCGGATCGATGGAATAGCTATTTTATATCCCAAAAGATAATTATTTCGTTTATAGTAAGACAATCGACATGCCTGATATTAAATTTGAATTGTCGAAACATTGTACGATTCCACATGCTATATCGCCAACGACCCAAGATTCACCTTTTAACATCATCAGGCATTCTATCATACGGATGCAATATAACTGCCACAAAATAAAAAGCTAGCATCAGTTATATAGCAAAGGAGTTCATTTCAAAGGAAAAACACAGACCGTATATTCTAGGATCCGAACAAACAACTGAAACAACTATCAATAATCTCACTCAATTGCCAACAAATTTTCAATAATTCAAATTTAATTTATGATATCAACTGAAGTTGCTTGATTAAATCTCAATGTAAAACCAAAAATAGGGTAGTTCAGTTGCATCCGTGTGATAGAATGTCCAAGCCAGTAGAATCGAACAAAGTTTCAACAACTCAAATTTGATATTAAGATTACATCAAGCACTTTCAGTCGGTATCATAAGTTAATACGTAATTATATTGCTTTTTCAATACTGTGGAACGCTTTATAGAGACTGATACAATTACACCCCGATCTGACGTTACAAATTTCATAGTTTTCCCGCACGTCTCGTTCATTTTATCAAGTCTCGGCCATGAATCCATAAGAACAATGTTAAATAGTCCCTCAAATAGTCATTTTTCGATTTATCGTCGAAATATTTTGATAAAGGAAAGGCAGGAAAAAAACAGACAGCATTTAACTTTTTTTCAGTTAGAGTCGTGAGTTTTAGTGATTTTTATTAAACAATAACCCAGCGTAATGTCGCGCGAAACACCATCGTTGTTAGTTAGGATATAGATGTTGTTATTAATTAAAAATAAGTAAATTGAAAGTGTGCCCAGTGAATATTTTTTTTTATATAAAATTTAATGCGTTTTCCTTACAAAATAAAAGAATATGGAACTCTAATGTAATAAAACAAAATGATTTTTGAAACGACCACGTTACACGAGTCGAACTCGAATATCCTTTAACGCAATGGGCGGGGTCATCGGCAATATATTAACACCTGGCTATTGAGCTTCGAGTTGTGAATTCAAAAGGGAATAAATTACATTTAATTGCATGCCTGAGTGAAAATTAAAAGTGTTAACATGATTTAATAACAGTAGGTACACGAGACAACACATACCTGCCTGCGTAGTATAATTCAGGGCTGTGGACTCCGATGTTGACCATAGACACGACTCCCAGCTCCGAAATTGACCAACAATACGTCTCCGACTAAAAAAAGTTTAAAAAGGTTCAGTTAAATCAAGTTTTTTTGCTGCCTTTCCTATAGATGTGCATTAAATTTAAGTTCAACTAACAATTAATTGAATTGACATTTACTTGGTAGAACTCCATTTCAATAAAGGCCGCAAGATGACGGCTTAGGAACAGGTGGAAATCAGCAGATAAACAATTGTCACACGAAATTTTAAGCGAAACAAATATAAGTATTTTACCGCTCCTCAGACAATTGCGAAGGGCTAATGCATTTCTATGATAAATCATTTTCGGGTAATGTTTAAGCTTTTTCAAAGTGCCGCCTGTTTGTTGTTTATTTAAATTTGGTTTTTTTTTGATAAAATGATATAAGCTACGTTGTGAAAAAAAAGAGAAGTTGTATTGCGTACCTTTTCTACACAGCTATATATAGATAAGCAAATGTACATTTAAATATAGTTTTGACGATAACGTGAGCCGAAATAACGATCGACTATATCTTACAATTATTGTAGCACTAAAATACGTTGCTATTTTTTCACCGTATTATCAACTAACAATCTAGAAAATTGTCCATTGCGATATTTTCCAAAATCTTTTAGTCGATAAGGTAGACGGTATCGCTCGTTATTCACGACTCTGACTTCAGCGTCGACCAAAAACATGAATCCGACTCCAATATTGAACAACAATACGACTCTGGCTAAAAAAAAATTCCTATCTTTCCTTTTTATGTGCATTAAATTAAAGATCAACCAACCAATCCTGAAAATAGCCAATTTTTTTTCATATACGTTCAAAGTTTCTCTAATTGATATTATTCTTAAATAGTTGTGCTTCTACTCAAATTAGAATTAAGAATTTTAAGTGCGAAAAATAACCGTTCTACGGATAGTTGGGTTAGCGGCAATGCTGCAACGGTCAATGCTAAATCTTTTATGATGTTTGGAGACCACTGTATTGCCATTTCAACATTTAAATTATAGGATAGGCTGATTTTTTCTACTATTTTCAATTCGAAATAAAATTCATTTTAAAATTTTGAAATAGAGCCTCTTTTGTCTACTATATACTCAAACGACGACGACTTATTTCCTCTTGTCCATAGAGATATTTTTCAAAATCACCTAATCAAAATATAGTCGGAGTAGCTCGTTTGTCACAACTCCAACTCTGCAGCCGTGGTATAATTTCTAAGCCTATATATATTATATATTTGTTACGGTGAAAGTATAATACATTTCAAGTGAAAATATGATTTACCTATTCAAGTAGCGAATACACACTTAACCTGCCAACTTAGCCGCAATGTTGTCTATGGTTTCGATGATACAATAATGTGATAAAATATATTTTCACGCGTAGAAGTTTGTTTCGACTGATGATAATACAATTTATTATTTCGACTGAGAGAACTTGAAGGAATTCGAAAATCAAATTTGAATCGTATAGGCAATGTCTAATTTTACAAGCGTTGTCATTCACAGCCACGGTTTCGCCTTTCGTCATTTACGTGCGTAGCCTACTGATTGAACAGTTATGTAATGCATGAAAAGGAAGGGAGGGTATATTTTTACAAACTTAATATGTAAACTTAATTAATTTTACAATATAGACTGAGATGTGTGTGATAAAATTTAAAAATCTATTTTGAATCGTTTTACATATGTACAATTCCAAAACTTTTGTCATTCACGATCTGGGTTTCGCTTTTCGGCACCTTCAAATATTTTATGACACGAATGCAATATAACTGACAGTCAGTAAACAGTTTGCTTCAATTACATACAAAAAGATTTATGAAAAATATTGACGTTAAAGCCAGGAGCTAAATAGATATTTGAAATAATGTTAATAACTACTGGTTTGATTATAGTGACTTTCAAAATTTTGAAACGACAATTGCATGGGCGAAATAGAAATGGCTGCTATAGTGAAAACTTCTCTCTATAAAGTATTTAGGTTGTAATTTAATTTATGATATCGACCGAATGTGCTTAATGGAATTTCAAATATATAAAAATATCAAATTTGAACTGTTGAAACTTTGGCATCTTCAGGTATTCTATCACACGGGTGCAACAGAACGTAGCGTGTGAAATAAAGTTTTGAGACTATCAACTCTCTCTCGTTGAGATATTTAACTATTGAATTTTCGTATATTTCCATATGTTTCGTCACTCACAACAGTCTGAGTCAGTTCTATTGGATTCGTATGATATACTACATGGGGATGTCGAAAGGCGAAACACGGTAGTGAACGACAAAACTTGTGGAATTATACACGGTTTCAAAAAGTCACATTTGATATTGAAATTCAATCAAGCTTCCTTTGCCGTTATCGTAAATAACACATATTAATACATCATTTATAATATCGACTGAAGGTGCTTGATGAAATTTCAATATCAAAAATGAATGTTAAAACTTTTTACGATTCCAAATGTTTTTTCACTAACGACCTAGGTTTCGTCTTTCAGTTTTTGTATATTCTATCACACGGGTGCAACAGAAAAGTCAGTGTCGAAAGGCGAAACCGAGGTCGTTAGTGACAAATCATGTGGAGTCGTTTTCCCATCTATAAACACTTACTGAATAAGGATTTATTTATATATAAGTATTTTTTAAATAGAATATTTGATGCAATTGTTTCGGTTTGAGTTATTCTCGATTCAATATAGATTGTAAGCAAATATAATCATTGACAATTAGAAGTAAATTTATCTCTTTGCCTTTGGTCCTAAATATATTTACATTTCTCTTGCATATAAGCGATACAAACTGTTTCTGACTGTCACTTATATTGCATTTGTGTGATAAAATTGCTTGAAGATATCAAAAAGCGGAACGCGGCTTGTGATCATAGACAAGTATATTATAGTAGTGAATGACATTTATGTTTACACAGTTTCAACAACTTAAGAATAATATTTTCAAAAAAAGAATGTTAAAATTCACGAACGTCACATCGACTGTTCGTGTCATCTCGCCAACCTAAAGAAGAGGACAATTATCCATAATTCGTGATAAATAATACATTATCCGATTTTTATTGAAATGTATTTTTTTTATTGAGTAAACCGTAACCAAACACGACATTAAGGCAGACGCACACACAACAAAATAAGTGTCCATTCTATTTGTAGGGTATTTATGTAAGTCGCCTGGTAGTGATCTTAAATTATGTGGTGTGTGGGAAATTTATTCGACGGGTTCCTGAGACCACAGGCCAGCCCATCTTCATCATCAGCCTCTAAATTAAAAACAACGCGCAATGCCCGTAGGTAACCAAGACCGGTTAAATAGGATGACCACAGAACAGTTACACAATGATACACATTGCTTATTTATGTGAAACTTTATGTATCGATGTATTTTGTTTGTGGCATATCAAAAATGGACCAACGCTTTCACTTGTTAATATGTCAAACTTAAAAACAGATTCTGCACGCGTCCGTACCTGGGAGCGGTTTTAATGTGTACGATATGCACGTCATCCGAGCTATAATAATATAATATAGCGGTTAATAATATTCCAATAATGGTAAATTGAAAAGTTTATTCCATATTAAATTTAAATTTTTTAAACTTTGTACGATTACAAATGCTTAGCCACTAACGACCTGGGTTTCGCCTTTCGGCATCTTCAGGCATTCTATCACACGGATTCAACAGAACTGAGTTATATTAATTAAAACTTATTTATTGAAATAATCGAATAGTGTTTTAAACACCTTCTCGTGAAATTCTTTACTTTAGAAAATCTCAAGACATTTGAGCAAACTATATATTACACCATTGATTTCTTTGGTTAATAAATAAGATTTAATGTACTCAAACTCACAAAAATAATTGGATAGAAAGATTTATCTACTAAAACCGGTCAACTGGGATAATATTTGAGACGGGACCATAATATTTAGACGATAGATCGAGGAAGTCGACAAACCGGGGAACGGTTGATGCGGGATTATTTGACATTGTTCTTATGAGTGTTTGGCGGGACTATTCATCATCAGAACTGTGCTTAAACGTACATTTACATCTTATAATACTATAAATAATAAAAAAACGATAACAAATTTAAATTGTTAAAACTTTGTACGATTTCACATGCTTTGTTACCAACGACCTAGGTTTCGCCTATCGGCATCTTCAGGCATTCTATCACACGGATGCAACAGAACTAACGTACAAAAAACAGTTAGCATCGATATATACCAAAGGTATTAATTGAAGGAAAATACAGACCCCCAGAGCAAAAACCAAATGGCAGCTAAAACAGATTCAATAATATTGATCTTATAATAATTACACAATTGCCTGTGATAAGTTGTTGTAAAACCCTTTCAAAAAGGACTCATTAACGATACTAATCGTCAATGAAACTAGCACAGGAAATCGGTTTAATTATTTTTAAATCAATCTCTGAACATGTATATTTGTACATTGGTTATCTGAGAAGCGAAAGATGCCTCGTATCACGTAACACATATAGGTAAAAAAGGTTTCTAATACCACTCAATTTATTTAATTTGAATAAGCGTGGTCACCCTATAAAAGGTATAGGGCTGGTGTTAAAAAAAGAGAAATATTCCGTAAGTTTACAAGCTTTATGATTCATAAAATTAATAGACAGTGGGTCTAACAAGACTTTCATGATAGGTGGAACCCCCGCAGTATGTAGCCCAGGGGTGTGCTAAATGGTAATAAATCTATTTTAATTATTATTTCTTTTATTTATGGTCTTCAGCATTTTTATTAATTCTTAGATAATATATTTTTTTGTTTTGCTTAGAAGAAAAAAATTCAAACTAAAATTATCGCGTTGAAAAAGTAAAAAGTGTAAATCCATTTTCTGTACAATATATGTTTATATGCAATTTACGCAATTGAAAGAGGATGCTAGATTGAATTTCAATATCAAATTGGGATTGTTGAAAGTAGTTCATTTACACAAGTTTTGTCATTTACGATAAGGTTTCGCTTTCTGACATCTTCAGGCATTCCTACAAAGTTTCAACAATCCGAATTTAACTATAGAACTAACAATTAACATCGCTTATCACTATATATATCGCTAGGAGTCAAATATATATATTTATGATCTACAATGATCGACTATGATCATAAAATATATTGTGGAAATGTAGTTCAATAATTTAATACCTACTTATTTTAAATAAGTGAATGATTAAATATTAGATGACCATAATTAAAATTAAAATTTCAGCTTGTTGAATTATTAAACCAGTCTTACGTGATGAATAATGTAACCTAAAACTAGCGAGGGAAAACTACACGTTTAATAAAAGAAATGAACTTGATTAATCTATGTTTATTTCCGTTATTTTACATAATTGTTTTAGACTTCCATAAGCGTTAAATGAGTAGTTGTGCAATAGTAAATGTCTATAGATTATCACTTTTAATGTGTTAATTGTCACTTCTTTGTGGAAAGGTACCATATTTTAAGCAATAAAAACACCTTTATTGTACTATTTCGACAATATGTTTTCTGATTTTACAAACCAAGATTTACTTTCATTAACTTCAGGCTTCTTCTAATTCACGGTTGGCCATCCGGAGCAATATCAAATGACTTAACATTGTGTTTTTACAAAATTAACATACACAAAATTGAACATACTATTTTGAATTACAGTTGGCTTTTAGTCGTAAAGTCAATATTTTCTTGTATAATTTCACTTGTATGCATAATATATTACCATTGTAAGTCGTTTACTATGTGTCTATTCTATTGCAACTGTGTAATAGAGTACCTGAAGATATCGAAAGGCGAAACTCATGCGCTGTAGGTAGACAATTTCACCAACTTTTTGATGGAGAGAAATGATATTTTCAATAATAAAAACACATTATTTGTACTATTTCCACAATATATTTTATGATCATGACAATAAAATACATTATGGAAATATTATTAAAAATGTGTATATAGATTAAATAAAGATGCATTGCCTTATGATTTTTTGTTTATAAACCGTAAGAGTTTACAAAAAATCATCATCATCGGCCGGGGTCGATCCACTGCTGGATGAAGGCCTCCCCCTGCTTCCTCCATTCTTCTCGGTCCTTAGTACTTCGCTGCCACGTATTTCCGCCGAACTTGATTAGCTCGTCTGACCACCGGGTCTTAGGGCGGCCCTGTGGACGTTTAACATTTCTTGGGTACCACTGTATGACCGCATTCGAAGCTATTCACCGCCACCCTTGAGAATATATTCAGGAAACTTGACTGGGAGAAGAAAGGTGTGCCAATCAATGGTGAATAGGATGTAGGAACTCGCGAACGAAAGCCAAACTGTAGGTCTGAAGATGAACATAACAAAAACAAAAGTTATGATAAACTGCTTTGCCCAACCAAAGGCTATCCATATAAACAGTCATATATTGATGCACAAAACTTATATAATAGTTTTTATTAAACTGTCGTTTTTCTATTTTTTAATTTGGCAACCTTGATTGTGTAGTGTTAGCAAAGTGACGGCGATCGGTCCGCAGATAAATTCAGCCAGCTAAGTGTTTTTTTTATTTTAATATTATTTTTTACGGTTTTTGTTTTCTTTTCTTTTCCCCATTGCAGTGAAGAGGTGATAATTTACAATAAGACAAAACTGTGCGCGCCACGGGCGGCATTTTTAAGTGTTGGCGTCAGTTTTGGTATGCCATCACCATTATTATCATCAGCATCGACAGGCTCCATCTATCGTGAAGAGTCAAAGGTGTACTAACCAACATCGATTCATATTTATCGGATCATTGTTAATGTGCTTCCTTGCATCTGATACATTGAGAAAATCATTTAACTCGTCCAGTGCCGCCGCCGTGTAAGACGCAATCGGAATATTTTTAGATGCTCTTGCCGCACGATACGCGGTCTTCAGTAACTCACTTCGTATCACACAAGTTTTTTATTCTCTTTCGCACTAAGGCCTCATTTATATCGGATTTAACTCATTCCCTGCTGAGCCGTTTAAAGGATATTCCAACACCTAGACTTCAAAAATTTATTGAGTAATATTGGTTTGAAACAATCTTATTGAGTTTGTCAGAACAAATCAAGCAAATGCATCAACTAAAAATTTGGTGATAACAAAAAGGTTTTAACCATTGTTAATTTTTATGTTTTTGTTGTATCAACTATCAACACAGAAAAATCAGCCGTCTCGACAGCTGAGACGTTAGCAGTTAGAGTATTAAAATTAGATGATTTTTTGACTGTTATTTTATTTCGACTATTTATTCCGCCTATGTTTGCGAAAAAATATAGACAGTGAATGAGTTAGTTGAAGGCCAAACAACGAGCTATTAATCTACTAGTTGTCAACATATGATATATAATAGTTATTTTAAATATGCGCATGCGCGGATATCGTTTGCGCATGCGCACATAAAAAAAGCGAACTGTCACTCGTAGACGAAATCAAAAAAATTCAATAAATACGGTTAAAGTGAAATTTAATTGTATTAATCCATTAAACATCCTAGAATTTAAATGTAAATTTTAACATTTTTTTTATACTACATACAGCTTACTTTTTAAATTCATTAAGTCGATCAGATTGATTCGAAAACTATCGAATAGCAGAGCCATATGTCAAAATATTTTAAATAACCGCGAATCCTACAGCGCATGCGTCTAAAGACGATCCACATTCGAATACAATGGATAACAATGTGACAGCCTTATTAGCAAATAAGGATCAATAGAAGTCCCGAAAACCGCAGCGACACGGTTTTAAATGAGTTATTTACTATATTTTTTTTTAAATTAAAAATTGTCTATTACCTCAAAAAAACAACAAAAGATTAAATTACACATAAAACAATAATTCAGTGAACGATATCTCACTAATCAAATAAAAAATTGTGGAACTGTACTGAATATTGCTAACAATTGATTGAATATAATATTAAGTATAACTTTATGCATATTTAACGTGACCATACGTCCCGTTTTAAAGTTGCCTATCTGAAATTTAAGTCTTAAGTACCTGAAATACACTGAAATGAATATTTTTTTAATTAATATTAAAACGTATGAAGTACGATTACGCTAAGAGAACGTTAGATAATTCTGATTAGGGCATAAGATGAAATAGTTATCAACTATATACCTTATAAATTCTGTAAACCTAAAATACATCGCTACATTTTCACCGTGTGATAATGGAGTTCTAACAAGTAAATGCCAATTCAATCGATAAATATACTTATGAAATACTATTGCATAAAATAAGACGATGCAATAAATGGTCACGTTATGCATATATCATTGATCGCGAAATTTTTTTATTGCCACTATATAAAAAAATATTTCCCCACCGATCGACCGCAATTGCCCGTATAAAGTAATGGTACCATTACATAATATCTGTGATACTGTGTTTATTTTTATACAAAAAAAATCCACTTTTCTTTTGAAACACGTATCAACACAACTACCAACTTGAAGAGACGTCCGTGTTACACACCCAGTCACGTACTCAATAAAAAAGTAAACATGTGTAATCAATAAATAATTAGGCATTAATTAGAGTACCATAAATTTGTCCGGGGATGACGGCCGCTATAAATCTGGAGGTGTCCGAATGACCAACGGCCCCGTCCGAGCGCCCGAAAGGCCGTTTGGTCATATTCATGGGCGGGTGTTCGACGCCTGCAGCGTGAAACTTCTCGGGAGAGTCTTCTACAAGCTGTTTTGCTTTAAAGACAGACCTCCGAGGAGTTGGGTTAACAAGATATTTACGGTGACCACATTTTAGAGTTATTATAAAAATAGATTTTCAGTACTTTTTCAAGAACATATTTTATGACTAAGACCGATTTCGTTGACGGGTTACTTTTATAAAACAACTTAGCATAAACGATAAGTATATTCCTTGAAAAACGTAGAATTGGGGTTTCACTGTTATATAGTAGAGAGATATTTTAATTCAGAGTCGTGGAGTGAAAAAAACACTACTCCGACATTGACCAAAATCACGACCGTGACATTAATCAAAAATCCGACACCGACTAAAAAAGTTAAATTTTTGACATTTACTTGATAGATCTCCATTTTAACAGGGTGAAAAAATTCTAATTTTGTAGAACTACAATACATTGTTATTTTTTCACCGTGTTAAGATTAATTTTGTCAGTTGCTTTTTTGCTTCCTTTTCTATTTATGTGCACTTAATTAAAGATTAACTAACCATCTAGCAAATAGCTAAATTTTGCATATTATACATGTGAAAGCTGCAACTTTTTCACTTTCAATTTTTTCTTAAAAATAACATTCCTTCTATCTTTTATGATTTTTGAAGACCACTGTATTGCCATTTTAACATTTAACTTATATGTCCAATAAATTTTTTCCTACTATTTTCAATGCACCGTAAAATTTATTTCTAAATTTTGAAAAAGAGGCTCCGTCTATTATATTGGGACCCAAACAAGAAAGGCTTATTTACTTTTGTTTATTGACCTATTTTTTCGATCAAATCATTTATAGACAGCGAATATACACATAACCTGCAGACGATAATATTGCAATCCTGTCTATGGTTTTTATGAAAGTTCTGATACGAATATAATATCAAAGAGTATGATATAATATATTTTCACGTATATAAAAGTATGTTTCGACTGATGATAATGTAATGTATAATTTCGTTTTAGAGTGCTTGATGGGATGTTAAAATCACTCGTTTTTCACGACTCCGATATCGACTCCACAGTCTTGTTTTATAACCTCACAAATCAATCAACCATAGATCCGAATTGTACGTGGATAATTGTTGTTAAAATTTTAATATTTAGTTGCTTAAGTTTATTTAGTTGTTTAAGGTTGCTTGGCAACATGTCCATAAAACCAGATTTGATATTATTGTATAAAATTGAATAATGCTGTTTTTTAATGCGTGGCCACCCCGTGAAGCAGGTTATTTATCTATTGTATCTGATGTCAAAAAAACAATGTTGGAAGTGATTTACATGCAATGATGGCGTATCAAATTTGTCGAAGACTTTATTTAAACTTTCTTAATATACTTACGTGGCTATTATCAATTTTATTATTTTAGGCTGGTTTTAAATAAATTATAGCTTGTTTTTCATTATTTTTACAATGGTGTTGTGTGCGAATAGCTATTGGTGGTATATTATTGATTATAATCGCCGTAAAACTTAATGATTTTACATTTAACGTGTGTGGGCTTGAAAGAAACAATAAACCGTGCAATATAAACTTGTTATATTGTTTATAATATATCAAATAAAGACAGTTTAAGAAATTACCGTTAACCATCGACAAAATTTCTTTTGAATAAATTAATAAATAAAAATTTACTGATTACAGATAAAATGCTTGCATTTTTTAGCTGTTTAATTTTATATTTATTTAAAAAAGAAACAACGAGATACAATTTTGTCCGTGGATTTTTCGGAATTCATTTCTACGTATATCCGGCAATGTTATCATGTGATAGTCATCACTGTATTAAAAATAGTAATAGATAATTATTACAAATGCAATATTCAATTAAATAACACCACTTTAAAAGTTTTTCTGTCAAAATTGGCAGGCCGAATAGGACAGAATCCTGACGGAATTCGATTTTTGAATTTTTTAATCTCAATGTTGGTAATAGACCTAAATAGTAACATATATTAAAAAGCGGCTTTTAAAAGTTTTACTATAGTATCACAATTGCAGGAATCCGAAAGGATTTCGAATTAAATATTTTGTTATCTACTGTATTGAAAATAGTTTCTAATAATCAATTGAATAGGGTCGCTTAAATTTTTTATGTCAAAACGTTAGGCCAAATATATAGACCAGAATCCTAAAAGCTAATGTTTCAACTGTTGATATACTGAAAGTAGATACGTAAATTTTAACTATTTCATAAAATTATATGATATCGACCGAGGATGCTTGACGGAATTCCAATATATATATTGATTAAATCGGCATTTACTTGGTAGACCTCCATTATAACACATAGCTCTCAACTATATACCTTATAAATTCTGTGGAACTAGAAGAACTAGACTGGAAGTCCTGGTCAGAACCGCTACAGAAATGATTCAACAGTATGTAGGATGCAGTTGCAACAGTAGTTTTCGCATTACTTGATTGAAAAAAACCCTTGTTTATGTTAAATTTTTTCCCTTTTTTTACCGGTCTGCATGTGTAAAAAGGTTGGAAAACACTGACATAAATCACATAAAGAGCATTCCAGCACTGAAAATATCAAACACCATTTCAGTAGTGTTGGTTCATATTATATATGATTTTCATCAAGCACCTTCAGTCGATATTATAAATAATTGTTACGATCATTATTAGGAAAAATAAGGCTATTTCAGAACAAAAATTTACTACGACGCCGTGAAAAAATAACAATTTGTTTTAGTTCTACACAATTTATAAGGCATATATTTATAAATTTTGTAGAACTAAAATACATTACTATTTTTTCACCGTATTATAATGGATATCTGCCAAGTATTTACTTGGAACCTATTCAATCAACAAGCTAAAATTTGAAATAAAATATGGTTTGATATTTTCAAAGAAATAGTTAATTATCAATTTTTAACGTGCGGCTGTTCATTTTATCTCCACTGATAAAATCGTACAACGAGAAAAATATTTAAAAACAAATATTCTCACACTAATAAGGTTTCCTGTGATATTTGCTTTTATATTACGTTAGAAACTGTCACATGACATATAAATTCCACACTAACTATCACTGTCAACAATTGTAACTGTCATTAAATGAAGATGTAAAGATTTTGCGAAAGAATTACATCAATTGACGATCATGCAACAATGCGATGTAATGACAATGGAAGCGATTCGCCATGTTATTTATTTCTTTCCGGGTGACTCTGTTGACCTCAATAGGGTCTCATCTATTCGTTTGAGATCCTTTTCAAATATATCAATCGCTAACAATGCCGTTTTAATTGGGACGAAAGATGGGACAAAAGAAACGATTGACAAATTTGCGGTGTTTCTTCGCAATGGCCCTCCATTATTGCATTTCGATCGAAATGTAGTTTCTTTTATTGTGTTTGTACATTTATTATCTGCGAGAGTGGCGTCAAATCTGCACAGTGCCTGCAATGGGTAATTCAACGACACAATATCGACATTTTGTAACAGACTTTTGACTGATTTCGGCAATGGCGCGACAAAATAAATTTTAAAAATCGAGCACTAGTGTAATTAAATTCATTTCGTTTTTTTTTCATACTTTTTTATAAATTATAATTTTACATAAAACTAAAACGCCTTGTAAGTATGTACTATTAAAATGATAACTGTACACTTCTTGATGGAAAAGCATGATATTTAAAATAATATAAATACATTTTTTAGTTTACTTTTTTAAATATATTTTATGATCAAGACCGGTTTCGCTCATCGCAAGCCTCTGAATATCAGCGAAACCGGACCTGATTATACAATATATTCTGGAAATAGTACTTAACATTGTGTTTTAATATTTCCTAATTTATGATATCGACTAAATGTGCTTGATGGAATTTCAATATCAAATTTAAATTTTTACAACATTGTGCGATTCCACATGTTTTGTCACTAACGACTAGGGTTTCGCCTTTCGGCATCTTCAGGCATTCTATCACACGGATGCAACATAACAGACACACAATAAACAGCTAGCATCGGTTATTTAACAAATGAGTTAATTACAAAGGAAAAACACAGACCGTATATTCCAGGTTCGAAACAAACAACTGAAACAACTATCAATAATATTGAATTGATTATTGACACTCAATTGCCTGTGATAAGTTTTATTAACGTTAAATACTGTTAGTCGGGTTGTTTGATGACAAAACATTTGGAATAGTACAAAGTTTCAACAAATTGAAATTTAGTAACATTGTCATTAGAAAAAGTATGCCTTCAATTTGTATTTAATTTCTACAATTTTACTGTTGGCTTCATCCAAAATATTGCGATGGAATATTTTTGAGTACTGTTTAACAAAAAAAAGTAAAAATGGATGAATTCGGAAATAGCGATTTCATTTCGAGCTCTGGATTTTTTTACCCAATTAGATGTTCTTAAAAGGTTTATACTGTAGGAAAAGTCGTTATTCTTCAACCTATACAACATTGTTGAGAAGTTAAAATAGATATGAATTGAGAATAATGAACTCAAATAAAGATGTTCATAAATGAAGGAATATAAACCATACAATGAAACTGTTCCATCAATTCTTTTTTTTACGAAATGATTCGGTTTGATACTGGATTTTTTATAAAGTAAATTCTCACGGCGAAATAAAATTTCATTATATTATATAACAATCGATGAAGGAAGTTTATATTTATATATTTAAAAAAATTCTAACAATAGGCAAATGAAGACTTATTTATTTTTTGATGGATTCAGCAGTAACTAGCTATATAAAAGCTAATTTTTAATTTATTCTAAATTAATGTTGGTAGCTTTGTGTGTTAATAAATGTGACACATGTTTTGTGCAATTAAGAAGCATTGATTTATGCTAACTCGTTATTCATTAATAAGGTAATCAGTGTATATAATTATTAGCTTGTTCTATTTTGAGCCTTGTAAAGAATATACCAACATTTAATGTTTTCAAAATGTTACTTTGAAAACCCACTTCTTGGTGGAAAGGCGATATGTTTTAAATACCAAGAACACATTTTTAGTACTTAAACTATTCTTATTAGTATTATTTTTTCTACAATATATTTAGACCAGGACCGTTTTCGTTCATCGCTAGCATTATCAACTGATCCACTACAAAATTGCCAACAAGGCTATTTATATAAACTTTTGCGATAACAATTAATAGGTATACAAAACAAAAGGCTTAAGAGCTGAGAAAATAATTAACTTTTTACCTTTCGTTTTGCTTGCAGCAATCAATTGACGTAGGCAATTGTCTAAAAGCTAGTTTTTTGAATTTTATCTCACTGTTGATATACGACTCTATTTCCAAACATTCGACATCTCTATACCCCTTCAATAACTTTTGTAACTGAGTGCCCACCGTCAAAAAAATGCACATTCTAGAAAAACAATCAAAATACATTTTTCCTAATTTTATAAAAAAATCGTATTGAGTTTTTGTAAAAATATAATATTGTAACAATTCAAATTTGAGATGATTATAATTTGGTTCCCTGGATTTTAATTAAAACAGGCACAGCTAAAGCACGGTGCAGGGCGTACCACACTTAGGGAAACAATGGTATAAGATAATGATATACCGCGCCAAAGAGTATAATAATAAAAAAAATACTTAAAAAAATGCTTCTCAAACTTTTCATGGCATGGTCCCTCAAACCTGAAAACGTAATCCACGGCCCCTCTGAAAAGAATAACGTTGAATATGAAAAATTATATAACCCCCTCAGAAAACCTCCGCAATAGAGAAGAACCGTGACAGTGGGCTCATTTATTTAATGATACTCGCGACATTTAGGGGATGATTGTTATTATGTTCTGATTTATATCGAACTGTATATGTAGTTTCCTGTTTTACCAACTGATTCATTGCCGCCATTCGACTTTGGACAATATAAATCCCCAATATAATGTCCACTCCATTTTTAGTGATTGACGATAATAAATCATTTACCATCAGCACGCGCGCTTCGGTGTATGTTTTACGCACAAATAAAAGTTTCATCTTCTCTGCTAGGGATTAGCAAACTTTTTTGAGCCTGAATGCCAAAAAAAAGCTTTTTTTATTTTGCAATATAATATGTCGCGTGCATGTGGCATGGAAATAAAAACAATGCATCAAATTTTTGTGTAACGTCAGATTTTTAATGTGAACAAAGGATTAATGCATCGAAAAATTTAATGAGGTACTTATCAGTGTCAAAATTAAAGAGGACATGAATAAAAAAAAAGTAAAACCCTCGATACTTTATAATAAGTGCGATTTTTGTTGTTGGATGCTAGATGCGATTTTCTTTACAACGAGTTCAAAGTTGTAGCTTTTTATAGTACACAAGAAGTACTTTTTTTATATGTTAGTCTAATGCTTGTGTCTGATTTAGTAAATTTCATTAAAGAAAAAAAATCATTCACAGAAATAAGTCGATAAAAAAATTATTAAAATACTCGTTGCTATTTTTTAAGACAAGAAAAAAATTACGTTTATTTTTTTTCTAATCATAATAAAACATTCAGCAAAATTGTCTCGCGTGCCATAGGTTCGCTATCCCTGTCTTATCGTATTGTTTTTAATGTAAGAATGGCGCATTTTGTTTTGTGACGGTTTTGGATTTGCGTAAGGTATTTTGAAAAATCTACTTTATTAGTTTTCACTGCAATTATTTCTATATATAATAGCTTATTTTGAGATCTAATCAGTCGCGGTATCCAAAAAATTTAACAACCGGTTTTACATCTCTGCCTGCTTGTTCTTTTGTATTAAAATTCTAACAAAATACATTTATGTTATCAATCAAAAAGATCTTTTGTTTTCAATTATTATTTGTCATTATCTATCCGACGGCCAAAAAATGTTTGATTTTTTTTATTATTTAATTTTGCATCTTGAGTCTTGATGATATCAGGAGGTCAAACTATATGATCCTAAGATACTCATCGTTGAGTCTAAGCTCTGACTTACTATTACTTACATAAATTTTACCGTGACCGCATTATGTACATAAGCGGTTATATGAAAATATTTCTTGGCCGCACCCATATGAACTAACTTTTATGAAAAACGTTTTCTTTAAATAATATTTAATATGAAGCTGTTGGTAGCCGCACGGGAACCATTGGTTCAAAGCAGTGTTTCTTAACCTTTTAAATGTGCCGCACCCCTTTGAGTCTGAAAATAACAGGATGGCAACTAAGTAATTGCGGATTTTTTTCAATAGATCTCCGCACATCAATGAAAAATGTGGTTCAATTTTTGAATTGAGAAAACACATTTTTTGCGAAATATATTTTATTAGAGAGTAAGAGAGGGGAAGCGGGCACATCCAAATCTACCTAACTGTTTTCAAACAAAGAAAAAAATGGCCAATGACACCGAAAATTTAAATATCACAAAAATAAACTTTTATTGTCAGAGGCTTCACCCGCACCAACAGAAATACATTCCTGCACCCCAGGTTAAGAGCCACTGGCTTAGACCATTTTACGAACTTTATTACAAACTTTATACACTTTTAACCCTCTAGATACCAATGTCTCAACTGTTGAGATAGCCGATTCCAGTCGATAGTGTTGAGAGATGATACTCTATAACAGTGGTTCTCACGTGAAATTTCACCGTGGCCGCATTATAAACAGTCAGCTGTCCTATGGAAGGCTGTCTTGTGGCCGCACCAAATGTGATAAAAATTGTTTGTATATTTATTTTTTATATAGTTCATTACACTGAATGATCTTTCACAATATACAGTTGTTGGTAAAATCGATGAAATTAATAAAGCAATTGTTGTTAATTCTTTGTATAGATTTGATTAATGGTCAACGTATAACTTCGACCAAAATTTTTGAACAGTTTTATTATAAAAATAGTCCTATACTTAAACTCGACTAAAAGCAGGATCAGTCAGGTTTATTCAATCAATTTAAAAATAATAATAATTTTACAAATTCATTTTTAAAAACGGATGTTTTTAAATATCAATATTTACTATAAACTGTCGGTGACCGTAGCAAAATCCTCTTGTGGCCGCACATAAGAACCACTGCTCTATAATGACTATATAATATACTTTGAATTGTTGAAACTTTGTACAATTCCACATGTTTTTTGAAAGTCGAAATCCGGGTTTCAATAATTCATATTTTGTGTTTAAAATTTACACATCTGTTTAATCACATGTTTATAATAGTTATTATAAAATTTATGTGTTTTTCAGCGGTGCTCAGTGGCGTAGAAATTTTTTAAGGAGGGGCAGTTTTCGAGCCTGAATGAATATTCCAGACAGCTTTCGATGATAAGGCGATAACCGTCAGATGCCTGCGATTTTCCGCCTCGTTATTTATCTCGACGTCGGTTCGGTTTTAGTGTTTCACACGTTCACCTATCCAACGTATCTAATAAGCCTGGCATCAATTATTATCATGGCGAAATTTGAAAATTAAATTAAATTACTATCCATAAAATACTTCGTCGCCTGCAAGCCTGTTATTACTGAGAGTAGATCAGAGGTGGTCAACCATTTGCACAAATATTTATAGAACTAAAAATCTCTGATGTAACCTTTGGGCGAAAATAAAAACAACGAAATCGTCAACTCCTGCAGATGTCACGGGCTCAAGACACATCAGATATACTTTCACTTTGAAGGCATGGGCATGTCTTGTTAAAAAATCTCATCTTAGCCATTTAATCTTAAAAAAGGGGCGCAGCAGAAGCAATTAGCAATCTATTACTAATTTCCCATACATATTTTTCACTACATATTCTCTTCGAAAAAATATTTTTCATTAACGATCTTTCAAGAATAACTCATTAAAAAGATCATTAATGAAAATTATCACAGTGCAATTGTGGTAATTATTATTAGATTAACATTATTAAATTTGTTTTAGCTGCAATTTACTGCTTGCCTTGGGGTAAGTGTTTTCTTGTAATTAATAACTTTAGCATATAGACGATGCTAACTGATTATTTTACGTCAGTTCTGTTGCATCCGTGTGAAAGAATGCTTGAAGATGCCGAAAGGCGAAACCCGGGTCGTTAATGACAAAACATGTGGAATGGAACATGCATGGAAGCACCTCCAGTCGATATCATAAATTATAGAATATAAAAAGATCTTAAATATATCGAACTTTTAAAGCTACCATACTATAGAATTCAAAACGACAAGACGAAACTTTTTTATCGATTTATAAGATCGAAAAAGCTGGAAACTAGCACAAAAGTATGTACCAATACGGTTTTTGTGATTATCTTAATAAAAAAATAATTTTCATTTTTCTAGCCTCGATTCTACGCTTTTCTTCAAATTACGCTTTTTTGGAATGGGGTTTCAACGTGTGCGTTGTTTGCCAATGTGTCGATACAATTTAATATTCAGGGGAAACCGTTAACCGAAAAGATTGCGAACCAATGGAGTAGATTCATAGCGTGGTGAGTGATTCCTTACAAACTACCATCATCATATCATATTTTATCAGCATCACACATCTCGACTGCGAACTCCGCCGATTATAGTACACAACGAAAAGTGGATATTAAATTATAGGAAATGCCGCCATTATGGTTTATGTTGGCAGTGGAAATTGATAAAGGATTATAATTATTGTTTGTACCAGCATCTAGCGAGGAAAGATAATAGAGGACTTCAACAGTTGAGTCCTTAAGTGCCGGGTTGGGTTGATCTCGTATCGTTCGTTGACTGGCAGTCAATACGTTGAAAAACTGTAAATTTGTTTGATTACACATTGAATAAATAATGTTACTCATAGCTACCGGCCTTTATTTTTTTTATTTGCGTGGTCACGGGGTTAAATCAGGGGCGTAGGCACTTCATTGCAGACAAATTGGGAGAGCTAAAAAAATGAAAACAAATTATTACGTTTAATTTTATTTACAATGGAATTTAATGTCCAAGTTTAGTTTGATTGCACGTTGAATAAATAATGTTACACATAGCTACCGGCATTGATTTTTTTTATTTACGTGGTCACGAGGTTAAATCAGGGGCGTAGGTACTTCATTGCAGACAAAATGAGAAAACTCAAAAATAGTACGAAATAGTTTTTTACATTAAATTTTAATTAATTTAAAATATCGACTGACAATGGAATTTAATGTTCAAGTTAAGTTTTATTGCATGTTGAATAAAAAATGTTACACATAACTACCGGTCTTGATTTTTTCATTTTCGTGGTCGCGGGGTTAAATCAGGGGCGTAAGCACCTCAATTCAGATATTAAAATAAAATAATTCAAAAAAAAGTTAACAGCAAATTTTTACATTATATTTAATTTAATTTAAAATATCAACCGACAATGGTATTTAATTTTCAAATTCAAATTCTGTTAAATCATGGCACATTTTCCACAATCGTCGTCCAGAGGGGAGTAAACGTTTCGGATGAAAGGCCAAATTCAGGAATTCAAAATGAGTGACGGACGCAAGAAAAATATTTTTTCAAGTACAGTGGAACCTCGACCAACCGTTCTCGCATAATACGTTTTCCCGGCTGGAACGCTTATTATTATAGTCCCGTCAAACTCCCATAAGAACACTGTTAAATAATCCCGCATTGACCGTTACCCGATTCCCCGATTTCCTCGATAAACCGTCTAAATATTTTGGTCCCATCACAAATATTATCCTGATTGACCGTTTTTATTGCATATTTCTCCGTATCTCGGCAAGCAAGTTTGACACAGCCGAGTGCAGGTGTTATGTGTAGACACGTTGGAATCCGCTGTACATGTTAGACGTAATGCATTGGACGCATGTGCTATTTTTTGCGTTGAAATCCACCACACGCGTATTATTGTTTACGATGCAAATACATTTGCAGTTGTTTAAAATTCATAGTAATAATGATTCCTGTACATACAAACTTTTAGTCACAAGTTTAGTAACAAGTCTTTGTGCCGATTAAAGTGCCAAATAACATAAAGGACTTTTTTAAAAAATAAATTTTATATACAGTATGTACAAGTAACTAATAAATAAATATTTTTTACGATTTTACTCGTTTATTATTATTTGAAGCTTTTCCGCATTTACCGTTATTTTTTCAGGGTCCCTTGGAAAACGTAAAATCGAAGATTCACTGTACTGATTTTTAAGGAGATGAATGAGACTGAAAAACGTTTTTTAACATTGTTTTGAAGAGGTTTTAAAAACTGCTTGTAAATGTTCATGATGTTTGATTCTATAGAGAAAACTCTATACAGTCAAAAATTGTTTGAAAAAGTTTTAAACAAAAAAAAACGTATACAGTCAAAAACAAAAATTGAGGTTCATGATGAATATGTTTGTTCACAAATAAAGGTAGATCTAAAAATATTACTCGCGGGCCGCGGTTTGCTGCCCTACCTGGTCTAATAGAAAAAAAATAATGGCAGTCGCTCGTTTTTCACGACTTTGACTCCGACTCCACAGCTCTGATTTTTACACCATTCCACTCCATTTCCAAAATCAAAAAAAGTTCTACAAAATTTATACGGTACGTATATAGTTGATAGCTTTTTTGGCTTACACCCTCAAATTTTTAAACGAATATTAACATATCTAAATATAACGGTTTTGAAAAAGTACACAATATATCTTCTCTTTTGTTCTTACATCCTAGGTTTTTTTTAATATAAATTTTGTAGAACAAAAATATATTGCTATTTTTTCATTATGTATTAATGGAATTCTTCTGAAAAAATGCCAATTCAATCAATAAAGCATAATAGTGATATCAAATTTGAATTGATTAAAAATCGTACGATTCCACATGTTTTGTCACTAACGACTCGGTATTCGCCTTTCAGCATTTTCAGGCATTCTATGACACTGATCTGTCCGTTCTATTGCATTCATGTGGTTGAATGCCTGAAGATACCGAAAGGTGAAACATATACAAAGTTTCAACAATTCACATTCAAATTTTACGTTGGATTTTCACCTAGTCAGTCAATATCGTAAATTGTTCAGTTAGTCAGTTAATTAGTCAGTTCTGTTGCAACTCTGTGATAGAATGCCTGAAGATGCCGAATGCCGTAAAAATTTTCAACAATTCACATTCAAATTTTCGCCAAGTCGGTCAACGTCGTAAATTATAAAAAATCATGTTAAGAAAATTAAATTAATAGCTGATAAAAAAAATCGTTGAATTCCCACAACGATCTTTGATAGATAGCATACGGAAATTTAATATTCCTGACGCCGTTTGTTAACCGTAATTTCGCTTATATCGGATTGAAAAAAATGTTTTTATTAAAAATTTTAATATGCGTGCAAGTATTGTGTGGTTTTTTTAGTGTTGTTAATAAGATTATATCGATCGATTCAATCATAAATCACACGAAAGAGAGAAGTGGCGGGCGTGTGGTCATCGCTTGTGTCTACATAATGGTGAGCTGTGCCCCCCGGTTCTTCCACGGATGGGTGGCCCACACATCAGTGCCGCGACGCAGACGTTCCGGAAGGGGGTAAAAGTGTCAGGCGGGTCGCAAACACACACAACCTCCAACATCAAAAAAAAAACCACTTAAATTTCCTTAAAAAGGTAAAATAAATATATTTTATATAAATTCTAACACATTTATTTACCGAATTGGCTTTCTTTTAGTACATAGGTTCCCAACCTCGGGATCTCGATGAGTTTTTAGGGGATCGCCAACTTATACGGTCAACTAAAAAAAAAATTGTTGTATGCCTTTGGATTGTATGGGGGAGGGGGTCGCGGGTCACATGGATTTTATGAAATAGGGTCGCCACCCAAAAAGGTTGTGAGCTTATGGCTTAGTATGACTCCATTACAATAAGATATATAGAACCGTCTTTACATTTGCAATCAATAACTCAACTTTTCAATGTCTCAACTGTCACTTCTTGATGGAAAGGTATGATATTTAAAATAATAAAAACATTTTTTTTAAATTAGCACACATTTTTTTAGTACTTATTTCCATAATATATTTTTGACCAGGACGGGTTTCGTTAATCGCGAGCATTGTCAATTGATAACTTTGATAAGATAATACTCGTAATGAACTAAACCGGTTTTGATCATAAAATATATTGTAGAAATAAGTTCTAAATTTGTTTTATAGTTAGAAAAAAGTCTACTTTTTTTGATGGACTCGGCAGTAATTTTATGAAATCTCATTTTCTCATATTCTGAATCAACGTTGATATTTTTTTATTTTATGGTATCGAATGAATGTGATTGTTGGAGTATAAAAATCAAATTTGAATTGTTGAAACTTTGTACGATTTCACTTGTATGATTTGTCACTAACGACCCGGGTTTCTTTATGTAATATTTTTAAATTAATATTGTGACAGATGAATACAACTAACACAAACAAATGTGCATATACAGTGTGACAATTAAATTTAACAAAAACAAGGGTTTTTTTTTAACAAACTATTTCAAAATCTGCTGCTGAATCTTTGCTAATATAATGCATATATATTCTTAGTAGCAGTGTTGTCTTTGACAGTTGTTATAGAGGTCGTTAGTGTCGCATCATACTAACAAGTATCATTATTTAACAATGTACTAAAAATACGCGTAAACATGCAGCCGAAAAAATGTATATTTAATATTTTTGCATGGTAAATTTCTTGAAAATATTCTAGTTGGCGAATATTATTTTATGTAATGGGGTAGTGAGAAACAAAATTCCGTATAGCTTGTAAAAAAATCGCACCTCAAACGTCAAACGTAATGTCAAAAAATCAAGTAATGTGAGCATAGCAAAATAGCTAGAGTAACGTCGAAGGGCGGCACTGGAGAATCGAAAAGTTAAGGCATAGCACAACGAAGTATACAGGTGAGAGAGGACCCTCATTATCCGCACTTAACACTCTCGACGGGCACTCCCCGATAAAATAACGATTTGTTTAGTTGTAAATTAACAGCGGACCGTTTTGTTCACAGGTGAGGCGATCGCAACAGCAAAATGATGGCCTAACTCTTTTCATCGACACTTTTCGACCATTTTACAATCGCCAAACTACGTCGACTTCAAGACACATCCTTACTTATATATGTTATATCAGTATTCCTTAACCAGTGGTCGACGTCTTGAGGCTTGATGAGCTTTCACTTCTTGGTGGACAGGCATATTTTAAATAATAAAAACACATTTTTAGAACTTATTTCCACAATATAATATCAGTACCGGAAAACATGAGCGAACCCAGTCCTGATCATAAAATTAATATTTAATAAAAATAATTTAATTGTGGAAATAGTTAGTAAAAGTTAGTAGTTACGTGTTTATATTATTTTAAATGATAATAATAATTGGCAGAGTAATGCAACACCAAGGAAATTAATAATTACTGTCAAAGGCAGTATTGCAGAATATCCAATATATTAACAGCAGGTTTCGCATTAGCTCGTTGAAAAAATAAATTGTCATTGTCAATTTTTATTTTTTATTATATGTATATTTGTTAGTTATAGTTATTTCCATCTGTCACAATAAAAGATTAAAAAAACATGTTTTTTTCAGTATTAGTTGTCCGCGATTTTTTTCCTGGTCCGCAGTTGTGAAAAGGTTGGGTAACACTGTGTTATATGACAACATTATACAGATTTTTTATCCGAAGTCACTCAGTCGGAGTCTACCTTCAAAATTGTATCATTTGTGCTACCAATAATGTGAGTGATCCAATATTTCTTGGAAGAATTCAGAGTCTGAGTTTCATGATCAAGTAAATACGGTTATTCGTATAAAGCATCGATATCGTTTTACACTTTATCTTTAACACGAATACGAGGTCTCGCAGTAGTTTTACAGCCCTCGTGTAATCAACTGAGGTTGGCATGCACTAAAAAAATATATTCCTACTTTCTTCGTTAGAATTATATGATTTCATGGACATTAATTAAACACTTCAAATCTATTTACTGTCACTTTTTGGGGGAAAGGCATCATAATTAAACAATAGAACATAAATTTCAGTACTATTTTTACGATTTTGTGATATTAACATTTGAAGAAGACGACCGGTTCGCTCTTCATGACAATTATCAAATACAAAACGCGCAAAACGACTCAGTATTTCGCAGCCAACAAATTATTATTAACTACATACCTAACGTTGAGTACGGCATCTGTAGATGAACGAAAATTAGATTTCGAGATCGCTCACGATTCATCCGAAGAACAAAGACACCAAATGCGTTCATCTATAAAAGA
Organism: Himalopsyche japonica; assembly: GCA_028555115.1. Lineage (NCBI taxonomy): Eukaryota > Metazoa > Arthropoda > Insecta > Trichoptera > Rhyacophilidae > Himalopsyche > Himalopsyche japonica. The sequence goes on along the minus strand of JAHFWJ010000416.1, from coordinate 1,924,738 downwards.
TCTCAAGTCTTAATTCCAAAATTCAATTCTATCGATAATTCTTTAGGCATCATTTCTACATTGACACATTGGCCACAGAATGTTTCTATAGATATTGCAGAAAATATATGGATATGGCAGTTATACCCTTCTGCCCGTGTAGTAAAAGTCGATTGCACGCACGTCCATTCGGTTAGTTGATATAAATCTTTCCACAAAGTAGATAATTGATTGGATAGCATGGCCTGCCGTTGTAAAACATTTTTATAAGGTGTTTCAAAACACTGTGTATTTTTTAAATATTTAAAGTATCTTAATCTAGTCCATCCACCAGGCAGTGTCACGTGATCAAGAAATGCGTATCAACATATTTTTATTTTATGACGATTTCATCAAAAAAATACCAATATGTCATAAATATTAATGATTTATTGAATTAGCATTAATATATATTGTAAGACTCCACTGTAACACGGTAATAAAATAGCAATGCATTTTAGTTCTAAAAATATATATTGCGTATAGTTGATAGCTATCTCAACTTACGCCCTCATTAGAACTATGTTTAAACTTACATTTACTTATCATAATACCAGAAATAATAAAAAAACGATAAGAAATTTTAATTGTTAAAACTTTGTACGATTCCACATGTTTTTTAGTAACGACCAGGGTTTCGCCTTTCGGCATCTTCAGGCATTCTACCACACGGATGCAACAGAACTAACGCACAATACAGTAACCATCGTTTATATACCAAAGGTATTAATTATAGGAAAACGCATAACTCAAAGCAAAAGCTAAATGGCAGCTAAAACAAATTTAATAATATTGATCTAATAATAAATAGCATAATTGCCTGTGATAATTCCCATTAACGATTTATCTTATTAATGAGTCATTTTTGAAATGGTTTTATAACAAATAATAATCAACGTCATCAATGTCAAACGATCCTAATACTGGACATGCTTCAAAATTTAACAACGCATGACGACCCACACGGAACTTTTTACAATAAAAAAAAAAGTGACGACGTGTGACAAAGTGTTTATAAACACCCTGTTCTTACTTAACACCGTCCGTTCGCCTTAAACTATTTATCTATAAAAATCATCATTCTTGTTTTCACTTAAACAATAATTTACCTTTTATAAAACAGGCTTTAGTGATTATTATTTTGAGATATTACACCAGGAACGTACCTACACAGTAAATAAAATTTTAGATATGAAATCTCTTTAATAGGTTTTTTAATATGTATGTAGTATGTTGATGCTTCGGTCGTATGTGGTTTTAGGCTAAAATATATGTGTATGCAATATTTATTTATATAGAAGGGGTTTTATTAGTTTTATTTTAATTTGTTAAATGACTGAGGAGAAAATTTCGATCGGCTTATAATTTATTGGAAGGAAAATGCCAGGGTATAAATAATTAGAGGAACAAAAAAACTTTGTTATAGTACGGTTGTAAACCGTTTCGGATTAGTCGGGATTTTTCCGAAATTTAATTTCTCTGACTAAAATCATTACTGAATGTCAAATTATCCCGGAATGACTTGGCGAGGATCCTGAGATTTCAATTCATCTAGACCAGTGGTTATCATGTACGGCCACGGGAAGATTTTGCTGCGGCCACCAACAAACTCTTAATAATATTGACATTGAAAAAAAAGTGTTTTTATAAATGGATTCGTAAGATTATTGCTATTTTAAAATTGATTGAATTTACCAGACTTATCCAGCATTTAGTCGAGTTATTTACTCCAAATAACTGTTGAAATTGAATATAAATATATAAGTTTATCAAATTTAAATTGTAAAAACTTTGTGCGATTCCACGTGTTTTATCACCAACAACCCGAGTTTCGCCTTTCGGCATCTTCAGGCATTCTATCACACGAAAACAACAGAACTGACGTAAAATAAACAGTAAGCATCGTCTATATACCAATGATATTAATTACAGAAATACACTTTTCATTAACGATCTTGTTAATATGTGTTTAACAATGATATTTTTTAGTGAAAGCCATACTCAACAAAAGGTATAATATAGAATACATAATGAAACATTGATAGATTTCAAAAAATGTATTTAGCCACTAATTTGACAGTTTTTGAAGGCCTCTCCTATCACGCCAAAATACGGCTCCTGGTTCCAATGTGTTAAAACACATGCATAGAGATATATGAAATTTATGATATCAACTGAAGGTGCTTGATGAAATTTCAATATCAAATTTGAATTTAGTTGATTAATATTTGCTGAAAAACCCTTGCAAGAATGACTCATTAACAAGATCTTTAATGAAAATTATCACAGGCAATTGTGTTAATTATTATTACAATAGATTAGTATCATTAAATTTGTTTTAGCTACAATTTACTGCTTGCTTTGGGGTGTTTTCCTGTATTCAATAACTTTCGTATATGGACGATGCTGTTTATTTTACGTCAGTTCTGTTGCATTCGTGTGATAGAATGCCTGAAGATGCCGAAAGGCGAAACTCGGGTCGCTAATGACACAACATGTGGAATCGTACAAATGTGTAAAAGTTCAAATTTGATATTCAAATTCCATCAAACATCTTCAGTCGACATCATAAATTATAATTGAATATTTTTTTACTAAATGCAACTGCTATTTAGTGCGGCCAAGAGACATAACCACAGGACGTTTATAACTCACTGGACAGCCTTTGCAACAGAATGAATAACAACATAACGTTGTTGCGCTGCGAAAGAAATATATTTCATAAGATTATCTGTCAATTTTGTCAGTTCTTAAATGATAGGTATTGTTAACCTGTTAATTATAGCTCATTTTTCTATAAATAGCCGTGTTTGTAATTTGTATTGTATTAATTGATAATGATTGCGATGAGCGAAACCGTTTCTGAACATATTGTGGAAATAGTACTTAAAAATCGATTTTTATATTTAAAAATATAAAGATTTTCCACGGAGAAGTGACAGTTGAAACCTCAAAAATTGTAATGTGTGAAAAAACGGTATTTCCACATTTTAAAAGTTTAGGTTTGAACGATATTGTTTGTCAGACATGCATGTAATGTTTGCAACCTGTCCTAATCTTGAAAGATAGCGTACATTTTTTACGTTCGTAATTTTGTTTCCTTACATACAGTTGTTTGTTTCATTACGTTTTCCTGTTCATTAAAACGAAACGCTAACCGATTCCACCGATGCCATCCCTTCAAATTCATTCTAGAAAATTTAACTAGCGGACAAGCAAGTTATAGAATGAACTCAGGATAAACAAAGCCCTAATTATGATTAAATAATTTCAATATATTGACAATTGTTTTTTTATTATTTATTTATTGATATATCCACGTTATTTATATTTGCAAGATTATTGCATTTGCAACGTCAAAATATTCAAACATATGGATGCAACAAAATTGACGCAAAAGAAAAAGTTAGCATCGTCTATATACCAAAGTTATTAATTACAGGTAAACACTTACCCCAAGGCAAGCAGTAAATTGCAGCTAAAACCAATTTAATAATATTAATCTAATAATGTTTAGCACAATTGCCTGTGATAATTTTCAGTAACGATCTTGTTAATATGTGTATAATAAGTATTTTTCTGTAATTAATAACATTGGTATATAGACGATTGTTCTTCCAAAGTATAGAACCAGTCTGCCAATGGTAAGAGCATTAGTAATGTTCAAAAGTATTGCTTCGGATGTTGATGTATTTCATGTGGACGAAAGTGAGTTCAGAGGAATGCTATTTTTTCAGTTAAAGTAGATATTTCATGAGCTTACTTGGTTGACTTTTTGCAATCCTTGTTGATTGTTTTACTGTGTATTTGTTGAATCTCCAATACTTTATATTTAAATATATTAACGTTGCAAAAGCAATGAATTGATAATTTGTAAGTTTTGTACCGTGTAGTTATAAATAAATACCAAATAAATAAATAAATGATAACTGTTTATTTTACTTCAATTCCGTTGCATCCGTGTGATAGAATTACTGAAGATGCCGAAAAGCGAAACGCGTGTCGTTAATGACAAAATATGTGGAGTCGAACAAAGTTGTAACAGTTCAAACCTCTGATTGTGTTCCGGCCCTGTACCCGAGACTGTCTGAATAAGCTGGTAGCTTAGCTTTCTTGATGCCAGTCTACTTCCCATAATAGGTATGCTCGCTAATGGGAATTTAAGGGTAGTATTTTGTGCGATACCATTATATGCTTTCTCATCAAAAAATCAAATAAACTACCCCTTTGCACGCCATCTAAATGAGAATTGAACCGTACCGAGCCACGTCTTGCATAGTCAATAGATTATTTTTAACATGACTTACCTTAGTATACAGCAGTGTTTTTCACGTGAAATTCACTGTGGCTGCATTATTAACATCAGGTATCCTATGGAAATATCTCATGGCCGCACCAAATAGTTTCGATATTCATTTTTTATGTAGTGCATTACACTGAATAATCTTTCAAAATATACAGTTTGACATTGACTTGATTCATGGTCAACGTATAACTTCGACCAAAATTTTTGAACAGTTTTATTTTGTAAACGGTCCTATGCTTTAACTCGATTAAATTCTAGATAAGTCAGGTATATTCAATAAATTTTAAAATAATAATAATTTTACAAACTCATTTGTAAAAACATATTTACAAAAAAAAATGAATATTTAGTATAAACTGCTGGTGACCGCAAATGAGAAGCACTGGTATATAGCCACAACAATACCAGCGTTTTGGAGTTGTTAAAAAAACACAACTCCGACTCCTAATAAAAAAAAAATAATTTCGTCAGGTTCCTTTTCATACCTTTCCTATTTATGTGCATTCAATTAAAGATAAACTATACAAAATTTGAATTGTTACAACTTTGTACGATTCAACATGTTTTGTCACTTACGACCCGGGTGTCGCCTTTCGGCATCTTCAGGCATTATATCACACAGATGCAACAGAACTAGTGTCATGTTTAACGACACGGAATCCGTTAACGCCTAAACTTTACGGATTACTACCTAAAACCCATAAACCTTTAAACTCAATTCGTCCTGTAGTGTCTTATATCAATGCTCCTGTGTATAAACTTTCGAAAAATACCAACACCCTCAGTTCCGATGCATCAGTGTGATAGAATGCTTGAAGATGCCGAAAGGCGAAATCAGAGTCGTTAGTGACAAAACATGTGGAATCGTACAAAGTTGTAACAACTCAAAATAATATTGAAATTCCATCAAGCACCTTCAGTCGATATCATAAAAAAGTTTTAGACTCATAAAAAAATCATATTTAAAACTTTGTATAGCTCAGTTTTTTTTTTTTTTAATATTCTGACGTTTTCGAATTGATCCCAAACTTCGAACATACAATTTTTTCGCAAGAATGTTCAAAATTAATGGTCTGTTTTGAGTAAGAACTGGAATAATTTTCGCCGCTGCTTTGGTTTGATATCATCACAATGATGACGACAGTTCTTGTGTCGTATTTTGAAATTATCTCTATGATTGCAGAAGGCGGTGCCTCTCGAAGCCTCGCCCTTCGGTTCAATTAAGTGGGCAGGTGAGGCGGAAAGACCACAACCTGTTTACCTGCTCCCGCCGCCGTGTTTGGGAGACACTGCCGCTCGGATCTCACCGTGAAAGCGTTGTCAAGCGGCGAACCGTGAACCATAACAGAAAAACACGCAAAATTAACAGCTCAATGGTAAAAATAACGCGATCTTCAACTTCACGATTGCTAGAATATCGTTAGTGAAACTTCAATTCTGCGTTTTTCATTTATTATTTTCTTATCTCTTCATTCATTCATTTTTTAAAGGCTTAGGAAAGTTCCTTAGTAAAGGAACTATAGATCGACCATGTTACTTATGCGCGTGGAAACGTAGCGCTGTGTGCATTTCCGGTCTTACACAAAAGTTAAAAGAGTTCGAAAATTTTAAATTCCCTACTATTCCATAAATACATTTTACATAACATAAAAATATTTAACTACAATATTGGTCAAATGTTCAAAAATACCGTGTCTTCTTACAGGGGTTTCAAATTTAGTTTCATCATTTGTCGCATTTCCGGGCGTACTGTTATAGCGGTCAATCAGTAGTTGTTCCACTTTTATAGTGTCGACTGTCAGTTATTTGTCAAAATGATTTACCACACGATGAAAAAATTGCAATGTACTTTAGTTCTACAGAATTCAAAAGATAAATAGTTGATGGTCATCAGAACTAAGTTTAAACTTACTTCTAGCGGTGTAGACAACCCAAGTAATTCGGCAAATTGTTCATTGAGATATCTTTCAAAATCGTTTGATAAAAACGTAGTCAGAGTCGTTCGTTTTTCACAACTCCGACTACGGCCATAACAGTGCGATTCCACGAGTCCAGTCGTTCTTAAATAAAATTAGCAATGGATAAAATAAACAGGAATACAGAAACATCAAGTCGGTGTTCCGCTGTATCAACGAATTAATAAAATATACTCAAACCAAATATTTATAATTGAGTTCTATCAGGCCTTATTGTGAGTAAATTCCTGTTTTTAGATACTCATAATTTATGTATATAAAATGAACGGCACGAACCACAACAAATAAAGCCCTGATTCGCTTTTGTTGCATAGAAACAAGAGAATATCGATAGATTGTTATCATTAAAACTTGTTGTTTGCCGATTAGAAAACTTAGCTGTTGATAATTGATTAATATAGCACCTGCTGGCTATTATAGAAAATGGGCAATATTATAAAAATTTATCACGCCGTTAAGAGTTGATGGAAAACATCAAATTAAAATGATTTAACGTGACAAAATTTATTTTCAAAATATCCACACCGTGATGTTTGCAACACTTTGCTGGAAGCAACCTGTCAATTATGTTTTATGAATAACGAAACTTTTTTGTTTCTTTTTTATTTAGTGCGGAATTGTAACGTTTTGTATAATAACACAATTCATTCCCACACACTAAATGTAGGGGTACTCAATATGTAAGTAACAATTATAAAAATGCGGTGAAAAAATAGCAAAAAAATAGTAGGAATTTTGGGGATGAAAGCTTAAGCCGAAATAACTATCATATGTAAATCTTATCAATATCACTGTGTTACAGTGGAGTTTTACCAAGTAAATGGCAATTCAGGTAAATAAAAAAAAAATAACTCTCATAAAAGGTATTTTAAAGTAAGAAAATACAACGATTAATTACAATAGTTTTCACATTTTTTCTTATGAAAATAAGGAATGGATTCACTAAAGCGCGTTTATATTGGCTAACAAATAATCCTTTCCTAATGAAACTCTTCAATTCAGTCAACAACCTAATTTTTATGACTAAATGATGAGCTAAAATATACAAAAGACAACAGAAACAGTTTTAATGTAAATTAAAGTTGAGTCTGTTTGGTTTGATACATGTGTTTAGCTGCTCTTAGAAGTATCTTCACACTTATTACACAGAAAGATAAATAGTAAATCAATTTCATAACTTAAACATGAAAGAGTAAGTTTTCCCTTTTTATTTGACATGGAGAGGAGGTTAAATGCAATAAAAACAACAATCAATATAACTAATGATTTAATTATGCGTCAGTTCTATTGCATCCGTGTGACAGGTTGCCTGAAGATGCCGAAAGGCGAAACCCGGTTCGTTAGTGACAAAATATGTGGGATCGTACAAAGTCGTAACAATTCAAGTCAACATAATGTTAATGGTAACAGAAATGATAAAAAGTACTGGAAGGGAAATGGAATAAATCAGACCTGATTATTATATACTATAGTAAAATGTGGAAATAGAACTAAACGAATTCTCTTTTTATTAATATAACCAATTTTCTGCAGACTTAGGTAAACGGTATTCTAAAACCGAATATTTCAAGAATGATTTCAGTAGTGTTGGTTTTAACCAAACTTTGAAAGATTATCAATGAAAACAAAGCTATATTTCAATACAAAAAATAAGCTCTCACACAAACTGTTTACTCTCTTAATTTTTTCAAGAGTCAAACCGTCTCAATAGTTAATACATAAGCAGTCAATGAGTTAAGCATTGCTGTAAACTGACAACGCGCCAAATGTTTTTTCTAATCACAGTTTATTACGATAATTTAGAAAAAACACACTGTATACCTTAGATCATGTTTTAGTCATCTATATTTTGTTTTAATTGAAAACATATTATGAAATATTTGATTATTCTTGACTTGATACCTGCACCGTCTGAATGCCAAGTGTAGCGGTGTTTATTCAGATCGATTCTACATAACAAAACAATAAAGCAAACCAAATATTTGAAGATATAAATCCGGACCCTAAGCACGTTAATTTACTAAGCAGTAGCTATCTAACGTGCAACGGCGATTGTAAAGAAAACACACAAATGGCCAGGGTTTCACCGGTGTCTGTAGATATATACAGTTGCAAATCTTTTATACGAAAAAGCATAATGATAGATATCGGTTAACACGAAATAATACTGCATTTACAATGTTTAACATTAAATCGCGTAATGAGTAACATAATGAGGTCGAAGTCGTGTTAAACGAGCGACTCTGTCTTCTTAATTAAAATTTATTAATTCTTGCGACACGCTTTTTTTATAAATTGCTTTACACGAAAAAAATGTTTTCGTTCCATTTGCAACCTTATGCGACATAAAATTTAATGAGCATTTATGTAAGAAAGTTTTGTCTGGATTATTGCCTGATTAGATTAATTGTTAACTAAATATTCAATTAAATGCCAATAAGATAAATCTCTTTCAATGGAAATATACATCTTTTCGCTGTCCATTAAAGAATCGCTTGAATAAATTAACATGTGTTGCAAATTAAAAATAATTATGAGCAATTAAAGTGTTGTGTTTTTAATACGTTTTCAGATATTATTGCGATTGAAAAATAAAGTGATAGGAGGAGCCTTAATTGTGTAAACTGTCAAATATTATTGAGCAATAATATTGGAATACAATCAAAAACTGTTCTTATATAGAAAAAGGACAATGAATTTCCGTCTCAGTGATACCCAAACCTTTTTGTTTTGCGCGCCTTGATTTTTTCAAAATATAAATATTTGGGAATTTACACGAGAAGAGGTGCGTAATAAAATATGTTAAGATAGTTTTCATTTCACATTAGATTCATTTTCGTTATTTTTATAACAATTTATTCTTCACAAAATATATAATAGTTAAAAAAAAAAATAGGAAATTTTATTATGTAATATTAATAGTAGTTAAGGATAAAAGTTTCAAGTGAGAAAATATTTTTTAGAAAAAAAATATTGAGCAAATTATTACGCATTTTTCTTTATTTTCATAGTATACGTTTTTTGGTACTAATAATTTGTATCACCTCACTAATAACTCACACCCGCTCCTAATGTGAAATATAAAGCTTCACAATTAATCTATGTTTACATAATTTTTATACGAGAATTATTTGCTATTCAGTTCCTCGACCAAACTTTTTTCGAAGAGATAGCTAGCTTACGGCTTCATCACGTGTGAAATCAGCTGTAAGCTTTTGATGTCATACATAACGTGATAATTGTAAACGTAGAGATGAAACGGTCATTTGTCAAATTTAGATTCTCTTATTTAGTAAGAGAAGTAATTGAATTAACTTCTAAAATCTGTCACTTTCTGAGTTGGATATAAAATATTCTCGAAAAAAATATACATAACGCGTTTTGTTTCGTGAACACTTTTTATTGAAGAACTTTTATTAATGAAGGAGTCTAAAATATTTGTGCAACTTTCAGTCTTCCCACCGTTTGAACACAGCTGTACCGTTTCATAAGCTCTGACGTCACTATCGCCCCATTGGTCCAAAGCAGAGACGAGATCGTAAGTGATCAACCATTCAGAGCTCAGTATAAAACCAGGGTTTGCCCTGCGAGCATGCTCGGTATACCGCGGTCTCCCTAAGAGAATTTGGGATATTTGAAAAATGATATTATTAACCCTTGTAAAACTGTTATATGGATAAAGTGCAATAAACAGATTTGAAAGTAAAGTTCGTGATATATAATTAACTTTGAGTTATACGGTGAATGTTTGTGAAATTTATGAGAATGTGAATTTCGTTAATGGATCTTGTGTGTAGGTTTTTATTTTAAATAGTTTATTTTTGTAATTTGCGTAATGGCTTTTAATGACCAACCCAATAGAGATGAATTTTAGATGAATTGGTTCTGAATGAATATACATTCATTTCTAAATTTTCCCTTGATAAAAAGAAATAAAGTTATACATTGTTTTGTCAACAAATTACAAAAATATTTTAGCCAAGACTTGGGCTAGATTTATTTTGTAAGCTGATAATATAAATATTCTTAAATCCGTTCCCTTCTGAGTCAATTCAGCATATTCCAGCAACTCGTATACAAACAAAAAAATGGATAATTAGTGTCAACCGATTTAGGAAAAATCACACTATATTTCAGTATACAAGTAAGCTCTAACATTTTAAAGTGTCATTTGATTGATTGAATTGATATTTACTTGGTAGAACTCAATTATAACACTGAAAAAATAGCAATGTATTTTAGTTCAACAAAATTTATAAGGTATACATAGTTGATTTTTATTTCGTTAGAAACTAGTTCTAATGAAGACGTAAGCCGAAATAGCTATATACCTTATAAATTTTGTAGAACTAAAATACGTTGTTATTTTTCCACCGTGATTGAAGTGTTAACTATCAACAAACTACAATCATCCGTCTCAATGGTTGAGACGATGGCTGTTAGGGGTTTATTATAAACATCAAAACGTGCATTTATAAATATATATCCAATATTTTTTATTGTTTTTGATGTATTATCTACAAGATTTTATAACGTCGCGAAGAGCATTGACTCATTTTTATATCATTCTTTTTAATCCATATACTGCAAATATCTCAACTGTTGGACGGATTACGTAGATTACAGAGCATTGATGGTAAATACTTAAACTTTAATACTGATTATCAATTACAATATTGTTTGTCTCAAAACTTCCATAATTTTATTTCAAATCGTTAATGCCAAACAAACGTATGAAGACTGTCATTAAACAACTGACGAAATATCAATAAAAAAAAAATGCCCGTACACTACACTATATCTTCGAGTATCAACAAAATGCAATCTACCGATTGAGACGTTAGAATTCAAATGGTTAACATCAACATCAATGAACTGCTTTTCGAAATATTTTGTGTTAAAATAAGGGCTGTGGAGACGTTAAAAAAATACAATTCCGTCATTGACCAACAACACGTCTCCGACTAAAAAAACGTTAATTTTGTCAGGTTTTTTTTCCTGCCTTTCCTATTTATGTACATTGAACTAAATACCAACCAACCAATCTGGCAAATAGTTCATTGAGATATTCTTCCTGCTTATGACAATAGCTTTGTTTGTACCTATTTCTGTAGTTTCATATTAAACATTGATCACCGTAAATACATCGACAAACATATTTCACGACATATAAACGTGACTACGACGCCAAAGCCCCGGTTAAAATAGACAGCATGGAAAGGGTTAATTGTTGCCGTTTAGTGACACTTAATTTTTAATTTTGAAGAGCGTAAAAACATTACAATCAAAATATTTTTTTTCTTGGTTAAAATTTTGTACGATTCTACATGTTTTGTCGCTAACGACGTGTGTTACGTCTTTCGACATCTTCAGGCAATCCATCACACGGATGCAACGGAAGCGACAAAGCATAAACAGTCCGCATAAATTCGCATAAAAAAACATAAATTAATTACAAGTACAAAATTTATTATGTGTCAGTTTTGTTGCATCCGTGAGACAAATTTATCGTTTGTTAGTTCTGATGCATCCGTCTAATAGAAAGCGTGAAGATGATATAATATATAGATAAGCAAATGTAGGTTTAAACATAGTTATGATGATGGCGTAAGCCGAAATAGTTATCAACTATATACCTTATAAATTTTGAAGAACTAAAATACATTGCTGCTTTTTCACCATGTTATAATGGAGTTCTACCAAGTAAACGGTTGCTGGACGGAATTTCAATATCAAAGTTAAAATTCTTGTTATTGTTTAAAATTTCACATGTTTTATCCACTCACGACCCGGGTTTCGACTTTCGTTATCTTCATTCATTCTACAGAACAGTTTGCATAGTTTATATCCATTACAATATCATTAGTTCTTTATCAAAATTGATTGTCATTATAATCTGCAATAATTTATTTCATATATACATTTAAATACTAGCTTTAAGTTTTTCATTTTTTATGCAATTTTCGATGCAAACTGTTTACTGTCCGTCACTTCGAATGGCGTATTCCGAGTCAAGAGTGACAACGTGTGGAGTTTTACACAGTTTCAATAATTAAAATTTTATTTTGTAAATATTATCGATTACTTCTTATCATTAGCCTTAACACGGTATCTAACCAAAGTAATTATTGTATAATATATGAAATACATTATTTTCGTAATGCGATATCTTGGCGACTAGGTGATGGCGTGATGTCGAAACTGCTTCGGATTTATAAAATGTAATACATAACTCTACTCCGTAATTCCTGACGTTTCGTGGAGTGGTCTATTACATTACTGGCGTCGATTACAGAACTCGGAATTTTATGTCCCGTAAAAAAATTTACATGGATTGGGTTTTTAGTCAATAAACATATTTCTCTCCGAAGGCTTAGCATGTTTGTAGCTTCAAAAAATGACAACAATCTTTAAAAATAACAATATATTATAAGATATATAGTTGATGGCTATTTCGGCTTACGCCCTCATCGGAACTAGAATTTATAAGATAACCCTGACGAGGGCGTAGCCGAAATAACTATCAACTATATATCGTGTAGAACTAAAATATAATACATTGTTATTTTTTTACCGTGTTAAAATGGAGTTCTACCAAGTAAATGCCAGTTCAATCAATCTAAAAAATTCTCATCGGATCTTAACTGATAATCCTGTCCTAACCATATTCTTCTATTCAAACCCTTTCAACCATGCGGGTGCTAAAGTCTCAACTGATGAAATAACTCATATCAGTGTGTTAATAGATAAAACTTACTATGTATATTACAACTATATATGTTATAAATTTTGCAGAACTAAAATACATTGCTATTTTTTTCACTGTGTAATAATATAAAAAAATTGGTAATATTTAAAACGTTTTACACAATATCATGCACACTTTTCATAACACAATATTCTCAGCAGGGGTGCATTGAAAAAAGATTGTGGGCAACGAAATGACTAACTGAATAAAAGTAAAAATAAGCACCCCGCCGGGAAAATAGCGTGATTAACCGACGTCGAAATCTATTTAAAATTAGAACAAAGAAAACGAAACATAATCACATTCTGAGCCCGTTTTTTATTTTAAGGAATACAACGAATCGGGTTTCGCCTTTCGGTATCTTCAGCCTCTCGTGTACGTAGATACATTTTATTTGACACTTTGTTAACAGACCATATCGTTTATATTACATAATAAGAATTTAAACAATATATATATAAAGTGTATAATTCGTGGAGTCGCGGTTTTTTGACCGGAGTCGGAGTCGTTTAAAGCGAGCGACTACATCCAGTCCTTTTTTTACGCGATACATTGGTTCCAGAAAGCGGCGCGTAAAAAAATTCACGTAAAAAAATCACAACTTTCATATAATTTGATAAATTGGTTCCAAAAATCGTGAAATATCACGTGAAAAAGTACCAGAAACGTATGAAAAACCAAAATTTGCTCTTTAAAATTCGTGCAAAAAAAAATATTTTCATGTCTTTATTGCTTATGAAAATATAATGAGACTATAAATATTTTTTTTTTCACTTATATGAATTATTCGCTGCTGTCACTCTCAGTTGCAAAATGTATATATAGTTTTTGATTTGTATTTAAAAAAGTGGAATGTTTTACAAAATTAAATATTAAAAATACACATATTTTTTTATTTAAAAAAAGAATGAAACGTACATGCCTAGCATCATATATAAATTTCTTCTTTTAAACAAATTTGGGGGAAAATCGCGTAATAAAATGTAACGGTGCCGTCCAAAAAAATCGCGTAAAAAAATGACTGGGTGTACTTTTCGATTAGACGATTTTGAAAAATATCGCAATGAAAAAATTTTCGGATTGGTTGGTCGATCTTTTATTTATTGCAAATAAATATGAAAGGTAGGTAAAACTAATCTTTTTTGGTCGAAGTCGTGTTTGTAATCGATATCGGGTCATCGAGTCATAATGCTTTTAACGACTAGAGAGCCCTGGTTAAATTTGTGCTTTAAATAAGGAAATACATACCAAAAACAATACATTTGTGTAAGAAATTTAATTACGACTAACAAAATGCCAAAAACTAATCGAAAATGTCAGGAATCAATACGGATTTCGAAAATTTGTCGCCACGTTACAATAAATGTTCAATAAAGACAGTTAGTCTGATGTGTTCGGATTTTTTTCTCTCATTGAAATTACATTCGTTTTATTTCATATAAATTGGCAGTTTCCTCAATTCTCATGTTTGACTATTTAGCATCTATCATACGTAATATGTTACTTTTTGATGGAATAGCATACCATTGATTGAATTGCCATTTACTTGGTAGAACTCCTTTATAACACAGTGAAAAAAAGCGATGAATTTTAGTGCTACCAAAAATATTAGGCATGTAGTAGACAGTTGTTTCGGCTTACGGCCTCATCATAACTATGCGTGCATTTACTTATTTACTTAGAGCAATTGCATTTCATCCGTGAAATAAAATGCATGAAGATTACGAATGTCGAAAACCCTGGCCCTGAATGATAAAACTCTTAAAATAGTACATAGTTTTAATCAAGGCTGTGGAATCGCGGTGCTTTGGCCGAATTCGGAGTCGTGAAGTCGCAGTATTATGCTTAAACACAATACGCAGTTTGCATTGTTGAAACTATGCATACTTCACTTTTGAAGGCTCATTTTTTCGGATGCCAAAACAGTGTCGCAACATTTTTTACGTTTTTATAATTCTTTGATCACAAATATCTCTCTTAATCAATGTGGAAGGCGTTCCAATGAAAGCAAAAATAATATATATATATTTATTAACTCGTTCAGTGTTAAGCATTTTAAAGGATATTCCAGCACCTAGACTTCAAAAATTTATTGAACAATATCGGTTTGAGACAATTTTATTGAGTTTGTCAGGACAAATCAAGCAATGCAATAACAAAAAAATTAGCGAGTGCAAGAAGGTTTTAATCACTGTAAATTCATATATTTTTGGGTATAAACTATTAACACGGTGAAAAAAAAATAGCAATGTATTTTAGTTCTACAAAATTATTTAAAAAAAAATATAGTTGATAGCTATTTCGGCTCACGCCATCGTCAGAACTGTCCGATCCAATTCGATTCGAATAGTTCCGACGATGGCGTGAGCCGAAATAGCTATCAACTATATTTTTTTTAAATAATTTTGTAGAACTAAAATACGTTGCTATTTTTTTTCACCGTGTTATAATGGAGTTCTACCAAGTGAATGCCAATTCAATCAATGAACTGTTGACACAGTAAAATCAGCCGTCTTAACAGTTGAACGTTAGCAGTCAAAGGGTTAATTGTTCTACAAAGGCTATTGATGTTATTCCTTTTAATGTGTCAACTGTCAATTCTTGTTACAAAGGCATTATATATGATTAAGGGCTGTGGTGTCATTAAAAAAGACAAAAACATCAATCAAAAACACGAATACGACTCTGACAAAAATAAGTTTAATTTTGTCGAGTTTTTCCTACTTTTCCTATTTATTTGCATTAAATTAATGATCAACCAACCAATCCGAGAAACTTTTCATTGAGATACCATCTTATCGAAAAAGGATTCGCAGTCGCTCATTTTTCACGACTCTATCTCCGACGTCACAGCCCTGAACAATTTTATATTCTCCAGATCAGTAACGATTTGATCAGGATAATGTTCGCAATGAGGTATGATGTCGAAAATAGTACTAAACATCATGTCATATTATTTAAATATATTGAATTATTGACACATTTTAATTAAAGAACACAATACTGTGTTCTTTAATTGCAAAACTGCTGAAGGGAAAATTTGTTTTTGCAATTCTCCTTGTCTTTTTTCGTAAAGCATTATTTCTTACAATATATTTTTCTCTAAGCCGTAGCCTCCGGAACGCCAGAATGGCATAAAAAACTTGTTTTAGTTAAACGACGATTATATATAAAAGGTGAATGTGAAAATAATTAAGTGCAGACGTAACAATCAAAATTATTGTATACCTTCATTTATCAAAACCAGTAACTCGTGAATAATTTCTTTGAATATTAGTACGTGAAACAGTGACTTAAAATATAAACTGGTTCGACTAAACACGATTTGAACTGCATCTGCGAAAATGCTGCAGCATCAGCCCCAGGACTATGGCGGAGGAATGGGGGTCGTAGTTGGTGGAGGTGGTGTTCTTGGAGCCCCGTCTGGAGGAAATCAACCTTCCAGAGATTCGGCGCTTCTGCCCAGTTTTGGATTTACACAGGAACAAGTGGCGTGCGTGTGTGAGGTAAGCAATCATCGTTTAAGCAATGAGCATTTTTTTAATCCTTTCTATGGCTGAAGTATTAGTATGGCCAGATACGGAGGGCCCCGATTTTGTTTGTACATGGAAGCTCTTTTTAAAAATCGATATTTCAGTGATTATAATACAAAATATGTCAACTGTAAGTATAACACTATGATTCTAAGAGATGTCGTTGTGTGGTTGAATATTCAAATTATTAAAATTATCGACCTTGTTGAGTTTAAGTATGTCTTAAGTGGACCGTATATATATACGCAGATTTTGTATGGTCGGCACTGCGCTCACGGAATTATAGGCCGCATTTACACGTCTCTGGCAGAGATCCGGTTAACAACAGCGCAGCAAATACCGATATAATATATAATGAATGAGAAAGGCAAATGTAGTTTTTTGCAATTCATCTGAAACAGCAAGCTTCGATCAAGCAAGACAAAATATCGATATAACCGATAAGTCCTCAATATTTCGGGCATTTTATCAGTAACGAAATATTTGTTATAATTTATGATATCGACTGAGGCCGCTCACTAACAACCCGGGTTTCGCTTTTCGTTATCTTCAGGCATCCTATATGTCGATGTAATAAAAGCACGAAGTTGCCGAAAGACTAAACACAGACCCAAATGAGTGACAAAACATGTGGAAATGCACAAAGTTTTGACAATTCAAATTTAGTCTTATTTCAATTGTTGAAATTTTGCACTATTACATATATTTTGTCACCAACGACCCGGGTTTCACCTTTCGGTATCTTCAGACATTCTACATATTAATGTGCAATACCTGAAAATGCAGAATGCCAAAACATGTGGAAATGCACAATGTTATGACAATTCAAATTTAGTCTTAATTCAATTATTGAAATGTTGTACGATTCCATATAGTTTGTGCAATTGATGCAATACCTGAAAATGTCCAAAGGCGAAACCTGGTTCATGAGTAACAAAACATATGCAAATGTACGAAGTTTCAACAGTTCAAATTTAAACTCATTAAAATTCTTAAAACTGTTCGATTCCACATATTTTGTCACCGATGACCCGGGTTTTACCTTTCGACATTTTCTGGCATTCATTCTATCACACGTGTGTAGCAGACTTGAATAGTTGGTGAGCCCATTGACCTAACATGGCGACTCAAATGAACAAATCTTTCCATATGAATTGCGTGTCGCACTGACTGCTAATCGACCCGTCCATTGCATGAATACTATTGAAAGTCTCTGGAAAAAAAAGAAAATCGATGTTTTTATGCAAGTCTGGCCCAATGTGTCAAATATATCATTTAAGAGAACGGTTGACATTTTTATTCGTTTCAATATCGAACGACTTTCTTAAATTCTATACGAATTGACATGTCAAGCAATATGTCATTTAGAAACAATTGGCGCGGTTTTAAAAACGAAGAATTGGATTTTGTTTTTTGTTTTGTTTTTAGAACGATTTATTAAGGTCCGACGGCATGCAATTTGTTGAACAAACAAAACACACAAACGGAACAATGGATGCGTTTATGTTTACACAAATTTCATTCAGATTTCTCAGAAATAAACGAAAATTTCAGCGATGTTTAATTGTACGACTATTGAGAAAAATTAACGCTATGCGAGCGATTGAGTGATGCAATAATATACAATAATTGTAGCCAAGAATCCATATAGATATTTCGGAAATGCAGCAAAAAAACTTCGAAACAATTGATATGTAACGCGGTGAAAAATTAGCAAACTATTTTAGTTCTACAAAATTTATAAAATATGTAGTTGATAACTATTTCGGCCAATGCATTCATCACAACTAGTGAAATATTTTATTTTTATATAGTTCTTATGACGTGTAAGCCGAAATAGATTTCAACTATAATATATAATTTGTACAACTTAAATACATTGCTATTTTTTCACCGTTTTATAGCGGAATTCTACCAATTCAATCAATACATTTATTAATTTGTTATTACATTTTTCAATGCGAGTGAATTATTTTTTTGATGAATTACTTACAATTATAGTGAAACATCGATTCCACGTTTTTCAAGTGATCCAAAAAACGAAAAATGCGGGAAACGATGAAATTGGGAAAGCTTAAAATAGTTATGTAAATTAAAATCTTAAAACAACGTACATAGATCGAGAAAATCGATAAAACGGGGAACGTTTAATGCGGAATTGTTTAACATTGTTCTTATGAGTGTTTGACGGGACTATAAAAAATGAACGATCCATCCGGGACAACGTATTAAGCGAGAACGGTTGATTGGGGTTCCTCTGTATATGCTTTCTACTTGTTGTAAGTTGTTTCTTAGTTTCTCAAGCTTTTTTGGGGTTAAAACAGTGCTGTTGGTTAACTAACCGCTCTCTTTACGTTCATTCATCAAATATCCGTGATGCAATTAATTTATTTGACTTACTTTATTATTTTCAATATTGTTTTAGCCGTTTTAGTCAAAGTTTTTTTTGTCACGCTAGCAACAACGAAAACTTTGGTGGTGTTCTAAATTTAATTTCCCTCCAGAAATAGACTTGCCGAAGAAACAGCTTTTGCTATATCTTCAGCAATATCGTCGTCTAAATCTAAAGAAACCACTTCTTCAACTTTGAGCTTTCGATGTCTAATTTAGCAGTTGTCTTCTAGTAATCACTTTGTCTATACCTCACTACGCCGCGAATAATAGTATCAAAACCTACCCGAAAGAGACTCAAATATACACTTTGTCTCTTTCTGCCTTTCGTTAATTACAACAGCTTCTTTGTCACTTGATCGCGGTGCTGAAATGTAATACATGTAAACGAATACACTGAATTTATCAGCTCCGTCTACTGTGTAGATGATAATCTTATATCTTCTTCTAGCTAATATTCTCGTTAATACGTATTTCTCTTTCCTTCTTTCTTTCTTTCTTTCTTTCAGAAAATGATTTGGAGTCGTTCCAAGCAAGATTAATGTATTGACATAAAACGAACAGTATGTAAAAGTATTCAAATTTAAATTCTTTTTAAGAATCGATTGAATCCTTAGGCTGCTAGAAAAAAATATACGCCTGTACCCAGCACGCCAGCAATAATTTGTAACAAAAAAAATAGATATCCGATGGTTTTTTTTTAATCTCATATACAGAAATTATTAAACACACCGATTGTTTATTGTTGTATCATAAAAAGGCAGATGTTCTTGAAGAGTTTTGAAGAAAATTGATTTTGATAACTATTGAGATATGTCACGTGACAGTTCGAACACTCGAAGAAATCGCGAAAAATCGATGTATAAATCCTTTACAGTTATTGTAAAATGTTTTTAAGCCTTCAATCAATCAGAAAGTGTGTGTTCTGTCAGAGAATCATTTTAATATAATGAATATTTTTGGAGGAAAATACGTTTAAAGATATTGACGAGTTATCTCGTCTCAGGCAGCCGTCCGGTTTATCACATATAAAATAAAATAAAACATTTCTTATGAAAAAACATGAATGTTATATATATCAACAAATTGCCTACATCGGACGAAAAATTGTTATATTATATAAAATAAATCATTATTTTTTTAATTAAATAAATTATTTTTAATTTAAAATAATCGATATTTTAATTGAATTAATGACGACATACTAGAATACATTGTATGTTAATAAATAATTTCACGAGAGACTAATCTATAATTATAACACTGCTCAATCAAATTATTAAATTAATACAAGACTTACGTAATCTCAGCCATCTCTTTCTAACTCATTGTTAAAATTGATAAGATTCATATTGAGTGACTTTTGTCGCTGTATTTTTCATATACCATGTTGACAGTATAAAGCTCTCCGTCTCGCTTTGGTATTAGAGTAACGCTGAAAATAATGATTGTGCTGTCTCTGTCATGCAAAAGCTTCAATGTTTTCGTGAAAATACTACCCTGCGTCAGTTATGAACGCCTGATACATCTTGCTAGCAAAAATGAAGAGTATTGAAATGTTTTGTCGCTTAATGGTCTAATAATGTCAAAAAGGGAAATAAAATCTGCATTGAAAATTTGGTTTAATTGAGGCACCCTCATTTGGAAATCAATGTTTTATTAGTATCTGACCTTTTAGCGGGATTTAGTAATAAAAAGCACAATGGCGGGCAGATTGTATGCGAAAGCCCATTTTTTCGGATAGCAAAGCAGCGTAACAAATTCATAACATTTCGTTAATATTTTTATTGGCGTTTCAGTAAAATCACATCTCAGGATATTCTTATCAGTTAATTATACTATCCATCAATGTGAAATATACTTCTGTGCGTGAAAATATATTTTAGTCTGTTCCCTAATGAGCACTGAAATGAAATACAAATGTTTGTATTTCCTTTCAGTGCTCACGTTAATGTTAATATCGTAGCTAAACAAATTAATGCATTTTACCAGGATATGTAATGCTATCTATATTGAACACGAAAGTTTTGACACTTAACCTTATTACATTTTTGAGGATATATATCAATTGTAATCAGCCGTCTTAAACAGTTTAGATGTCAAGCATACAGAGGTTAAAAATTACTTCCCAGATACAGTGGAACCACACGTTCTCGCATAATACGTTTTCCCGGATGGATTGTTCATTTTTTATAGTCCCATCAAACACCCATAAGAACAATGTCAAATAATCTCACATTAACCGTTCTTCGAATTATCGATTTCCTCGATCTATCGTCTAAATATTATGATCTCGTCTCAAATATTATCCCGATTGACTGATTTTGGTAGATAAATCTTTCTATTCAATACAGTTTGTGAGTTTGAGCACAATAAATGTTATATATTTACGGAAAACGAAAAAAATATCTTGAGATTTTCTTTAATAAAGAATATCACAAGAAGACGTTTAAAGCACTATTCGACTATTTCAATAAATATGATTTACTTAATATACCTTTTAAAAAACCCTCTCATATTTGCCAATTTTTGTAAAACCTCATTTATGGAAATTAAATGGGGAGGGGTATTTTTTTATGATTTAAATTTTTTGATTACTATTTTTAAGCTTTCCCGCATTATTCATTCATTTTTAGGGTACATTGAAAAACGTAGAATCGAGTTTTCACTGTAGTTTTAGAACTTTCATTGCAACTATAGACAAAATTATTATAATTCCATTATAACACGGTGAAAAAATAGCAATGTATTTTAGATCTTCACAATTTATTAAGATATATATAGTTGATGGCTATTTCAATTTACCCTTCATCAGAACTATTTTTGAACTTAACCCTTCATCAGAACTATTTTTGAACGTAAATTTAACTTTCTTTTAAACGTATTTACATTCTATAATATATATATATAGCTGTCTAGAAAGGTACACAATACATCTTTTCTTCTGTTTTTACACTCTAGTTTCATATTGTGCTAATAAATACTAAAATGCGGCACATTGGTTTTATGGATGTCTCGAAGTGCGAGTTAATTTGTGTTTTTTTTTTTTTTGAAATAAACGTTATTACGTTCTGAAATGATTTATAACAAAAATGCATTAACCTTTCGTAATGGTATGAGAAGCGGCGAAAGATTTATATTTGTTTGTTCATTAAGAATGACATAGAATTGGTTATGATTATTGATCTCCATCTGTTCCGTGTGAAAAAAGTTTAATTTTGTCAGGATTTTTCCTGCCTTTTCTGTTTATGTGAATTTAATTAAAGTTCAACTAAACCATCCAGCAAATTGTTCATTGAGATATTTTTAAAATCGTCTTATGGAAAAAGTAGCCGGAATCACTCGTTTTTCACGGCTTTTAAAAAAGTTAGATTTTTATATGTACGGTATTAAAGCGGCTATTTAAAATATCTACGGACTAGTTTTGTTGACATTTAGGTAATCCAGGAGAGGAGAATAAAATTTAAAGTAAATATGAATTGGAACGCAGATTTGAGGCATAAGTCGCCTCTTACGTGCTATAAATATATCGTCGGTGTGAAATTCAAAGCTCTTAGTTCAGTCGGCTCTCGACGCACTACGAAAATATAATATGAGTTTATATTACACTCGTCCAAGACAGAAATGTCCAACCTTTTTTAAGAATAATACCAGAGCTGTGGAGTAAGAGCCGGAATCATGAAGACGCGGAGTCGAAGTCATGAAATACGAGCTACTCCGACTACTTTTTCGATTATATATCATGAAAAATATAATATTAAATAAGATGAAATAAACCGTCGCTTGGTTCCCAATAAAGTGAACAAAGGTTACTCTATTTCAAAATTAATTAATGAATTCTTCGATGCATTGAAAATAGTATAATATAATAAATTGATATACCCTATAATTTAAATGTTGAATTGGCAATACAGCGGTTTCCAAAGATCGTAAAAGATGTTTACTTTCCTCTTTAAAAATCATTAATTCTGATTTGGATAAAAGCAATGCTATTTTTAATAAACAATTCAAATAAATCAAATTTGAACTGTTTATTAGCCTGATGGGTTGATTGATCCCTTAATTTTAATGCATATAAATACGAAAGGCAGGAAAAAACTAACAAAATTAAACTTTTGTCGTTTTTTTTTTCACAAATCTGATATGGCTGCATTTCGATTATCGTTTTACAAGTAAGATACGCTCCAAATTAGACACCATTGAACAAAAAAACACAGGGTGACAAATATAATGTCCAATAGTATTTTTTTAGAGACTTTTTAATTAACGTGTTCCCTGCCGTGCTACATAAAACTTTTTCCTAATGCAAATATTAACAAAATTAATTCCATAACGCTAGCGTAACCAAACGTATGATTATTATTAATATAAAACAGGATAATTTTTTTTTATATCCAGTGTCAAACTCTTGAAACTTTTCTGTATAATTCCACACGTTTTGTGTGTTTCACTGACAACCTACTAGTACTAGTATCAAATAGTACAAATAAATATTTTTTTATTTAAAATATCATGAATTTCCATCAAGAAGTGTCAGTTAACGCATTACAAGTGAAATATAGCTTAATCGCAATTTTGACGATATTCGGAGCCGAAATAGCCATCAACTTTGCAATATCGTTACAAATATAAGCTCATACACGAAATTTAAGACACTGTTAACTATCTTGTATTTTTACCAGAGCTGTGGAGTCGTTCAAAATATACGCCTTCGAACAAAAACACGATTTCAACTCCGACATTGACCACCAACACGACTCTGAATTAATAAAGTTTAATTCATTTTTTTAATATCACACAAAATAAATCGGCAATATCCTTCAAAATCGTCTAATCAAATCAAAATTTAAATTATTCGGAGTCGCTTGTTTTTCACGACGATATTGACCAAAACCACTGCGAATCCATGATTCTGCCTCCACAGTTTTGACCCAAACACGTTTCAAGCATTACGCGATTCGCTTTTAGCAGAAAAACATAAAATAACGAAACAATGTGTGCATAAACACAGAAGTCACATTTGATATTTATCTAATCTTGACAAATTAGGCACAGGGCCATCAGTTGAGAGTCGCTGCCTCACATGCTCTCAAATTCCTGGGACAGTGGAGCTGATCTATTTCGGTAGCACTTCTCTGAAACGACCTCTGGTGAATTTGCTTCACTTCTATCGTATTAAGCAACGGTCCATAGATCATTTTTACCTATGAAGTAAAAAAATAAAACAAGATATACGCTAAAATATCTCCGTATATTAATTTCTATTCTAGGAACAATTGTATACTGAAATGATTTTAAATAATGTGTAAGACCTCGTGAGAATAGTTGAGAAGAACAAATGGAAAATCGACATATGATCTATTAATATAATTTATGATAAAGACTGAAGGTGCTTGATGGAATTTCAATATCAAATTTGAACCGTTACAACTTCGTACAATTCCACATGTTTTGTTACTAACGTCCCGGGTTTTGCCTTTCGGCATCTTCAGACATTCTGTCACATGGATGCAACAGAACTGACAGATAATTTATTACTCAAAAAAACGTAGTATACGCTGATAAATGTGGACCCTTTCTCAACAGTTAACGTCTCAGCTGTTGAGACGACCGATTGAAAGCGCATTGAAAACTGGAACTAAAAAAAACTCGGTATTATTCACGATTTCGACTAATATAATAGGATTTCGATATAAAAATATCAACTTTTGGGTTGTTAAAACGACTCCGATTAATAATTCCGTTTAATTTTGTCAAGTGTTTTCCTACCATTCCTGTTTATGTCCATAAATATAACTTCGACTTTACAACCCTGGTTAAAAGCGATAATATTTATGGCGGGACAAAAATGTTTAGACTATATATACAGAAAATCCAGGAATGATAAATGCACGATTGTTTAACATTGTCTTTATTGGTGTATACCCCGCCACTATATAAAATATGAAGGAACCTTGATAGCGTGGGGTTTCACCGTATATTTTTGATAGTATTATTTTCTTTTACTGTCTGCCTGTCCTGGAATTCAATACCGTTGATTATGTTTGGTTATCAAGAATGGTGTAATTTTGCAGGTGCTGCAGCAGGCTGGCAACGTTGAGCGGCTGGGAAGGTTTCTGTGGTCGCTGCCCGCCTGCGAGAAGCTGCACGGCAACGAGAGCGTCCTGAAGGCAAAGGCCACCGTCGCCTTTCATCGAGGAAACTTCAAGGAACTATACAGATTACTTGAAAGTCATTCGTTTAGTCCTCACAACCATTCCAAACTCCAGGCGCTGTGGTTGAAAGGTACTTGACCATTATAATAAAATATGTCTTTCAAACTTGTCAACTTTGCCTGAAGATGCCGAAAGGCGAAATCCGTGTCGTTAGTGACAAAGCATATGGAATTGGTAAAAAATGGTAACAATTCAAATTTCAAACTTATTTTAACAGTATATCATAACTTCAAAAAACAACAACAAATTTATACAGTACGTGTTATAGTTCTAAAAAATATTAAAGATATAGTTGATTTTTTCACCGTGTTATAATGGAGGTCTACCAAGTAAATGCCAATTCAATCAATAAGTTTTTTTTATATATTATGCCTTTTCGCCTAGAAAGTACAGTTAACACGTGAACAATATCTCATAAAATTGAATTATCGAACCATTATACGATTTCACATGTTTTGCCACTAACGATCCGGGCTTCACATTTCGCCATCTTCAGGTGTTATTTCACATGGATGCAACATAACCAACCTGAAGATGGAATTGTACAAAGTTTCAGCTATTTAAAATTAATTTATGATTTCGACTGAAAGTGTGTTATTAAATTTCAAGATCATATCCAAAACAGATCAGTTCAGTTGCATCCGTGTGATAGAATGCTAGAAGATCCGAAAGGCGAAACCCTGGTTATTGGTGACAACACACGCAGAATCCAACAAAGTTTCAACATTTCAAACTAAATAGCGTTGTAGTATACGGCCGTTAAACATTGCCTATAAAACAACAATAATTAGTGATGAGAAACCAACTCACTCTTGTCAAACATCTTGTTATAATCAATTCCTACAATATCTTTAGTTTTCGATTTTTTTTCGTGGTCATAATACTGGATCGTGGCTTGCCCCTAAGCATTGATTATTTATTTTCTTGATGGAAATGTTTTACACCTGCATTTTCATACAGCACGTGTTTCCTAAAGGTCATCATAAAATCAATACTTAAATACCCATGTATTAATTAGTTTTGCTTCTCAATCACCCGGAAGCAGTTTAGAATATTGGGTTACGTACACTTGGTTCCAATATCTACGAAACGCACTATTTTTACGACTCGCTTATGATCGGCTTTAATTTCATTGTTCAGGTAATCATATTCATTTCGGAGTAAAATTCAATATTTAATTACCCTCTCATTCAATCAAATATTTTATTGCATACAAACATATTTCACAATTTATATTTTTAATAAACTATACTTTTTAAGACCCACGTGGGTGTAGATTATTGATCTATCGTTTTTAACTTATTCCTGACAAGACACAAAGAATATTTAAAAAAAAATTGTTCGCTCATCACGAGCATTATCGGTCCTGATCAAAAAATATATTATGGAAATAAGTACTAAAAATGTGTTTTTACTATTTAAAATATCATGCCTTTCCATCAAGAAGTGACAGTTAACACCTTAAGAGTGATTAAGCATTTTTGTGATTGTGACCTGTTTCTAGCTATTTCGGCTTACTCCTTCATCTAGAACTAAAAAAATGTGTTTTTATTATTTAAAACTAGCTGAACCGTCACGCGTTGCTGCGATCTCAGAGTAAGGAAAATCAACGAAACTCGTTGTGATGACAAACAATTTGATTGTTAATAGTGTTGTATTAATTCTATATATTTATTTACTATTTGGGGAGGAAGTGGTATGCTGGAAACATTTGCGGGAGTGTACTCAAGAAATTTGCAAAGTTTTATGTCGATCGGATTAATGGAGTAATAATGTATAAAAGACAAACACGCATATTGATTTTTATAGACATAGATGTCATGTCTTATCGTTAAGAAGTGACAGTTCACACATTAAAAGTGAAATTTATGGAGATCATGACGATAAACCATTCTATGCAAAAATTAGCTTTGGTACAATAGCTTTGATCCATTAATTTTCTTTATATATATTGAATGTGTCAACCAGCAATATACTGCAATCAATCACCTTAAGAGCTGAGAATTTAGCTGCCAGAGATTTAAGGAGACAATAAAAAACACAAACAAAAAATCTAATATCATTAAATTACTGTTAATAAAAATTAACAAATATTTCAATTCAATAATTATTTAACGAATTATTCATTAATTATTAATATATGTCCGAAGTATATAATTTATATCGTGAACAATTACTAAACGATTAGTAAGATAAAACACGTTAATTTTGCATAATCATATTCCAAGACGTGACTAAAATAAATAAACGATACAAGTGGAAAACGTTAGAGAGCGATTGATCAGGAAACCACTGTTGTAATTGTCTTATGTAACTGCTCCTGTGTTAATGTTCAATTAAAACAAAATTTTAGCTATACATATGTTTTCATTATATATTTTAAAGCAGTGCTAGTCAACGTTTTTAAATCCGCGGACCGGTAAAAATATGCAAAATATTCCGGCGGCAATTAGATACACATTTTAGATACCGTCAGTTTTCGACTTAATTTATCTTCTAAAATTTCTGTCAAATACTTTATTTTTAAATAATATTTTGTCGCTGATGACACATATAACATAAACAGTGGCGGCTCGTTTATACGCACTACGGAACTGCAGTAACCCCAAGTAAATTGAAAAAAAATATGTAATATATATTATATTGAAATAACAATCTTATATCAGGGTGTATTTAACTCACCCGCGCAAAACATGGAATAATTATCATGCATCGCGGTACTTGTTTCATAAAGTGAAATATTTTTATGATTTTATGAAGTACCGTTTTTGCTGAAATATCCTCGAGTGGATGAAAGAGTGCAGGGAGAAGGGCTTGCAGCTAAAATCTTCGTCTGGTGCTGCCACTCTGGCAGTATGTTACAGGTTCTTCAACAGAATCATGTTATATTAGAAGCATTATATTATCGTTTATAATGAATTAAAAATATAATGTTTTATTTTAAAAATTTTAATTTTGAATTGTTACAACCTTGTACGATTCAACATGTTTTGTCAGGAAATCATCTCATTTAAGGTGTTAACTGTCATTTCTTGATGGAAAGACATGATATTTTAAATAAAAAAACACATTTTTAGTACTGATTTCCACAACCAAAGGTGTTTATTGAAAGAAAACATAAGCCCCAAGGGAAGAACTAAAAGTTGTATCAATTCAAATTTGATATTGATATTCCATCAAACACCTTCATTCGATATCATAAATTTTGATGTTAATCAATATAATCCAAAAAAAAAACTTTTTTTTTTTATTTTCAATGAACTGCAATGCCCCCCAGATATCTATCCACGAGCCGCCACAGTAAATAAATGTTAAAATTAGACTTTTATTTGGCTGAATATATTTTTTTTATTTGTATGAAATTTTACACCCGATCGTTTCGACGTCCGAAATGTAAAAAAATCGGTTTGTTATGTAAAGATGGGCGAAATTTACATATTGTTAAAATTTTGTGTAATGTAAAAAAATTCAAGGACTAGCAATAACGTCTTGCAATTAATTCCAGTCCGCAGGCCACTGGTTGAAGAACACTGTCTTGAAGAATAATACTAAGCACTGATATACAAACATCACTAGTAAACATTGATATTTTACTACTAAAAGACAACCTGTGTTTTATTTTAATGAAGTGGCACCTATGTAATCAAATTAACTATTAATTGATTTGGATTGATGATGTCCAATTAAAAACTATCACGTAGAAGGTAGACAATGCATCTTCACTTCTGTTTTAACACCCACACAGAACAGAAATGTATTGTGTACCTTTCTACACAGCTATATATGTAATGTAAATGTTCGTTTAAACATAGTTCTGATGAAGCGTAAACCGAAATAGCTATCAACTATATATTTTATATTTTTTGTCGATACCGCAAGTATTTTAACTGTGTAATGTTTAGTGCTATTTCTACAATTTTATTATTTAAAGGACCAGGGCCCATTTCGCACGTTACTAGGATTATCAACTTATACAATACTAGTTAAAACTCGTTCCAGGTTGCGGTTAAAGTGTTAGCTGTCATTTCTTGATGGAGAGGCATGATATTTTGAATTATAAAAACACATTTTTTAGTACATATTCCCACAATATATTTTTTTGGATCAGGACAGGTTTCGCTCATCGCGAACATTATCAACTAGCAAAAAATGTGTTTTTATTATTTAAAATATCAGAAAATCAAATTGGAAGAATTATTTCGTGTGAAAATATGTTATAGTGAACCGTGTTATTTCAAAACCGTGTAATTAGAGAGTAGACTGTATATTTTATGAATTGTTTGCAGCACACTATGTAGAAGCGGAAAAACTACGCGGTCGTCCTTTAGGAGCAGTTGGAAAATATCGAGTGCGCCGCAAGTTTCCACTTCCGAGGACCATTTGGGATGGAGAGGAAACATCATACTGCTTTAAGGTAGTTTGCAATTATTTTTTCTCCTTTATTTGGGCTAGGAATAAGATTCACTTTACCTTTGTAACAAATAATCTAAAATTACGTATAGTACCACACCAAGTGTTATAACATAATTTTCAATTTTAATTCATATTTTACCTGTTGCGTACCGCGCCAACGATCTTCAAGTCACGATTACATCAAAATAAAATTTCAGTTCAGATCAGTTGTTCAGTCAGAGTTGTTTTAATCAGAATTTGTGAAATATTTAACGATGGAGATTATCAGGATAAGTCAATCTGTAGTAAAAATACAAAGAATAGCTTGTTGATAAAAGATTTCACAATGCCAACTCTTTTATGTTTATGAGAATTAACCATCAACACACTGCAATCGGTCATCTGAACTGTTGAGAAATCAATGGTCATAGAGTTAAAAACCTCTGATAAATAAGTCGGTATCTCTAACTATCAAATTAACCAATTATATTTGTTATGGAAGTTGACTACTGTTAAAAAACTATCATTCCCAAAATTTGTAAATAAATAAGGGGTTATCTTGTACAAAATATGGGTCAATTATCTCCTAAACTCGATACGCGTTGAACTTTTGTTTCTAGAAAAATCGATCACGATTTAAATATTTATTCAAACGATCCTGGATTTAAAATTTTGAATGATTAGGAAATAATCAAAGAAATGTCTGCCTCAGATGAACAAGACCAAGAAGACGAAGAGGAGATTTGTGACAGGGGAGACATTGGTCCTGCCCATTCTGAAACTTTTCAGTGCTTAGATGTCGACATGAAGTGGTTTGAGAGTCAAGAAAAGTGCAATTCAGGATGACTTATATGTCTTGAAAGTGTTCGTGATTTCATAGAATCGAAAAGAAAAACTGGCTTGAAGCAGAAATCGATTTATAATATAATATTGTATGCCTGAAGGAATCGAGGATAATAAGCGACAAAACATGTGGAATTGTACAAAGTTTAATCTATTCAAATTTAAAAATAAATATTGTATTAATTAATTCATCTCTTCATTGTTCACAGGAAAAATCGCGATCTGTTCTCAGAGATTGGTACACTCACAACCCTTATCCGTCACCTCGGGAGAAACGTGAACTAGCCGAGTCTACTGGATTAACAACAGTTCAGGTAATTGAACAATCCGTGTACATTGTTTGAACAAATAAAGCAGCATTTTTAAAATGGGGCTCGGTGAGATTATATACACGCGTATTACAAAGATTTATATTTTATGCATTAAATAATTTAATAGTAAAAATTATTCTTGCTAATGAATATTGTATTATTATAACTAAATTTTTTATTGAGATTAAAATTGCTTTTATTTTCGTTAAAAATTTTTACACAGAGGTTGTTAACATTTTATTTGTAAATTTAGCAATATTTCTATAACATATTAATGATTATAATTATGGTTTAGCTTATCGAGAAAAATAAAAGATCAACCAATCTGGCAAATTGTTCATTGCGTTATTTTTCAAAATAGTTAGATCGAAAAAGTAGTCGTTCGTTTTTCACGATTCTGACTCCACAGTCTTCTAATACTCAGTTTCTCAACCTTTTTTTACATCCAAGGACCACCAAAAAATCTAATAATAAATATTTATGTCATTGATTTTTTTATCCAAAGCAATTAATTTTGCAACATCATATGCTGACTATATGTAACAATATAATTTAAAAATCCATAAAATACATCATACAATTCGATTGTTTCTCGAAATAATATCACATCGCGGACCATCCAAAAATCTCCGCGGACCACCAATTGAGAAACTAGGTTCTAATAAACAATCAGTTTTTCTTATCCATAATTGCAAAAAGTGCATTTAATTTTTTATTGATAACTTTGTGTTTGATAAATTGCTATATGTTGATGGACATATGCTAAAATAAATCGATCTATTATTACCACATTATGCAAAACATTAAATACTCGAGACAAAAATGCCCCCCTTTAAAATAACTTTTCATGATATCCGCTCCCTTGCAAAGGGGTACGGCTTCATGGCTTTGTTTGTTTGTCTGTTCCCTAAACGGAAAATTTTGGAAATATTTGCTGTATCTATATTCACTCAAGGCGTTTGGTGTCGGTTGCATTCGATGAATTCTGTTGTTCTCAAACTATGATAACTCATTTCAACATTAATTTCCTTTCGGTACACAAATCGTTGGGCATATGAAACGATGGAAAATCGATAATTCCAGACTGCCTAAATTGAACGACAAAATCGTACTTTACAATACGTTATTTTTTACAAAGTATGGAATGATAAATCACTTAAAAAGTGTTAAATGTCACAGTGGAAAGGTATTATATTCAAATGAAACAATACAAAGTTTACACGGTGAAAAATCAAATGTCTACTAAGGTGAGCGAAAACGGTCCTGATCCTAATGATATAAAATGTTAAATTTTGGAAATAGTACTATATTATTCGTATCATTGATATATCTTCTATTTCCACAAAACCGGTCCCGACCTTATTGATTTAAAATTGTGAAAATACTAATAAATATTGTTTTTTTTAAATTTAAGTATAATGCTTTCCCATTAACACATTAGAAGTGACTACCTGAATTATGTTTTACTGATTCAATGTTGAATGAACTATCTTTTTATCGGCAGGTAGCGTGTTAAATGCTGTTAACTCGATCGCTACTGTAACATATATGTATATCTAAAACTAAGACGCGGTTCAATTATTGAATGTTTATATTGTACTCACAATCCTTTTTTTACGCGATACATTGGTTCCAGAAAGTGGCGCGTTAATTCAAACATATTCACGACTTATTTCGCGGGCTATTTTTTCCAGCTCTGTTTTGTCTAGTTACTAAACTGACCAAATATTGCCTATTTACTGCAAATTTTATTATACTTGTAACAGAATAGTCGCAGGTCAAAACTATGTAAAGCAGTGGTGCACAATCTTTTTGAAAGGAGGGCCAATAAATCCAAATAAAAGTATTTAATAATAATGTGATTTTATCAGCTACTCCAATTATTTTTGCACACTCAATTGTATTCATATTTTCAAGGTAAAACTAATTCATGTAATTTATGATATGGACTGAAGGCGCTTGATGTAATTTCAATATTAAATTTGAACTGTTAAAATTTTGTACGATTCCATATGTTTTGTCACTAACGACCCGTCCTTCTTCCGTCTAACCAACTTTCTTTCAAGAATGACTTAGTATTTATCGGATTAGTTATAATTAAATCAATATTAAATTGACTTTAGCTGACATTTAGTTCTTGCCTTGGGGGTCTGTGTTTAACTTTTGTTATATAGAAGATCTTAACTGTTAATTGTGCGTCAGTTCTGTTGCATCCGTGTGATATTATATATAGAATGACTGAAAATACCGAAAGGCGAATCCCGGGTCGTCAGTGACAAAACATGTGGAATCGTACAAAGATTCGACAATTCAAATTTTCATTTTTTTTTAATAATGACTAATAGAATGACGTGTCATGGAAAAGTGTAATAAAACATTTAAATTTATCAACCTCAGGTTGTGTATTGGGGGGTTTATATTTAGGTGCATTTTTGAGTTTACGGCGTTTTATTTTTCTTTCCTTAGTGTTGAGTTGAATATCAAAATATCGGTACAGAGAAGCGCTTTACCCACGAGAAAACCACTTGAAGATCGCACAATATTTACGTTACTAGACAAAATGAAGATTTGAAAATGTGATATATATGACACCGTGAAAAAATAGCAGTGTATTGATAGCTATTTCGGCTCACGCCATCGTCAGAACTATTTTGTAGAACTTAAATACATTGCTATTTTTTCACCGTGTTATAATGGAGTTCTACCAAGTAAATGCCAATTCAATCAATAATATGATATAAGTGATTTTGTATTTGGCATTTGAACACTCACATTTCACATCGCATGTATAAAATCATATTCAACGAATAATTTGATGATAAGGTACTTGTTACTTTGGGCCGCAACAAATGCCATTTGAGGCCGCATGCCACCCACGAGCCGTGCGGCTTGTGTATCACTGCAAAGTTATTAGGTAGAAATAACAGATGGAAATATCCAGTAACCCTGGGGTTAGTTTGCGTTGTGCATGGAACATACCTACCTATATTAATGTACAACAGGAAGTTGGCTAGCGGTGTCAGGTTCCACCCAGTTTATCAGTGGGACCTTCGCTTCTCTTGCTGAACACACTGTTCAGCAGGGTTGCCAAAAACTAAATAATATTTACGAGTATTATTTTTTTCTTAATATACGATCGGGACTGTTAAGTCGGAGTCGTGAAGAAATTGCGATTTCGTCTACTTTTTCGATAAGACGATTTTAAAGAATATCCCACTGTGCAATTTGCCGGATTAGTTGGTTGATATTTAATTCAATGTACAGAAATAGGAAACGAAAAAACCTGCTAAATATAAACTTGTTTTAGTTAGGGTCGTGCAGTTGTTCAGTTTCGGAGTCGGAGTCATGTTTTTTTTGATGCACGTGGTAGTTTGTATTATGCAAAGCTGAGATCACTTATATACAAGAGAATTACGCAAAAATATCGAGCAAATAGATGAATATATGTAAATAATCAATGTCTACTATGAAGCTGTCGGTAGCCGTACACGAGAACCACTGCTCTATAACGTTTTGTACAACATTATTTGACTTTTGATATATGATATTGACTGATGGTGCTTGGTGGAATTTCAATATCAAATTTATTAAAACATTATACGATTCCATATGTTTTGACACTTACGATCCGGGTTTCTTCTTTCGGCAGCTTCAGGCATTCTACCACAATATCACGGATGCAACCAAACTGACAAACAATAAAATTCGTAATTGTAATTAATTCCTTTTGTATAGAACCGATGCAAACTGTTTATTGTGTGTCGCTTCTGTTGCGTTGCGCATTGCTGGTGTTACGTAATGCCTGAAGATTCCGGAAGGTGAAACCCGGAACGTCAGTGAATAAACATGTGAAATCGCACAGTTTCAAGTATTCAAATTTGATACGGTAAAAAAATAGCAATGTATTTTAGTTCTACAAAATTGTTTTTCACAAATATTGTTGGTAGCTATTTCAGCTCACGCCATCGTCAGAACTATGCTTAAACTAACATTCGCTTATCTATATATAGCTGTGCAGAAAAGGCACACAACACATCCTCTCTCCTGTTCCAACGGCCTAGCTTGTTACTTAACACAATGACACTAAATTTTCAAAATTATAAATGAAACAATAGGTGTCTATGACAACAAGTTTATATGTGGGACGGAAGTGGTCCTTATGGAAGCAAATCAGACCAACCCTTTGTACAACGGCTGGACAAGTGGCGATACTATTATGTTAGTTTGTTCTTTAAGAATCCTTTGTGATAATTGGTGTCTATTGATTTTCAGCTGTTCCAAAGCCGTCATTCTCCGACCCTTACTACAAAGATGCAAACATTTAGGGGCTGAGCTTGAATTTATATTATGTGATTCATTAATAACGTGATTAGCGAATCGTGAATCTGTTTTTTTACTGTTGAATGATCTTACATGTTCCTTAGCTCGAGTAGATATACTTCTACCTGTCTGTCCGATATAAACGGATAAACATGAGCCACAGGACATTTTATAAATTTGGTAACCCTGCCTTCAAGTTGTCCGGCCGAAGGAGAAAAAAAATGGAAGCAAAAACAAAGAAAATCCAGAAACGGTCGACGAAAAATAAAACAAAAATTACGTGCAACATAGTACTATGGCGACGATGACCGGTGACCACATGTGCTTATTTGATTTAACTCAAACAGGGTTGAACTTGCAACAAACTCATCAAAATCCATAAATAAAATAATCATTTTTATGGTCCGTACATTAGAATTTTAAATATGGTCACTTTTAGTATTATACGAAATTAATCCGGGGCTGTGGGTCGTGCAAGACGAGCGACTCCGATTTATTTTTTAATTACACGTATTTGAAAAATATCTCAATAAGCAATTTGCCGTATTGGATGGTTGATCTTTAATTTAACGCACATAAATAGGAACGTAGGAAAAACCTTACAGAATTAAAAAAAAAATATTCGGAGACGTGTTGTTAGTCAATCGAGGAGTCAGAAGGAACTTTATAGATTTTGTAAAACCAAAATACTTTGTTATTTTTTCATCGAGTTATAATGGAGTTCTACAAACTAAATGCCAATTTGACCAATAAATTATTTATAGATCCTAAAATTAGTTAAATGATCATACTTCGATTGCAATTTTTTAACGTATTTTATTCTATATCGTGAATTCCTAATGGAATTTTAATCCGGTTTTTAATGTAATAACGAAACCGGTCCTGATCTGGATAAATATTAAATTATTAAAATATTACCAAAATTTGTTTTTTATTATTTGAATTTGAAATAAACATTTTGCTATATTATCAAAAGATGTTTTATCGTTCTTCTCGCTTTGACGTCGTTGTATAATATTATATTGTAGTTACGCTGCTGTGTCCCTAATCCTCAGTAATAACATCACAATGTGGATGTATCGGTTTTTGATCGTCAACGCCTCATACTATCTCGTTTTTATCTACGTTTATCAAATATCACTTCTTATTTTTTGCACCTCATCTATCCAACATAGATTTGATATATTATCGATTTTAGTACATTTGACGTTCAATAATGTCGTGTTTTTTTTTTCAGGTTTCAAACTGGTTCAAAAACCGAAGACAGCGAGATAGAGCGGCCGAACACAAAGACAGGTTGGTGACCAATGCTATCATATTTTTTACCTAACCATAAAATTAAAAAAATACATACCAATATTATCGATATCGACTAAGATGGGAATTGCAATACTTTCGACAGACTCGGCGGTAATTTTGTTGCAGTTAACACGGTGAAAAAATAGCAATTTATTTTAGTTGTACAACATTTATATGATATATAGTTTATGTAGGTATTTTAAATAATAAAAACACATTTTTTTAGTACTTATTTCCACAATATATTTTTTGATCAGGACCGGTTTCGCTCATCGCGAGCATTATTTAAAATATCATGCCTTTCCATCAAGAAGTGACAGTTAACACCTTAAAAGCTATATAGCTATTTCGGCTCACGCCTTCATCAGAACCAAAGCAACTAAATCATAGCTTCCAAACCTGGGGTTCGGGAAGGATGTTTTGGAAGGTCTTCAATTTATCCGATCAACAAAAAAAATATTTTTTTCGATTCTATGGGGGCTCTCGCGGCTCACGTGGATTTTTTGAAAAGGGGTCGCCACCCAAAAAAGGTTGGGAACCTATGAACGAAATGAAATGAACTATTCTATTGAAGGCGTGAGCCGGAATAACTATCAACTTTATATCTTATAAATTTTGTAGAACTAAAATACATTGCAATTTTTTCACTGTGTTACAATGGAGTTCTACCAAGTAAATGCCAATTCAATCAATAATTTATGGAAGTTCTTTATAGTATAAAATTTAAAGAAACCTTGATTATTCAACGTATTGTGTTATTAATTGTGACACGTGTTTCTCTCTCTCTCTCTCTCTCTCTCACACTTGTCTAAATGGAATTTGTCGACATTACTATAAAATACACTTGTCTACATTGAATTTGTCGTCATGACTATAAAATACTAAATAAAACTACAAAAAAAATATTCAACACGAATTCTTTTAGATTTGTATTGAAAACGAGCTTCCGCGCAGTTTCCATCGAATCGATCGAAAATAGAAAGTATTTTTGTGTTACGGTTGAGCTTTTTCTCTCTCAAACCTTGTAAGTTGTTTCCAGTTCCGCATTTGGAATTCCCCCTTACGTTTTTGAGTCTCGGGGGACGAATAAAAGCGACACCTCTTATCAAGATATAATAGAGAGGGATGTTTTATTTAAGTATTTATTATCAAACAATCACAATAATTACCGACACATCGTACTTGAGGGTGGATTTCGAAATTTAGAATACAAATAGTTTAACGAGGGTTGGGGTGTTATTTTGCAATAATAGTCATATTGTAATCACGTTAGATGATTTTAACCAATTTTCTGCGTTACCGCGTAAAGGATATTTTAACAATGAAACGTTTGACAATTTTGGTGTTAACCCTATGATTCAAATTCAGCGCCATGCAAATGTTTGCATCTTTGTAATAAAGGTCGCAAGATGACGGCTTTAGAACAGCTGGAAATCAATAGATATCATAACTGTCACAAAGGATTCTTAACGAAGAAACTAATATATGTCGATCACCATTGCTTAACCTCCTACGGGGAGCGGTTTTGTTTCCGTAATGGACCGTTTCCGTGCCATATGTAAACTTATTGATATAGCCGCCTTTTTTAGTTTCATTTACAATTTTTAGTTTTATTGCGAGCAAGAAACAGACTAGGTCGTTAAAACAGGAGATGTATTGTATGTTCTACACAGCTATATATAGATAAGCAAATGTTCGTTTAAGCATAGTTCTGATGATGGCGTGAGCCGAAATAGCTATCAACTATACCTTAAAAAATAATAATTTTGTAGAACTAAAATACATTGCTATTTTTTTCACCGTGTTATAATGGAATTCTACCAAGTGAATGCCAATTCAATCAATGTCTATGATCGCTAATCGGAGATAACAGTGTGTTGATAATAGATACTCAAAAATATTGCAGTGTTTTTATTGTTTAATTTTCTTGTTGATTGATTGAATTGACATTTACTTGGAAAGACTTCATTATAAGACAGTGAAAAAATAGCACATTTCCATCAATAAAGTCAAATGTCAGTTGACAACTTTTAAACAATAAAATCAATGGCTTTTGTGGAATAATTAACAAGGCTGTGAAATTGCGGTGTTTTGGCCGGAGTTGTAGATGTTTTCAATTAGACGATTTTGAAGAATATGTCAAAGATAAATTTACCCGATTGGTTGGTCAATCTTTATTTTGATGCACATAAATAGGAAAGGTGGGAAAAAAACCTGAGAAAAATCAACCTTTTTTTAGCCGGAGTCGTATTGCTGGTCGATTTCGGAGTCGGAGTCGTGTTTTTTTTTAACTATTTCACAGCCCTGATAATCAATTAATGTAACAGTAAATTAATAATTAATTTATACTATCATATTTGTGATAAAAACTACATAAACATCACAAAAGAAATTTTGCGATACTGTTTTGCCATCATAAAAAAAGGGCCTTCAAATATGGTCTGGGCGCCCTCTCAATCCGCCATTTTAGTGCACTTTAAATGATTTAATTTTTCAAATGTTAAATTGGATTATGAACCCCCAATTTAATTTCGATTATTTAATGTGTCGACGTGCAAAACACGTGGGATTTGTCTCTGTTAACTTGCGGCAGGGGTGTTAATATAGTAGTGGCATTTCGACACAGTGTTTTTATTGAATAACAATATTACTATTCTCAGAGGGTGGTTATTGATGTCATTTCATCCCTTGACAATGTCTTAACCACGCGACGAGATCTGTCAACTTAACGTTACCCGTATTTCGATTCGATTTTTTAAAAACATAGCTTTAAATTCAGGTAGTGGAAAAAATTAAATGAATTGAAACCGTAAATGATGCATAGTCTTGCTTTTTGATATTATTTTAAATATTCACCATCACACTAAAAAAACTTTACCAAGCAAAAATCTTTAAACTTGTAAGACAATCGTTTTAAAATTTAATTAAGATTA
The DNA here is from genome assembly GCA_028555115.1 of Himalopsyche japonica. Taxonomy (NCBI): domain Eukaryota; kingdom Metazoa; phylum Arthropoda; class Insecta; order Trichoptera; family Rhyacophilidae; genus Himalopsyche; species Himalopsyche japonica. Next base: position 1,885,453 of record JAHFWJ010000416.1, on the reverse strand, counting down.
AAAAAAACATTGATTTAAATTCAGAATTCGTATTTTGTATTCCTATCAAAGTTGCAGCCTTCTATAAATTAGACAGAGCACTGCTAACAACCTGAGTTTCTCCGTTCGCTATTTACACATATCCTATAAAGCTGACGCAACAGATCTGACAAAATCAGTATATAGAATGCCTGAAGATGCCGAAAGGCGAGCAACGCGGTACGAAATTTAAATTGTATTTGATTTCGATTCAATATATATACAGTGCTTTTTCCCAAGTACACGGTGGGACGGCGTTTCGGCGCTTTTTTCCACTGTATTTTTTTGTGCGATTCGTGGCATAGTAAAAGCTGTTTTAAATTTCATTTAAACGGTAGTTGAACGTTCTTTTGTTTAATAAAAACTTGATATAAAATGAGTTCCGGCGGAGTTTCTTTTTTCTAAAATAACTCGAAACATATAACAATAGTTAAACTCGAAAATGAGGATTACGTGAACGTTCAAAAACCTCCATTTTCAATAATTAATCTACGCATTCTTGAATGATTTTCTTCGAAAAGAACGAAACATCACTCCATTATACGTGTATCTTTTGAAGAATGGACAATAATGTATCCATTGTGCGCAAGTCAGATGTCCATAAAATGGCAGGCCACGCCTTCGGCGTATAAAGGCGAATAGAGTGGTAAATACAACGTAATGGGGTTGAAATAGGATGCGCGCGCTGATTGTGTTGATCACAAAATAATTCCCCACGAAGGGGTCCTGTGGGGTCATTTGCAGCTCTACGTCTCCACCGAAACAACATGTCGGCATTTTCGATCCTGTGAAAATGGTTTTAAACAAATGTATTCAATTAAGAGAAACCTCTTCTAAGATCTTAGACATGGCGTTTTGTAATGTATATATGTATGTTTTTCGCTGATCGATCTAGAACAAATAAAAAGTAAAAAGTAATTACTGCGATTTTTTAAATTTTTGCTAGTTCCACTGAACCGCCGACAATATATTCCAACAACGAAAATTTACTCTGTGTAGAACAAATTATTAAGAGTATCATAACAAATTAGTCCATTATTAAATACAGCCTAATTCCGATCTTACGTTTCCGCATTCATCGTTTTCTCGCAAATTATGTTCGTTTTATATATATTGTCCCGGCCATTTACTTATAAGAGTAATAATTAATAATACGTCAAAATATTAAGACGGTTGAACGATTTCCTCGATCTACCGTCTTAATATTTTGGTTTTGATATTGAATCTGTTAAAATTGACACTTGTGGGTATATTGTGATCCATAAGAACAATATGAATCATCAAATTATTCTATGATGTTATCGATTTCCTCGATCTGTTGTCTAGTGTTTTGGTCTCGCAATAAATATTTTCGTTTTTGATCGTCTGTATCGAACATTTCCTGTCATTTACAGAGATATATTGGCATCTTATTGAAATCACATTTTCATTTCTTGTAGCATACTTTAATACGAGAAAAAAATTGTTTGAAAACTTTTAATAGAACCGTGGACAACATTATGATAGTATCGTCAGTAAGATAAGTACATTTTCGTCTAGATTGATAAACCATTTTCAATGGAGAAGATACATTTTCACCAAAACAATATTTCTGCTGACATATAAATTTACGTACACAAATCTCGTTTCCGAAACATGCAGAAATTTTGGGCTCGAAATCTTATAAATTCCTTAATCGGGATTTTTTATAAAGGACAAATATTTTTTTCAATAAAAAATATTGAAATGTTCCTTAAACATTATATTTCACGTCTATAATTTATGTTGTACGAAAAATACACAATTAAAAACTAATTTTATACTGTTCTCCTCTTTGCTAATTGATGCTTGTTATCTATGTAATAACTTTCGTTTTTATTTATGATTTTTATTATTAGAAGCCGCTAAATATTTTAATTTGAATTCATCGTGTCGTTTTATTTCGATTTCAAAATTAGAACACCGAAAGTTAATTCGTCCGTTCCATAAATCGCCTCAAAAATATGTCAAGTTCTTGCGGCGTAACATGATTATTTCAGGGATTATAATAAAACATTTTGTTGCAAACGGCGACGAAATTATTGCGTAACTCGCAAACACAACGGCCGCGTAAAATTTCATTGAATTAATGCCACGATGTGCATGTTCCTAATTGTCTAACATTTGTAGGTCGGCAATGTGCGAACACTCACTTGTTTTCACAATACGAAAATTTGACGTTTGAATTCGAAATTCAAAATAATGTCGTGACATCTCACCGCTTTTCACAATACGAAAATTTGGCATTCGAAATTCAAAATTATATAGTGACATCTCGCCACAATATATATGGGTCAATGTATTACGGCTGTTTCGAATGCAAAAATGTCACTTTATGGCCAAGGCTAACGTTAGTAAATAATTTTGTATTAATACAATTTCTGGTACGTATTTATGAAACTGAAATATGATTTTGAGCAAAACATCACATCGAAATGAAATCGTTTACGACGTTTTGGTGAAATCTGTTGCCACAGTGAAACTAATAAATTCGACAATAGACAATTCATTTTACTATATATCATAGGCTCTCAACCTGCGTATTGCGAAGGGTTTTTTGGGGGGTCAAAATAATTACAAAAAAAATAATTCTGTGTGCTTTTAGATTGTATGGGGGGGTCGCGGGTCATATGGATTTTACGAAAAGGGATCGCCACCCGAAAAATGTTGGGAGTCTTTGTGTTATATGATATTCACCATCATTGTTTTGTTATCTTGGAGACAATTGAAATATGTTGAGCTTTTGAAAATACAGTGAAACCTCTCATAACGAGCAAAAGCGATTGTGAAAAAAATGGAAGTTACATCTTCACGTCACTTACTTGTGAGACTGGTTTCACCTTTCGGCATCTTATGTGTAAATGTGACAGTATGATTCAGGATACTGATCGCATCCTATTGGAATATCTTTTGGGGATCTGAAAAAAAAACGGGAAATATTAGTTCAAGACGATACGATTATCAGTTGGTCACACCAACTTGCTTGTATCTGTGACAAATTACAAGGCATTCATATAGTTCGTGCCGTCCTATGCAAATGGAATCAAATTCTTAAAAAAATCACTATTTAAATATTTTAAGAATGCTTAGTTTATATTTTGTTTTAATTTTGTGTACACTTGGTTTCATGCAAATAAGGCGTGGTAAATTTTCGTCGGGCATTCCCGGCAAAGAAATGAAACACGCATAACGCTGCGAAATACACTGTAAACTCGACAACCTTTTTCGGGTGGCGATCGCTTTTCATAAAATCCATGTGACCCGCGACTCCCCGTACAATCCAAAACATACAATTTTTTTTTATTTAGTTGACCGTATAAGTTGGCGACTCGCCAAAAAAACCAGGATGGGAACTTAGGCTGTAAACAGTGTGGTGGTGGGTAAAACATTGAGTGCCATTAAAAACTGGAATTATCAGCAGATGATAAAACAGAATATGCGACCCCTTTGAAGGTATATCAATGATCGTGAATAACGCCCACCTGGGTGAGGTATCGCAATGGATTTGATAATTATTTCGGCACACGTGGCTGCCGGCGGGCGTGCTCGAACCACCCTGCACTTAACGCGATTCTTCATTCTCAGTTTAGAATTAATATTGTTATTCGCCAACCAAGTTACCTATATTCTACATTGTATGTTTGCTTTGTAAATATATTTACCCAACTCTGTAGTCACTTCTGAGTTTCGTGAGGATTTTCAAAGTATTGGTTTGTAGCTCGTTTTGCGTGCTTGTGTCTGTGCGACACAGTGGCTCTTAAACATTTTACACGTTCTCTGAAACTGTAATATAACGTTACACGCTGTTATTATATGCAATTAAGTTTGAAAAAATTCGTTAATATAAAGATAATAATTTCAATCTGTTCAAAAATACACAAAACATATTAACACGGTGAAAAAAATAGCTATGTATCTTAGTTCCACAAAATTTAACTAAACAAACTTAATTAAACTAAATTTTAACAGAATTAAAATACATTGCTATTTTTTTTTGCCGTGTTATAATGGAGTTCTACCAAGTGAATGCCAATTCAATCAATAAAAAATATTAATCTACTTTCGTAGATAGCATATAAATAAATCATTTTTAAATAAAATAATTATGAAAGCTTTTTAAAATAATGGTGAACACGTGTCACAAAAACAGTATCAATTTTACCTTTAAAATAATCGTTTTTAAAATATATTGATTGAATTGGCATTTACTTGGTAGAACTCCATTATACTACGGTGTATTTTAGTTCTGTTAGATTTTAGTTAAGTTTTGTTTTGTTAAATTCTGTAGAACTAAAATACATTGCTATTTTTTCACCGTGTTTTGAAAATATTTATTGGTGCCTTAGGTATATTTAACTTGTTCCTTCGACATGTCAACATTGAATGTTTCAAAAATTAATTTAGTATCAATGATGCTATACAAACTTAATAAGATTATGGAGACAGAAAAAGCTATAATATAAAACTGATATTGGCGTGTGAACATTGAATTGAAACATTGTTAAAATTCTGTACTTTTTTTTATGTATTTATATCATAGTACGCTACTAACGTGTCATAATATTAACCCTTGACAAAGTTCAGTCATTGATTGAATTGGCATTCACTTGGTAGAACTCCATTATAACGCGGTGAAAAAAATAGCAATGTATTTCAGTTCTACAAAATTATTTTTTTAAACATATTTGATAGCTATTTCATAGCAGATATCTCTGATGATGGCGTGAGCCGAAATACAATAGCTATAAACTATATTTAAAAAAATATTTTTTTAGAAATAAAATATATTGCTTTTTCTTTCACCGTGTTAAAGTTCAGTCAGTTCTGTTGCATCCGTGTGACAGAGAATGTCTGAAGATGCCGAAAGGCGAAACCCGGGTCATTTAGTTACAAAAATTCATAGTTAGTATAAAAAAAGTTCAAATTTAAAACGTGTTTATGTTATTTGAAAATTATAATTTTTCACCAAAATTCCTTCGGTCTCATAGTGCAAATTTTGTACCGTGTAAATAAATAATTATGTGTATTCAGATTGTACACTTTTTGAGAAACTTGTGCTTGTATTGTTGGTGTGCGCCAGTGTGCGTGCATGTTATGAAGGATATCGGGTGTCGCATTAGTGCAGTGGCCCGAGGCCCGTTCCGCCGCCCCACTCTGCACCCCGCCCCGTCCTCGGGCTCGTACTCCACCATCCGCCTAATGCCACCCTGATCACCGCTTTACTGCCACCTACCAGACGCCACAAATCTCTTCGTTTCCTCGCCGTAAATCTCCATCATCGTTAAGGTGTTATGGGTTTATTTATTTTTAAATCAATGATGGCTTATTTCGGCGATGTATTTTTCAAACATTGTTATAGCTTTCATTGTGTAGCACAAAGCATACAAAGGCCTAGTCTTTCATTTATGATTTAACCCACTGACTGCTGACTTCACAGTTGTTGAGACGGCTGATTATAATGTATTGATAGTAAAAAAAAACAAAACAACACTCGACAAACGAACATACTAATATATGTCTGTCACCGCTTCTCAAGCCATTACAAAGGGCTGAGTCGTTCCCGTAATAAAACATCCCCATCCAATAAACCATTTCCGTGCAATATGTAAGCTTATTGATATAGCCGCCTTTTTAGTTTCATATAAAATTCTAAATTTTTTTAGTTTTACATACAGGAAATAATCTCGGTCGTTAAAACAGAGTGAAGATGTATTGTGTGCCATTTCTACACAGCTATATATAGATAAGCAAATGTTCGTTTAAGCATAGTTCTGATAATGGCGTGAGCCGAAATAGCTATCAACTATATCTTATAAAAAAAATTAGGACTAAAATACATTGCTATTTTTTCACCGTGGTACATAATAGAAGCTATCAATTCAATAATAGATGGTGAGTTACGAAGATTAACTCTTAAAAAAAAAAGTATAAATTATAATTTATAATGAAACGAATATTAATCTGCTTCTTGCATAGTAGTTTAAATAATAAAAATTCATTTTTAATATTGTTTCCACAATATATTTTATGATCAGATTTGGATATTCTCGTCACAAACATTATCAACTGATTATGACGAGCAGTTCAAAAATAAAAAAATAGTACTAAACATTGCGTTTTCATCCGATTTATGGTAGTCCTTTAAAAAAACACGACTTCGAATCTGTCATTGGCCATTTAATTTTGTCAGGTTTTTTCTCTTTACCTTTCCTGTATATATATGTATTAAATTGAATGTTAACCAACAAATCCGGCAAATTGTTCATTTGAAATATTCTTCAAAACTGCCTAATCAAAAAAAAAATATCGGAGTCGCTTGTTTTTCAACCCCCGACTCTCAGCCAAAAAAAAACGTTATAAATTCCATTTAAATGACTGGGTGTCAATATGCTGGCATCCGCTTTATAAGAAAAAAATCAATGACGCTACCTATGTAGGCACTCGTGTGCAAAACGTTAAAAAATGTTCCTTAATGATAAATCTCCACATATATTCTTCTGCAAACATAATTAAAATATTTTTACAAGCGTTAGATGTTTCAATATCCTTTTCACGGTAAGAGAGCCTTTTTTTCAAAATAAATACAATATATTGCCTAACTCAATATTCAGTAACATTTTTTATGCAACGTTTTGGTGCCACACACAAACAGCCTTCGAGTGTTTTATTTATTGAAGTTATTTATCCCCTGACTGCTAGCGTCTCAACTGTTGAGACGGCCGATTGTTATGTGTAGATAGTTGACATTTAAAAATATAAGAAATATAAAACAGTCTTGGAAACGTTCAAGCTATATTTTAAATTGAAATATTGCACGATGAAAAAGTAACAATGTATTATTATTGTAGAACTATAATGGAGCGTTATAATGGAGTTTTACAACGTAAATGTCAATAATCCCAATACCGAATAATTCTAAAGCTATTTAAGTAGTTTATAATATCGACTGAAGGTCCTTGATGGAATTTCAATATCAAATTTGAATTTATACAACTTTGTACGTTTCCACAAGTTTTGTCACTAATGACCAAAGTTTCGCCTTTCTGCATCTTATCTATCTTATTATCGTGCACTCTATCAATAGTCTGTTTTGTTGCATCTGTGTGTGTTCGAAGATGCCGAAAGGCGAAACCCGAATCGTTAATAAAATACATTTTTTTAATATCAACTATCAATACACAACAATATGCCTTCTCAACAGTTATGATTAAGATTACCAATCAGCAGGTTAATTAATGTTTGGTAAACAAAAAAGGATTAAGAGGATTTATAGTTAGCTAATTGTTCGATATGTGTCGCAGAACGTAAGCCGAAATAGCTATCAACTATATACCTTATATTTTTTGAAGATATAATTACATTGCTATTTTTTCACTGTGTTATAATGGAGTTCTACCAAGTTAATGACAATTCAATTGAATAAAACGAACAAAATATACAGAGAGATTGTTTTACAACAAATTTTGCAAAAAATTACAGTACATTTTAACAAGTTTTTAATTAATATTTAAAGGGGTACTAATGTGAAATGTTTGACATCATACAGGCTAAATTTTGTAAAGGTAATCAATTTAACACGGTAAAAAAATAGAAATAGTTCTGACGATGGCGTGAGCCGAAATAGGTATCAACTATATCTTAAAAAAAATTGATCTTGACTATTGAAATCTTAAAATACATTGCTGTTTTTTCACCTTGTTATAATGGAGTTCTACCAAGTAAATACCAATTCAATCAATAAATAGAGTAAAAAATTAATTGAATTTTGCGACATTTCGCGCACGAACACGGTTCAATTCGATTTCGTGTTCGACTGTAATTATTATAAATTATTAATCTTACAAACACACATTTAGTAAGTGTCCGCGTATTTTAATGTTTTGAAATTAAATTATTGATAATGTTGTCTCGAGACGCCCCTGCATCTCGCCCAATAAAGTGTCGGATAAAAGTGAACGCTCTCTGGAATACTTTGAGGGGCGTCTCGTGGTGTCGGGTTACAATTCATGCCCTTATTATTACATCCATTTGTCTGTCAGAAAAGAGTAGAGTTTGGATATACACAACAGATAGCTGCAGCTATAAAAAACCCTGACGGTCCATCGGGCGACCATATTATATTATAATATATATTTTTATTCAATTCGCTTGGATAGATTCTTATTAATTATTAATTTTAGTTTCGCTATTTAATATCGGACATTGATAATTTCGCATTTTATCGTTACTTTTGTGACACCCACAAAAATACTATAATACGTGACACCGACACTCCGATTGTATGATTTTAAGGGTCCAAAAATATTTTATTATATAAGTTCCTAACCTTTTTCGGAAGGTGTCCACTTTTCATAAAATCCATGTGACCTGCGATTTCCCTACAATCCAAAAGCTAAACAAAAGTGAATATCTTTTAGTTGACCGTGTAAGCTGACGACCCACCAAAAAACCTTTCGCGGCCCCCAGATTTGGAATGTTGTAATATGTTAAATATTTTTCTTATTTTCAAGTTGTTAACTGTCACTTGATGGAAAGATATTATATTCAATTACATAAATTAAAATATGAATTTTTGAAACATTGTACGATTCCACATATTTTGTTACCTACGACACCGGTTTCGCCTCTCGGCATCTTCAGGCGTTCTATAACACGGATGCAACAGAATTGACGTATATATGAGATCTTAAATTAAATAAATTAAACGCAATGTATACTCGGCTGATATATTTGCTCGTATATTTGAACCAAAAAAAAATGATTTAATAGTTTCGATTGCCAATAATGCTTGTATAAATGACAGAACAGAAATAGTCATAATAATAATAATAAAAAAATTCAGATGTCGTCTATTATTTATTATCAAATTTGATTTGTTGAAACTTTGTACGATTCCACATGTTCTGTAACTAAACCGGGTTTCGCGTGACAGTTCTGTTGCATCCTTGTGATATAATGCCTGAAGATGCCGAAAGACGAAACCCGGTCGTTAATGACAAAACATGTGGAACCGTACAAAGCTTCAACAATTCAAATTTGATGTTGAAGTTCCATCAACCACCTTCAGTCGACATCATAAATTATTCATAACCTAATGCTTTGGCCTCTATTATGGGGCAAATATTTAATTACGATATGAAATTATACACACGATGGTCACAGTTAAATTAAACCAGTGTCTTAGCGTAAAATTATATAAATTTTGGTCACCATCTGATTCACGAATACAGACATAAATATTAACGCACATGTCCACGTTGCGACGACGGTTGACAGCTTCCCGCCAGGGGTGGGGATAGAGTGAGAAGAAACCATTTTAAGCAGTACCACTATAGATTGCTCATAAATTCTTTATTTGAATATTAATTTTATAGCTAATTTGAATTGATTCATTCGACGCATATAAATAAATGTTCGGTACTCTTCAGTTTGACGCTCGCATTGTTTTGCCGCTTTATGTATACTATGTATGTTTGAAGTTTATTTATAAATAATTTTACGAACGTTTCAGTACTATATCAGATGTGACTCATCGACACGATGAATTTCAAAACGTAGCTGCATTAATTTACGATATCGACTGAAGGTACTTAGTATAGAGTTTCAATGCTAAATTTGAATTGTCACAATTTCGTACGATTCCACATGTTTTGTAACTAACCACCCGGGTTTCGCCGTTCGACATCTTCAGGCATTCTATCACAGGGACGCAACAGAGCTGACAAAGTTTCACGGATGCAAACTGTCAGTTGCATTCGTGTGATAGAATGCCTGAAGATGCCGTAAGGCGAAACCCTGGTCGTTAGTGACAAAACGTGTGGAATCGTACGAAGTTGTAAAATTCAAATTTGAAACTGCATTATATATACTAGCGAGTATTCGGCATGCGTTGCAATGCCACTTAAATGAAGTGAACTTCTAAAACTGTACTACTCCCAACAATCGATGGTTTGCAAAATGTCATTAGAGATTTATAACCTCAAAAAGTAACAGTTTTGGAAAAGTGGCACCTAAGTATCTATTAAAAATACTGATAGTTCTTGATTAGTTTCAAAGTAATCGAATTGTGTGAGTACTTTGAAAAAAGTGGAAACTTTATTCCAAAATCAAATTAAGTTTATTAACAATTGGCAGTTTGCAGAATGTCATTCTAAAGTGTGACATGTTTCACAGTTTTATTAGAGTTTTTGTAATGGTTTAAAAACTTTTCAGACGTTTTATCGTGTAGATGTAGTAATTCAAAAACTTTTGCGAGGGTGGAACAAAGATATTCTGAAAGTTTCAAACATTTCCTATCCTTTATATACCAATACATCAAAGATTGGTTTTATATATTAATGATAACAAATATGAATATTGTTTTACAAAATAGTTGTAAATTAACCCGCTGATTGCTAACGTCTAAGCTGTTGAGAGATCTGATTACATTGTGTTACATTGAGAAAGTGAATCGTATGTATAAAAACTTTTGTGTGAGAGTTAATTTTTGCATAAATATACCTTGAGTTTATAAGTTTGTTCAACACCAACAAAACTGAACTTTTTTTTGTAAAATATTCTTTGTAATAAGTTGCACTATCTTTAATACGGTTCAGCAGAGACAGGGTTAAATGGATAGACATAACAAAATGTAGCCTTTCGCCTATTACTTAAAAAGTTCATAATGAACTAATGAGCATGCTCAAAATAACCATTGTATATCGTTTTGTGCATTATTACAGCGGTTTACTCTTACAGGTAAGCATTATCAACCGATTTATTGATTGAATTGGCATTCACTTGGTAGAACTCCATTATAACACGGTGAAAAAAATAGCAATGTATTTTAGTTCTACAAAATTTTGTAGAACTAAAATACGCTGCTATTTTTTTCACCGTATTATCAACCGATCTCAAATTTGACTTCATCAGTTGTTAATATTCGCGATCAGTGAAACCGGCACTGATTTTAATGATATAAAGTTACAGAAATGCTTTTACGACAAGATGTGATAGTTAACACGTTAATAAGTGATTCTCGTAATGCTTCTTTGCGAAAATTTATCTTTTGCCATGGATAATGTTTTCTATTAGTCTTGTACTGTTTTATACATGTCAGTTAGCTAAGCGGAATCATTTAGGCATATAATCGAGACGTATTAGAAATATTTCTGCAAGAACTACTTGTTATTCAGTTTTCCTAACTTAATTTTATGGAATTCGGTAACGAAAAATATGCTAATGATTGGATTTTTAGAATAGGATACGATGAGTGCGAAAGGAATTGAATTTATAGACAATAATAGATAACACCCATTTCTTTGTACAGAATATCATTTTTAGAAAAATTATGTTTAGTACTGTGTGGCTTGAGGCCCCGACTTCTGTCGCGGGAGCCAACAACGATGACCACTGCACCACGGACCGTTCTTATCATAATGACAAAATAACTTTTATTAATTACATTAATACCATGTATTCCTAATTTAATTTTTTAACTAACAATAAATCCGAAAACCTTAATACTCATAAAAATACACGCAAACACATATGTATCATATAACATATGAAAAGTACACACTTATATTATGGTACGAAATTATAAATATATTTAATATTTTTATTAATATTGCATAATACTCGATTCAGCTCTGTGTTAAATTACGAAGGAAAAGAGCAACAAAACAAATAAGCTACCAGGGTCGTATTGTGAATTTTAGCTTGTTGTCCCATTTAGGAATTAATATGTTTATATTTTGACTGAATTTCAATGTAACTTTGTAGAAAACCTTTTCACAAAAAAACCTTCTCGATTGAAAAAGATTGATAATGTCATTATTTATCTGGTCGCAAACTTTCACAAATCTAGAAAAACTCTATATACTATATTGTAAATATATTATTCAATTTAAAGACGTTACTAGAGATAAGACGTCTCTCGATTCTTTGAGAAACATCTCCAGACTAATTGCATTATTAGCACGGTGAAAAAATAGCAATGAATTTTAATTCTACAAAATTTATAAAATATACAGTTGGTAGCCATTTCGGCTCGAGCGATTATCAAAACTATATAGATAAGTAAATTTACTTTTAAACATAGTTCTGATGAGGGCGTAAGCCGAAATAGATATCACCTGTATAGCTAATAATTTTTGTAACTTAAATACATTGCTATTTTTTCACCGTATTATAATGGAGTTTTATCAAGTAAATGCCAATTTATTGCCATTTTGTAATGAGATGTTTTCAAAAAAATCTAATACCATTAAAATATAATTAAGAATTTTTAAACTTGAATATATCCAGTTAAATTAATACGATGAATAATAGAATGTCGAAAGGCGACACCCGGGTCGTTGGTGACAAAACATGTGGAATTGTACAAAGTTTCAACAATTAAAATTTGTTATAGAAATTCCATCACCTTATAAATTATAAATTGTAAAATATATGTTTTTATTAAAAATGTTGGGTGATTTTGGGTGAAGTTCGATACTGGTGTAATGCGATTCCTTCAGGAGACCCTAAAACAAACATCCTTTCACAAAATAAGCAAGTTGTGGTGGGTTTATAACGCAGCGGCGGTACAAGCCTCGTTTCTATTCTGCGATATAGAGTCCGCTATATTTGGCATCGCCGATCGTTTTTTTTTTATAATAATAAAAAACTTTCTATCGGATTATTGAAATGTGTCGATATTCATCGATTTAAATCCGCCATACACAACTGCCAACTCACGCGGCATACATATGTTTGCCTCGCTACACTATAGTGAATTACTTTGTACGATTAAACATGTTTTGTCACCAACGACCCGGGTTTCACCTTTCGGCATCTTGAGGCATTTTATCACACGGATGCAACACAGCTAACGTAAAATAAAACGCATCGTCTTTATACCAAAGTTATTAATTACAGGAAAACAATTGCCTGTGATAATTTTCATTAACGATCTTGTTAATGAGTCATTCTTGCAAGGGGTTTTCAACAAATATTAATCAACTAAATTTGATATTGACATTCCATCAAGCACCTTCAGTCGATAATATAAATTTTATATATCTCTATGCATCTGTTTGAACACATCGAAACCAGGGGCCGTATTTTGCCATGATAGGAGAGGCCTTCCAAAACAGTCAAATTAGTGGCTAAATACATTTTTTGAAATTTATCAATGTTTCATTACGTATATTAAACCTTTTGTTGAGTATAGCTTTCACTAAAAAATTTGCTCAATTTTATTAAATATGTCTGTATATTAATTACAACACCGTGAAAAAATAGCAATATATTTAATTACTACAATTTTTTTATAAGATAATTGAGTATGATGATAATTGATAAAAGTTGATAACTATTCCGGCTCACGCCATTGTCAGAACTATGCTTAAACGAACATTTGCTTAATTATATATAGCTCTGTAGAAAAGGTACACAATACATCTTCTCTTCTGTTTTAACAACATGCGACAATTTCAATAAGCTTAAATAATGGATGGAGTTGGTTTATTACGGGAAAGAATTACTTTTATTAATTGGAAGCTAATCGTTTATAAAATACTATATTAAAATTAATTGTATTATTCCAGCGTTCCTGGCTCCGACAAAACTCACCTCGACACGTCCAGCGATAGCGAGGGCGATTCGCTGCTTGTAGGCGGCTCTGGTCCACGATCAGCACCTCCACCCGCGTATCGTCTCCCAGCCCCGCAACAGTCATCGCTCTCCTCGCAGCAGTCTATCCCCAGGCTGGACTACCCTGGTCAGCAGCAGCTGCACCATTCTCAACACCCTCTTCAATCAGCCCTATACGACGACGGAGGTGGATATCAGCACTTATGATACTGGGCCGGTAGGAAGGACGGCTCAAATTACTGATGAAGATTCAACAAATGGATCTTCGAAAAGATTGTACCAACATGTTCCAGATCTACTCTTGAAGATGCTTGAAACCGGATCGTATAAATCGAGAGTTTAGTTTGAGGACTGGCCAATTTGATCGCCTTGGATGAATCCACTCATATCCTCGAAGTTCTTCAGCACTACGGGAGACGGCGTTGATGTTTTACACGCGTAACGAGGAAATGTTGTGACAAGTGGAATGATATTTATTCACGACAATACAAACGATGGAGTTAATCTGACAGTTCGGAAATGAAGCGCACACTTTAAAAACAATGATATTAACACATATTTAAATTTATAATGGATATTAGAATAAAATTCTCTTCCACCATTTTGTTTTAAAATCACAACAACTATACTCTATACACTAAACAAACATTCTTAGACGTTGAAACGTTCTATTTTCAAAAGTATCATCTGAATTTATGAACATGTGCTCACAATAAAAAATAACTTTCGGTGTTGCCATTTCGTTAATTGAAAACTTAATTTTGCATATTAATAACGAAATAATAAAAATAATAATAAATTCATTATAATATAAATAAATAATTTATTGCTATTGCTCTCCGTAAAAACATTCAAAATATCAATAGATAACGGTTGTCTTTAATAGAGTAACTTTTTTATATACAGTCGAAATATATTGGTTAACACGTAATAATACCGCAGCAGGTAAAATCTTGATGATTTCATAAAAAAAGTGTTCTTTAAACGTAGAACTAAAATTCGATTCTTAACATGATAAAAGTTCATTTAAAAAAAACCCCAGATATGTAAACATTTTTTTTATTAATTGCTTAATTTATAACATTTCTTAAGTTTTTCTTAATGAATAGTTAATATTGTTCCTAGTGTAAAAATAAACTATAAACAATTGATTATATTTAATGATGTTGCAAACAATAATGATTTTTTGTATTAATCGCTCAACGCGAAGTTCATTTGACGCGTAAAATAAGGTTTCGGCCCCTACAATTTCGTGTTAAACGTTGTCGGCTGTATAGAACATAACTAAAACCAGTGACGTATGATTAAATATCAAAAAAAAAAGTAAAGGTGAAAGAATAATGCAATGCACAGTGAATTAATAATTTAAAAGTACTTAATAAACAAAAATTATTCTATATAAGGTAGTTAAATGTTGGCTAATCAATCAATTTAGTCGATTTGCCCGAATAAATCAAATTTTTGAAGCCAATTGTGCATCACTGACTTGTCACTGCAATTGAGTGTTTGAAACATAAACATTAAACAATATTATGTCATATTTCAAATAAGTGACCAAACTTACGTTGAGATAAATTTTTCTGTTTTAAAATGATATTGAAAATTGGATTATTCTCATCTCATCTTAGACCAGAGTAAAAAGATCGACAATTTTAACCTACGATCTTTAACGACATGTAAATAATGTATATACGTATTATGTAACAAAATAATTATATTGATATTAAATTAGTCACTAACAAGACTTTCGTTGCAGTGTTGTTATATTAATCGAATTTGTTAAAGTCATTAGCAGCTAAAACTAACCAATTATATATATTATAAAAATTTTCACACAGTCAAAGTTATCAGTTCAATAATGGGTGGAGAATCAACAACTGTCACTCTCGAATGCAAAGGGTTAAAAAAATAATAATGTTCAATTGTAATTGACATTCGTTTTCATGACTTGATTGTGGCATCCGCGTTATAAAAGAAAAATCAATGCCGCTCCGACGGCGGCAGTCGCATATGAAAGGTTAAACCTAAATGAATAATCGAAAAATCCGTTACATTTACTTATTGAATGAGCATTTACTTAATAGAACTCCGTTGATGATGAATGATAACAAAAAATATCAAAATATAAAGATCGTATTATTGATTGAATTGACATTTTTTTTGGTATAACTCCAATATAAAACGGTGTAAAAATAGCAATTTATTTTAGTTTTTAACACCTTATAAATTTTGTAGAACTAGAATACATTGCGATTTTTTTTATCGTGTGTGGTTCTGATGAGGCCGTAAGCCAAAATAGTTATCAACTATATACCTTATACATTTTGTAGAACTAAATTTCATTGATATTTTTTCACCGTGAAATAATTACCAATTCAATCAATAACATATTCAATGCAAAAAATGTAGACATCTATCTCTTCTTAAGCCATATAAAGTTTAGTTTATTTGTAGCTCTGACGATGGTGAATGTCGAAATAAAAGTCAAGACTACATAAAGTTATTATAATGCTTAATATTTCGCTATTTTTACCATGTTACATGAAAAAAAAACAGGCAATTTTTCAGGCACCGTTATTCTTTTGTTTTCCTTCGAATCGATCGATTCACGGGGGTCGAAATGCTATTTGATTTCAATATGGCAGTCGTGTTGTAGAACTGGCCTACAAAAACTGCTAGATGCGGGCTCCGCGTGTGCTTTTCACCGCCATTGTACACAAATAAAACATGTCGGTAGATAATATTTACCAGAGCGTAAAAATTTGAAGGAGGATGTTCTGGTATCGCGTTACCCGTTAACACCACACGTCGCGAATCACTCATGTGTTTTTAATTGGATCTGTCGATACGGAGGAGTCGCAGACCACCGCCAACAGTGGCTAGCCCCATCTGTGGTCGAATCATTCGATGAGAAGCATTTATAGTAAAGCTAAAATATCGAATTTTTGAATTTGAATTGTTGACACTTTGTGCATTTCCACGTCTTTTGGCATCTTCACACGAATGCAATAAAACTGACGCGCAGTAAGCGTTTTGAAACATTTATATATCAAAGAAAAATACTTAAAATTGAATTGTTGAAATTTTGTACGTTTCAACGTGTTTTGACTCATTACTCACAAAGCGGGTTTCGTCTTTTGGCATCTTCACAAAGATGAAATAAAATAACTCTCGTCGGACGGTTTGTATAAGTTATATCTCAAAGTGCCAACAATTCAAATTTTATAAAAAAGAAAAATATTAAAATTTTAGTTGTTGAAAATTTGTACATTTCCGCGTGCTTTGTCACCCATTGCCCGGGTTTCGCCATTTGGAATCATCATGCAATATATCATACAAATACTGACATATAGTTAACGGTTTGCATCGGTTATATATATATATTTTAAAAGTATCAACAATTCAAATTTATAATAAATAAAAATACTTAAATTTTAATTGTTAAATTTTTTTACATTTACACGTGTTCTGTCACTTAATACGCCGGTTTCGCATTTCGATATCATCACACGGATACAATAGAACTGACACATTACAAACGATTTGCATCAGTTATATATCAAAAACAATTAAAATTTATAATAATTGAATAGTTGAAACTCTGTACATTTCCCCATGTTTTGTCACTCACGACCCGGATTTCGCTTTTCAGCGTCATTAGGCATTCTATCACACGAATGCAATATAACTAACACTTAGCAAACGGTTTGCATCGGCTATATGTTATACATTAATGTGTCAACAATTCAAATGCATAATAAAACAAAAATAATCAAATTTTGAATGGTTGAAACTTTGTACATTTACAATGCATTCGCATTTCCAAATACTGTATTTATTTTCAACGGAAATGTATAAAAACATATATATAATACTTAGTGTTAAATATGTAAGACTCAATATAAAAAATCGATAATACTCATTGCATAGCTATAATACTTAATTATATTTTAAGATTGTAAAATATAGTAAAGTGTTCATAATGATTAATGTCACTAATTAATAATAATATTCAAAAAATATTGTCCAATAGTATCCAACTTTCATATTAAATAAAACAACAATTTGATTCGTCATTAACTGCCAGCTTAATTTTGCTACGAGTTTGTATTCTTTGAAATAACAGTTGGTGACAATTCATAACGTTGACAAATCATTGTGCTGCAATTTGTATCATTTACAAAGAACATTATATTTCAATTCAATAAAATTCCGGTTTCGCTCATTGCGAGCATTATCAATTGATGAGATACAAATTAGTCTTTTAATACAACTTTTTAGTTCAAATCAGCATGTATACAAAACCATAGGTTCGAGAACTAAGAAAACAATTTACTGGAATTCATACAATATACATACAAATAAAGTAAATTAATTTTTCAATAAAACGTTAACGATTTCTTATTTACAATTTTCAAAAAAAAAGATAAATCAATAATCCATTTAGATCTCAGAACAATCGTGAAAGACTAATTATGAAGAATAATGAGTGGACAATTTTTGTTATTACACAACCTGCACTTTTATAGAACAAAATGTATTTATATGAATAAAATTTTAATGGTAGTCAAAAAGGGTGAAAAGAGCGTCCTTCTTCTTTCTGTAAAGTATTTTTATCATTTTATTAGTTCTCGAACCCATGGTTTTATACACCTGCCAACTTAAATTCAAAAAATATATAAACAGACATGTTTGTAATTTGTACTCTATCAATTGATAATGCTGGCGATGAGCGGAACCAGCACTGATCATTATGAATATTGTGGAAATAGGTACTAAAAATTGTGTCGATTGAATTGGCATTTACTTAGTAGAACTCCATTACATCACGGTGAAAAGACATCAATGTATTTTAGTTCTACAAAATTTATAAGGTTTATAGTTAATAGCTATTTCGGCTTACGATTATCAGAACTAGAGTTTATAAGATAGTTCTGATGAGGGCGTAAGCCGAAATAGCTATCAATTATACATCTTATAAGTTTTGTAGAACTAAAATATTATACATTGCTATTTTTCACCGTGTTAAGAAAAGTGTTTTGATTGTTTAAAAAATAGCATCTATGACCACCAATCCGTGTGGCTTTTCGGATTGTAAAAATCATATAAAATATAAAGAGACATCCACAACCGTGTAAAAAAAAGCATGTTTATTTATTAACGTATATTGTAAGAATCACCTAGGCTATTTTAATATAATATAGTCCTAACACCATGTATAGTACATTATAAGCGTTGCTTTGTCCATAATAATCGAATGTGATTTCGCTGAGTTAACTTAAATTATTTATAACGATATCATTGCAATCACACACAATATTATAATATGATATTTTATTTAAATAAAACATTAAAAAAAACTTTTTGAATTGTTTCAATGTGGTCATATTTAACCCCACTGTCCCTTCCCAAGAATAAACAAATGTAAAATGGCTTTTTTTGACATTTGGATGATATCTTTTTCAGGAATCACTTTTAACCGGATGGCTGTCTAAGACGAGATATCTCGTCAATATCTATAAAAGTATTTTCCTCCGGAATTATTCTTTCTTTTAAAATGAATCTTTGACAGGACACACACTGATAACTATAAGAAACGTTTAAAAACATTTTACGAAAACTGCAAAGGATTCCTCCATCGATTTTACACGATTTCTTCGAGTGTTCGAACTGTCACTTGACATGTTAATTGTATCAGGGTTGCCAAAATCATTTTTTTTCTAAATTCTTCAAGCAAAACATGCTTTTAATGTTAGAACAATAAAGAATTGGTGATTTTATTAATTATTTCTGTATATGAGATTTAAAAAACATCGAAAATTCACTTTTTTTATTTCAAATTATAGCTGGCGTGCTTGGTACAGCCGTATTTTTTTCTGGCAGCCAAAAGATTTTTAAATAATAAAAACACATTTATTAGTACTTATTTCCACAATATATAATATATTTTTGATCAGGGCGGTTTCGCTCATCGCGAGCATTATTAACTGACAGCGAACACCTTAAAAGATTAATGTGATTAACTGTAACAGCGTCATTCCACGTAGATAGTAATGAAACAGTCGGGCACCTCTGCTACAATTTTTTAATTTAAATGATAAAAACCAGGGTTGCGAAGTCGGAGCCGTGAAATCTATTGTATATCGAACAGAACACAGGTTCCCAAAGTGGACCTTGAGAAGCCATGGGAAGAAGGGGAGCACTAAGAAGCAAAAAGGGGGGCACGGGGTGCTAATATTTATAACCTTAAAAAATATTTTTTAATGAAATTTTATTGCAAATAAAAAACTGCAAAATATGATAATATTGATGACATACATCAGGTTCGTCTTTTTCATTAGGAATATTCAATAAGTATTAATTTAATTTATGATATCGACTGAAGATGCTTGATGGAATTTAAATATCAAATTTGAAATGTTAGAACTTTGTACGATTCCAAAGTTGTAAAAGTTAAATATTAATTTCTCAACAATATCGGCGTATCTAATTACGCCATAGTTTTGACGAGGTCGTAAGCCGAAATAGCTATCAACTATATTCGTTATAATTTTTATAGAACTAAAATAAATTGTAATTTTTTCACCGTGAGATAAAAATTTGATATTAAAATTGTGTCATTGTTGATAGCTTGAATGTACTTAATATCAAAATGATTATTTTCCTCCGTTGGTGTAGGTAGAAGATAAAAGCTATAAAAAATGCATGGCGATGTTTAGTCGCGTTACGACAAAGGGTCCCAAAATTGAATGAATGTGTAAGGCAAGGGCCCTAGTGCGGATCAATGAGCCCTTGACGAAGGGCGTAATAACATAAGTCCGCGTAGATAGCGGGGAAACGGCCGGGCGCCTCTGCTGCAAATATTTACACTGATGGGGTATTCAACATGCGGCCCGCGACTAAAAAATTACCCACAATAGTTCATAAGTTAAGTACGTGTTTCTTTATAGTTTATTTTAAGCTCCCCAAAATGGCAGTAAGTTAATTACAGCATAGTATTTCCACACTATATATCACTTTACACTTTTAATGTGTTCATTGTCACTTTTTGATGCAACGACATGATATTTTAAATAATAAACACATATTTTTCTAATGCACAATATATTTTACGATTTATATCAGTTGATAATGCTCACGATGAGCGAAAGCGGTCCTGATCGTAAAATAAATTGCGGAATAAGTACTAAAAAATGTGTAACACTCTTTTTTCAATATTATTATTAAATGTTTAATTTTTGTCAGGTTTTTTCCTACCTTTCCTATTTATGAGTATTAAATGAAAAATTAACCAACCAATCCGGCAACTATACATTGGGATATTATTCAAAATCGTCTAATCGAAAAAGTAGTTGGGGCCGCTCGTTTTTCACGATTCCGACGCTATAGCCCTGGATGTGATAACCGAAGATGCCGAAAGGTGAATGTTGAAAAAGGCTCCTTGTTGATTATAAAAAAAAAACAAATGCCATTTCATAATCATTAAGTAAACTTAATAAGAAATTTATTGAATTTTCCTTGCTGAAACGTGTAAAGGATATTTTAAAAAAATGCTCGTACGTGAAAGCTTAAACTCTGTTAATACTTTTATATTTGATAAACAATGATTGAATACTGCAATCTGCCGTCTCAAAAGTTGAGACGTTACCAATCAGATGGGTAAATCATTGGAGATTAACCTAAGTAGAAAAAATATATTTAGTGACAAAATATGTCGAATCTACATGTTTTATCTCTAACGACCCTGGTTTCGCCTTTTAGCATCTTCAGGCATTCTATCCCACGGATGTAACAGAGCCGACTTGATACTCCATCAAGCGCCTTCAGTCGATATCTTAAATTAATTTAAATTCCTTCAGATTGTGACGTCCCTGCTTTTATCCATTCGTACAATCCGTCTCAGCAATTTTCTCCGTCTTGTACTATAATAATTCACCGCAGAATTAAAAACCTTCGAGCGTCCCGAATCCTCATTGTCGGCCATTGTCGACTGAAGGACGCCTTTAATGAAGCCGCTTGTCGAAAATCCTTGTTACCCAATACTTTAATCCAGGCTCATTCCTTTCCCGATAAGTGGCGTGTAATTTTTGACTTCCTATTGATGGCATTGTAATGCTCTCAAAGGAGGACAAAAACTGCAAATCGCTTAATAAATATATTACTCGAACATCTTCACAAAGGGGCATTCGAAAAAGTCGGGACTCCGTAAACAAATAATAGACCGACACAATACTGTACCCTTGTCATGGATTTTGTTTTTTTTTTTTTTGGTGCGTGTGTATTTTAAATTTAACATATTACACGCCGGACTATCTTTAAATGGTTTAATCTAAAAAGCAAATATTCTTTTTTATATATATATTCGTTTTTTCGTACAACTGCGTTCAATTTAAATCCCACCATAACACACATTTCAAATATAACACGGTGCAAAAATTCTACAAATTTTTTATAATATATTGTTGATAGCTATCATATTTCGGCTCACACCAACATCAGAATTATGTTAATCTGACGATGGTATTAGCCGAAATAGCTATCAACTATATCTTATAAAAAATTATAAAATAAAATACATTGCTATTTTTTCCACCGTGTTAAAATGGAGTTCTACATAGTAAATTCCAATTCAATCAATAAATTTAAATACATTAAGTATCAAGTTATCTGAGTAAATTTGAATAGTAGTCGATTTATTTGAATGTATACCTGTCATTTCTTGGTGGGAAGACATATTTAAACAATAAAATCACAATTTTTAGTATAATTTTTACAGTTTTATAAATATATTTTCACCGTGTTAAAGTGGAGTTCTACCAAGCAAATGCCGATTCAATCAATATGTATTTTTTATACATAGACATTGCAGTGGAACCCCGATCAACCGTTCACACATAACACGTTTTCCCGGATGGATCGTTCATTTTTAATAGTCCCGCCAAACAACCTTAAGAACAAAGTCTACTAATCTCGCATTGACCGTTCCTCGATTTGTCGATTTCCTCGATCTATCGTTTAAATATTATGGTCCCGTCTCAAATATAATCCCGATTGACCGGTTTTGGTAAATAAATATTTCTATCCAGTACAATTTGTGAGCTTAAAAAAAATATTTTTTTACATTAACCAAATAAATTAATAATGAAATATATAGTTCACTCAAATGTCTTGAGATTTTCTTAGATAAAGAATTTCACAAGAGGAAATTTAAAACACTATTCGATTAATTTATGACATCGACTGAAGGTGCTTGATGAAACTTCAATATTAAATTTGAATTGTTACAACTTTTTACGATTCCATATGTCTTATCACAAACGACCCGGGTTTCGCCCTTCGGCATCTTCAGGTATTCCATCGCACGGATGCAACAGAACTGACAGCTTAGTCAGATGCCTAAGGGCGAAACCCGGGTCGTTTGTGATAAGACATATGGAATCGTACAAAGTTGTAACAATTCAAATTTAATATTCGATTATTTCAATAAATAAATTTTAATTAATATAGCTCTAATAGAATGCCTGAAGATGCCGAAAGGCGAAACCCAGGTCGTTAGTGACAAAACATGTGAAATCGTACAAAGAAATTGTAACAATTCAAATTCAATATTGAAATTCCATCAAGCACCTTCAGTCAATATCATAAATTAATATAACTTTTAAATAACCCTGTCATATTTACTAGTATTTTTAAAAAACCACATTGTTGAAAAATTAACAGGGGGTTTCTTTAAGATTTTACCTTTTATAATTATTTAAGTTTTCCCGTATTCCTTGTTTCCCGCATTTTTTAGGGTCCATTGAAAATGTGTAATCGAGGTTTCCCTATATATATGAACACAATGTTCATTATAGTTCCCACAATTTTATATTCTGTAGATCATGGAGGGTTTGTCTTAATGCAAGTATTATGAATTGTGAATATTATCCTTTCCGGTCATCAAAGTGTTAATGGTCTTTAAGAAGGTTTGTTTTTACGGTCAGCTCTCAAATAGAAACGTTGATCTGGATTTTTCGCTTCAATGTGCAATGACAAGGCGATTACAGCGCCATTCTACGGCTAGTCTATTCAACACAAAAACAATCTCGTAAAAAAACAACATCGATTATGGAATAACATCTATTTTATTATAACGAATAATGATTTTAAATAGATATATTCATTTTTATCTGATGAACAAAATACAGATACAATAAATAAAGTGATGAAAGAACATACTATGTTAAATATTTTTTTAAATATTATTCAATTAACAAAATGATAATCTCGTAACATGTTCAAAAAACTTAACCTGTGATTTGCATTCAGTATGTCGTCATTCCAGTCATAAAAAAATTGTGTTAAATGCTCTTAATGTTCTTAAAAATCAGTTGTAAATTAAAATAAATGATGATATCGACTGAAGGGGCTTGATGAAATTTCAATATCAAATTTGAATTATTAAAACGCTGTATGAATCCACGTGTTTTGTCACTTACGACCCGGATTTCGCCTTTCGGCATCTATAGGAATCCTGTCACACGGATGCAACAGAACTAATTAAAACATGTTAAACCAAAACGTCTTTGTTGTTTAAAATATCATGCCTTTCCATCAAGAGGTGACAATCGACACGTTAAAAGTCACAAATTTGAATTGTTGAAACTTTGTACGATTCCACGTCTTGTGTCACTAATAATCCGGATTTATTCTTTCGGCATCTTCAGGCATCACACGGATGCAACAGAAGGAAACGTTTGATGTACAGCGCATAAAGATGAACGGGGGCATATATAGAAACGTCTCGTTTTTCATTTACTTAATTTCTAGTAACACTAATTTGCTTTATTTCTCCGGAAAAGTATAGATTTTAGACTCAAAAAATTTTAAACCTTTTTCTTTCACACACAATTATGGACGAATTTTGTTATTTTTTGGCAAAATGACGATTGCTTTTCAGTGCTTCATATGATGTGAAAACATTTAATTAAAATCAGATGCTCGTGTTTACAAAATGGCCGCTAATCAATACATTGTCATTATTTCATCAATAATTGACAGTGAAAAATGTCACAAGCAAATACCTAACACATGTAAATACCTTAAAAATTCTTTTAACTTATTATCTAATGAAAATATTTTAGCCCATCAAAATTTATATAAACCCAATCAAATAAAAAGCAAGGCTCATTTACATAAACTCATAAACACATTCTGTTGACTGAACCGTAATAAATTTATTTTTAGATTCATTCACGATATTTTTCTGTCACCTTTGAATAGGGTCATCGACTAGCTACCTGTGTATTGATTAGACAGAAAAGAAATATATTTATGAACCCTTTATGGGCATTAATCATTTAAGAAGATAAAGAGTATTTCTTCAAATATGACCAGTCCTATAAGTCCAGGTAATGTAAAATAAATAAGGTATATTTCAGGTACAGAGTGCTCGTCGGGAAGGTTTATTACTTTTGTTGGTTGCCATTTTGCTTGACATTAATTTTGATGTTCATATATGGGAGTAGTAAATATTCGATTAACCAATTATTTTTAATCGTAAAAACATTTCATCTGAGTCAATAATTAGTTATTATGACGAACACATAGTTTAATCGCTGATTGCTGCTTAAAAAATTAAAACACACACACACGTCACAAAAAATACAAATAATAAAATTTACTTTGAAAGAATAAACAATAAATGTCCACGACGTCTCAAAAGAAAATATCCGGAACATATAATTCGACATTATTAAGGATGGCGGAATTCTCATTTTGGCCTCGCATAAGTCTAAAAAAATATAGGACGAGTATATTTCTTTTCGAGTTTTCCTAAAATAAGGTCAGTCAATGAACTATTTTCAGGATTGGTTGGTTGATCATTTATTTAATACACATAAATAGGAGAGATGCTAAAAAACTTGACAATTTTTTTTAGTCAGAGTCGTGTTTTGGTCAATGTCGGAATAATACATAAAAACAAACAAGAAATATAATTGTAGAACGCTCAACCCTACCAATATGATAATAAACAGTAGAGCCATACTTGTTTCATAGACAATATCAATAAATATGTATATTTTTTTAAACATTTACACGAAACTTATCGCCTGTTAATATTAATTATAAAATATGACACGAAAATCGCCATATTTAACGCCAAAACAAACTTCCAGAATTAAAAAATTAAATTATCTTCGATATTTTGAAATATATTCGAGAATTAAGCAACGAAAGACTCAGTCATCATCACATTGCCGAATCAGCAATTTCACTTATAATTTATGCGAAATCCAAATTGACGAAACTAATTTATTAAATTTAAATTAAAATTACTCGAGTCGTTGACGTCGATTTATATTAATTTACGCATTTTTATGTGGATAAAAATATCGATGACTTAACCCGTTGCTTGCTGAATCACGTATAGGTTATTCCAACAATGAATATTAAAAAAAAACACATTAGAAATGCGGTTAACAAAATATAAAATTATCACAACAATTCAGGGTTCATTTCGATATAAAAATCAGCGCTAACACAAAGGTTTCAACGTGGTGATCTATATATATATATATATATATATATATATATATATATATATAAATATAAATATATATAAATCAAAGTATGTGTGTCTGTTTGTCCTTAATGTATTATTACACCGTTCATACGATCGATAAGAAACTTTACAAATGTGCACTCCCGCGAATGTTTCTATCATATCACTCCTTCCCCAAATAGTAAATAAATAGAATTAAAACGACATTATTAACAAGTGATTTTTTTCTTCAATTTTCCATATTATATTTTTAAATATTTTTCACAATGCAAAAGCAATAAACTTTTATTGATCGAATTGGCATTTACTTGGTAGAACTCTACTATAACACGGTGACAAAATAGCAATTTATTTTAGTCCTACAAAATTTATAAGATGTATAGTTGATAGCTATTTCGGCTTACACCCTCATAAGAACTACATTCAAACGTTCATTTACGTGTACCTATATATAATGGTTTGTGAAGTGGTAATGGATTTATATATCTATATTTGTTTGCTTGTTTAGAATGTCATTAGATTGCTGATATATTATATATAAATTTCTAATTGTTCCAATGCATTTAGCTTAGGGCATTTACTACAAAGATATAAACATGTGGGCACTGAATTTAAATTTATGTTTTGCGATATTTTTGCGAGATGAATTGCAAATTGTGTTTTTTTTTTAATTATTGTAATTGATCTTTTCTTCACAACTATATATAGAGAAGTAAATGTGAGTTAGCTTAGTACGTTAGTAAAATGTAGAAATAACTATCAAATATTTATATATATCTTATAAATTATGTAGAACTAAAATATCATACATTTATGTATACATTCCTGTATATTATTTTCTTTGAACACCTGGTAATTATTATATTATCTCTCAATTTATATAAAAATCATTGTTTTAATTCGTATTGTATCAGTTAGAACCACTGATAGATACAAAAAGTATGACACTAAAATATAATAAACTGTAAAATGGTAGATGGGTCCTTTTTCCACGCGCACTGAAGTGACGTGAAATATCCACAATGGTTTAATTTCTGATTAAAGTTTGAGATAAGTCTGAGTTATGTCGGCATTCGCACACATGCCGGATGAGAGGGAAATCTTTTGTCGTAACACTTTATCGGACAGCCAAAGAAATGGAACGTAGAAAATATTTATAAAATTATTAATGAGTATTTCAAAAATAAAGTTTGCATTTTTGACGTGACAACGTCTTATAAATCGATGATCGCCCGCTGCACGCACGAAAAAACATGACTCATTGTCCCGTTTGTCGCGTGCGAATAAAATATATCAATAAAAAATTGTAGATTTCATTTCACTCCTTCTTCGTATCCATACAAAATAATGATAATTCAATAAAAATGATTCCATTTTATTCATAAAAGTATGCAATCATTTCATCAATGTTTTCTTATGACGTTGTCACGTTAAACTATCGTCCGTCAACCGACTTTACAGACAACCAATTTTTTTTTAATGTGTTAATAACTGTCACATCAGGGTTGTGGAGTCGGAGTCGGAGTCGTGAAAAACGAGTGACTCCGAATACTTTTTCGATTAGAAGATTTTGAAGAATATATCAATAAACAATTAGGCGGATTGGTTGGTTTATTTTTAATTTAATGCACATAAATAGGAATTGTAGGAAAAGAACTAACAAAATTAAACTTTTTAGTCAGATTCGTGTTGTTGGTCAATGTCGGAATTGGAGTCGTTTATAACTAGCCCACATAAATAATTGATAAAAATGAATACCGCTCAACAATTTCGTGTAAGTGCGAATATCCAACAATATCCTTAATATGGTTGACACCAACGCGAAGAAATAACTTTTTAAAATATTATATTCGGTCACGGAATAGTTTATTGTTCAACTCATCACGGAATGGGTTAGGTTTTTTAGACATTCGCGCCTTCATATCAGTGTTTCTTAACCTTTAAAGTGAGCACCCCTTTCAATTTGAAAATAGGTTTCCGCAACCTATTGAAAAATTTATTTCGATTATTTCATTAGACAAATACATTTTTGCGAAACTTTATTTATTTAGATTAAATTGTTTTTTTTTTCATTTTACACAACAATTGAATCAAGCAAGGGAAAGAATGCAAAATTCACATTTTCATTTCGACGATTCCAGATTTCTAATTTTCCAATAAATGAAGAATAATTTTACTAAATCCTTTTTTACCAAAGCTAAATCCACCTAACCATATTTAAACAACCATAGTAACAATTGGCCGAAGACATTGAAAAAAATTCAAATATCTCAAAAATAGTTTATATTGTTATAGTCTTCTCCCGCACCCCCGGTTTAAAACCACTCGCTTAGATCAGTGCTATAAGAAAGATTTTAACTATTGATGTATAGAAAAATTCATTATTTATTCAAATTCCAGCGCCTAACAGTATTGAACTCTAAATGACAGAATTAACACAATTCCAGTTTATCAAAAGACTGAATAAATATTTAAGGGAGCAGTGCTGACGTGAATGTGTTAAATATTGAAAGGGTTGTCACATTAATAATAACGTTATTATCTTTTACGATCAATTTTGTCATTTTGTATTCAGAATAAAATGTCTAACAATATAATAAAACCTATTCTATCCACCTTTAGCTCCCTTAGTTTCGATCCTTATTATTTTATTTCATAAAAGTACAATCGAAAATGCTTAACACGAAAATACTTAACAATAAATATTTGCTTAGACCAAGTGGGGGGGGAGGAGGTTTTAACTTTTCACATAAAATAGCATTTTTATATGTATACTATTTATTTTCATGAAAAGTATATTATTATATAATTCAAAACAACGATGAAATTACAAGACAAACAAAAATAGTTAAAAAATAAATATATTATGTGTTAATTTAATAATTATCTAAAAAATATTAAATTGTGGAAATTTACTAGTGTGCTTAACATTTTTTTCATTTGTTAACATTTTAAAATTTAGTTATGCTACGTTTAATATTTATCTACAATAAACATTCGAGTTTCTTCGATTATCACACGCATGTTTTTTTTACCTCTTTTGATGTCATCGGATTCGGAATAAGTAGTTTATTGACAGTGTCTTAAAATCACTGTAGATGTATATATGTAGTACAGTTGGTAATCGGTTAACCGGTAACTAACAGTTTGGATTGCGTACAAATCGGATAACGAACACTATCACGAAAGTTTTTCGTGTTTCGACAAAGAACATATATTCGAATAACGAACTAAAACGATAATTTATTCTATCTGTAAAACTAATCAACGTTTTACATCCGACAGACGTTTGGAAACGGCACACTTGAAAGTTTGTGAAACATTCGGTGTTATATAGTCTCCTGTTTACCTCAGCAGGGAACGGGTTAAAATATTATCTAAAAATTAAAAGCATCGAATTCTTTTTTATCTGCAATTTGTGTTATCTTGTTAGCATACGCCCCTTGCGATTGTAATGTAAACGGCTAATGAATGAATAATTAAAAATATCGATGGATTTCATGGCTAGTCTAACCCTCGAACGCTTTCATTATCACAACAATTCTCATTTTACTATAATTATTTAAAAGGTATACAATGAACCGTCTATTTTAC
Source organism: Himalopsyche japonica (assembly GCA_028555115.1). Lineage (NCBI taxonomy): Eukaryota > Metazoa > Arthropoda > Insecta > Trichoptera > Rhyacophilidae > Himalopsyche > Himalopsyche japonica. Next base: position 1,855,662 of record JAHFWJ010000416.1, on the reverse strand, counting down.
GTTTTTCAAGGAACCCTGAAAAGATTGATTAATGTGGGAAATAATTTATGATATCGAATCTTCAGTGCTTGATGGAATTTCAATGTCAAATTTGAATTGTTAAAACTTTGTACGGTTCCACATGTATTGTCACTAACGACCCGGGCTTAGTCAGTTCTGTAAAATCCGTGTGATAGAATACCTGACGACGCCTAAGCGCGAAACCCGGATATGGAATCGTGCAAAGTTTTAACAATTCAAATCTGGGAAATCTTTGAATGATATTTATCGTTACGTCACGTCATAACATTCATTTTTTAAAAGACCTTGTTGCTAATTTATGACATTATCTGAATGTGCTTGATGGTATTTCAATATCAAATCTGAATTAAATCGATATTATTGAAAGTTATTTCAGTTGTTTGTTTGGATACTAGCCTAGCCATAGTATGTGTTTTTCCTTTGTAATTAAATCCTATGGTGTATAACCGATGCTAACTGTTTACTGTGTGCCAGTTCTGTAGCATCCGTGTGATAGAATGCATAAGAAGATTCCGATAAGCGAAACCCGGGTCGTTAGTGACGAAATATTTATTTATGCTTTTGCACGTCATGTTTTGAACAAAAATATTTAAAAAAATTAATGTTGAAATTAATGAAATAAACAGTGAAACAAAATATAAAGATAGCAATAATATAAACCAAGCAGGCTCATCTGAAATCTACTTTGATACATTAAAAAATAATAATATAATGTAATACTAAATATTCGTCGTATAATAACTCGTTTTCGTCCACATGGAATATGTAGACATCCGAAGCAATACTGTTGAACACAGTGAAAAAAATAGCAATGTATTTTATTTCTACAAGATTATTTTTTTAAATATAGTCGATAGTTATTTCGGCTCCCGCCATCGTCAGAACGTGAGCCAAAATAGCTATCAACTATATTTCAAAAAATAATTTTGTAGAACTAAAATACATTGCTATTTTTTTCACCGTGTTATAATGGAGTTCGACCAATGCCAATTCAATTAATAAATACTGTTGAACATTCTTAATGCTCTTACCATTGGCATTCCTATTGGCATGTGGAATCGTAAAAAATTAAGCAATTCGAATTTGAATTAATGTTAGTCAATTCAAATTTCCTCCTGGATTCCAAAATAACTTTCTAATAAGTGCCAAATCAATCCATTTTAAGTCAAAATAATCTTGATCAAAAATCATTTTCTTTTTCGTCTATTATTGCAAGTATCCTAGATTAATTAATCATATAGCGACCAAACACCCCTGAAGTACCACCTATGTTTACGCAAGTACCGATTTGGGGTTACAGTATGTAGATAGGCTCGTACTCAGGTAAGGGGTGCAAAATAATAATAATTTTCGATTTAATTTGGGCAACGATGCGCGTAATGAACAAACGGCGCCCATAAAAGGACACGCTCCACTCTTTCGTTTACGTTGCTACGTACTGACATTGTTTGTTTGCACGGTAGCATCTAAACACAGACGCGAATTGAGTATTTAAAAAGCCTATCGTATAAATCAAACGCAGATGTCACAAAAATATCTAAAATTCTTTCAACTAAATTTTATCTATATTGAAGATATTGATTGAATTGGCATTTACTTGCTAGAACTCCATTATAACACGGTGAAAAAATAGCAATGTATTTTACTTCTACAATTTTTTTATTAAACATAGTCACCATCGTCAGAACTATGACGTGTTATAATTGAGTTAATTCCAATTCGATCTATATATTCTTAATTTCCTTTTTTAAATTAAATTACTGTGCAGTCAGTCATGTGGTCTATTTTAATTTATAATAAATTTAGTAGTAGAAAAATGATTGGAAATATTAAAGTTTATTTATACTGGTTTTATATTAACGATGCATGATTTAAACTTACTTTATTTGTGTTGTTATTTGAATTTAGAATTTCTGTTCCATCTGTCAAAAGGCGTGAAATGGCGGACGGTCCTGATTAGAGTAAGCGGCCCAACTCCACCTGTCGGAAGAACCCGCTAACAGCACCGCGACGTTTTCGTGAACATAATATCAACTCATCCGCCATTTATAGGCGCATAATCATACTAATCATGAAAAATAATGAATACGCACAACCCTCCAATTAATTCAAATAAAAGTACCGGTCGCCGTCGGAATACTGGTTACCGGTTTGTATATGATATGGCAGAAATAATTAAATTTCTAGTGTGACCATAAACTTATAATTCGTCGATTGAATCGGCCAGCAAATTCAATATACAAGTGTATCACAAGTAAAACGACCTTGAAGGCGGCCAAAGTATTACTCGTGAAAAATGAGCCAATATTTTTTCGTTTTTAAAAAATATCTCAATGAATAATTGGCCGGATTGGTTGGCTGATCTTTAATTTAATGCACACACATATGAAAGGTAGGAAAAAATCAAACTTTTTTTAGTCAGAATCGTGTTGTTGGTGAATGTTAAAGTCGGAGTTACTTTTTTGGTTAATGTCGAAGTCGGAGTCTTTTCGACTTCACAGCCCTCATTATATCGTCAATACCATAAATGCAACCTGAACCGTATAACCAAAATTTAATGACTTAATTCAGAACTGTTTGTATTTAATAAACATATGGAAATAATTACATAAAATTAGGTTATATATTGATACAAAATTAAGATGTACACGACTGTACTGTCACGATTAACATTACCTTATGTTTTTGAGTCTCAACTATCATCACACAAAAATTTTCTGAGCCTCAGGGCTGTAGAGTTGAAGTCGGAGTTGTTAAAAAAGAGCGAATACGACTACTTTTTCGATTAGACGATTTTGAAAAATATCTCAATGAACAAGAACAAATAAATTGTCTTTATATGAGTCTCAATATATTAAAATTTGGCTATTTGCCGTATTGGTTGATTGATCTTTAATTTAATGCATATAAGTAGAAAAGCTTGGCAAAAAAGCCTGACAAAATTAAACATTTTATTAGTCAGTCTCATTTTTTTGATTAATGTCGCAGTCATGTTTTTTAACGACTCCACAGCTCTGCTGAGCCTCATCAATTTAGAATTAAGCAGATTAATTTACAAAATAACAGCATATTTATCATAGCCATAATTGGTGATCAATAGGTGACAGTTAGCTCCTTGGCAAGGTCAGAATTAAACGCTTGATGATTTTTTTTCCATCTGAATTGATTTCAATTGACAATTGATTAGCCGCTTTCAACGTATTTAATAGTTTTAAGCAACTGAATTTACAATATGAAATTTTCATGTTTGGTATAAGAATATTTATGTTTAAATAACAAGATTGTGGAGTTAGACTCGTAAAAACCAAGCGACTTTGAAATTTTTCCGATTTGACGATTTTGAAAAATATGCCGGATTGATTAGTTAATATTTAGTTTAATATACACACTTGAATAAGATATGTAAGAAAAAACCAGACAAAATTAAACATTTTTTGGTCGAAGGCGTAGTCGGAATCGAAGTCAAAGCAGTGTTTTTTTTTTAATATCTACATAACCCTGTTTGTATATTATATAAATATACAAGCCTTCATCTATCACCGCGCTTTCCTAACTAGGGATCAAACTGAAGGTAAAATTTTTCATATTCAACATGTTTTTTGAGAATCACTAATCTAGAATGCTTTTTGGCTGCTTAAATGCAAGAATAAATATTAAAAAATATTGTTGACATTATTGACCTTCTGGTCACCCTATCGGTGGGGAATCCTTGTTGAAAATTACTAAAAATAATACCTGATCCGAAATTGGAAAACAGAACAGGGGTAAACATTTCTCTTCCAATTAATATAAGTCAAATAAAACTCAATGATGCATATCCAAAGGTTAATTGAGGTTATTTCAAAACGTTCATAATATTCCATATTTTTGTCTACAGTGGAAGCCAATTTCCGTTACTCAAGACACATTGAAAACAATAAATCCGGGAAATTATTTAATAATAATTATTCTGAATTGTTGAAACTTTGTACGATTCCACATCTTTCGTCTTTCGGCATCTTCATGTATTGTATCACACAGATTCAAATTTGGAATTGAAATTCCATCAAGCACCTACAGTCGATATCATAAACTAATGAAATCTTTTTTTTTATTTTGGGGTTGGAATATTATTTGTATTAATATTGTATGATTTCTTGTAAATTGTTTTCTTAATTCTTGAACCCATGGATTTGTATACCTGCTACCTTTAACTCAAAATTTTGTATAAATAGACTTCCTTGTAAATTGTATTCTATCAGTTGATAATGCTCGCGATGCTTAGCGAAACTGGTCCCGATCATAAAATATATCGTGGAAATAAGTTATAAAAAAATGTACTTTCATTATTTAAAATAACATGCCTCTCCATTAAGAAGTGATAGTTAACATCTTAAAAGTGATATGTGCTATTTATTGCAATCTGTGCAAGGAATACTGCTATATCATACAAAAATAATCAAAAGTCTTTTTTATAATATATATTTTATTCATTTTATCAAAATACAAGAACAAAATTATCAAATATTCCAACAGCACCATCTTTAAAATTTTTTGGTGATATAATTAACAGTTTATAAATTTATGAAATAGATGGCCTTGTTTTTTATATCTAATAAATTTTATATTCCTCTCCCATAGCTATAATAAATGCAAAAGCAAAATGACTAAAAATATTACTTTGCAAAAACATGACAAACTATATTATTTGGTTTTAGACTATGTATATATAATCAATGGTTAAAAAGACAACAAATATAATCATACAAAACCTTAGTTACATTGAAATCTCTCTGGAGTTATGTTAGCACCTATTGATACATGATTTACAGTTTTATAATGTAACGATGCTTTAATCTTTAGGATTACAGGTGGGCTTATTTCAAAACAAAGAAAAATTCCTAAAATATACAAGTTTAGAGCTTGTGTGAAATTAACAGTGTCATTCCCGAAATTTCCTTTTTCTAGTGCTTTCTATTTCTTTTACTAGGTGGAGTTTTATTTAACCTTGTGGAAGCACTAATACTTCTTTGTTTTTACCAATACAATTGTAACAATGTGTGAAACAATGCTCTGCATTTAAATTGGCTATATGCCAATAATTGAAGTGATTACTATCAAGAAATAAACGTTTCATATATGTAATTTTTTTCATACACATCTTCAGTTGATGGCGGGAGTATGAATGTGTCTTTCACAACTACAGAAGCCCATCTGTATATTACAATTAAGATTTCAATTTGCAATAGTTAAAATGTTTAGTATGAAAATATTGTCTTGTTATAAACAGTCATATATCATTTTCTTTGAGAAAATATACAAAATAATTTGGTTATGTTGGGATGGCTTTTGATTTATAGATGTCAGTGTGACATGATTTCTTTTCTTCTTAAAGATGGCGTGTTGTTACTGCTTGAGCATCTTGCATACAGTACCAGCGTTGAAGATCTCGATCCAATAACCGTCAGGATCCTTGATGAAGGCGAGTCCTTTCATCTTACCATCCTGGGGTTTCTTCACAAATTCTACGCCAAACTTCTCAAACCTAAAACAATATAATAATGAGTGTATATCGAGGAAAGGTAAGAAATAAAAAAAAATGGTGATTGTGAGTCGATCGATTATGGCAATTCATTCTAAAAGATTCGTCCATTCGATTGGTGTTATTTAGTCAACGTACAACAATAATTTTTATTAGGCGCTCTCAATTCCTTAATTCTAGATAATTTATATGGATTTTTCATCTAATATTATAAATTCTGACAGATTATCATATTCAAAAAGTTTTGTCACAGCCCAGGTTTCACCTTTTGGTATTTTATCAGATAGATGCAACAGAATTAACAGTCGGTAAAAAGTTTGCGTGGCTTATTTACAAGACAAATTAATTTGAAATGGACCCATCAATTTCAATTTTGCTATAAAGAATTTTATTTTTGTTTATGCATTGCAATTTAAAATAACACAAATCGCGTGACCCTAAAGTGATAGATGATGTTTCATTAAAATAATATAATACCTATCACATGCGGCCTGAACATCAGGAACCATTAATCCGATATGACCAAATCCTCTCGGATCAGAATTACCAGCATGGTAAGAAGTGTCATCATTTTCTGTTCCCCAATTACTGGAAAAAAAGATATTAGTGATTTCATTTAAAAAATCTAATACCGCATTATATCAAGACAAGATTATAGTTGTTATTTCGCAACTATATTGACAAATAGTCGATGTATCTTCAACAAATCGACTGTAAAATAAATATTTACTGGGTCAGCTCCAGCGTGGCTTTTCTACTCATCGCCCACGACGTCCTCTCTTGCTCGTCCTTTGGTATATCTTCAGCATTTTCAAACCCCATGAAGTACAGAGAGAAGTTCATCTCAGGAAAGTCAAGTTTCTTCAAAAGTCGCATCCCTAATACTTCCGTGTAAAAGGGGAGGCTTTTCTTTGGATCCTTTATTCGGTACATTGTTTGTTGAAAGATAAAATCCTGCACAGAAAATTATTAAAACTATAGATACTTTCTAAAAAAAAACATTGTTTAATGAAAATGATTTAAATATTTTACAGTTGAAAATGATCCAGTTGACATTTAATAATACTTGGCAAAATCCTGTGAAACTTCATACAAATGCATTCTTTTAACATGATACAAAATTTTACCAAACACAAGATGACATTGCATCTGTGAAAAAGCTTCATAAAAAGTGTGCGCAGTTGATTAGATGTGTATTTGAATGACGAAATAAACTGAGCAATTGACGATTTCTAACAATTTGATGATAAAAAAGATACTCCAAGAATTTTATAGTTTATAGTGTACCTGATGTGACGTGTTTGACAACATACAAACTATCAAATGTATAATTTAACAGAAAGTTAAACTAGTTGAATTTTATGACATCGAAAACAGTGGTGGGTTTTTATGTAGGAATTGCTTAAGCAAATATCATTGCACATAAAAAAAAATGTTTTGGTCCCCTCAATTTCATGTAAACGATCTATAATAGTCTAAATCTATAATAAAATAACACTACAATTATATACCTTTGTAGATCCATCAGACTCTCTACACAAGGACTTTATCTCTTGGTCGGATAAGGCAGCCATTTTTCTGAAATGATAAAATTGATAGTGAGATTTGATATTGATAATGAAACATAAAACTGTAAATGAGACTTAATGTGTTATAAAGATAATATTCAATCATCCAGTGACATGTCAGAGATGTCTATCAAATCAAAAGAGCACAGATTATACGGATTATTTGATTTCTACCGACAGAGCTGAGATATTCAAAGAAAGCCTTCATTTGTGAGTTATTGAATCTTGTTTGTTACAGTTTGACTTCTATAAGATGGCCGATACGTCATAACACGAATAAGTTGTTCAATAGGATTTTAGATATTATGGTTCTGTAAATGTAAAAGCACTTTATATGTATATTAATAACACAGTGAGTCACGAGTAATAAGTTGTGAAGAAATAAATAGAGAGTTGAGATAAGTAAACGAACACAATGGCGTATCGGCCAACTTATAAGATCCACAGAAGATCTACATTATTATGATAATAACAAGCAAGTCATAAATATGTAAAAACTAAAGAACTTTTGCAATGAAATAGTTATTGAACGTACGTTAAGACGTAATATCACGATGCATTAAGATTAAATTGTGATGAAAAAAAAAAAAAAACAATTTAAAAATAAATAATACGTCAATATCATGAAAATTTTTTAATAAAACTAATATTTCGGAAAAATATGTTAAAAAAAGATTATTGATAGAAATACATGTACTCGTATGAAGAAGGATAATAGTGCTAGAATCTTAATCGTACCGTTTCACACGATAAAACACAACGATTGTTGGGTTTTCTAAATAATAAATCGTTAAAGAAAGAATAAATTGTATGAAAAAAGTATAATGTACAAATACCGGTCTAGAGTACTTTCAATAACAGCTCATCGCACGTGTTCATGAAAGTAACATGTTAAGCAAATGTCAAAATGAAATATTTATTAGTGACTTCGTGCACGAGTATCCTAACCAATTACGCCACAATAATTACTTTAATACCAAAAAAAGGCAAGATGAGAAGTTAAACATATATATATATAAATATTATATTTATGATTCATATTATTTCATAATTCAGTGGTAATAAACCTTTTAAAATTACTGTAAACGCATAAGCCACAGTAAAAAAAGCTTCAATTAGTTGCATTTATTTATAATGTAATATTACATGTTCAATAAGTACTTTAAGTTGAAAATTTGGACATCATAAAATAGTTCCACATTTTGTTAAAATTCCTGTTTACTCCTAGATCACAATAAAAAAGTTTTATCAAGTACTTTGATACCGTTAAAATGTATGCATATTATGTTTTAAATGAAAAATTTCATAAAATAACCGGCCTTGAAAACATAAAATACTACTTGTTTCTTATATTTGTCTGAAATATTGAAAGAATATTTCTATTGCCAAAAGAAATTTTTAATACATACAATTGTAAATTTATATATTTTTATATAAAAAAATCATCATCGATTCTACAATTCGTTTGACAACACTGGACCGATAGTGTTCGTGAAAGTGGTTTCATACAAGAACGCGTAGAACAAACATTACACAGGCTTGTTCGTAACAGTTCATACGTTGGCGATAGATATTTGTTACGCCGACACTCTTTGGCGCGAGAGGATTTTTGGGACTGTTTTGATATCAAAAATCTACAAAAACACCACTTTAAGTTTATCAAACGATTGCATTTTTATAAGGTAAGTCATTTACAATCACAATCATCGATATTAACTGACGACCGATAACAATTGCGACGTTGAATCGCAACGCCGAAGGGGCCATAAGAGTAGATAAAGCATTTTGTCATTTCAAACAACATAACCTCACACGCTGGCAGTGTTTGTCACCCAGAAGCCGCTTAGAGTTTTCCCGCTCTTAAAACCTTAGAAGTTTAAAGCCTTCCCGTGCCCTACCGGTGCTTTAAATAGCGATAATAATTGGATCAACCACCCCGTGAACACTTAATATTGCATTGAATCGCTGTTTGTCAATTGCATTCGTTGACATTTACGTTGCACTTTAGATAAAAACAATACGCGCCTACGAAGACTTCATTGAAAATTAGGTGAGTGAGAATTTTTCTGCAGGACAAATCATTTTGAATGCCCTCTGCGAATTAGTTCAAAGCAACAAGTAACTTTCGAGTTAACGGTTATTAAATACGTATTTTTACCCCTTTTATATTGACAATTTTAAAAATAAACGCCATCTGGTATGAAGGTAAAACACACTTTTTTATCAAAATTAATCACTGATAATTCTCAAAGTGGTTACCAACGGTTCACCACAATATGGTTTTTTATATTTACTCTTATTCTCTAACTTCTTTTAACTTATATTTCTATAATTTATATGTTTTTCGTTTCAGCTTCAGTATCTCTTGCCGCCAATAAAATGTGATTCTTTCAATGTTCTATTTTTTGAATTCAAGGTTATTTCCAATATTTTTGAATTTATGTTCCATAATACAAAATCGAAGATCACGCAAATTTTTGAGATACTCACGTTTTTCTTTTTTGTCAATTATTCTTGATTACAATTAATTTTGATTGTATGGATTGTTTCAAATAATAATCTTAATAAATATTTTACTCGGAGGGAGATGAAGACATCCTACTGGTATTAAATTTTTTTTCAGGATATACCAAGGTCAATGACCTTAACATGGGAACTTCAATTTAATCATATCATATGAGTTGCCAAACATTTTTTATTGTATGTTTTATTATTACTTCGTGTGATTGTAGGAAAAATATTACATATTATTTCAGGCATAGTCAAAAATATATATGAATTGATTTTTTTTTTTTTATATATTTGAATAACTTTCTAGACACTATTTTTCAATCTTATATCTCGCTTTCTGTGCGACATGTGGTACAAGGAAGTGGGGTGACCAAACCGAAATATAAATTTACAATCCGTATGTATTGGCAATATATTTATAACCAAATATGAATGTACCACATAATCCAATTTGTTCTTTTGAAACAAATGATAAAATAATCTGTTTCAAACATGACTTAACATATATTTACCTCTATTATTCGAAAAAAATTACACCCAATCAAAAGTTGTCACCCTTAATTGAAAGGGTTAAAAAATGAAAGTACAAAATTAATTTGAATGAAAATATGTTAAAATTACATTTCAATGATTGTGCTAAGTGTTGGCATTCATGTTATAAGGTATAAATCAATGCCGCCTATATTGCGGCATTTCAGTGCAAAGAGTTTAAGCCTCGATTTCAATAAAAATAATATAATATACAACTGGCAATCGATAATAGATTGCTCAAAAGGCTTAAATTATTTTTTTGAAGCAATGCAATGAGTATATTTTGTTGATTGAATTGGCGTTTACTTGGCAGACTTCATTATAACACAGTGTAAAAATAGTAATGTGTTCTAGTTCTACAAAATTTATAATATATTTAGTTGATAGCTATTTCGGCTTACACCTTCATCAGATGTGTATTTTGGTTTAGAGAAGTGTACGTACAATATTTTACCTGAAAACTGCGTTTTCCTAGTGACTAGTGAAAATTTTTTTTTAGTTTCATTTACAATTGTTCAAAAATTTAGTTTTATTGCGAGAAAGAAACAAAGCTAGGCCGTTAAAACAGGAGAGAGGATGTATTGTGTACCTTTTTTACACATCTATATATATATATATAGATAGGCAAATGTTAGTTTAAGCATAATTCTGACGATGGCGTGAGCCGAAATAGCTATCAACTATACATTTTTTTTTAAATAATTTTGTAGAACTAAAATACATTGCTATTTTTTTCACCGTGTTATAATGGGGTCTACCAAGTGAATGCCAATTCAATCAATCAATAAACTTAAAAATTTGTTTTTAAAAATGTTAATGGCTGATTACAATTTTTTAAAAATGTCTTAGGTTAGCTGAGAGATTTTCATTTTTCTCAGAGTTACATCAAGGATGATGAGGCTGGGTTGCACTGTACAGATATTCAGTTATGTCATTTGACATTTTTAATTTTGCAGAATTAAAAATATGACCAAGGAAAATTAACATAGCTTTAGTTGTAATTTAATACCTGATTGTTTTTGTTATATGTTTTCTTTAATGTGGAAAGGAGTTGTCAGAGTGATATCTGTGTTTATTATTTTTTCAGAATAAAATGCCGGCGGCGAGGGGTTTAAAACGTACTGCTTCCAAAGCCGAGACCAAGCCAACTGCTGGAGCCTCAAAAATCAAAAAGAAACCTGGTAATAATTTTATAAAAAAATGTAGATTTTAATTAAATACCAAAATACAATTGAAAACTGTCCTGTAGCTCATGTTTGTCTGTTTATATTGGACAGACTGGTAGAAGTATATCTACTCAAGCTAAGGAACATGTAAGATCATTCAACAGTAAAAAAACAGATTCCTAATTCGCTAATCACGTTATTAAGGAATCACATAATATAAAGTCAAACTCAGCGCCTAAATGTTTGCATCTTTGTAGTAAGGGTCGCAGAATGACGGCTTTGGAACAGCTGGAAATCAATAGACATCAATTATCACAAAGGATTCTTAACGAACAAACTAATATAATAGCGTCCCCATTAGTTCAACCTATTCCTGGGGGGTGGTCTGATTTGCTTCCGTAATGACCACTTCCGTGCCACATGTAAACTTATTGTCATAGCCGCCTTTTGTTTCATTTACAATTTTTAAAAACTTAGTTTTATTGTGAAAAAGTAGCAAGCTAGGTCATTAAAATATGAGAAGATGCATTGTGTACTTTTTCTACACATCTATATATAGATAAGCAAATGTTAGTTTAAGCATAGTTATGACGTGAGCTGAAATAGCTATCAACTATATTTAAAAAATAATTTTGTAGAACTAAAATACATTGCTCTATTTTTTTCACCGTGTGACAATTGAAAACGTTATAATATAAAAATGAGTGGAATGAAACATTTTTACGTTCTCAATGAATTTCCGGCTAAGCTATACATACAATCTCACCACTGTTTTTGTAAAATTACTGGCATTTGCCAGTTTATTTATAGTCTCTTTATTGTCAAAAACATTTTATTAATTTAAAATAACATAGTAAAATTATTGATTTAGGTACATTTTGTTTTTCATGTTTTAAAATCTTTTCATGTCAAGTGAAATTTGGTGTCACGCTACAAAAATGCCTTTTTTTTGACGCTTGATGGAATTTCAATATCGAATTTAAATTGTTGAAACTTTGTACAATTTCATATGTTCTGCTGCACCCATGTGATATAATGCCTGAAGATACCGAAAGGAGAAACCATTTGTGACAAAAATATATGGAACCGTGAAAAGTTTAAACAATTTAAATTTGATACAGAGAATCTTAACCTATGTTATTGGTTGATTGAATTGGCATTCACTTGGTAGAACTCCATTATTTTTGTAAAACTAAAATACATTCATTCGTTCTGTAGTCATCGTCTTAAATGATGATGTTTGTTTAAATGTAATTATGAGATGTATGTTTTTTTGGAAATTAATTTGAACTCGTATTGAATAGATGTTGACATGACACCTGAATATGTCATGAATAAAATTCATACTGTTCAAATAAGCCATAACGAGCTTGACAATGGGCATTAACGATATTTACATGGTATGAATAAAGCCAGTAAATGCATGCAGATATGACTGTAGGCATTAAAAATTTACGCATATTTTGCATGTGTATTAATTCTCTTACCGCTATCGTCTCAATTTTTGATTGGAGTGTGATGATAGATGCTACTTCAAAACATTTGAATGAAAAAAGATGAAGATTTCCCTGTAGAAAATAATTTTTATATCTACAATAAATGTAGCCTGATTTGTTGTGATCTCCGTTAGTTGGGTTAAAACCATAACTGCTGAATTAATTTCTGCAGTTCTGAGTGTTGGAAAATCTTTCATGTGGCTTAGCAAAGAATGGGCTTACGATGTAACATAATGTTCAAAGCTTGAAATGAATATTTTAATTAATAATAACAATTTTTTAGTACTTCTTCCACAGGATATTTAATGATAAAGATCGGTTTCGCAAGAAGTAACAGTTAGCACGTTAAAAGTGATTATATTGAATTAAATGATTATATTTTTTTATTATGACGTCATTATTTTTTTATTATGATGTCATTATTTCATTGGTTTGTTTATTTGAATTCCAGCAACACCCGTGGTAGTTGAAGAGTTGACGGCTTTGAGCAAATTGGGTCAGGTATTTACTTGCGGATCTGGCGATGTGGGTCAATTGGGACTTGGTGAAGACCTCCTCGAGAAATCCAGGTTAGGAAAATTTCCTACTAAATAAAACAAGTAGTACTAAATAAAGTGTATAGGAATAAAGAATGTCTTGGAATGTATTATTTCAGAGTGTAGAAAAAGTGTTGGCTTAATTGGGAGGTTTTTTTCTTACTTTTCCAATGTATGTGCATTAAATGAAACATCAACCAACTGATTTGGCAATTTGTTCTTTTAGATATTCTTCAAAATTGTCTAAACGAAAAAATATTTCCTCTTTTTTTTACAACTCTGCAGTCTGCAGCCCTTTTAAAAATGTTGAACCCGTAAATGTTAAAGGCATAGTGTTCCTGTTGAAAGGTGCTTATCATAGCTATAAACATGTTAAAAGAATGATTATTATATATGCATATTATGCACCTTACCTTGAAATACAATTGCATATCTTATTGTGATGAAGAATCTAAATGCACTCAGAATGATCTAGCTATACATCAAACAGAATTTAAAGTATAACTTACAATATCAACTAAGGATACTTGGTGCACTTTCAATACCAAGGTTGAATTGATTTGATTCCCTCTCTTTAAATCATCTTGCGTTCTATCAAATAGTTAAACCATAACCCACCTGTTTATAATTAGTAGGTATCTTATTCAGGTTAAGTACTATATTCAGGGCTGTGGAGTTGGAGTCATGTTTTCTTTACATTCACAGCCCTGATTAAATTATCATCAAATTTAATCAATCATTATTCTTTGAATGTTATTTTAGACACTTATTTTTCACAAGCCTTGCAATATTTTTATACTCATTTATTTATGCTGGCAATGATGGCGATAATGAAATGAAACTATTCAATTAGTGTGATATTTTGTGGCTTATTCCAAACACTGAATGATATTAAAACATCACAGTTGTATAGAGAAAACAATCGAGCATTGTATATGTATTTATCCTTTTGCTACTGTGTAAAGATATTTTATTCTCAACTTGTTTTTTCTAGGTTTACTCATGTGGGAACATTGCCAAGTGATATCGTGGATATATGTGCGGGCGGTATGCACACTGTAGCCATTGATAAGAATGGGCACGTAAGTAATTTTATCTGCACTAAATTCTTTTTCAAACAAACATCTTTGAAACGATTGCTTTAGTATGGAACGTGTTAAAATATTCTGTTTCTTGATTGAATATAATTTTTCACGCACTGATCGTGGATCCCTTTGCCAAATCGATGAAAGTGTCGAGATTATTGTGTTGTGATAGAAGACCGTTATCAGTCTAAATTGTCTAATTTCTATGGAAAAATATAGTCTGTTTATCGATTGAATTGGCATTTACTTGGTAGAACTCCATTATAACACGGTGAAAAACTAGCAATGTATTTTAGTTCTACAAAATCTATAAGGTATATATTTCGGCTCACGTCATTATCAAAACTATATTTAAACGTACATTTGCTTATCTATATGTAGAGCTGTGTTGAAAAGGTACACAATACATCTTCTCTTCTGTTTTAACGACCTAGCTTATGTATAGCCTGATTTGTCATGATTATTTCTTAAGTTCTTTAACACTACTGAATTGTTTTTTTTTTTTTTATCGTTTATCTGGCTCAATAGGGAATGGGTTAATGTGTTTCAATCATGAGAGACTTGTACAAAAATTATCTCAAACTGAATTTTTGACAATTTTGACCTCGTTTATATTTTGAAATGTTGATTATTAACACTCAAAGTCAAAATAATTTATGATATCGACGGAAATAGAAAAATAAAGCTATGATCACCCTTCCTGCCATTTAAATTAAATGTAAAAGTCAAGAGATGCTTGTTTATAAATAAATTATTAAGTGACTGAACAAATTTTATTCTTAGACATTTTCTGTGTTACCGAATTATATGGTTATTTTCTACAGGTTTGGACATTTGGGTGTAATGACGAAGGTGCCCTCGGAAGGGATACATCCTCGGGTTCGGCGTCCGCAAATGAGTGGAATCCGGCCAAGGTTGTTCTTCCGGGTAAGGCAGTTCGAGTTTCGGCCGGTGACAGTCATACGGCTGCCTTACTCAACACATCACAGGTCTTCGCTTGGGGATCTTTCAGGGTATGTATCATATTTTCTTATTCACTGTATACGACTCGGTAAAATAAATTATCATGATACACAATTCATGCAGTCCAGTGATTAATGTTTTTTGATTAAGTTGCCTGAGGTCATTTGTTTGATTTCCAGTATAGATTGTTTCATAAATTGAAAGACATTCACCTTAATACAATCCCATAAGTCCGGTACCAGAAAAAAACCTTACTGCATATTGACAATATTAATTATTTTCTTCATTATGGTGCCTAAAAATTATTTCAGTGCGTAGTTTAATTTTAAAATTTTACAATTCATTGTTCTTGCTACTGAGCGTATCACAATTACTACTTAACTCTTAATGGAATTTTAATTTAACCTTTAAACGCCCAGCGGTCCCATACGGGACCGGTGATTATGGTGCATTTCGCTATCGAGTTACACTGATTTATGAAAATAGTATTCAAAATATGAATATAAACTTATATAAATAATGTCTTTGAGATACCGTTCAATAATTTTATTTTCGGTTCCAAAAAATATTTTTATCGTGATGAATTATATAAACATCTGTGTTACAATATTGGCCTTGGTATGTGCGTTGTTATTTTAGGCGAACCATATTAAATCAGCTTAATCTACACTATTCACTACATTTTGATGGGGAAACAGATTTTTTTCATACAATACATAGAATATTTTTTCTTTGAGGCAGTGGCTCCCAATCTGAGTGCGCGAACCCCTCAGAGAAGTTTTTATTCTTTAACTTTAACGCGTAATTATATAAAATTACGTATAAAGCTTTAGTAAATTATAAACAATCTTATTTTGATAATGTTTCTTATTATACCCAAATATAATGAATAGATTTAGAGATATAATTATTTTTAGAACAACTGCAGGTCGCGCGAATATTTCACAAAAAAATGCTTGGGCGGATAAAGGTTAATACCTCTTTTTAGTTCTTGAACTGTTTGTTTTTATACCTGGTAATTTTTAACTTAACATTTTGTATAAACAGCATTGGTTTAAACTGTATCAGTTGGTAATTTTTACAGTGAGCAAAACCAGTCATGATTTTAACAATATAAAGTTGTGGAAATATCATTAAACATTGTGTTTTTACATTTAAATAGGTAGGAATCAGTACTATCTTGTTCTAGCCAAATTTTATCCTTAATTAAAAAAAGGGGGGTAAACAAGCAATCTTTTTCAAATTTCTCTTAGGATAAACTCCTTTATCAACCTTTAAGCTTCATATTTATTATAACTGGACCAAATATGAAATTTGAAAGGCGTTGTTTGATGTAAAAAGTTTTTTTTGCTAAGAAAAATGTAATAGGGTTGGTTCCACATGGTTTGAAAATAAATTGTATTTTTAAAATGCTGTCTATTGATTGTACAGTCATATGTTGATTTTTTGATATTGAATGCAATTTTTTTTGCCATATAATTCAATAGTCTCTCTTATGTAAAGTTTCTATTTGCAAATGCATTTTGTGATGAAAAATACACTAATAATTTTCATTTTAAAAGCAGCTCTATGTTAAAGTTCATTGCATCTTAAAACATATAATATATTATAAGTATGTTGCACCAGCAACTGGTAAAAAATACCATGAATTAATTAAGCATTTTAATGCACTTTTCTGTGAATAATTTTTTTTTGAAAACCAGCTGTGTATGCAAATAATAACCTACCTCATGGATAATAATATTTTCACCATTTTTCATAATAGGATTCCCATGGTAATATGGGATTGACTCTCAAAGGAAATGAGCAGAAGCCAGTGGAGATGCTTCCAGGACACCGTGTTGTCCAAATTGCATCTGGCGGAGACCATCTTGTCATGTTAACAGACCATGGACAAGTAAGAATGAAAATATACTACAATTTAACATGCAATCGTTCTGATGGCTTTATTTGATTAAATTTATAATCTCAAATGTTGGTTGTGAATAAAAAAATATATGTATTCAAATTTAAAATGCTACTATTGCTTATAATAGAAATAATAATGCATGGTATATGCATTTAGGAATCAGGTTTAATCGATTGACTTGCTATGCTGTATATCAGTGTCTCCTAAACTTTTTAGTAATCAGCACCTTCTTGAATCTGAAAACACATTCCCGCACCCGTTTGAAAGATGTGTTCAATTTTGTACGATACATTTGCAAGATAATTAAAATTTCTGATAATTTTCGTATAAAATTAATAAATTTTTAAATGTGTAAAAATATTTTTTTATAACGAAATTTTAAATTTTATATTACATATTTAAAGTGAGAAACACATCTCACATCCTATGAAATACTTTCTTGCATGAAACAGTTGCAAACACCACAGGCTTAGAATAACTTATGTAAATGAGTTGGCATTCTCCACAAGGAAAAATTAATATAGTAATTATGTGACTAATATATCTATAACTCAATTTTTTCAGATTTTCACGTGTGGATGCGGTGAACAGGGCCAGCTGGGCAGAGTGACGGCTCGCTCTTGCGATAGACACAGCAGGGTTGGATTAAGTAATTATACACTCCAAATTATTATAGATAAGCAAACATTTCCTTGAATTCTATTTCGTAATGAGCCACTCTGTCTTCCGATTGAAATATTCTTTCCATTTTCTATACAGGACTGATCACTATTGATGTTGATAGTTTATTGATTGAATTGGCATTTACTTGGTAGAACTCCATTATAACACGGTGGAAAAATAGCAATGTATTTTTTATAACATATAACGATAGCTATTTCGGCTCACGCCATTGTCAGAACTATCTACAATATTGTTATGAAATTCTAAAAAATTGTAGAACTAAAATACAAAGCTATTTTTTCATCGTGTTGTGATATTGACAGTTTTATTGTTTAAGAATAATTGGCTATACAAACTTTTCTATATAGTTGTATCTATTTCGGCTTCGGCCATTGTTAGAACCAGGGCTGTAGAGTCGTTGAAAAAAATATTACCGACTCCAACTCGTGTTTTGCCTTTTGGTTTTATTCGAGCATTCTATCACACGGATGCAACATAACTGACTCAGTCTAAATGTTCTGTCGCTGACTGTCAGTTCTGTTGTGTTATATAATGCCTGAAGATGCCGAAAGGCAATGAGACTATCGTTATCAAGGTAATTGATGTTTGTTATCAGGTATTGGTGTACTATTAGAAGCTTTATTGTTTACTTTACTAATTCCGTCTTTCTTATAGATGGTCTACTTATACCGGCTCCTCTGCAGTTCTCCAAAGAAAAAGCCGATTTTGATGCAGTGTGGGCGGGGACGCATTGCACCTTTGCGAGGAAAGCCGGAAAGGGAGACATCTACGTGTGGGGACTCAACAACTATCAGCAAATAGGTACGCCGCTTATTTCTTCACTTCTCATTTCACTCTTGTTTTTATCGCATAGAGTTCAATTGGACTGTTACACAAAATATATTTTTGAATTATTTTAGGTGTCCGTAAAGGTGCTCCTCAAACAGTATTCATTCCGATGCTGAGTGAAGCATTCGCCAAGGCCAACATCTCTTCGAGTTGGGTTCACATTGCCGGAGGACCTCATCACACCTTGGCGCTTGATGCTGATGGCGTATGTTATGTCCTCGGCAGAAGAGAGTACGGCAGGTCAGTATTTTTTATTTCATTTATGATGTTTTAGCCGGACTCGGAGACATGAAGTTGAAGTGTTATGATCGAAGTCGAAGTTGTACTCTTTCAATTAGATGCTTTTGAAGAATATCTCGATGAACAATGTACCAAATTGGTTGGTTGATCTTTAATTCAATACACAAATAGGAAGGGTAGGGAAAAAATTTGACAAAATTAAACTTTGTTTCGGCCAATGTCGAAGTCAGAGTCTTGTTCTTTTTTAACAACTCCACAGCCCTTATAGTTACACACTCATAAGGGTTACGACATTTGGTGCAGAATTTTTGGTTGTGAATCGTTATACTTCTCTTTGAAATTATTAAAATCAATATAAACCATAGGCTCCCTTCACGGGAAGAATTTCACTTCCAAGAAGCACCTTCAATCAATATCATAAACCTTCTTGAATATTTTCAGCTTTGAATATTGGTTCCACTGCCTTGTCATTAGTATTATCTGACTTTTTATTAGCTGTTGTAATCTCTATCAAGTCCTTGTTGTTTAGCATTTGTAAAAAAATTGCAAAACAACGAGTAAATCGCGTAAAAAGGAACGTGTAAAAGGAGGACAAGGGTGCACAGAAATCGATATTGAAATATCGTAAAAAGATTCCATAACATATGGGTTAATGTTGTTTGCATAAAAACATCACTATGCGATTTTTTATCTGTTGTGAACAAGTCATTAATTATCTTAACTTTTTATCAGGTGATAATAGATTCAGAAAAAAATTGTTTGTCCAAAGTCTTTGATCTGGACATATCGATATTTGTGTAAAATGAATAAAAAACGTATTTAATTGTAATCTATTTGTTTACACAGATAATAAATAGTATTTGTAAAAATATACTATACAATGTGAATTGATGGATGGGTGTGATATACTTTTTTGTTATTTTACAGGTTGGGTCTAGGTGAGGGTTGCGAGGACGCAACAGAGCTGACGCCGGTTCCTTCTCTCTCCGGAAAGAAATGTGTTCAAATCGCGTGCGGTACAGCTGCGTCTTTCGCTGTCACTGACGATGGTAATTATTTTCATAATATTGCTTCTATAGTAAAATGTGTAGCCAAAGACTATATCACGTTGAAAGCACCGGTTCTCGTCCGATCACCGAAGTTAAGCGGCATTGGACGCGGACAGTGCTTGGATGGGTGACCGCTCGGGAACTCCGCGTGCTGTATTCTCTTGGCTATGGGAAGGAAAACCCAGACAGAAAACCGCACACCAACCCGCCTGGACAGCGTGGTGTGCTATGTCCAAACAACCCCCCTGAAATACAAAGCAGGGGGAGGCCTTCATCCAGCAGTGGATCGACCCCGGCTGATGATGATGATGATGTAAAATGTGTATTTTCAGTGTATAAAAATAATCAAATATTTTTAGGAGACATTTATGCATGGGGGATGGGAACGTCCGGTCAACTTGGAACGGGTACCGAAGAAGATGAGTCCGAACCCAAAGTCCTCAAGACTAAACAGCTGGAGGGCAGGTCGGCTATTTCAGTGAGGGCGGGTGGACAGCATACTGTTCTGCTTGTGGTGAGTTGGAAATCATTTGTATCTTGATTTATTTTCCGACCGATTGTGACATTTGGTCATCAACGATTAACTAAGAACGGTTTGACTACATCATAATTTCACCATATTTATAAACTGAATATAAAAACCTGTTATCAGTTGAGTAAGTGACACTACACACATCAATATAGAATATTTTAAACATATGTTAAATATGGCATATTTATTCATCATTTAATTTTATTATATATACTTCTCATACCCTGCAACTTTACAAACACCGGAAGTACGAAATCATATGATATTCGAGAAATATATGTCACCTTTTTAAAATAATAAATATTTTTTTTTGTGTTTTGTCAAAAAAAGGTCCTTTGCTGTTAGCACAATTATTTTACGTTGACAAACAAACCTGTGATATGTCTTATCCTGCAAACAACAGACCATCTGGGGAAAAAAGCCAAAAATTTGCCAATTTTTCTTGCTTTCTACTGATATTCTGCAATAAATGTGTTAAGAATTTTTGAAGCTTTTTCCCGCATTTATCGGTTCAGTTTTCGGAAAATCCTTCATGTTTCATGTCTACTTTTAATTAGAAGATGAGCGATTGTTTGTGTGGTGGATTGGTTTTCTCCGGATAAATAATTAATTAACTCGATTATTCTCTTCAGGCGTCATTAGCTGAACACCTTGACAAGATAGCTGCATCGCAAAAGGCCAGCACTGCTCCGTCAATCAAATCCAAGACCGCTAAAGAAAAACCTGAAGCGAATGATTCAGATGAAAAAGGAGAGCAGGATGAAGACGACAAGAAGATGTCCGAAGAAGAATCGGAGGAATCACCAGCCAAATCAAAAAAAGAAGACACTGCCGATAAAGCAAAAAGCAAGAAAAAGGTTACAAAAAAAGACGAAGAGATGAAAGACGCTGATAAGGAAGCAGATACCAAAATGGACGTTGAGGAGACACCGGCTGTTCAGGTATTAAAATAATTTATTTTTCCTATATCTAGAGTAGTGGTTCTCATGTGAAATTTCACCGTGGCCGCATTATAAATATCAGCTGTCCTATGGAAATGTCTCGCGGCCGCACCAAATGTGATAAAAATAGTTTCGATATTTATTTTTTATAAAGTGCATTACACTGAATGATCTTTCACAATATACAGTTGTAGGTAAAATCGACAAAATTAATAAAACAATTAACAAAACAAATTAACAAAACAGTTTTATTATTAAAACGGTCCTTTACTTAAGTTCGACTAAATGCTGGATAAGTCAGGTTGATTCAATCAATTTTAAAATAATAATAATTTTACAAATGCATTTGTAAACACATTTTTTTAAATATCAATATTTACTATACTCACTGCAGCAACATCCTCTGATGGCCGCACATGAGATCCACTGGTCTAGAGAGATGGCTGATGAAGATATCATAACATTTTCTCAATTCATAAACATGGACAGGCAGTAATATAAAATAAAAATCAAAATTATATTCTCCATTGTCAATAATTCCATTGCCCACTTCTGAAATATTAAATACAAGAAAATCTTTAATGGCTTAGCAGAGAAAAGGTTGAAATATTTCAGTCCTACAAGAGGAAATTATTTATACATACGAAGTAACTTTAAGGTTTTCATGGTGGAAAGATATATTGTATTTGAAATATTAAAAACAGATTTTTTAGTATTTATTTCCACAGTATATTTTATGATAAGGACTGGTTTCGCTTGTTGCAAGCGTTGTTAACTTGCAAAATTTTGAGTTAATGATAACAGATGTGCAGAACCAAAAGCTTACGATAAATCATAAGTTTAATACAAATTATATCTGAATGAAGTAAAATAGTTTACCAATAAAATGTTAAAGACCTCTTAGAAATAATTTGTTCTAACAATTAAAATCAACTGGTTTATTCTAACTATTAAATATTTTTATTGATTGAATTGGCATTCACTTGGTAGAACTCCATTATAACACGGTGAAAAAATAGCAATGTATTTTAGTTCTACAAAATTTTGTAGAACTAAAATACATTGCTATTTTTTCACCGTATTAAATATTTTCCTTTAGAATTTTTTTTTTAAATGAGACTCAGAAGTAAAATGTGCATATGTTTTGACTGATCTGTAATTATTTTGAATAGGAACCGAAGAAGGAAGAGAAGGAAAAAGCTCCCCCAAAGAAAGGTGCAGCCAAGAGAGGTAGAAAAGGTTCCACTGCATCGACGGAATCAAACTCAAAGAAAAATGCAAATGTAACTATATTCAATGCTTTATCCTACAATAGGTTTGTGCAGGAATCAACCAATCATATAATCGATTATCATTGTCTGCTTTCAGAAACAAAACGGTGGCCTTGACATAGCTGAAGATATCCCCGAGGAAAGTGAACCCAAAGCCGAATTGAAACTTACAAAGGATACCAACGACCGTATGTATGTTTCGAATAAAGGCTTGCTTTTTATTTATTTATTTATTATAAAACTCCGCAGGCTTGTAGCAAGGTGTTTGTTTTATCGTAAAATTCTATATATTCAATCATTCCTAAGTTGCAATGTCTATCATTTTTTCAAATATCAAAATTGCATATGCTGATAACTTTAAATATATTCAGAATCGCTTAACTGTGGTAATGTCATTTTTACTCCATTGTCATGATAGAATTCAGTATTCGGTTGGCAGAAGGGGCCACCTTAAACTTCAAGATTATTAACAAGAGTCAAATTATGTTTTTAATTTTGTCTGGCTTACGAAATTTTCTGTTAGCTAGCTTCCACTTAGCACGCCAGCGACTTGCTATTGAAACTCATAAGAGGCAATCTGAAGTGCAGGGTGAGATATCTCGATGTTTAGTGTCAGTAGAGATCAAACAAAATTATCTGTTTATCGAATTTAAAATGTCCATGTATAAGATGAAATCAAATAAATTTTGGTTTATTAAGGCACATTCTTTGTTAATATTGCAATATATGTTTAGCATCCACTTTTGCTACAAGACTGTATTTTCCCTGAAATTATTTCGTTTCATTCATATTTAATGTATTAACGATAATGTTTTCATAAAAAGATGTTGGTATACACATGTTTTATACACGGCATCAATTTCTATTAATTAATAATCTTTTTGCATCTTTCTTCATTACCAATCAATCTAATCTAATCTTTTATCAAACTAATTGAAATTCATATTGATAATTACAATTGTGACATGCTATGATGTCCACTTCTGGGATTATATTATAGCAAATGTTTATTCAAACAAAAAATAGTATATGATTCTTCCATTTTAATTAAACATTAAATAACTTTGGTCTGTTGTATTGTTAACGCATTGAGTAATCAATAGTGCATAATCATATATTAAAGGGACACTAATTGTGCATCAGGTGTTACTTTTGTGATTGTATGGTATTGAATATTGCCAAATGTTGCCACAAGCCATCTAATATATATGTATCATTATGATGCTCGATATGTAGATATATAAACATTTGCACATTTCTGCAAGTTGTCACTTATGATTGTCAATTGTAAGATCAGTCTAATCCATGTGATAGAATGCCTGAAGTTGCCATAAGGTGAAACTTGACTTGTGACTGATAAAATTTGTCAAATTTTACAGTTTTAACAATCCAAATTTGATATTAAAATTACTAATTTAATCTATGAACATTATTGTCAATGCTCTTAAATATGAATGAATGGCTTGGAATATTTTCATTATATTTTCTTTTTTTCTATATATTTCTTCTATCGCTTTACGCATGTGGTGTGTTGTGTTTGGTTGTATCAAATAGTATTATATACACAGTCGAAAACGTTTAACAATAAATATCCATTGACATGAAATAATACTGCGGTTCCAAAAAATTCAATATAATTTCATACAAATATATTCATTCAACATGAAAACATTTCGTATCTCAAACAGAATATATATATGTATATAGAGAATTTTTTTTGCAACAATTCAATCTTACCTTCATTACTACCTACATTTTCATTAATTTTTATTTTATTAATAGTTTACCTTGTGTGATCAATTTGACAATACACAGACTATCAAATACACTTGCAAGTGTTTATTTTATCAGGAAAATCAAGTTGATTGAATTTTACGACACCAAAACCAGAGTTGAGTTTTTTTTGTAGTGCGATTGCTTAGTGTGAAATTTGATTTAACATTTTTGATGTTTCAAATTTACATTGTGATTTTATGTTGACCATTTTCGACTTCTAGTATGTTAAGTTGTATAGAAAGAAAGGCATCCCATTATGCTTGGATTTACTGGATGAATTGTTGATTACCATATGTAAAATATTCCTTTTAAACAATCCGGAGAATTCAGGCAATTTTGCTGTAAAGATGTAATATTATTTTGGATTCTTGAATTGCCGCAGTTCACCACAATCCAGGGATGGCATCAGTTGACTGTTATTGAATATTTTATTATCGCCTATTATATTTATACTTTCCGCTCTTGTATTGTATAACAGCTTTTTATTTTGTATGCATATTTTATCGCATGGTATAGAATTATCTGTATGAATTTTGGTTTTATATTTTTAGTCTTAAACTTTGACTGTTGTAAAATAAATCTGTCAAATCATGTTGCTTTAATATTGAATCTACCAACAAAAGAGGATTTGCTTAGTTAGTTTTGGCAGTGTCAAAAAATATTTGTTATTAAATTATTGAAGTATGTATGTATATATACATATACTATATAAGTTCACACTAATGTTGTTAAATTTGTAACAATCATAAAAACAGAATATTCACAAATTTATGTTACCAAAAAATAGTTTTGTTGATTAAGATTAATGTTTTTGTAAAAATTTATTGAAATGTCAATAACTCAGTACTGTGAAAACTTTAAAGGGCATTTATTACACAGAATGTTGCCATTGTTTGTTTCTAGAAAGCTGCAACCTTCCGTCAAAGGAAAGCGAAAAGCAAGAGTCAACTTCAGCAAGTCAACCGAGTGAGAACTCCGCGTATGAACCGCCATCGAAGCGTATCAAGCTGACTCCACCCGAAGAAAGTTCGGCCACAATACCCAACACGGAACCGGCGATCCCCGAAGACTCAGAAATGCCCTCTGACAAGAATGAAAAAACTCCTCAAGAATCAACCGCCGCCGAAGCCACGGAAAAATGTCCAACGGAAATCAAAGAGGCTAGAAAAATGTCCAACGGAAGCGTCGCCGAAGTTCAACCCAATTCAAAGGACGAACCCCTCGTCAAAGACAGCGTTCCGGCCGCGGGCGACGTGGAAATGAAGTCGGCCGTCGTAGACACCGGATCCGTAGCGGAGAAACACCCGGAAGCCAAGGAGGCCGTCGTCGAATCTTCAAGAACGGAAGCGGCATCCTCGTCATGAATTGTCTGATGTAGTTTTTAAAATCCTTGTGCATGCGAAGATTCTATTGTAGTGTTGTGACGATAATGATGTTATAGGCCTCGGGTTGCGCGTTGAGTAACGTCAAGAATTGGATGGTGTCGTTTCCATAGTTATTGGACTCTTGGCCGTTGAGAAAAATTAGGACGGTTTTGATCGTCGGGGTGACAATCGATTGTTTCGGTATGATTTCTCGAATGATATTGGTTGGGTGTGTTTATGATCTAATGCTGTTTCGATTCCCACGTGTAATTAATTTTATTCTTAGACCACTTTTCTTTCTTATCATTATTTTGCCCATCGCCCTATTTGTAAAACTTACATAAATATTTAAGCGCTGATTGACTGTGTATTACTTTTTAAAAATCTTATCTAATACACTTATTTGTAAAGCATTGAAGTAAAACTAATTTAAGCAACTAACCAGCATAACTTGTATCATAAAATAGTGTATTTTATGCTTCAGTACCTATTTAGCTATAATTTTTTAAATCATCGCCTCTACTCCATGTTTATTAATGCCTAGACACTAATAGAGCCCAGGCAATGCGATATTTGTGTTCTGTTTTCTTTACTTTTATTAATTGATAATCTGCCAATGAAAACATAACATTTCATCACAAATCATATATTAAGGCCTTTCATGATTAATCAAGCACAAAAAAATTGAGAGAATGATCATTCATACGGCAATTACTTATCTAACACTTAATTATTGATGTCAAGTTTGGCAGATTATAAAAAGTGTAAAATAAATACAGCAAACAAATTGATCATTTACTGTCTGAGTTCTAAATAGAGTCTAGGTGCTTGATAGTATATGGGGTATAAGGCTAAAGGCTTGTTCTATAAGTTATCATATATTTTCTTTCATTATTTTAACCTAAATTTCATCATACCTTACTTTATTGTTACATATCTCAAAATGACGTTTAGTATTGCTACCTGATTTTGACAAACCATCTTATACAGTCATCTGGCAACAGTGTATCTTGAAAAAAAATATATAATACACTATCATATTGGAAAAGCATTATATTTAATTATTATTTAAAAATCATAACCTGTTATTGACTAAAAATTTGTTCATGATAAACAAAGATTTTTAACATAAAGGAAATAAATTTTAATAGACCATTGTTGCCAGACTGTGCAACATGCCTTGTTAAATATAGGGATATATTAATGTGGATATAAAGTAAGTGTTCAATCAAACATTGTTACAAAGCTCTCAGTGTAATATTTCGATAAAATTAACTTTTATATACAATTTAATTTTTAATATACAGTTTCACGCTTTCAATGTTCAATACGGTAGCCTGGTAATAATATAATAACCTTAAAATAAAACCGGGTGCCTTAAAACGAAACTGACTGTCAGAATGTTGTATTATATAACTCTTAGACTAAAATCAAAATTATCTGACTATAATTGGTCAGATTTTCCCCGATACATTGTTACTATGATATACTCTTGTGAGTAAAATTTGGGAAAACCAGTTGATCAGTAATCGATTCGATATCTATGTAAGGGTTAATATTAGGGCTCAAATCGTTTCATATGTAGAATTATCAGTGTTTGTGACGACTATTATAAATATTGTCATCCCATTTTGCAACTGTAATATTAAACACACACAATAAAATTGCATTGTTTAGAATAATTTCTATAAGAACATATTGAATAAAATGACTTATTTTGAATTTATGGCGATGTTTTACTTATATCCATTCAACCCAGAGATGTGGATTCATGAAAATTTATATTTAATATTGTCATTTTTTTCTTAACTTTCCTATTTACGTGTATTAATTGATGATTATTAACCAACCAATCTGGCAAACTGTTCCTTGAGATGTTTTTCAAAATCATCCAATTGAAACAGAAGTCAGTCATTCTTTTTTTATGATTCTGATTCTGACTATAATACTTACTCCATCATAGCCCTGCTTTGACCACTTAGACGTCAATTACATGCAAATTCGCAACCGCTACCTAGGTGACATTTATCAAAGCATATAGATTTTTTTAATAAAATTTAAAGCAGAGACATATATATAATATAACATACTTCAAATATTTAAATGAAATTCAATGCACTTTTTAACTATGCCATTAAGCAAAAGTATTATGATAACAAGGTAAAATAATCTTAGAATTAGATGAAGGAAATAAAAACTCCTATGTAGTGGTCTACTTAAGGTAGTGAATATTCTAGTATTCAGTTATTCATTAAATGCGGATAAATTGAGATGTGATCATTCATGGATTTTGTAAAATATTTCATTAAAAACTGCTTTGTCTAATTTATTCTGAAATTCTGTAAAAAAAAATATACCACATAAAAATGTGACCTGCTATCTATGGAAGAGAAAAGTCATAAATTATGTGTTTTTTATTTATACTTGGTAGCCCTGAAAAAATTATCTTACTTGTAGACTTACTGCGGCATATATTCCTGAAAAAGATTTTCACTCCTACAGGTGGACAGATTGGTGAGATTAATAGATAATGGGTTCTAAAGCAAAATGTTTTTTGATTAACACTTCATTGGAATATTTTTTCCATTCAAATGAATAATGGAGTAAGCTCTTGTGATCAAAAAATTACATCACTTACAATATTGACTGAGGTTGTTTAACCCTCCAAAGAGGATTTTTTGATAAGGAATAAAGTTGTAAGTTATATTTTATCAACAGGTAGTCTAATAAATCTAGCAAAAACGAAAAAAAAAAAAAAAAAATGCTTTCTTGTAGAAAAGCTGATTTGAGATGTGACTATATAATCATGCAAGTCATTACAGGGGCCATGTTTACAAGTGTATTGTTTAGATGCACGTTGTGAATATTCATTTGTCATGATGTCAATATTCCACGTATTTCTTTTTTAATTAAAAATCCATACACAAAAGGAATGATCTTAGTCATAAACATTTTTTTTTTTATATTTATTGCTGGCCGAAGCTTCCAAAACTTATCGGCTGTGTCCATGTGTCCATATTGGTATTATCGGCTCCTAATATACCTCATTATTTGAATGAGGCAATCTCTTCGCATCGAATCTGCTACCATCTTATTGGCAATGCCATCTTTCGTGTCCAAGTGAAAAAATCCGAGTAATTTATTCTACCCCGATAATATCAAAATGCCCAAAAAACATTTCATTTCTCCGAGCTTCACTGAAGGATTTGGGCAGTTTCTGAAGGCAGCATATTTTTACGTTTCCTTCAGAAGATGTCCGATCATCTTCTCGTCAAAAAAAGAGTTTGAAGAAGTCCACGGGCGTCAAAATGGAATATTTCCATAACCAATCCATGACCGATTACTCGTCACTTTGTAGCTTTCAAACCCCTTTACCTGCTTGTTCCTGTGTGAGCCGTATTTCTGCAGGAGCAGCAAGTTGATGTCTGCTCAAATTATAGATAACAGCTCATTCATCTTCATCGGTTAAAATATTGGTTCAGGAGGATAAATAAAAACATCTGTCTTCAAATCACTAAAATCATCGTCTTCACTTGACATGGGTTTGCTACAAAGTATTTATTATTTCTCCAACAGTAAATCTTAGGAAAATCTCAAAGATTCATTATATTTCAAGGTTAGAATTCACACAAAAAACAAAAAAGAAAATAAAATTTCATAGAAAAAAGGTTGTCGACGGTAAGGACGAGCTTGACCACACGGTCACACTAACCTTTGGGGTTGAAATACAGCCACACCGAAAATATTTACGACATTACCTTTTTAGAACAACATATTGTTATAAGAAATAAATTAGAGAAGAGTTACGTACATGATTTTAAAAAACATTGAAAATTGTATTTGCTGATTTGAAATCTCCATTTTGAAGAAAAAAATTCAACCAAAAATAACAATAAATCGTGAGTGTATTTGGTAGCAGTTTCCGTTGCAGCGGCTGCAGGGTAACTGTGGTGAAGATCCTTGTTGACCGAAACTGAGTGATAGATGCGATGTTCTGGTAGAAAAAGGACCAAAATATGGACAAATAAACAATAGTGTTTATTGTTAGCATATGGTAACGCTCGTTTCTGGAGAGTTAAATAAAATTTAAATTGTTGAAACTGTCCATTTTTACATGTTTCTACACATTTTTACAATAGATCATTCGATATATAAAGCCATCCATTTAAAAGAAGTAGGAAATAAATATTTTTTGTGACATTTTCATAAAAATATGATTTATGATATCGACTGAAGGTGCTTGATGGAATTTCAATATCAAATTTGAATTATTACAAATTTGTACGATTCCACATGTTTTTTCACTAGCGACCCAGGATTCTGTTGCATCGTACAAAGTTGTAACAATTCAAATTTGATAAAAATATGAGTTGAAAATGGTTAATGAAATTTAGTTAGAATATCGATGGCTGCAATTTTATTGAAGGCATTGAACGAATATAACATAGAGTTTTATTAAGACGCCAAAAATATCACTGAGATTATTGTGAGTATAAAATATGTTAACCTAATCAATGCTTAGAGACCTAAATTAAAAATATATTATGCTATTAATCATCGGCAAACTGGTCTGGATCATGTTCCATTTCTTCTAAGGCTGAAAAAAAAAAAAAAAACCAAACAGTTAGAAGCAAGAAGGTAACCATATTTTAAATAATAAAAACACATTTTTTTAGTACTTATTTCCACAATTTCCACATGGAATGTGCTCACAATAAGTAAAATTGTTCTTGATAGTACTAAAAAAATGTGTTTTTATTATTTAAAATATAATGCCTTTCCATCAAGAAGTGACAGTTAACACCTTAAAAGGTAACCATATGTCGCTTTAAACTTTTCATTGAATTAG
Organism: Himalopsyche japonica; assembly: GCA_028555115.1. Lineage (NCBI taxonomy): Eukaryota > Metazoa > Arthropoda > Insecta > Trichoptera > Rhyacophilidae > Himalopsyche > Himalopsyche japonica. The sequence goes on along the minus strand of JAHFWJ010000416.1, from coordinate 1,824,821 downwards.
TCTATTTTGTATATCTTTGTGTATACAATAAAAACATCAATTTTTAGTACTATCAAGAACAATTTTACTTATTGTGAGCATTATCAATTAAAACAACGCTATTTATACAAAATTTTAAGTTAAAAATTACCAGGTAGACAAAACCAAAGGTTTGAGAACTGAGAAAATAATTAATATAAAATATATCAAAATGAAGTCGAATTAAAAGCCTGTTAAGAGTTCGGGTTTAATTATGAAACATTCATATGCAAAAATAAAGAGTGAGGAATTTTTACAATCAAATAACTTACACTTGTGTAGTTTAGGGCATAGTTTCTCAACTAGTGATCTATGGACCACTGGTGATTTACAGTTTTTTGGATGAGCCGAAACAATCAAATTTCAAATTATATTTTTTGTTACTGTCAAAGCACTGTTAATAAAAATATTTGTTATTTTATTTCAATATGTCAACATTTTTGGACTTTGAGGTGGTCCGTAGATGTAAAAAGTTTGAGAAAATATAGTTTAGGGCACATAATACAATAAATAATTAAGAATTTCAATGGGTTATTAAAAGGATGCAAAGAAATTTGCGCTGAATCAGCATTAACTATTGGGAGGTTTCAATTGGCAGCAGTGAATTGCTTTTTAGTAATCAAAGGTTTGATACAAATAATTTTTTATCATCAAAATGTTTCAGACAATTATTAAAACAGAGTGAAAAAATAGTAATGTATTATAGTTCTACAATTTTTTTTATGAGATATAGTTGATAGCTATTTCGGCTCACGCTTGTTTATTGATTGAATTAGCATTTACTTGATAGAACTCCATTATAACACTGTGAAAAAATTGCAATGTATTTTAGTTCTACAAAATTTATAAGGTATATAGTTGATAGCTATTTCGGATTACGGCCTCGTCAGAACTATGTTTAAACATACATTTGCTTATCTATATACAGCTGTGTAGAAAAGGTACACAATACATCTTCTCTCCTGATTAACGACCTAGATTATTTCCTGCTAGGAATAAAACTAAACAGGCAGCAATTTCAATGAGCTTAAATATTGGACGGAGATGGTTTATTACGGTGTTTACGATGGAGTTCTACCTAAGTAAATGCCAATTCATTCAATGTACTGTTATTAAAACTTGTCAAATACACTTTCACCGGTGATTTCTTAACAAGTTTAGATGCTATATGAACTTGAATTTAAAAAGTTATCGTAATAAATAGGAAGCATTTTACCTTCGCCGGGAGAGTCTTCTATACTGTGTCCATTATTAACTCCTATATGAAGCCCTTGCATATATTCCTCAGGCTGAAAATGTTAATTGTTGTTATTTTTTCACATAAATGATACATACCTTACACCAAAAAGGGTAGTTGGGATTACATCTATACATTATTCAACAGCGAATTCTTAATACAACATGGTTGTGATGAGGCAGGGAAACCAACATTCAAAGCTGAAACGATTCAAGAAGGTTTATGATATCGACTGAAGTGAAAATTTGAATTGTTGAAACTTTGTAATTCCCTTTTGCATGATGCAACAGAACTGACACAAAATAAAACGTTAGCATCAGTTATATAACAAAAGAATTCACTTTTAAGGTGTTAACTGTCACTTCTTGATGGACAGGCATTATATTTTAAATAATAAAAACACATTTTTTTTTTAGTACTTATTTCCACAATATATTTTTTGATCAGGACCGGTTTTGCTCATCACGAGCAAAAAAAAAAAAACAAAAGAGTTAATTAAAAATGAAAAACACAGACCCTAAAGCTAGCATCCAAATAAACAACTGAAATAACTTTCAAAACTATTGTTTATAATTTAATAATAATGACATGCAATTGCCTGTGATAAGTTTTAATAACGCTAAATACGTATAAACGGTTCTTTCACGAAAGGATTTTACAACAAATAATAATCATCAATCATTAAAATGCAGTTGGATAATTTTACACTTAGAAATGTCTACCTACTTCACGTTGGCAAGTAACGGTAAAAATTAAACATAAGGATGTTAATTTATGAAGTTGTCCATTCATTGAACTGATCTCACGTAAAGGATATAACAAGGGGGAATTGGGAAGATACTATGCTAACCGTTTATTGTGTCAGTTTTGTTGCATCCGTGTGATGAATGCCTGAAGATGCAAAAAATAAAAACCCGGGTTGTTAGTGACAAAATGTGCGTAATTATCTTATTCATATCCATTATATCACCAACTTATCATATCCAAGACAGGTCTGCAAAAATTAGCTTTTACACCAAAGTTTTGACACTGTTAACTTTTTTGCATTATAAAAATGCTGCAATCACTTATAGAGAGTTAACTCTCACTTCTTGGTGGAAAGGCATGATATTTTAAATAATAAAAATACATTTTTACAATATATTTTATGATCAGGACCGGTTTCGTTCATCGTGAGTATTTTCAATTGATGGCCGAAACCGGTCCTGATCATAAACTATGCTGCAATCAATCGTCTCAATGGTTGAGACTTCAGCAGTGAGAAGGTTAAGGTTAGATTATTTTTCTTTGGACTTTCTATTTGACTATAGGAGAAAGTATTGTCTCTTACATTCTGTAGCGCTTGAGGTACTGGTTCAAACAACTCATCGTCTAACATCACTGATGCTGCATCATACTCATCGGAATCTGAAAGGATTTTTGATTCAGTAAATCAAAGTGTTTTTTTTTTAAATATATTTTACAAGTGCTGTGAAGTTGGAGCTACAGTGTCACGATGTTTTGGCTAGAGTTATAGTCATGGTGACTCTGCAATCATTAAAAAAAACTCCAACTCTGACATTGAACAACAACACGACTGACTAAAAAGTTTATTTTTGTTAAATCTTTCCTATTTTTATGAATCAAATTATAGATCAACAAAACAATTCGGTAAATTGTTCGTTAAGTAATTCTTCAAAATTGTCTAATCGAAAAAATAGTCAAAGTCGTTCATTTTTCACAACTCTGATTCCAAAGCTCTGGTCGTAACAGTCAACGCTGAATCTTTTATCATTTATGGAGATTACTGTTTTGCCATTTCAACATTTAAATTATCCTCGTGTTCATTGAGGTATTTTTAAAATCGACTAATTGAAAAAGAAGATGCAACAGTAAAAAAACAGATTCAAAATTCACTAATCACGTTATAAAGGAATCACATAATATAAATTCAAACTCAGCGCCTAAGTGTTTGCATCTTTGTAGTAAGGGTCGCAGGATGATGGCTTTGAAACAGCTGGAAATCAATAGATATCCACTATCTTATTGATATAGCCACCTTTTTAGTTTCATTTACAATTGTTAGTTTTATTGCGAACAGAATACGATGGCGTGAGCCAAAATAGCTATCAACTATATTTTAAAAAATAATTTTGTAGAACTAAAATACATTGCTATTTTTTTAATTGTGAAAAAGAAGCTTTTTGACTCCGGCCAAAACACGGCAACTCAAACGCCCTGATTTAAAAATTGATATGCATGTTGAATGAACAAGAAAAATCAATAATAAAAAAACTTGAAAGCATAATCATAAAATTGAGGTATGAATTTTTGAAAATACAAAAATCCAATTAAAAAAACAATTTTGAACAATTTAGACTGTGCCGCATGCAATAAAATTTTCTAAATTCATGAATTTTTTTTTTTATTATCTTGTACCATCACCATCATCATTAGGATCTGGATGCAGGGCTTGACACTCGCTCATGGCAGAAAACATTCTCTGCAGCATATCCTGATCTTCCGGTGCAAATGTCAACTCAGTTAGTTCGTGCGGAGGTTCTCCCATCTCGTCATCACTTGAACTTTCCTCATTCTCATCAGCGAGAGCAGGATCTTCTGGCGGAACGAGTCCTTCTACCAACAGTAAAATATATTAACGTGAATATGATTTAATTTATAATATCGATTTAAGGTGATGAAATTTCAATTTTGTCAAATATCAAATTTGAATTGTTACAATTCCACATGTTTTGTCACTAACGACCCGGGTTTCGTCTTTCGGCATCTTCGGGCATTCTATCACAAGGATGCAGAATTGACGTTAAATAAGCAGTTAGTATCGTCTATATACCATAGTTATAAATTACAGGAAAACACTTACCCAAAGGCAAGCAGTAAACTGACTGTTGCAGTCAGTTCAGAGTCAGTTATGTTGCATCCATGTGATAGAATGCCTGAAGATGCCGAAAGGCGAAACCCAGGTTGTTAGTGACAAAACATGTCAAATTTGAATTGTTGAAACTTTGCACGATTCCACATGGATTCCATATAAACATGTGGAATTGTATTAGGTTTCAACAGTTCAAATGTGAATATTATTATCAATATATAACCAAGTTTGAATGTATGAGACTTAAGGCCATGGTACAGTGGTAAAAATGACAAACCATTTAGCTCTGCAGGTTTAAGGCTAAATGTTCTTGAATAATTGGAAATTAACACTTTGTGGTCGGGCCCTTCGAGCAAAATACTCCAGCCTGTAGCGGGCGTTTTTTGCGATTAGTGCAAAGAAATATTACTTTTTTAAAATCGACACAACTTCTAAACCAAACAAAATTTTTGATTTAAATTTTCAAATAAATGATATGTGACATTTGATCTTAAAAATAAATTATAAACACTTTGATTACATCTTAATTTCATTATATTTCTAAGCTGAATATAAAAACCTATTCTCAATTATGTAAATAGCACTCCACATCTCATCAATATTAAATTTTTAAAACATTCTATGTAAAAGATAATATATTTATTCTTACTATATAATAAATAATAATATATACTTGCAATTCCTGCAAATTTAGAACCACTGGAAGTTTGAAATCAGATTGACGTAAATCGAGAAACATGCGTCTCCGAATAGGAACACTCGGGTTCATAATAACTCACGAGTTTTATTGCCACTTGTCAAAAAAAGGTCTTTGTTGTATTGGCGTGTGTTTTGTTTCACGCCGAAATACAAGCCCAAGAGAAGATGGGTCCCGCAAACGACCAACAGGATACAAAAACGAATTTTATCAGGTTCCGCAAAATATTTTGTTTCCCGACCATAAAGTATCAATAGATACAATAAATCTTTTGAGTGATCAAATGAATATTAATTCACCACCCTTACAAAAATATAAAATTACAAAGAACTCTTTTGAAAAAGGGGTTGAGCAAAGAGTTTACGTAACAATTTCTGTCGAGATATACTCTATTACTGTACATATGCTCTACATTGGGAGAACAGGTTGAGATAAAAAATAAACTGTTTATAAATTATATTTCAATTAGAATCACCTGGAAGTTGAAGTTTATAATCCAGCATCACATACAACGATGGGTAAGGCTCTCTTCTGATTGCATGCAGACAGATATTCATGTATCGCATTGAGAATCCTACACATTTTAGTAAGTCGCACCATGAGAGCTGGCTGTAAACAAAATTGCAAATATTGAATAAATTCAATCCTTGATTTACATGTTAGATAAGTTTCATGAAATATGGAGCAATCAGAAATCATGCTGTTCTAAAGCATGTAATAATAAGGGTACCAGAAATAAGTCGCGTATCTCCCTGAACATATAAAGATCGCTGATGGAATCTGATCTTCGATTATTTATTGAGGAAATATCGTAAACTTAAATTACTGTGGTCCAATTTTCAGTTACATATATAGCTCATTGGTGAAATGGGGATTAGGAGTTGTTTTTAATCAATGTCAGAGCCGTGAAAAATGAGCGACACCGCGCCGCAATTCCATGACTCTAACTCCACAGCACTGGTTGTAAGCATATATGAAGAGCTGATAACAAATTGTTTTTTTTTCTTTTACATTATTCAAAAAAAAAAAAAACCTAGCCCTAATTAAGTGATGCAAACCTTTTACTGTCCGTGTTGTGAAATTCCTGTAGTTGCCGTAAGGCGAAACCCGGTCGTGAGTGACAAAACATGTGGCACAGAGTTTTAACAATTCAAATTCCGGATAAATATTAGTTAAAAAAGAATTATTTAATTTTAATTTATAAATACGCGCTTTCAAACTCCAAAATATATTAACTAATTAAAATTATTAAGTCATTTTCTTCCCAGATTCAACCACGAAGGAAAACAATAAAAAAAATTATATCGTGTGAAGTTCTGGTAAAGATAATCATAATATACAATAAACTTGCTTTATAAAATAAGTTCAATTTTTTCGGAGCGGTCATTTAACCATTATATTATACAGCAGGCAAAGTTTGAAAGAAAATGAAAGTTAAAATTATGAATATGCTTGGTGGCCGTGCCGGTAGTGATACCGGGTGACAATGCTATTGAATTAAAGTTACACTGAGAAGCCGTCAAAATGAATCACGTAAAAAAACAATAAAACTTGAATAAATAACAAATTAAAGTGGAATATTTACGATTCTGTGATGTATAACGTTCCAGAACCAATTTCCCGCTCGTTCACATATAATTTCGTAGACATTTGTTGATGTACGATTCCTTCAGCAGGTGGTGTAAATGTATTGACAACTACCATCTTGAACGGTAAAATGGAACAACTTTATGAATCAGTATTTTAAGACTGATTAGCGGACGAACTTAACCAAATGTTTTAATCACGTCCATAAAAAAAAACACAAACTTTTTGACATGTGAAGTCAAACGTGCCGCCTGCGTCTTTTGAAATTAGTTTTTTTTGCTTCTTCTTCATCTTCTTGTTACTAGCCAACAAGAAAAAATAATTTATTATTTATTGCACTATAGGCATACTTGATCAAAAATATTTTTGTAAACCCGTAAAAAGGCTTATACAAAGTAGTATAAAATCGAATGTTTTTTAAGAGTTTATACACAAAATTTGTTTTGTAAAATAAAAGTTAAAATTTTTATAGAAATAATGTAAAAACATACATAACGAACAAAAATTTTACAATTATACATATAGACAATACCCAGGTTGGTTGCAATAAAACATGTAAAATTGTATAGGGATTTAAGAGTTCAAATTTGGTATTGAAATTCCATCAAGTAAATTTGATCAATAAATAAATTATATTTAAGTAAATACATTAAAAAATATTTTTTATGAATTTTGTTTAAGGTTGAAAAAAACTTCAATTCAATTATTTTAGGAAGTGAATATCTTTTTAAAAGACGTGTTGTAAACAGAAATGCGGAGTCATTATATTAAAAACAGGACACCAATTCCGATATTGACCAATAACAGACAGAGTAAATATTATTAATTTTGTCGGGTTTTTTTTCTGCCTTCTCAATTTTTGTGCATTTAAATAAAGATCAACCATATTGAGATTCAAAAGAGGAAAATTTATTTCTTCATGTTCATTGTAATATTTTTCAAAATTGTCCAATCAAAAAATGAGTCGAAGATGTGTTTTTTGAACGTCTCCATAGCCGTGATTAAAAGATATAATCGCCTGAACTTAGTTTTGTCCACGTGAAATATGTGGCTATCCAAAGCAAAACGGTTGAACATTGATGCTTCTACCATGAGCAAACTGGTTCTACAACTCGAACAAGCAATTCCTGTCCACAATTTCTAAAAAAAATATTTGGAACTTATAATTCGATATTATCAAGGATGGCAAAATTCTTTCTAGCCTTATTAAGTCGAAATAAATATGTGCCATGGTCAATTTCTCTTTGAATTTTCAAACTATTAAAAGTGAGTATGCTCAAAAGAAAGTCAGTTGGATAAAGTCATGAATAGTATCCATATGCTTTCAAGTAAAGAAGTCTCAAAAAAATTCTTTTGAGCCTTGTCCACCATGAGAACACATTTCAAAAGTCTGTCTTTTCTGTAGTGTTCGTCTGAGGCACATTTTTAGATATAGCAACCCTTAATACTTCAATAATTTATGATATCTACTGAAGGTGCTTGATGGAATTTCAATAGCAAATTTGAAATGTTAAAGCTTTGTACGATTCCACACGTTTTGTCATTAACAAACCAGGTTTCGCCTTTCGTCACCTTCAGGCATTCAATCACGCGGATGCAACAGATTGACGTCAGTTCGTTGGAATCGTACAAAGTCTTAATAATTCAAACTTCAATAATTAATTTAAAGTTTTGATGTTTCCCAAATGATTATCAGAACAAATCAAAATATATTTCACGACAAATATTAATTTGTGTGCATAAATTTTAATATTGTTATCTATTATATATTCAAGTGTTAACAATCAACTGTCGTTGATTGATGATCAAAAGTTGAGACATTAGCATTTATGGGTTCGTACAGGATTGACGAAACTCTCATGAGAATACATATAATGGTGTGTTTTTTTTTTCATGTTATTATGTATACATAATCATAAAAGAGGTACAACACAATTTTCTGGTTTCATATATAACATCAACTTCAATATAAATGTGTCAATCAACTTTAAATATACATTTTTTGGAAAATATTTTAATTTTATTATCATGATTCTCAAATACAATCTTTTTAACAATCAGAAAACTGTATTAATATATGTTTCTAAAAATATAATATTATATTAAAAGGATAAATATCATCAGTCCAGAGACAAACGCACTAAGTTATTTTGTAGCATGTATTTTTTTTATCATTTAACTCTTTAAAAAATCAATTATTTCGTTGAATAGAATGCTTAGCATTATAGTAAAACCTTCAAATCATGTTGTTGAAAAGAAAGAAATGTTTGAAATGTGGATTAACCTTTAAACATTATGAAAACTTATAAAGTACAGCAATATTTTTCACTTGTATGCCAGTGAGTTTGTTGGCGTGTTTATGTTGCAATTATGAATTTCAATGCCATCTGTAGGCAGTTGGGTATATATTTGATGCATTTTAATAATTTTTAGATCATTTAATACACAAATATATTGGAAAAAAGTAACACAATTGCTCCATAAAAAACCCACTCCTCTAAAAATTAAAAAGTTTACAATTTGAATGTGAAAAAAAAAATGTAAAATCTCTCATATAAACTGTGTGATTTTTATGATTGTGTAATTTCAGGGTATCACTGTGTTTGCCTCTGGATTGAATATTTCATACATGATTAATATTACTAAATATACATATATTCTTTGCATTCATAATTAATATAGTAAATAGAAAGGCTAGATGAGTACAATATTTAAAAAAATTCATCAATGTAAAGCACATTTGTATTATAATATAAAGCAGTGCTCCCCAACCGGTGATCTGCTGCCCAAATTGCAAGAAATTCGCCATGCAAAAATATTGACTATAGGATTTTTTTAATCTGCACGATTACTTGTATTTTAGTTATTGTTAAATAATAACGATGCAACACAAAGGAATTTAATAATAACTGTCACAGACAGCACTGCAGACAAGAATATATAATTTATTATCAAAGATGCAACAGCAAGTCTCGCTTTGGTTAGTTGAAAAAAAAAACATTGTTTTGTTAAATTTTAATTGTATCAGACTGTTATATGTATATTTTTTCATTATAAATATGTTCATCTGTTACAATATAACAATAAAAAAGTATTAGGTCTGCGAATTTTTTTCTTTTTTTACTGGTCCGTAGGTGTAAAAAGGTTGGGGAGCACTTACATAAAGCCTCTAATATTAAATATAATATAATTGCATAGAAAAAACGTGCAATTTATATTATCACAGTCTTGAATAAAGCAGAGAATGACAAAATGCGTGAATGAAATAAAATAATAAGAAAGTAATATATTTTAGATAAAATCTGTAAATCACAAGTTTATCACAATATTGCAGGCATTTTATTTGAATTATTAACTCTATAGTTTAATTAAACCGGCATCAATTATTCACTGGCAGGGTTTTTTAAGTGATGGTGAAAATATATTCATATTGTCCAAATACTTAAGAAAAGTATTAAATATAAATAAATTTAAGGCACGGTAACGGTAATCGGGTAGGCAATCTGTGAGTTGGATTTTAACATAGAACAGCTGCTCCACGATTTTAGCAGAGTTTATTCAGACTTCGAATATAATTTATGTAAATAAATATTTCACTTTTAAGGCGTTAACTGTCACTTCTTGACGGGAAGGCATGATAATTAACCCGCTGAGTCAAATAAAAGATATTGCAACACAAAAGGTTTAAAAAGATAATTCAGTAGTGTTGGAGCCAAAAGAACGTATGAAGACAATCAAAACGAATCAGGTAAAGTTTTTACATGAAAGTTATCTTATTAGTATCAACTATTAACACACTGTGATCATCCGTCTCAACATTCGAGGCGTTAACAGTCAGTAAGGTTAGAAGTAAATTTGTTTTTGTTAACCACTGACGATAAATGCGTTGATGTCCTTCCCAAGCAACTTGAAATTATCTATAAGAAGAAATCATTATAGTATGTCTACAGAAATAAAAATGTTTTGCTGTGTATTATTTAGGATTAAGAATTGATAAATGCGTAAAAATTACAACTAATAGTGACCTTAATCCTAATTGTAAAGCAATATATTAAAAAGTAAGCAGAACTGGTGCATCAGTTTTTGCCAAAGAGTACAGACGAAGACATCTCGTATTTAGAATTCAAGACGATTTTTACGAGCTTGTCTCCTTCCTCCGTGATAATCTTCAGGATAGCATTGTAGCGTTCGATATTCACGTTGTCAGTGTTGACTACACTCGGTAAGAGATCAATAGCAAATATTAAAGTCTCAGTCGATTTGCTGCCTACGAGGACGCTGTCGATGAATGGTATCATCAACAATTCTCTGTCTTCCCTACTGTGACCGAAGAATATCGTGTCAAACTCTTCGAAGCAGGGGTTGAAAATTCTATGAGTGGCAGGACCATATTGCTTATACAGAGATAACATGTACGCTCCTATACTTGCACCGAGTTCAGATGCGTATTCCCGAGCAACGGGACTATCATTGAAATTGTTCCAGATGATGTTAACGAAACCGGGATGGTCAGAGTGCTTTTTGAAAATAATCGCCAACTCAATTAAGACATTTGAATCGAATGCAGCATCGAAAGGCAAAACGGCTTTAAACATATCTCCAATGCTCGCGAGAAGCTTGATCGGGTTCACATCGTGATTTTCCCTCGCTTGGATGCAGCATTCTCTGACGAACAATTTCAAACTTTTCCGGTACAAGAACACTCCGTCTTTCTTCATGTTCCAGTTTTCTGCAATGTACTTCTCAAAGACCTTACGCATATTCGCTATGTGTCTCTCTTGGGCTTCTACACTGCGAACCTTAACGAGGCAACACACAAAGAACTTGAGGAGGTAAGCAGAATAGTCGATATCACCGTCCACCGAACTGAGATACTCTTGGATGATGATTTCGCAAAATTCATCACTGAGCAAATGAATAACTGATTCCAAATTGCGGGTGAGGGTAGCAAACTCATCATCTACATCTAGTTTTGCTGCTTTTAACATTTTCAGGGTACTCCATGCAGTCTGACTGTATTCATCTACCAATTCAGGCTGAATGTCGGTAACTTTAGTGAGATATCCAAAGTTATTTCTATCTTTCTCTTCGAACACGCTGAAAAAAGACTTTATAAGTTGCCATATTTCCCTATATCTTGCGAGATCTGGTTCAGACGTCATGTATTTAAATGTCCACCTGAAGATGACTTCCCTCATAGAACTATTTTTCTCACCTTCCCACATATCTTTGTACAAGGTCAGCAGATTCTCTCTCGGGTAAATGAAATAGGCCAGTCGTACGGCGTGTTTTTTCACAGAGACAGGCTGTTTAGAAAGTTCTTTTACAAACTTGATACTTTCCACTGAAGACTTTTTATAAGGAACAGAGAGCACTGACCCTAGTATAAATTTGAGGTAGTCACCTTTGGCCAAACGGGACAGGACACCGAAAGAAACCGGCGGATTGACCAGCTTCATAAGGCCACAGATGACTTCGCCGACATTATACTCGCTGAGATCTTTACTTAAAACGTCAATTTTTTCTTTTTTCGGTATGTAGTCCATGACGAGGGTTTCGAAATCGTTAATATTGAGAAGCAAAGACAGCGCCATTACGACACCAGCTTTACTTTTATCGTGTTCCAGCTTAGTTAACATTTCTTTCATTTTACTTTCCATTAAGTCACCCAACGGCTTTTGCATGTAAGCTCGAATTCGGTGAAACATTCGCACGTGATTGTGCACTGAATAATATTGTACGATACGATTCAAAACGAGGTCAATATTATTGGAGAACACCGCGATATTGTTGTCCAAAAGATTGTGTAGGAACGTATCGACAGTGCTCGCCTTGAGGATTTCTTCTGCAAACATTTGACGAGTGACGACATCATCTTGCAGTTTGTATAAAATCGAATTTTGATTTTTTTTGGTATCGTTTGATGATTTCATCCATCTCGTAATCTCTTCCAACAGCCAGGGACAGTCTGTGATCGATCGCTTGTGATCTTTATGTTTGGAATTCCAATTAGAGTATGTGTTCAACATCATCAGCACGTTTGCTTCGAAATCATTATCTAAAGGTTTACCGACGATGGACGCCTTGCACCATTCGAAAAACACTTCTAAAATTTTTCTTTCATATTCAATGTTATCGGAGAGTAAATTGAGATTGTTCAAATTGAATTTCATCAAAGTGTCTACAACCGATTCGATCTCCATGTTTCTGTCGAGTCGGTATCGGAGCGTTTCTTTTAATATCCCCTGCAAGAAGTGTTGTCGGTAATTGTGCTGTATATCTTCGTTCAAGTACATTATTTGCAGCATTTCATCGATGACTTCCCAATGTTCCGCAGAGAGTTGGTGCAATTTGAAACATGTATAAACTTGGTTTAAGAAATTGTAACGGAGTTCTTCCGCATCGTTTCTATGCCTCTTAGCAACGTACTTCATAATATTCAATAGGGCGGTGTTATCTTCATTTATTTTGCAGCATTGTACCATTTTTTCAAGTAGGCTTATTCTTTGTGACATTATCGAAGCGCTCTGACATAATTCCATATAGCGAGGAATGGCCCTGGAACACGGCAGATATTTCAGATAATAATCTTCTTTATAATGATCGGCCGATTTAATATTTTCAATTTTCTTTTCAGCCCAAGCGATTCGATCTTCGGGGCTCAGCTGTTCAGTCATATTCATCAAGACAAACTGCGACGAGTCCAAAAGCGAGGCGCCTTGATATGCCACTGCGTAAATTTTGATGATATACGCCAATCGACATTTCGGCTTCATAGTTTTGAGAAAATTATTTATTTCATGGTAATCGAAGTGTTCTTTTTTTTCAGCCACCATGCGAATCAAAACTTTGTCTAAATCTTCTCCTTTCACCATCTGAAGAAAAGCCGGAGTGTTTAAGACTTGAGTGAAACGTTTATGTTCCAAGATTGTTTTCTTGTCAAATTTAAGCAATATGATACTGGTACGGTATCCAAATGATAACGTAAATCTGTCACCGTATGCCGCAAAGAGGCGGAGAAACGTCTCCGGCGAATCTTGTACCAGTATATTCCAAAAAGTCTCACAGTCAATGCGAGAGTATTTCCTCGTGAGCGGAAATAGTTTTTGTCGATCCGCATTGAAATATACATCAATATACTCTATTGCGAGGGTGGCATCTTTTTTATATATTTTAATTAACGTTGAAAATTGAATTTCAAAACCGGGAATCATAAGTTTGCTTTTGATAAATGACAATGAACAAGCGGGCAGGATCTTTTCCGCCATATCCTTCCCGTAAGCCATGAATGTTCTCTCATAGAACTCGTCAGCCATGTCTTCATCTTTCAAAAAGATTCCCAAGCGAGATATCACTTTTGATCTGACGCGATACGAGGTATTGGGAAAAATTTCCTTGAAAATGTACTCCGTATTCATTAAATCAGTCTTTTTCTCAAAGAACCATTTATACTTCAACACCCGCTTGATTGTCATTTCATTTTCAGACTTGAGAATCTGCCACACGACTTGATAATTCTTGAAGCGGCCGGCGAGAGCTGACAAATAGACCTGTTCACCTTGAGATTTTGATGTGAGATTATCAATATTTTCACTCGAGAGAACATCAACATCAGCAGCAGATACCAAGCTGTTGAAAGCTTTCCGTCTCTCGCCCATCGAATTCCCCGTCAGTTTATCGTCAAACATCTTGGATATTGATATCTAAATATAAAAAAATATGTTATCATTAAATGAAATTAAAATATATTTGTCTTACAATATAATTTCGAAAAATCCAAACTCATTAATCAGTCAATGCATGGTATGGGAACGCAAACAAACAAACACACATTCATTTGTATCACTTTATGGTGTCAATTGTCACTTCTTGATGAAAAGCTATGATATTTTAAATAATAAAAGCATATTTTTTATTACAATTTTCACTTTATATTTTAGGATTAGGACCTGTTTCGCTCATCGCGGGCATTGTTGCACCATTAGTTGAAAATGCTTGCAATAAGCGATATCGATCCTGATGATAAAATATATTGTGAAAATATTACTAAAATCTGTATTTTTATTGTTAAAAATATTTTTTTTATACATTTATGGAGAAAAAATTGTGGAAAGAGCACTGTGTATTATTCATTTCAAAAATCGAATATTGGAATCGGAATTGACGACTTTCAAAAATTCGATGCCATGTTCCAAATTTCTTCTAATTTCCTAATAAGAATTGATGTTTAATATATTTTTATTTCGCTTGATATATATGTTCGCCCGATTCTTATTCACTTTTCCACAGTTAGATTTTCATTCATTTGCATTTTCCTACGCATTATTACTAGCGGGACTTAATAATCTTTCATGCAGGAAAAGAGTAACACGTTTTAAGGCATATTTAGCTAAATAATAATAAAAAAAAAGTTTCTGATAATTCCTTATAACTCACAATATAATAATTTGTTTTCTTCACGGGTAAATTTTTGATGACTATTTCTAATCATTTATTAATTACTATTACAATGTATTGTGCAATGTTTTGGCATGTTAATGGTGCAATTATCTACTCTTATAAAAGTGATCGGCGTTGATAATTACAGGTGTAGAACCATTGTTTTTTATTACAATTAATCAAATATTTTTGAGATAACATGTGTCCTTAAAACTGGCATTGAATGGCTAATAACGGGAAATATTTAATCAAAAATAAGTTACTCACGGAACAGAGCTGACTCGTATCGTGTAGGTATTAATTTTTAATGTACCGAAAAAGTTCATCAATAAAAATAAAGTAATGACGTATCCGAGAGCCGGCAATTAAGTTTTTTGTCTATGGGCGGCACCCAAAATGGCTGGTTTGGGAGCATAGACTATAAGTTATAACACGGTGAAAAAATAGCAATATATTTTAGTTCTACAAAATTTCTTTCTATAAGATATAGTTGACAGCTATTTCGGCTCACGCTATCGTCAGAACTATGGTTAAATGTGCATTAGCTTATATACATGCATATATATATATATATCGACCTAGCTTATTTCCTGCTAGTAATAAAGTAAAAAATTGTAAATGAAATTAAACAGGCGGCAGTTTCAATAAGCTTAAATATTGGACGGGGATGGTTTATTACGGGAAGGCAATAGCCATAGTTATTTATCATTCTCCTTTATGAGCTAATTATATATGAAGAAAATATATCACAATCCATATGTATCCGATGCTACATGCATTAAAAACTTAAATGCAATATAATAGTGGCTTACTGTTCCCATTTAATTATAAGTCTTCCAAAATAAAACAATTTAATAATTTATGATATCGCCTGAAGGTGTCTGTTGGAATTTAAATAACAAATTTAAATTGTTACAACTTTGCACGATTCCACATGTTTTGTCACCAACAACCCGGGTTTCACCTTTCGGCATCTTCAGGCATTTTATCACACGAATGCAACAGAACTGACTTACAATAAACAGTTAGCATCGTCTTTATATCAAAGTTATTAATTGGAGAAAAATACACACCCCAAGGTAAGGAGTAAATGGCAGCCGAAACCCGAGTCTTTATTAATAAAAAATGTAGAATAATACAAATTTTGTTACAGTTTAAATCTAAAATGATTTATTACTTTACTCCTAGCCAATTGGGTGCTACAAAAGTGTTATAAATGAATTAAATAATAAGCTTAATTTTTTTCGCCTTTTTTTATGTCCCCGTAAAAAGTAATAATTATTCCTCATTATGGTATTGACATATGGTCAAACTCTATGATCACTTCGACTACGCCGGCCAGTATGGTATACTTGTCTATGAACCGGCTTCTCATTTGTGCGATTACGCAGTTTGCATTCCGTAAAACGACTACTTATGAAACTTCAAAATGAAAACGCTAATCTAATATTTTTCGTTTTAAAGCACACAACTTTTTTTATCGTGCTTGCAATCGTTTGTAGGTATAGGCGACGTCTGTCAGTGTCAAATTTGACAACAGTTGATTTGATAAAGCAAGTTTAGAGAGTTGGTCAAAATTTCGTAAAAATAAATAATCTTGAATAAAATAATGCCGTGCATCAAATCTATTAAAATCGTCAAATTTAAACTACACATTAATTTTATAACATGATTATAAACTAATTTTTGATAATTAATTTCATTGTAATAGTTCAAATACCGTAGTTATGTTCCTATAGTTCTCTGTTAAACATAACCGGTATTAGAAAAAAAAACTACCCCATTTTGGTCATATCGAATTGACACATTATTTTCGCTGCTTGATTTGAATTTTGTTTTGATTATTGACCATTTGAGTTTCAGAATTTCAATATCAAATTTGAATCGCTAAAACTGTGTATATTTCCATGTTTTTTCACTCACGCAATAATAACACAGTGACACAGGAAATAAAATAATAAATTGACCACCATTAAAGTTTTCAAAAAAATTTATTATATCGACTGAAGGTGCTTGGTGGAGTTTAAATATCAAATTTGAATTGTTGAAACTTCGTATGACTCGGTATATTTTGCCACTGACGCCCTGGGTTTCGTGTTTCGGCATCATCAGGCATTCTATCACACGGATACAACAGAACTTAAAGTTAAATAAATAAATATGTTGATTGAATTGCTATTTACTTGCTAGAGCTCCATTAAAACACGGAGAAAAATAAACAATGTATTTTAGTTCAACAAAATTTATAAGATATATAGTTGATAGCTATTTCGGCTTACGCCTTTATTATTCTAGCTATCAACTATACACCTTATAAGTTTTGTAGTTCTAAAATACATTCCTATTTTAGTTCTACAAAATTTATAGTTAGTTGATAGTTATTTCGAAATTAGTTCTGATGAAGGTAAGCTGAAATAGCTATCAACTATGATATATGTCTTATAAATTTTGTAGAACGAAAATACATTGCTATTTTTTCACAGTGTGAATAAATTTGTGTCAAATACTATAGAATTTTGTTGTGACCACGGTATTATTTCGTGTTTACCGATGTTTCTCATTTTCATGCTATACATTTTCGACCGTGTTTGATATACTAATGCTAGCATATTTATTAAGTAGGCTATTTCCGAGCTTGTATTTATTTATTCTGTGATTGAAGAGTATATCTAAAAGATAGAAATTAAAAATGGTGTCTTATAACGAAATGGATGTTGCCAAAGGCCTTCTCCGTACAGTGAAAGAAAGCATAAAGACTATTTTCTATTTCACATTTGTGTGGCTCATTGCTCCGGTATTTATAACGGGATTGTATTCAGCTGACGTGTAAGTATACCTGTCTTTAAATTAACCCTCTGATTGCTTACATCTCAAACGATAATATATATTGATAGTTGCTACTTAAAAATGTGAGATTGCTAACAGTGTTAAAACTTTTCTGTAAAAATATTGCCTGACTTAATCACAAAGTTATATTAAAGATATCCCTTCTTGCCATCTAACATGTCAGACTGATTTCAAAACTTTGTTTTTGCTCTCAATTTATAATATCGATTGAAGGTGCTTGATAGAATTTCAATATCAAATTTGAATTGTTACAACTTTGTAGGATTGTGTTTCACCTTTCTGTATCTTCAGGCATTCTATCTCACGGATGTGAGAGAATTGATTAAACAATTCAACAATTTAATTTTGATATTGAAATTCCATTAAGCGTGTATAGTTGACATCATAAAAAAACGTATTTAAACAGTATTGCCACAATATAATCAATATTTTATGATCAGCACCGGTTTTGCTCATTGCGAACATTGTCAACTGATGGGGCACAAGTTTTAAACAAGTCTATACAAAATTTTCATGTTGGAGTTATATTTTTTTTAATGACTCCATAGTCCTGCTTATAACACCGTTATCAAAATTTCATTTGGTCTAAACTTTTCTGTGCTCACTTTAGTTTTTTTTTTGTTTTTCAGGGTTCATCCGATAATTCCGCTGTTCTTCCTTGTCGTCTTAATATGCGTGTATGTGATATTCCCAGTGGTCTTTAGATATAACCACGCCCTGAGGAATGGTATGATCTTCATGAATCACTGTAGGTACTTCTGGGCGAAGACAGTATTGTTTTAATTTTTTAATTTTTAATCACTAATATACATGAATGTTATTTTAAAAATTAAACATATTTTTAATACTATTTACACATTATATATTATGATTAGGATCAGTTTCACCCATCGCAAGTATTATCGATTGGTAGAATACACACAGTGCACTCTCGATTAACCGGGCTAATGCTGGGGAGGCTGGTCACGGATAATTGAAAAACACGGATAATCCGAATCATCATTTTTTTATTTTATTTTCGAATATAATATCATATACACAATACAATTTTTTAACACATTATTTATATATTCATTATTTATGAAGAAAACACAAAAAATACGTAAAAATATAATATTTTATCATAATAACAAACGTAGTCCCGAGAGCTGACAAATATAGGCAATAAATATCGAAATTAACAAATTTACTGCGGGCGCTCCCGCCGGTTTATGCACTTCACTGGAAATGTAAATAAAAACGCATGTGAAGTACAAAGGATTTCAATTCTTGACTAATTCTAGTCGCAAAAATTGTGATGTTTATTGCGGTATATCATCATCATCATCATCATCAGCCGGGGTCGATCCACTGCTGGATGAAGGCCTCCCCCTGCTTTTTTTTTTTTTTTTTCAGGGGGGGTTTGGACATAGCAACACCACGCTGCCCAGGCGGGTTGGTATTCGGTTTTCTGTCTGGGTTTTCCTTCCCATAGCCAAGAGAACACGGCACTCGGTGTTCCGAGCGGTCACCCATCCAAGCACTATCCGCGCCCAATGTTGCTTAACTTCGGTGATCGCATGAGAGCCGGTGCTTACAACGTGGTATGGTCGTTGGCCATTGCGGTATATGCGAACATTCATACATTCAAAACACACAAGTGGTTAAAAAAAATTCACCGATTAGTTACGTAAACACAAACACATTAAATTAAAGTACTAAATTCATCCTTTTTTTCAAACACACGTATATTCAATATCGTAATTCATTAATGCGTCTCATAATTGTTATAGAAAAAAAATCAATCAGATTATATTTGAATTAAAAAATATTTATTTTCAGGCACGAATAATCCGCAAACCGGATAATCCATACACGGATAATCGAGAGTACACTGTATTACAAACAATGCTATTTATACAAAATTTTGAATTAATAATTAGCAGGTATATAAAACCATTGATTTTAGAACTGGGAAAACAATATACATTCAAATGAAGTAAAATAGTTTACAAATATAATTTCAGAACGTCTTAATAATTATTTATCGCTAACAATTGCTGTTTATTGCGGACTGTCGGTAGAAAGCATGATCTGGCAAAAGCCGTTTTCTGCATACGGTCAGTTATTTGCACAATAAGACATGTGGGTTTGTTTGTCAGAGTGAAATTGTTGCGGCAAGTGCACTGGACCCTTTTTTGACAAGAAACAAAGTAATTCAGAACTTATTATGCGGCTTAATGTTTGTAGTGATTATTTTAAAAAAGGTGACATGCTTCTCGAATATTTATGTCATAAGATTAAGACTCTCAGTGGTTGTAAAATCGCAGGAATGGGAAGTATATATTATTCTATGATATGAATAAATATGCTATATTGTACAAATAATATTTTAAATATTTCATATTGATAACGTGCATAGTGCCATTTTTTTGTGCTGTGTGTTTTTAGTGCAATTTACTAAATTTTACTAAACAGGTTTTTATATTTAGCTTAGAAATATAGTGAAATTATGATGCAGTCAAACTGTTTTTATTTTATTGTTAATGATCAAATGTCACATATGATTTCATTGAAAACTTCTGTCGAAAATATTGTTTTGTTTAGAAGTTGTGTCGATTTTAAGTAATATATTTTTGCATTAATTGTTAAAAACGCGCACTGCAATCTATAGTCTAATGTTCGAGGCACCCGACAGTCAAGTGTTAATATTAATATTCAATTCAATGTTCCAGTAAATATTTTTTTGATTTTTTGAAAACAGTAAATAAATTATACAATTTTTGTTATTTTCAGTTTACTTTCCGAAGCTTGAAACATTGAGTACACCGGAAAAGACTGGACTTGAAGCAGTACGAAATTTCTTCATTACTTCTCCGTCACGCTTCTCAAAGAAGTCTATTTCATTAGGTGAGGCTACTAAACAATCTTATTGACATCAATGTCTCCTCGAATGACCGATGAAACTGTTTACCATGTATCAGTTTTATTGTATCTGTATGATAGAATGCCGGCAGATACTGAAAGGTAAAACCACAATACAATTGACAAAATATGTGGAAATATACACAATTTCAACAAATTTAGAATGTTAACATTCAAGCAACCGGTCCCGCGTTCGCACGGAAATTGTCGCAATCGGATCTTTACGTCTGCTGCTCGAGTACATGACACATGTCGATATTTTTTTTTATTTACAACTTATAACTGTTTGGTTAATTTATCTACATGTCTTTCATTCTATTTCTCCGAAATTTGTAGCTCCAAATCGTCCTTGAAATAAAATATATTTGTCAGTTTTAAAAGATTCCTATAATAACACTCGGACTGTAACGAATTAAGTTTTTTTTGTTTATCACAGCTCAGCAATAAACTTTCATTGTTTACTTATCATACAAAAATCACTATTGATATAACTATACATCTGTCGTGATAAATAATATGGAAATGTTTATAAAAATGAATAATAATATGGGAGTTTTACCTACCAATAAAACTCTTATTGTGTTTTCAGCAATATCCAAGATCCCCTGAGATGTTGCATCTCTGTTTTTCAAGCTACGCGTCCAAACCCTACGTTGGCAACACCTATTCTTCTCCCCTCTCTTCCCTACCCAAGCCACGCCATCCGGGTAACGCCGTTATGTATGTCATTGTCACTCAAGGTGCACCAGGTAGGGGTTACCTGGATCTTGGACATTGCTGGAAACACAATAAGAGTTTTATTGGTAGGTAAAACTCCTATATTGTGTGTTCTGGCAGCAATGTCCAAGATCCCCTGAGTGAATGTTTGTTATCACCTGGTGGCTCGTGGGGAAGAGTTATGTCATCAATGTGAGATCTTAACCAGTCTTCAGCTGATGGTCCGGGTACGATCTTGTGGCCATCTAGACTGGTTGGAAAGGGTTAGTGATAAGGCCTTCCGTCGGATGTGATCACTCTCGCCAGTTATTACCTCTCGTCTATGGCTGTCCTGGAGGCTGGCTTATCAGGCCCCATAGCTGTAAAAAATAGTTCTTGGAGGTCTCCGCCTTTCTTTCAACTTCCTTCCGAAGCTTTAACCAGTTGGCGAAGCCAATATATTGGGGCTATATTTTGCGTGTCTCCTTTCCTAATGTGCCAACCCGATTGCTGATGGGTATTTGACCCGAACGCAGGCCATAGAGTTATCTGGTCCCGTTCCTCTCTAAGCCCGCTGTCTGAATATCTGAGCAATGTCTTGAAATTCATGAACTTGTCTAACCGACGTCAGTAGTAGCAATGTTGCCGTCCTACAAGACACTTCATATAGGCTGGATGTAGGTGGAGTGGTTGCCTTCAAGTGACGGACTTCCTCCTGACATCCCATATAGAGGCTTTCGGGGTCTTTACTCTGGCTAGGGATATGGTTCGGAATACACGCCTCACCAGGGCGTTTCCGCTAATGTCCACGGCGCTCACTGGTTTGCAGAAGGTTGTTATGGCTGACTGTTGCACCCCAATTATGGAGTACGCCAAGCCTCCTCTGAGGTAGAGGTGAGCTAAGTACCTGACAACTTGTTCCGGATGGGGTGATTTGCGACCACTGATCTAAGGTTGCATCAGGTGGTCCATCTAACCCATGCCAATCGGTACGCTATCATCAGGGTGGACTGACGCTACCCCGATGATAGCAGCCCTTTTCCTTCAGGGCTCCACTCGCGAATTAGACTCTCCCACCCGAAAGCCTCCACAGATGGAGCGACAGGTCTTGTATTTTGGAGGTGGTCGGTCGGTTGGCATGCCCACCCGCACTGATGCCAAGTTGGGTATCGTGTGTGGCAGCCCTGTCGCTCTCCTCTGAAGGTCTGCTCCCCAGAATGGTTTCTTCCAGTCTGGTACGACGAGGAGATATCTCCCTCCTGCCGTGTTCAGGTGGGCCAATTCTTGGGGAATCATGTTCGGGTGGATAAAGACCCACACCGGTTCGTAGTCCCACAAGCGGCTGAATGACGGCGCGTTGAGATACAGAGCGCCGCAGTCGCAGCTGTCATGAGATACATACCTGGGAATTACTCGCGACTCTTTTGACGATCTCGGGCGTGCCTCTGTGATCGAAGGTCTGCTCTGTTGCTGTACCGGGAATGTGCCACTCGGGAACTTGTGTTCCGCGAGATAGACGGTCGGCCATGCCGTTGTAAATTCCCGGTAGGTACTGCGCAGTTAGGGAGATGCCGTACTTGTCGACCAATGCAACCATCTCCTGTGTCAGTAAGAAGAGGTCTAGCGACCGTGTGTCTCCTTCTTTGTTTATATATAAGACTACTAATCTGTTGTCTGACTGTAAAAGTACCTCTGCTCCTCTTATTTCATCGGCTTGCAGTTTGATTGGCGATATCACCGCATACAGCTCCTTCCGTTTAGAGTGCCATGACCGATGCTGCAAGTTCCACTGTCCCGACATGAGGGTGTCGTTCAGTTGAGCTCCCCAACCTGCATCTGCTACGTCTGTGGTTCGGAAGTGGCGAAAAATTGGTCTGTACAGTGGGTGTTGCCACTTCAATTGTCTGTACCCACCAATTCAACTCCTCTATGGCTGGACCTAGAATCGCTACCCTAATGTGAGGCGGCAGATGGCGCAATTGGCGGATGTGTCGTTGTAGGTGATGGCAATGCAGCCATCCTCGGGGAGTGACGAAGGACATGAAGTTTAGTCTGCCTAGCAGGCGTTGAGCTGATTTGAGGGACCATTCCTGCTTCTGTGTCATCTCTTGCACTGCGTTGCGGAGAGCTGTGTACTTTTCGTGGGATATGCTCTTGGTGTAAGTGCCCCATTCGATCCCCAAGAATTCCAGTTTCTGGCAGGGTACAGGGATTGACTTCTTGAAGTTTACTATCCAACCTAGCTTTTTTAGAAACCCTACGATCTTTAATGCTTGAGAGGTTAGGACTGTTTTGGATTGATTTGCAATTAAGAAGTCTTCCAGGTATGTAATCCTCCGAATGTCTCGGTCCCGAAGTTTTTCAGCTACCCAATTCGTCAGTAATGTGAACATTCGTGGAGCCGCTGATAGACCGAAGGTGAGGCTTGTGAACCGGATCAGCTCGTCTCTGAAGCAGGGCGGAGGAGTTGCCGATGTCACTTCGCTATAGGAAGATGGAGGTATGCCTGATGCAGGTCTATCTTTATCGTTCAGTTATTCCTCTGCAGGGACTGCGGAACTCAGCCATGGCTGAACAGCTTGATGGGTCTGGGATCCAAAAAGAAAACCATTCAACATCTTCAAGTAGAAGATTGGTCGTTCTTCGCCATCCGTTTCCTGACTAAAAATAACTTCGAGAGGTAGCTGGGTGTTCCGTCTGCCGCTCCCAAGATTTACAGTTCCTTTAACACAGTTACTTGGGCCTGCATCTTGCCTGTTACCTGCGTCCGGAATTCCCGCAGTAGCCGTGGTGTCTGAGGGAGAAGGCCGGCTTCAGGGTGAATGGAATGCGAACCCCCCCCCCTAACATCCTCAGAAGGGGTAAGGGGGCTCCTTCTGCCTTCCAAACTTCCACAAGGTGTTGCAGGCAACACCCTTTAGAGGGTTTGGCGTCATCTGGGGCGGCGCCCCCCTCGAAGATTCTTTCTTTTGTGCAATTCCCTGTTTTTTTTTTTGTAGGGGGGCCTTCGATTGTACCTTGCTGAAGGTCTACCACTGCTGGCCCTCCTAACACTGGGCGTCGGGACTTGCTCCCGAAAGGGCAACTTATCATTCTCAGGCGAGGGTCTAGGTCTCGCCAGCCTTTCCTGCAACCTGGGGGGAGATTTTCGCCAGTCTGTCCCTGACGTGTTCCTATTTCACCTTGGCCCAGATAGTTTCGGCGGTGCTGGATCTGTTCGGCCCTCTTCCCACACACTATTTGCATAATGTCTTCGGTTATAAGTTGGTGGGAAGAATCTCTTCCGAACTTTCCTTCGATTGACTGAAACAGCCTTGCGGGTGAGGGAGGTACCGTCTTATTTAGCCCCCCCACTCCCCACTCAATGACGAAATGCCGGCCTTCAAGTGAGGCGTCCTCCCCATTAGCTGAGCTGTAAGAGCTCCTTGGTCGTACCCACAGAACTCATCGTTCACTTCCAGCTCGGTGAGCATCAGCGATATCCTGGCCGGGTCCGCATTGGGTACGATCGGCTCCTTCACAGTCCCGACCAACGCTGTCAATTGTTGTTTATTGGACGGGGCAGCCTCCTTCGGCAGGCGAAAGGAATCTCCTATCGACTCGAGGGGGATTCTTTCGGGCCGTGACGTGGACGGTTGATCTTGTTTCTATTGAAACAAGAACTTACTATCTGGCTCTCCAGTCTCCAGTCCAGTCCAACGATACATCACTCATGATTACGATATGTATATATATAATATATATATTAAAAGTCACGTCACTTTGGAAGCACTACAGTGGTTTACGCACGGATGCTAATTTAGTGACTTTAAAAATAATCAACACGTGTCGATATTTACGGATTTGTTTTTGTAGCGACAATCGCGTAACACTTCAGGAGTGTTCAAAAACAACGCCATCAAGTAGGATGTAGGACGGCAACATTGCTACTACTGACGTCGGTTAGACAAGTTCATGACGTTCAAGACATTGCTCAGATATTCAGACAGCGGGCTTAGAGAGGAACGGGATCAGATAACTCTATGGCCTGCGTTCGGGTCAACTACCCATCAGCAATCGGGTTGGCACATTAGGAAAGGAGACACGCAAAATATAGCCCCAATATATCTGCTTCGCCAACTGGTTAAAGCTTCGGAAGGAAGTTGAAAGAAAGGCGGAGACCTCCAAGAACTATTTTTTACAGCTATGGGGCCTGATAAGCCGGCCTCCAGGACAGCCATAGACGAGAGGTAATAACTGGCGAGAGTGATCACATCCGACGGAAGGCCTTATCACTAACCCTTTCAAACCAGTCTAGATGGCTACAAGATCGTACCCGGACCATCAGCTGAAGACTAGTTAAGATCTCACATTGATGACATAACTCTTCCCCCACGAGCCACCAGGTGATAACAAACATTCACTCAGGGGATCTTGGACATTGCTGCCAGAACACACAATATGGGAATTTTACCTACCAATAAAACTCTTATTATGTTTCCAGCAATGTCCAAGATCCAGGTAACCCCTACCTGGTGCACCTTGAGTGACAATGACATACATAACGGCGTTACCCGGATGGCGTGGCTTGGGTAGGGAAGAGAGGGGAGAAGAATAGGTGTTGCCAACGTAGGGTTTGGACGCGTAGCTCGAAAAACAGAGACGCAACATCTCAGGGGATCTTGGACATTGCTGCCAGAACACACAATAAATGTTGTTTGGCTCACAAGTTGTGCCGATTTTAAGAAAGTTATAAAGTTTTATGCTAATCGCTATAAAAATGCCTGCTTTCAGCTAGAGTCTATTGTTCGAGACTCCCGACATATGAGAATATAACAGAAACAAATAAACAAATCCACAGTTTGAGAATCTCATATATAATAAACACAATAATGTGTACAATGTTCCAGGATTTCCAAAGAATTTGATATTGCTGTCTGGGTTTATATGAGTGCTAAAAGATATTTGTTTTGATTTTTATCTAAAAAAATATAAATGAATCATGGATTTCTAGCTTGATAATTTTATTTTTAAGGCAATTGTTTTTAAATTACATATATCATACTATACTCTACATAATACATCTTACTTTATCAAATTCACTCAACTGAGTAAAAAGTTATAAGCATAATTATTAATGCCGTGAGAAATAACAAAATCACAAAAAATTTGCGGCAACAGGCGTAATTTCTGCGCGTAAGTGCGGTTGCGTGAGTGTTAAGTGAAGTAATCGCATTTGGTAAATATTTTCACAATAACTATTCAATCTGCAATAGTTTCTTGATAAACAAATCGCCAGGTATTACAAGTTTAATGATATATTGTGTGCATTATTTTCCCATCATTATACTCCTGATAGCAGTCTACTTTAAGACGATTTTTTTTATTTTTTTTTCTCTCGACAGGTGTATGGCACATATTGCCTTCTTCGTACAAAAACAAAGTCGATCGTTTAACGACTGACGGCGAAAAGGCTGATATATTTGAAGGACTCTTGCAAAGTGACAAACCCATTGTGATATATGCTCACGGTAAGTTTTACAATGTTTCAAATTATAATTATTAAATTTATATTCTGCCAGGGTTGTGGATTCGTTGAAAAAAAGATACCAACTATCACAAAAGATTCTTAACGAACAAACTAATATATCTCCGTCACCATTATTGACTCCTCTGACTGATATATCTTTGTTTCTGTAATGGACCATTTCCGTTTTATATGTGAACTTATTGATATAGCCGCCTTTTTAGTTTCATTTACAATTGTTAGTTTTATTGCGAACCTGAAACAAGCTAGGTCATTAAAACAGGAGGGAGGATGTATTGTGTACCTTTTCTACACAGCTATATATAGATAAGCAAATTAGTTTAAGCATAGTTGTGACGATGGCATGAGCTGAAATAGCTATCAACTATATTTAAAAAAATAATTTTGTAGAACTATAATACATTGCTATTTTTTTCACCGTGAATTAACAATGTTCAAGAGTATTGCTTTGGATGTCATCATATTTCACGTATATAAGAATGGGTTCGGGCAAATACTATATTCTTTAAAATCGTTATATTTTTATTATTATTTTAATTTATTGAATTTTTGAACAAAAAGAATATTTTTTAGTAATTTGTCTTTTTTCTATGACAGTGTATGTATTGGTAGTACTATTTAAAATCCGGGGTTGTGGAGTCGTTAAAAAAACACGACTAACATTGATCAAAAATATGACTGATCCGAATCAGGGTTTTTTTTTCTACCTTTCCTATTTATGTACACTGAAATAAAGATCGATCAACCACAATGATCACCGTGTTATAATGGAGTTCTACTGAGTGAATGCCAATTCAATAAATGAATTTACATCTGGCATTTAACGTTATGCGATATACATTTCTAAAATCATGAACACAAAAACTTTTGATTTATTATTATATTCTTCTTACAAATAAAAAAATAGTACTAAACATTTTGTTTTATCACACGATGAAAAAAAAAAATATATTTTGGTTGTACAATTTTTTTTATAAGATTTAGTTGATAGTTATTTCGACTCACGCCATCGTCAGAACTATGCTTAAACGTACATTTGCTTATATATATAGCTGTGTAGAAAAGGTACACAATACATCTTATCTCCTGATTTTACGACCTAGCTTATTTCCTGCTAGCAATAAAACTAGAAATTTTTAAATTGTAAATGAAACTAAACAGGCGGTAATTTCAATAAGCTTAAATATTGGATGGAGATGGTTTATTATGGAAAAGAATTAGCCCCCGCAATGGTCTGAGGGGTGGCAACAGACTTATATTTTCTTGTTCGCTTAGAATTTCGTGTGATAATTGATATCTATTGATTTCCAGTTGTTCCAAAGCCGTCATCTTGCAACCTTTATTACAAAGATGTAAACACGTCTTTGTCTAATCTCCACAGCACACAATTCAATAACCCCATTGAGATAACCACCGAACAACAAGTGTTACAAATCTTGGATATTATCCTCCATATTATCACAGCCTTTTCGGCAACCCAAATTTTGGTTTTAATGTACAATGCCTTACAGTACAATGTAGTCTTGACAGTGATTCGATTGTTTTGGTCCTAAGTTATTTGAATTATCCTCTTATTGCGGAGAAAACTTAAAGGAAATTATTATCTTCTCTACTTGAGGGCGTACGGATTCTGTACTTAGTTTAATCCAGCTGACTTATTCGGTGCTCACTTTTAATTGTTTTAAACCTTGAAAAGAAATTTACCTCACCATTTTTAGTCAATTGTCTTGCTGTACAATTTCAGGTAATTCTAATAGCCGAGCATGTTCTCCCAGGGTCACCCTTTACAAGGTCTTCCAGGAGTTGGACTATCACACCATCGCATTCGATTACAGAGGTGAGTATTCCATTAATAATGTTATTCTCTATTGTTTTTCTTTGCTTTTATGGTGTTAACTGTCATTTCTTGATGAAAAGGCATGATATTTTAAATAATAAAAACACATATTTTAGTTTTAGCTTTAAAAAAATGTTATTTTTGCATTCATATTTTTCCTCATTTATCTGATCTTACGATGTTGGCCCGCCTGATATTAGAGCACCGACATAATTGCACTGATGTTAGCATACAGTACGCAAGTACGAAGTACAACCTGGACATAAGTACTCTAGACTAGAAGATTATTTGATTTTGTTGACTGACAGACTGAGACATTTTTTTTCCAAATTAAAATTGATAAAACTGTACATTTCTATACGTATTGTCATTCACGGCCTGGGTTTCACCTTTTGACATCTTCGGACATTTTGACAGTAACACTTTGCATTGCTTATATACGAGAGGAGAATCACAAAAAAATATAGACTAAGGCTTGGAGCTAAATAATGCATACACATATATCTACTATGTACTATGTGGCAGTTTTATTCCATCCGTGTGATAGAATGCTTGAAGATTCCTCAAGGCGAAACCCGGGTCGTGAGTGACAAAACATGTGGAAATGTACACAGCTTGAATAGTTAAAATTTGATAATGAAATTCTAAAAATTGATGTATTTTAAGAAAAACTCCAAGGAGTACTGGTTACTTAGTTTATCAATTTTTCTTTCACAAGTAGAGATAATAATCAACTATAATATATACATCTTATTAATTTTGTGGAACTGAAATACATTGCTATTTTTCACCGTGTTAAAGTGGAGTTCTACCAAGCAAATGCCAATTCGATCAATACATATTCTAGATCAGTGGTTCTCATGTCAGGCCACAAGAGGATTTTGCTGCGGCAACCGACAGTTTTATAGTAAATATTGATATTTAAAGAAATGTGTCTTTACAAATGAATTTATAAAATTATTAGTATTCAAAAATTGATTGAATAAATCTGACTAATCCAGCATTTAGTCGAGCTTAAGTAAAGGACCGTTTTAATAATAAAACCGTTCAAAAATTTTGGTCGAAGTTATACGTTATACATGAATCAAGTCAATATAAAGAATTAATAACAATTGCTTTATTATTTTTATCGATTTTACCTACAACTGTATATTGTGAAAGATCATTCAGTGTAATGCACTATATAAAAAATAATTATCGAAACTATTTTTATTACATTTGGTGCGGCCACAAGACGTTTCCATAAGACAGCTGATGTTCATAATGCGGCCACAGTGAAATTTCACGTGAGAACCACTGTTCTAGATATAAAGTACATTTTCTTATATCTTCTATTTCCTTCTGTTCTAACACCCTAATTTCATGTTCTAAAAAATTCTAAAACGTAGCTTTTGTTTGTAGTTTCACATTTTATAAGAATTTAAAAAAAATGTTTAAATGATGTCATGATATATATGAATCGCCTTGAATATTTCACAAGTACCTTTCCTTCCATTTTTGGCCATTTGATAGATATGCTATAAACCAGTGTTCCCAACCTTTTTACACATGCGGACTTGTAAAAAAAAGGAAGAAAAAAACTTCGCAGATCACTACTTAATACTGAAATAAAAATAGTTTTTTATAAAATATCTTTTAAATCTTATATTGTGACAGATGAACATAAATATAATTAATAAATATACATATAACAGTCTGATTATCAATTAAAATTTAACAAAAACAATAGGTTTTTTTTTTCAACAAATTAATGTGAAACCCGCTGTTGCATCTTTCTTAACACATTGTTGTCGGGATACGGATTTTTCCGTTTTTGCGGAACTGCTGATGGATTGCGGGACCCGTAAAAATCCGGGTTTTGTAGTCTGTTGCTAGAAGTCGGCTCACGTATTTATCCGTGTAATTTGAACTGCATTTTTTTGTTGTTGTCAGCAGCTAGATGTCACTGCTTTGGTATTTAACAAAGACATTTTTTTATTAGTCGCCGCATTTATTACAGTTCCACCAAATGTATTGTACTAATTTTGATATTGAATTTTTATACCGCACAAAAATATTTTTTAAAAAATGACACAAAAGTTAAATAACGAACTACAAATGCTTTATAGCTTGTGATCGTATTGAAATTGACACAAATCAAGAACCAGGACCATCAACATCCCAAGAACCAACAGCATTACTCCCGACACGGCGAACCTCAAAAGTTGATCCACCAGGAAGACTTTCTATGGATATGAAAGCCCATACGGTGCAACGAATTCTTGGAAAGGGAAAAAATAAATACGTTCAAAGACAATGCCGAGTGTGTGGTGCGAGCGGCAAAAGAAGTGAGACCTACTTTATGTGCAAGTTTTGTGGTATACCTCTACACAGAGGTACGTGTTTTGAGAAATATCACACGCTGAAAAATTATTCATAAAAACAAATTGTGACATATTTTAGTTTTATTTAGTGTTTATTTCGATTTTTTATTACATACATTTTTATAAAACTTTTATGTGCAAAATAAACGGAAGTTTCCAGTGAATATAAAACTGTCATCCTCCATGTTTCTTCTTCATTTGATAGTACTGTTTATGGTTAGTCTGTGTTTAAAATTTCATAATTTTATATTGTATAGTATAAAAGTTATGGCGAGTTTCCGAAAATGTAAAAATACGCGCGCGGCTGCTAAAAAATGCCCCGCGCCAGGCTTAAAACAATGCGCGAAATCACCCGACAACAATGTGTTAATATATTGAATATTCTAGGCTATAGTGCTGTCGCAAGAAACAAGCTAGGTCGTAAAAACAGGAGAGAAGATGTATTGTGTGCCATTTCTACACAGCTATATATAGATAAGCAAATGTTAGTTTAAGCATAGTTCTGACGATGGCGTGAGCCGAAATAGCTATCAACTATATTTAAAAAAATAATTTTGTAGAACTAAAATACATTGCTATTTTTGTCACCGAGTTAAGTGATAGTTCTCATCGAGCCTTTCTATTTATTATATTATTATGAATGCAAAGAATATATTGATTGAATTGGCATTCACTTGGTAGAACTCTATTATAACACGGTGAAAAAATAGCAATGTATTTGAGTTCTACAATTTTTTTTAAGATATAGTTGATAGCTATTTCGGCTCACGCCATTGTCATAACTATGCTTTAACGAACATTTGCTTATCTATATATAGCTGTGTAGAAAAGGTACACAATACATCTTCTCTCCTGTTTTAGCGACCTAGCTTATTTCTTGCTAGCAATAAAACTAGAAATTTTCAAAAATTATGAATAAAACTAAAAAGGCGGCTATATCAATAAGCTGATATATGGCACGGAAATGGTTTAGTACGGAAACGAAACAGTGCCCTGTAGTTGATTGAACTATGGCGACCGACGTATATTAGTTTGTTCGTTATGAATTTTTTGTGATAGTTGATATCTTTGGATTTCCAGCTGTTCTAAAGCCGTCATCTTGCAACCTTTATCACTTAGGCACTGAGTTTGAATTTATATTATACGATTCCTTTATTACGTGATTAGCAAATTGTGAATCTGTTTTTTTTACTGTTGAATGAATTTTTTTTCCTACCTTTCTTTTATTTTTTTAACCAATCCGGCCGAAGACCACTGGTTGGGGTTGCTATAAACCACTGTAAAGCCAAATGGGGTGAATTTTTAAACAGATAGACTATTAATAAAATCTTATCAATATTTTCTTGACTGACTGATAAAGTTATTTGATTATATTCATTTAGTTTGTGTATTCATTTTTTTATCAGTAATCAGTTATTTGCTAATGGCAGTGGTGTACGAGATTTAACAAAATATACGGTGATACCCCATTTCTAAATTTTTGAAGGAAACGATTAAAAAAACGTAATAAAATTAAAAATGTATACAGATTCTTGGATAGAAATAAAAATTTGATACAGTTTTCACACAAATCGGTATTGTACAACTTTTTGTGCTAGTTTCCAGCACTAGATGATGCGATGATATAAATCGATAACAAAGTTTCGTCTTGTACGTTTTCAATGTTCACTTTTAAGGTGTTAACTGTCACTTCTTGATGAAAGGGCATGATGTTATGAATAATAAAAACACATTTTTTAGTACTTATTTCCACAATATATTTTTTGGTCAGGACCTTTTTCGCTCATCGCGAGCATTATCAACTGACGGAATATAATTTACAAGCAAGTCTTTTTGTACAAAATTTTTGAGTTAAAAGTAGCAGGTATACAAAACCATGGGTTCAAGATCTAAGTAAACAATTTACAGGAAATCGTACAATATTAACCCATTCCACGCTGCTGTTTTTCATACAAATAATATTTGTCCATTCTTTCCATATAGTCATAAATAGTGCAATAAAAAAAAGGTTGGGTTAGCTTTGGAAGCCAAATGCATTAGGAATGTTTCACAACATTAAAAAACACAAAGAAATGTCCCATGTTGACACAATTACTTTAACAAATATATCCCTAACAAAAAACTCACTCGTAAATCGCCATTAGTGTGATGTAACGAGACAACCAATCAAACTCAAACGAACAAGCGCCATTACTGTTACGTGTCATGGAGTGTCACATTGCAATGCTGCGAGATAGGTGCAAAGTTCAGTGCGAAGTTAGACGTGAGTTTAGCACGCAGTTTCAAACTGATATATTAAAAATGGCGGGATCGGAATAAATTTGAAGGGTTCGAAAAATCGATGTTTTAAGCATTTAAACCTAATACTTTTGACAATTTTATGGAGGTCGTAGTATCTCGACGAATTGGGCGATATTTTAAAACCAAAATCAGTCTTACATGCAAAAGATTGCCTGAGTTATCGACGTTTGAATGTTCACGTCCCAACATCTGGGGCGCTCGCGTACAGGCCTTGCACATTGCCATCCCATACGTTGGGGTGTTAGCGTGGAAGAGATTAATTTAATGCACATAAATAGGAAAGGTAGAAAAAATACTACAAAATTAAACTTTTTTTAGTCGGATTCGTGTTTTTTTTAGCGATTCTACAGCCCTGTTATTTCCACAATATATTTTATAATCAATACCGGTCATCAGTTGATAATGCTCGCAATGATTGAAATCGGTCCTGATTATAATATATATTGTGGAAATAGTATGAAAAATGTGTTTTTATTATATAAAATATCATGCTTTTCCATCATGAAGTGATAGTTAATATTTTTAAAGTGATTTTTAATATGATTGATAGTTCGACAAAATTTTTAAATAAGATATTGTTTGATAGCTATTTCAGCTCACGCCATCGTCAGAACTATGTTTAACCGTACATTTGCTTATCTATACATCTTCTCTTCTGTTTTAACAACCTAGCTTATATCGTGCTAGCAAAAAAAAACCAAATTTAAATTTAAATTACACTAAACTCTACAGGCGGCCTTTTCAATAAGCTTAAATACTGGCAGGAGAATAATTTTTTTCAAAAATTGTAAATGAAACTAAAAAGGCACAACTAATATATTGTCTTGAACTGAACAAACTATTGTAATATATTGTCTTCCCCATTAATTCAACCTCTTCCCTTTCTGACTTGCTTCCATAATAGACCATTTCCATGCCACATGTAAACTTATTGTCATAGCCGCCTTTTTAGTTTCATTTACAATTTTTGAAAAAAAAAAAATTCATTGCGAGAAAGCAACAAGCTAGGCCGTTAAAACAGGAGAGAAGATGTATTGTGTACCTTTTCTACACAGCTATATATAGATAAGCAAATGTTAGTTTAAGCATAGTTATGACAATGGCGTGAGCCGAAATAGCCATCAACTATATTTAGAAAAATAATTTTGTAGAACTAAAATACATGGCTATTTTTTCACCGTGTCAACAAATAAAATTCTTGCTTTGCTTTCAAAATCGTTTGATCAGTACTATTTTGAAATATGTGTGCACCACTAAGGAGCTAGTGTTGTCATGTAAATATATTGAGAAACTATTATTTGAAATGCCACTGTGCAAGTATGGATATGGCTAGATTATTTTTGAGATAAAAAAAACTTGGCAAAATATGAAAATTTGATAATGCCAGCTCTCTCTAGTGTAAGCAACAACATGACACCGTGGATAGAACAAATCGTGTGCTTATATATTTTAGTGTTTTTGTGTGTACCCGTTCACTTGAAAACCTCCCCTACGATCTGCGATGAAAAATTTTGCAACTGCGACAAATCAGAAAGAGTGGTCTGCGATTGTGCATTCAATCTTGTGTCCGTGGTGATACGCCCTGAAGGGCCGTATCGGATGTTAGCGACGGTGCAACACATCATCATTAAAAGATGTCAAACGGTGTATTTTTTACCTGACGCTATAAAGGCACTACCCAATTTGGAATCGGTGAAAATATCCGACACACACAACCTGATTTTGAGGCCGAGCTCGCTTAATTATGTAGCTTCGCATTTAGGCATACGAATTGAAATTCATAACACAACTATTCCCGATTTCAATTCGTATTCGGTTGGCGGTAACATCGAAGAGATCCTGATTAATTCGTCGTCCGTTTCAAACGTAAAATCATTCGCTTTTAGCAGCAATATCCCATTAAAAAAAGTTGAAATAATCAACACTGTTTTTTACGACATCGAGAGACAAGCCTTCAAAGATATGTCTATCGAAAAATTCATAATATTCGATGGCAAATTTGGTGTTCTTCCGAATAGATTTTTATCAAATATATCCATCAAAGAAATTCAAATTGTCAATACTACCATAGAGAATGTAAAACATGGAGCTATACTTCTCAGCAATTCTGAAATAGTCCGAGTAGAAAACTGTAACATTGGGACAATCGAAGCGAACGCGTTCAACATTTTCACCCAGGGAAGTGTTGTTTTTGATAATAATGTCATCGAAAAAATTGAGAGCAATTCGTTCAGTGAAATACGTACCAAAGATAAAAACACGCAAACACCTCCGATGTTATTCAAAAACAACAGTGTGACAATTCTCGAGAAGGATTCGTTTACGATGAATCGCAATTTTAAAATACTTCTAATCCAGTTGAGAATACTCGTGAGATGCGAGGACTCGGTGAAGATGACGTTAGGCCTTCTGAATAATAGCGCGGAGGTGCTATGTATTTATCGCAACCCCTACGGTTCAAAAGTGTTCACGTCTCTTCAGTTTTACAATGAATTTGGCCTAAAAATAACCCAAATGTCTATGACTGTTAAAATTGTTTTTATTTCTATGTTATTGCTAGTGCTAGTTTTGTGCGCCATCATTATAATATTACTAAAATTACTGAAACAAACTCGCACAAAAGACAGTTCTTCGACTTCAAAAAGCCTTAGATTGTCTTCCGGAGCCTATGAAAATGTGACAATACAAAATTGTAAAGTGATCCTGCCGAAACAGAAGCATTGCGGTTCTAAAACGGTTTTTATTAATCGAGAAAATCATCCTAATATTACTGTGTTATAAAAACTAGTGCCGTAAAGTCAGTGAGCGCTAACATAATTAAATTTGAATCATTCAAATCACATACAATTCTACAGGTTTCGTCACTCACTATCCCAGTCATTTGACGTCTTTACTTTTATTATCACTTTTAGCACCTCATAATTTTTTATAGGTTTTCCAAAAACACCCTGGAAAATATCTGTTTTATTAAATTCATGAAACAGTATTAAAAGAGGACATTTCGGCAAAATATTTTATATTTCACGATAAAAAAAATAGCAATGTATTTTAGTTCTACAAAATAATTTTTTCAAATATACAGTGGAACCTCGATCAACCGTTCTCGCATAATACGTTTTCCCGGATGGAACGCTTATTTTTTATAGTCCCGTCAAACTCCCATAAGAACAATGTTAAATAATCCCGCATTGACCATTTCCTGATTCCCCGATTTCCTCGATAAACCGTCTAAATATTTTGGTCCGTCACAAATATTATCCCGATTGACCGTTTTTATTGCACATTTCTCCGTATCTCGGCGAGCAAGTTTGACACAGCCGAGTGCAGGTGTTATGTGTAGACACGTTGGAATCTGCTGTACATGTTAAACGTAACGCATTGGACTCATGTGCTATTTTTTGGGTTGAAATCCACCACACGCGTATTATTGTTTATGATGCAAAAACATTTGCAGTTGTTCAAAATTCATGGAAATAATGATTCCTGTACATACAAACTTTTAGTCACAAGTTTAGTAACAAGTCTTTTTTCCGATTAAAGTGCCAAATAACAATGAAGCATATACAGCATATAATAAATTTTATATACAGTATGTAAAAGTAACTAATAAATAAATGTTTTTTACGATTTTACTGGTTTATTATTATTTGAAGCTTTCCCGCATTCACCATTTCTCGCAATTACCGTTATTTTTTCAGGGTTCCTTGGAAAACGTAAAATTGAGGTTTCACTGTAGTTGATACCTATTTCGGCTCACCCATCGTCAGAACTATGCTTGAACGAACATTTGCTTATCTATATATAGCTGTGTAGAAAAGGTACACTATACATCTTCTCTCTTATTTTAACGACCTAGCTTGTTTCTTGCTCGCAATAAAACTATTTTTTTTTCCAAAAATTATAAATGAAACTATAGTTATAAATAAACTATAGTTTTATTGCGAGCAAGAAACAAGCTAGGCCGTTAAAACAGGAGAGAAGATGTATTGTGTACCTTTTCTACACAGCTATATATAGATAAGCAAATGTTCATTTAAGCATAGTTCTGACGATGGCGTGAGCTGAAATAGCTATCAACTATATTTAAAAAAATAATTTTGTAGAACTAAAATACATTGCTATTTTTTTCACCGGGTTATAATGGAGTTCTACCAAATGAATGCCAATTCAATCAATACATTATTTTATATTTTGTGGAGAGATAACATTATAGATTTATTCTTTCCTGACAAATTTTGTTTGCCCTGAATTTTTTTTTTTAAATCTTTACGAATTTGTTCAGAACCATCGTAATTGCTCAAAAATCTTGTAGCATATTTATTAGTTTCTCCAACATATAATTCAATAAATGATGATAAAAAGGATAAGTCAAAATAGTCTCTGGATGTTGTAGCACTCGCTGGGATGTGTTTAGGTTCGGGAGTTTGATAAATTTGATACAATCATTACATCTTGGAACAAAAAATATTCAAAAAAACAACACTTTGTGAAGCTTTATTATATAACTGTGGACCTGAATGTGGCTCGGACATAAAATGTTAGGTACCCAATGTTATTATACCTCTCATTTTAACTTAAAATTTTGTTACGTACATAAAAATATATGTAACATTTAGAAAAACCGATATGTCGGCTCAGGGTATTTTTGGCGATTATATGAAGGCGGATATATTGGCGCTAGGGTATTAAGAGGGTTAAATGAGCAGTTAAACGTTTCTCAACACTCTGTCATCGGGAAACGGCAAATGCCGTTTTTCGCTGACAGTCGGTTATTTGTGGGATACGACATATAACGGGTTTTTTATTTGTCGGTGTGAAATAACTGCAGCAACAGCATCGGACACTTTTTTGACAAGAATTAAAATAACTCACCAGTTATTATGAACTAAATGTTCATATTGATTGTTTAAAAATGGTCGCAAATTTTTTTCGAATATCTATGTCATAAGATTTACATACTCCCAGTGATTATAAAATTGTATGAATTGGGAAGTATATAAAATAAATATGTTATATTTTACTTATAATGTTTTAAATATTTTATAATGATAACGTTTGTAATGGTCATTCACTAAATTGATAACAGGTTTTTATATTCAGATAAGAAATATATTGAAGTTATGATGTAATCAAACTGTTTTTATTTTATTGTTAATGATCAAATTTCACATATGATTTGATTGAAAATTTCAATCGAAAATATTGCTTGGTTTAGAAGTTGTGTCGATTTTAGGAAAGTAATCTATTTTTGCTGAAAAACGCCATCAGTTGTTTTGCATCTGTGTGATAGAATGTTGAAGATGCCAAAAAGCAAAACCCGGGTCGTTAGTGATAAAATATTGAAATTCTACCAAATACCTTCAGTCGATATCATTAATTCAATGTTTTTTTTGTGTTTTGAAAGTTGTTGTATGTTTGTCGAAAATTGATTATTGTTTTTTGTCCGTCGAAAATTATACTTGATTTTAATTGCTGTGGAAACATTTGTTCACAAATTCATTGCATTAATAAAAAATATTGAAAAAAAAATACGTTTTAATTAATTAAAAACCGCCTTAAACAAGCGGTTATTGTTTATAAGTAATCATTCTATTCATGTCTGAATGAAATAAAATAGTTTACAAATGAAATTTTACAAGATATACAACAATACAATCAGCTTGTCAACAACTGAAACGTTGGCGGTTAGAAGGTTAAATTCTTTTTTAAAATTAAAATAACAACTAATATGTAATCTAAAAAAAATACAAAATATTGGTTCTTGAATCATTTGTTTTTTACACCTGCTGATTAATATAAACTTATAATGTATTAGGGGTACCGAAAAGAAATCCATTTTTTTATATGAAATATATTTATTATCACAAATTTTGTATATTTAATATAATATTACAATATATATTCTCCTTCGCTGTCTAACACTGTCTGCCATCTCTCAGGTAGTTTTTCTATCCCTTTTCTGTAAAAACTTGCTGGTTTTGACTTAAAGTATGACTCCAAATGAGTTTCGACATCTTGCAAATTTTTAAATTTTTTTTCCCGTAAGGAATGTTCCATTGACCTGAACAGGTAATAGTCGGAAGGCGCAAGGTCTGGAGAGTATGGCGGATGCTTTAAAACCTCATAATTCAAGGCGGAAATTTTTTCTCGGGTCATTTTTGCACTATGAGGACGAGCGTTGTCGTGCAATAAAATCACGCCCTTTCTATTGGCCAAATGTGGGCGTTTTGTTTTTAATTTTCGTCTAGCTTGGATAGTTGTTGACAATAGACCTCTGCATTTACCGTATTTCCTGGTTTGAGTAATTCATAATAAATAATTCCACGAATATCCCACCAGACACACAAAAGGACCTTGCGAAGGGTGAGACCGGGCTTAGGGGTAGGGACAGGTACCTGGGATGTTGACAGCCATTGTTTTCTTCTTGTAACATTATCGTATACAATCCATTTCTCGTCGCTGGTCACAATTCGATCCAAAAATGGATGTAGTTTTTGTCGTGACAGCAGGGAGTCGCACGTACTCATTCGAACCTCTTTGTTGATTTCGGAGAGCGCGTGCGGAACCCAAACACCCATTCTGTTTGATTTACCGATTTTTTGTAGATGATCTCGCACTGTGGACCATGGAGCATGCATCTTCTGTGCTATTTCTTCGATGGTTAAACGAGGATCGGCTTCAACTGTGGCTTTTAGTAGATCATCGTCTAAATTTTGTGGTCGCCCCGATTTCCGATCATCTGTTAGGCTTCTATCCCCGGATTTGAACTTTCGAAACCAAAATTGACATTTGTTTGCTGTTAACGTTGCTTGGTAAACTTTGCAAATTGATTCGGTCGTTTTGGTCGCATTCCAGCCTTGATCAAAAAAGAACAGCATACAATGCCGTATATGTTGTTCGGTTGCTTCTGGTTTGCTCATTTTATTCCTAAGGATGCAAAATTAAAAATGATACAAAAATAAAGCCGAGGAAAAGTACTATAGAATGGAACACTTACAAAGATGTTTACTTCGCCGCGTTCAGGTACAGACTGATCCCAAACACGGCATGAGAAAAAAATGGATTTCTTTTCGGTACCCCTATTACACATGTATAAATAGTATTTTTTTTTTGTTAGTTCTTGAACCTTTGGTTTTGTATACCTGCTATAACTCTATATTATTATTTCAAAAAAAATTGTATAAATAGGTTTGTTTATAATTTTTGTCTGATTAGTTGATAATGTTTCGATGAGCGAAACCGGTTCTGATCATGAAATATACTGTGGGAATAATACTAAAAAAAATTGTGTTTTTATTTAAAATACCATGCCTTTCCACTGAGAAGTGACGGTTAACACCTTATAAGTGTTTAGAGTCGATGTATTGCCTATCTCTTCTTAAATTGTATAAAGGTAACTGTATATTAAGTTGCGGTGAAAAAATAGCCATGTATTTTAGTTCTACAAAATTTATAAGATGTATATAGTTGATAGCTATTTCGGCTTACGCCCTCATCAGTACTATAGAGATGGTAGAGAGCGTGAGCCGAAATAGCCATCAATTATATAAATTATAAATTTCTTGAACTAAAATACGTCACTTTTTTTACTGTGTTCTACAAAGTAAATGCCGATTCCATCAAGAACTAAAATACATTGCTATTTTTTCACTGTATTATAAAAGAGTTCTACTAAGTAAATGCCAATTATATCAAGGATTAAAATCTATTTCTATTTTAACACTGTGTTATAATAGAATTCTACAGAGTAAATGCCAATTCAATCGATAACTAAAATACATTGGTTTTTTATTACTGTCGTAATAGAGTTCTACAAAGTAAATGCCAATTCAATTGGGAACTAAAATACATTGATTTGTTCCACCGTGCTGTAATGTAGCTCTACAAAGTAAATGCCAATTTGATCAATCCACGGTTACACTTCTTGTCAATGGAGCACTCGTTTTAGTATGCGTAATTATTAGAAGGTAACGTAGACGTACGTTTTGTTATATACCATGCATACAAAGAAATAATAATACGT
Source organism: Himalopsyche japonica (assembly GCA_028555115.1). Lineage (NCBI taxonomy): Eukaryota > Metazoa > Arthropoda > Insecta > Trichoptera > Rhyacophilidae > Himalopsyche > Himalopsyche japonica. The sequence continues at coordinate 1,783,473 of JAHFWJ010000416.1, read as the reverse complement.
ATAAAACTTACGTTTTGTTTACGTTTTTAAGGCTACGGCGACTCGACCAGCGCCAAGATCACCGAAAACGCGGTCGTAGAAGACCTAATCAGTGTCTACAAATGGACACTAGAAAAAACTGGAGATCTGACGAGGAAGAGGCCGCCAATTTTCGTATGGGGTCATTCTTTAGGTAAGCTCGACGTTTCTTATTTGATCATTCCACCATACTTCAATTTCTCCGAGTTTGTCTTAAGAATAATGCCCGACGGTTGTAATGGACATTGTTATTTATCTATTTATTGAGTTGATACTCGACTTCTCAAAAAAATTGCATGAACGTAAAATTTCATATTATCAAGGATTGCAGACTTCTCATTTTGGCGTCATATAAGTCGAAAGAAATATACGGCCAACATAAAACACCAATAGTTTTTGATTAGATTCAAATTAATCAAATTGGTTTAGTAACTATATTTAAAAAGTGTTCAAAAAAGTGAAAAATTAATTCCAAAATTAAATTTAGTTTATGAACAATTGACAGTATGCAAAATGTCATTCTCAAAGTGTCACGTTTTTGACAGTTTCATAAGTTTTCTAAGAGTTTTTTTAATGGTTAGAAAACTTTTCAGTGTTCACATGTCACATGTGTTTTCACGTGCGTTGTAGTAATCCGGAAACCTTCATGAGGGTTGAAAGAAGATATTTTGAAAGTTTCAAATATTTCCTATTCTTAATCTCTTTATCTCGCTAACCATCCAACGTATGGGACGGCAATGTGCAAGGCCTGTACGCGAACGCCCCAGATGTTGGGACACGAACATTCAAACGTCGGTAACGCAGGCAATCTTTTGCATATAAGACTGATTTTGGTTTTAAAATATCACCCAATTCGTCCTGATACTACCACCTCCATAAAATTGTCAAAAGTATTAGGTTTAAATGCTTAAAACATCGATTTTTCGAACCATTCAAATTTATTCCGATCCCGCCATTTTTAACATATCAGTTTGAAACTGCGTGCTAAACTCGCGTCTAACTTCGCACTGAACTTTGTACCAATCTCGCGGCATTGCAATGTGACACTCCATGACACGTGACAGTAATTGCGCTTGTTCACTTGAGCTTGATTGGTTGCCTCGTTACATCACGGTAATGGCAATTTACTAGTGATTTAAGGTGATTGTGATAACATGGGACATTTCTTTGTGTTTTTTAATGTTGTGAAACATTCCTAATGCAACTGGCTTCCATAAAAGCCAACCCAATTATTATTTTTTGCTGTATTTATAGCTCTATATGGAAAGAGAGCATTTTGAAAAATAGCAACGCGGATTTTGTTTGTATGAAAAACTGTCGCGCCGATCAGGTTAATATAGCGATACATTAAGGACAAACAAAAAAACACTGATTTTTATTTAAATCCCCAGCGGCAGACTGGTTCTACACTTTGGAAGAACAAACAATTCACGTCTACAATTTCTCAAAAATATATATGGAACATACAATTTGATATTACCAAGAATGACAGTATTCTCATTTTGGCCTTGTATGAATCGAAAGAAATATGTGGCTAGATACATTTCTCTTCGAGTTTTTAAACTATTAAAAGTCAGCGTAACTAAAAGAAAGTCAGTTGGATAAAGCCACGGATAGTATCCATACGCCGTCAACTAAAGTCTCAAAAATTTCTTCTGAAGCTTTTCCATTATGAAGATATATTTCAAAATTCCTCGATGTTAATTTTCATTTGTATGCTTCCAGGTACTGGTATATCCACCCATGCATTGGCTAAAATGGCATCCGAGAGAATGTCTGATAGCGGAGAAACCAATGATGGACCTGTAGGACTTATTTTGGAAAGCGGTTTCAATAATTTCTTTGATGAACTGCATGGTCACTTCCTATGCAAAGTGAGTTGAGTGAAATATTTTATTTTATCTCATACATTCATTTTAAACATCTATAGTGTTAACCCGCTGATGTCTTACCCATTGAGATGGTTTATTCCAGTGTGTTGACAATTGACACTTAAAAATTTAAGAGAGTTAACAGTCGCTTTTAAAATGTTAATTGTCACATCTTGGTGGGAAGGCAACACGTTTTTAGTATCATTTTCACAATATATTTAATGATTAGGACAGGTTTCGCTCATCGCATGCTGAGAACATTATCAACTGATTATTAATTTATTTATATATTATTGTGGAAATACTACTAAAAAATGTGTTGTTATCATTTATCATACTTGTTTAATTAGCATTATTATAAGTAGCATACAATTGAATTAATTTTTGAAATATTCCGAGTTGGAATGTCTTTTATATAGCTCAGCGGCGAAGGAATTAATCAACTGTTTCAATAGTTAATACTTTAGCATTCTGCAGGGTATGGGACCAAAATTTCATTTTATTCATTGTAAATTTTGTATTGCTCGTGAACAAATTAATTTCATTTTGTTTTGTTTGCTTATTACTATCACCCTCGGTCAGTTTTCTGCTCGTATATTTACCCAAGATGTCTTCTGCTTCCAGCTGCAGGGAATGGCACCGTGGTTCAGATGGTTTATAGTGTATCCTGTACTGAACGACGGTGTCACTTTTGAGTCTGACAAACACATTGGAAATATCCAATCGCATGTCCTCATTCTACATGTGGACAATGATGCTGTCGTACCTTACAAACTCGGCTTCAAGGTGATTATCGTAATCAATCATTTATTTATTTATTTATAACTATACTGTACAAAACCCACAAATTATCAATTCATTGCTTTTGCACCGTAACATATTTAAATATAAAGTATTGGAAATTCAACAAATACACAGTAAAACAATCAATAAGGATTGCAAAAAAAAGGCAACCAAGTAAGCTCATGAAATGTCTACTTTAACTAAAAAAATAGCATTCATCTGAACTCACTTTCGTCCACATGAAATACGTCAACATCCGAAGCAATACTTTTGAACATTGTTAATGCTCTTACCATTGGCATCCCCATTGATAGACTGGTTCTACACTTTGGAAGAACAAACAAATTATGTACACGATTTCTGAACATACAAATTGATATTATTAAGGAAGGCCTCGAATTAGTCGAAAGAAATACGTGGCTAGATACATTTCTCTTCAATTTTTCAAACTATTAAAAGTGAGCATACCTAAAAGAAAGTCAGTTGGATAAAGCCACGGATAGTATCCGTATGCCCTCAAGTAAAGAAGTCTCAAAAATTTCTTCTGAACCTTTTCCACCATAAGGGCATATTTCAAATCTCCTGGGGCCCAAACAATAGACCCACTTTCAAGCCTACTTCGCACTAAGGTATTGTACAATAATATTAAAATTTTAACACCTGAAAAGGCTCTCGTAGTACGTAGGATAAAGCCCTACATTTGACATGCTTTGCTGCAGGTAGTCCTAATGTGACTATTGAAGGTTAGTTTACTTTCGAATTGTACTCCAAGATCCTTAACTGATGAAATTCGCGAGAGAGTTCGGCCACTCATTGAATAGCGGAAAAATAACATCTGCGACCGTCTAGTAAATGATAAAAGATTGCATAAACAATACTCACTTTTTAGTTGTTAACTGTCACTTCTCGATGGAAAGGCATGATGTTTTAAATAATAAACACATCTTATTAGTATTCTATCAGTTTATAATGGTCGCGTTGAGCGAAATTTAAATCTGAACAAAAAATATATTGTGGAAGTTAGTACTAAAAAATGTGTTTTTATTATTTAAAATATTATGCCTTTCCATCAAGAAGTGACAGTTAACACCTTTAAAAGTACTTATTTCGACAATATATTTTTATGATCAGGACCGGTTTCGCTCATCGCGAATATTATCAACCGATCGAATTCAATTTACAAGCAAGTCTATTTATACAAAATTTTGAGTTTAAGGTAGCAGGTATACAAAACTATTATATTTTTTGAATTTTTACAACTTTGTACGATTCCACATGCTTTGTCACTAATGACCCGGGTTTCGCCTTTCGGCATCTTTAGGCATTCTATCACACGGATGCAACAGTTACAATAAACAGTTAGCATTGTCTATATACCAAAGTCATTCATCATTTCATCACTAGATGTTTGATAGTTGGTATCTCTACATATATATAAAAAATAAACCCAATTGTATTTTAATGTTAGTTAATTAATATTTGTTGTAAAACCCTGTCAAGAATGACTCATTAACACTCAAGCAACCGCACATCACTGCATATTTTTCGATACTTTGCTATTTTTCGCGACATTAGGAATTATGCTTATAACTTTTTACTCAGTTGAGTGAATTTAATAAAATAAGAAGTATTGTGTAGAGTATAGTATAATATATGTAATTTAAAAACAATTGGCTTAAAAATAAAATTATCAAGCTACAAATCCATGATTCAATTATATTTTTTTTTTAATAAAAATCAAAAAATTAAAAAAAAAAAAAAACTCATATAAAAGTCAAATTCTTTAGAAATCCTACACCATGTTACACATTGTTGTGTGTTTATTATATGTGGAGTTTCTCAAACTGTGGATATGTTTATTTGTTTCTGATATATTCTCATATCACTCGGTTGTCGGGAGTCTCGAAAAATAGACTAGCCGAAAGCGGGCGTTTTTCGGCACAAATTGAGAGCCAAACAATATAATTTTTGAAATTTTCAAAGAAATTATGTGTGTTATTTGGTCATCATCGACTGAATAAAAAAGAACGATCTGATTATGTCATAATTTCAGCATATTTCTAAGGCGAATATAAACATCTGTTTTTTAATTTTGTCAATTAGGTAAATGGCACTAAACATATTTTTAATTTGAAATATTTAAGATATTGCGGGTTCAAGATATAGTTTTCCATTCAATTTAATTATATAATAAATAACAATGTATACTCGATATTCCTACAATTTCACAATCACTGGATCTCAAGTTGTAAATATTCGAGAAACACGTTTCACATCTTTTTTTACGTAATGAATGAAACCATTCTGTCTAATAACTCAAGAGTTTTATTGCTTTTGGTCAAAAGTGGTCTCTGTCGGGTTGCCTCAAATAAAGCATTCAACATAAGTCATTCAAAACAGAATGGTTATTGGCTATCGATATGTTGATAATCATGATTGATTATTACTATAGGTCTGTACCTTTACTATCATGATTTTGTGAAGATATTTTTGGGGATTACGTCTTATGCAATGATAATATATTCAAATAATAAAATACGAAACAGTCATCGACAAAAAATATTTATCGAGAGTTGTTACACTTCCGAGAATTAGGGTCTGTACCATGTGGTAAGCGTTTACCATTCATCCGTCAGTGGTTTACGACAGGAACAGGAGGCACAACGAGATATGAAATATTTCATTTACTAAAAAGACATGTTGAAACATTTATTATTATTCATTTTTATAAACATTTAAATATTATTTATCACTATAGACTGCCTAATAATAATAATAAGTCAGTAGTAATAGAATATTATTACTAATGCCTAATCATGAGTAATAATATTCTATTACTAATTATAATAACTTAAATTTTATCAATAATGCTTTTTTGTATGATTAGTAAACAATGAAAGTTTATTGCTGAGCTGTGATAAACAAAAAAACTTGATTCGTTACAGTCCAAGAGTAATTATAGGAAACTTTTGGCAAACTGGCAAATATTGTTTACTTCAAGGACGATTTGGAGCTATAAATTTTGGAGAAATAGAATGAAAGACACGTAGAACAATAAACAAAACAGTTGTAAGTCGTAAATTAGAAAAAAATATCCACATGTGTCATGTGTTCGACCAGCAGACGTAAAGATGCAGCGCGAGACAAAATCCGCGCGAACGCGGGACCGGTTGCTTGAGTGTTAACAAGATGGTTAATGAAAATTATTACAGGCAATTGTGTTAATTATTATTAGATTAATATTATTAAATTTGTTTTAGCTGCGATTTACTGCTAGCCTTGGAGTAAGTGTTTTTCTGTAATTAATAACTTTGGTATATAGACGATGCTAACTGTTTATTTTACGTCAGTTCTGTTTCATCCGTGTGATAGAATGCCTGAAGATTTCGAAAGGAGAACCCGGGTCGTCAGTGACAAAACATGTGGAATTGTAGAAAGTTTTAATTCAATTCAAATTTGATATTGAAATTCCATCAAACACCTTCAGTTGATATGATAAATTATAAAATTTAAATTTAATGTTCTTGAAATCCTAAATGTTGATTACTGTTTTTCTGTTTCAGTTATACCAAGCGGCTAAAGCTAAGCTCGCGGAGAGACATGGGGAGAGGTTTCAAGTTCAGTTTGAAGAGTTCAAGTCGCCCACGCTGCAGGCTCATTTACATATCGCATACTCCAAGAGACTTCCAGCTATTATCAGGTATAACTTACACGACTATCAAATTTGAATTGTTGCAACTTTATACGATTCCATATGTCTTGCCACAAACGACCCGGGTTTCGCCTTTCGGCATCTTCAGGTATTCTATCACACGGATGCAACAGAATTGTACTACTAATCGTACAAAGTTGCAACAATTCAAATTTGATATTGAAGTTCCATCAAACACCTTCAGTCTATATCATAAATTACATGACTATATTCTCCCTTTTAACCGGAACCATCCCTTTTTAAGATCGCCTTTCCCGTTTTGAGATTACCTGTGTTGTTTTAGGATCACCTGTCTCATTTTAAAATTGCCTGTCCCATTTTATGATTGTACTATTTTAAGATTGCCTGTCACATTTTATGATTGTCTATTATTTTAAGATTGCTTGTCCCATTTTAAGATCGCCTGTCCCATTTTATGATTGTACTGTTTTAAGATTGCCTGTGACATTTTATTATTGTCTAAATAATTTTAAGTTTGCCTGTCCCATTTTAAAATCGCTTGTCCCATTTTAACGTCATATGTCCCATCTTACGATCGTCTATCCCATTTTAAGATTGTCTGTCTCGTTGTCCCCTAAAACTGACTGGGTACATCAAAATATCTCGAGTTTCAGAAAACCAGCGACCCACAGTAACAATGCAAAAAACCCTTTTGCCAAAAAAGTGAATGCCGGGTTGTGAATGACAAAACTTGAGGAATTGTCCTCAATACTTTATACTAAATATACAAGTATACATGTTTGAATTGTTAAAACTTTATAAGATTCCACGTGCTTTATCACTGACTCGGGGTTCGCCTTTCGACATCTTCTGGCATTCTATCATACGGATGCAACAGGACTGACTCACAATAAACAGTTTACATCAGTTATATACAAGTGAAATGAAATAAAAATGAAAAATACAGACCTCAAGGCTATAGGGTCCAAACATCCAACTGAAATATTTTTCAATACTTTAATTTTAATAATAATGACAATCAAAAACAATAATTATCTACTATCATTAAAATGCAATTGGGCCATTTTAACGTGTCCAGGAGTATGGACGTACTTGTCTTATATGTCAACAATTATTGTGATAATATATTCAAGTGCTATGTGTCAATGGTTTGTGATCCCTGGATTATTCAACTGGTTTTATTACGGTAAAATCCTAAAAACGTGAGTTGTATTTTTTTATGTCATTTCTATCATTCTATTACAATGATTTGATAAAAAAAATATTTGTAATTTTGATGTATAAAAAACTCATTTTTCACAGCACGGTTATAATTAATTAGTTACTCCTGGAAAGGTTAAACTTAGGAATTCTATAATACTTATTTCAAATTGGTGGGTGACGTTGGGAATTAAACATTTTTTTTTTCTTGTTTCAGAGACTTTGTTAAATCTTCTATAAGTGCAACAGAAGCGAGGATGATCAAAGCAGGGGTGAATCTAAAAACGGAAAGAAATAGAAACTCAAATGTCTAATACATCATTGTATTTACGGGTATTCGTTTTGTTGTATACTATATTCTAACTCGTTTATTTAATAAGTTATACTCAAATTGTTTAGTGAAAGAATAAATACACCTATCTCTCGATTTGCATGGTAGATAGGCTCCTGAGAAAAATGTGTAAATTGAAGTTGTATTTTTTTAATATAAAACCGTGTAAATCGAAAAGTACACAAAAAATGCATAATTTGATTGTTTTCTAAAATACATAAATAAACTGTAAATATACTTATTCTTTTATTAATTAAATACACATAAATTATATATAGAGGAATAAAAAAATGAAATCCAAAAGATTCATAAAAAAATTATCGCAACGGTTGGTTGAGTTTTTATCATTCATCACTATCACAAATCACTGTCAAACTCTTTTTCGTAACTGGTTCAAAGTCACTTTTATTACACGAAATTATTTGTGCCATTTCGATGTTTTAAGTGGAAACATTTACACTTCAAGGAGATTTGGTAATAGAATCCGTTATTAAAATTTGCTTTGAATTTCGTGTTAGATCTTTATGGACCTCATCATATTGAGCCAAGCATTGATTAATATCACTTTGGAATCGAAAGGTCTGTTCAACATTTGAGTCATTTTGTATTCGAGTCCTTCGTAGATAACTTTAGCTGTAAATGTAACTGATTCAAATTTTTTCAATCCGTGTAAAAGTGAAAACGTGTAAAACAACTACCGTGTAAATCGAGGGATAGGTGTATATTTTATCCCGTTTATTTAATAACTTATAGTCAAATTGTTTGGCGAAAAAATAAGTACTTAGAAACAAGTAGCACGATACCTTCAAAAGAGACAAAATTCATAAATTAATTTTTTTTTACATTTGGTGTGACAACCTTATTAAAAATAAACTTGGGCTATTGTTAGTTTTAAGAAATACGTACATTAGAATAAATAATGCTCAGCGTAAGACAAGACGTCAGTTGAACCAGTGATGGCGAATCAATGACATTCGTATCAAATATGACAAGTGATTTTTTTTCCTTTTTTGTATATTAGGTAGTTTGGAAAGAAATGATCATTTTTTTCATTAAAAAAATTAAATTATTTGAATATAAACTGTACATTATTATTCAATTAAATAATTACCATTATTTTCTACTATTTTTTCTCACAAAATGGGTAATTTTTTTATACCTCTTTTGAAAAAATCAGGTGGTTTATCATTAAAAAATGAATCCAAGTGATTTTTCACCTGATCCACATTAACAAATTTTTTATCCCTAAGTGAATGTTCCAGGGATCTAAATAAATCGTAGTCTGATGGCGCTATATCAGGTGAATATGGCGGGTGTGGTAAAATTTCAAAATCCAGCTCTCTGATTTTATCCTGGGTGATCCTTGCTGCGTGCAGTCTTGCAATATCGTGGTGAAGAATTCGGCTCTGATTGTTGACCAAAACTGATCGTTTTTTGAGTAGTTGCTCTTTTAAACGATTTAATTGGGCACAATAAACCTCTGCAGTAAGGGTTTCACTAGGTTTTAATAATTCATGGTGAATTATTCCTTTAACATCCCACCAAAAACAAAGGAGAACCTTTTTTAGGGTTAATATTGGCCGAGCAGTAGTTAAAGGTACCTGCTTTGCCGATAACCATTGTTTTTTTCTTCTCGAATTACTGTACAGGACCCACTTCTCATCCCTTGTAATAATTCTTCTGAGAAATGGATCCGCTTCGTTTTTGGACAATAGAGAAGCACAAATGGTTACTTGTTGATCCAAGGCCGTTGGAGAAAGTTGGTGCGGCACCCAAATTCCTTGCCTGTTTTTTTTCCGAGCCTTTTCAAATGATCGTATACCGTTGTCTTCGGGGAACCAAGTTCATGTGACAATTCCTCAATTGTTTTGTGCAGATTGGATTCTACCAACGAATTCAGGGTGTCATCATCGATTTTTTTAGGTCTTCCACTTTTTGGTTCGTCCGTTAACTTCCTATCACCACTTTTAAATTTTTTAAACCATCTAGAGCACTTTCGAAGCTTCACGATGTCCCCATAAACATCGCAAATGGTCGGCGTGGCTTCTTTAGATTTCAATCCCTTGTCAAACAAAAACAGCATGATATGGCGCAAATGAGTTTGTTCGATTTCAGGCTTCTGCATTATTCTACAGCGGCAAAAAAAAATAAAAAAAATCTCAAAATAGAAAGAGTACTAATAGAGCTTTAAAATGATACCAATCATGACATGCTAACTCATCGACGACCGTTGACAAACTGACGTTATAGTGACGCAGAAAAAAAAATGGTCATTTCTTTCCGAACTACCTAATATTAACCCGTTCCCTGCTGAGCTACATGAAGAATATTCCAATTCTAAATGCTTAAATAATGATGTATTCAAATTTGAATTGTGACAAGTTTGTACGATTCTACATGTTTTGTCACTTATGACCCGGCTTTCGCCTTTGTCATCTTCAGGCATTCTATCAAACGGATGCAACAGACAAACATGTGGAATCGTACAAAGTTGTGACAATTCAAATTCGATATCGAAATTCCATCAAGCACCTTCAGTCGATACTATAAACAATGTAATCAATATCAGGGCTGTAGAGTCAGAGTCGGAGACGTGAAAAATGAGCAACTCCAACTACTTTATCTATTAGACCAGGGATTCCCAAACTTTTCGGTTTCCGACGCCCTTAAAATATCAAAATTGTTTAGCGGCGCCCCAAATCAAAGCATTGATTATCTCATGGTAAACCTTATGTTACCTAACATTTTATAAAGTAATAATATTAGCAATATTTTGCAAAGGAAAATTTTTATGGCGCCCCAATAGAACAGCCGCGGTTCGCAGTTTGGGTAACTCTGAATTAGATGATTTGAAAAATATCTCAATGAACAATTTTCTGGTTTAGTTGGTTAATTTTTAATTCAATCCACATCTTCAAGTTTCTTTTCGTTAGTGTCATCATAAATCAAACATGTGCAAATGTTCAAAGCTTCAACAATACAAATTTGGTATTGAAATTCCATCAAGCACCATCAGTCGATATCATATATTATAAGAAAATGATTATTTATTACATAACAAATTTAGGTTATGTTTTGTTGGTTAAAAATGCAAAACTTCTCATGTTAGATGATTGTGTGAAATTATGTAAAATTATGCATTATTATTTCGTGTTAACCGATATTACCTCTTGAGGTGTTAACTGTCACTTCTTGACTGAACCATGGTATTTAAAAAAATAAAAACACATTTTTCAATTCTGTTACCATTTTATATTTTATGGTTGATAATGCTCGCGATGAGCGAAACCGGTCCTGATCATAAAAAATATTCCAGAAATAGCAGTATGGGAGATGTGTTTTTATTATTTAAAAAAATAATCAATTGTTTTTGAGAGATTAAAATAAAACAAATATTGAATACCGTTAATGTGTTAACCGTCACTTCTTGGTAGGATGGTGATAAAATAAAATAAATAAAAAAAAATTTCGTACTATTTTCATAATTTTATAATGTAATGATGATCGTGATTAATCAAAAATAAAATTAAAAAAATAGCAATGTATTTTAGTTCTACAAAATTTATAAGATATATAGTTGATAGCTATTTCGGCTTACGCCCTCATCAGGACTATTTTTAAACTACATTTACTTATTTATATATAGCGATGTAGAAAAGGATTCGAAAGTTTGCCATATTTAAAAATTAAGTCGAAATAGCTATCAACAATATAGCTTATAAATTTTGTAGAACTAAAATACGTTGCTATTTTTTTCACCGTGTTATAATAGAGTTCTACCAAATAAATACCCATTCAATCGATAATGTGTTATTGTTGTGTATTATTGTTGAATGTTGAATTACTCCGTTATATTTTCTGCATTAAGGTCATGGAAATTGTCAATAGTAATTATTTTTAATTGGTTGTTGAATTACTCCGTTATATTTTCTGCATTAAGGTCATGGAAATTGTCAATAGTAATTATTTTTAATTGGTTATTGTTTTTTTTATATATTTTTTTAAATAAATGAATATTTGAAAATTTCCTTGTTTTTCTTCCAAGTCCAGAATTGATAATTTTATTTCAACCTGTTAATTGTCGAGTCACAAAAATCTTCGAAAAATTAATTCGGTATTGTAAGTGTTACCCAACTTGACGGAAATTGCCAATTTAATCAGGTTCATCACATTTAATGTGTTAACTGTCACTTCTCGATGAAAAGGCATGATATTTCAAATAATAAAAAAACAATTTTTAGAATTTATTTTCCCAATTTATATATTTTATAATATAATGATCATGGCTGGTTTCACGAGCATTATTAACTAAACTAAAATTGAGTTTTTTTATTATATAAAAAAATAAATAATAAAAAGAATCTATTTGTCCTTAATGTACTACAAAAACAACCATTTCTTTAAAACTTTACAATCTTAACAACTACAGAGTTGATTGCAATGGTATTAAAATTACCTAATAACCAAGACTATTTAATAAATTAGTAACGAAAGGTTTTCACAATAATGAACTACTCACTTTAACTAATTTTGTAGCGTTAAGTTTCCTACTATATTCCTATACTTCCGTTACAAACAAGATGTCACTGTTACTATTATTATTCACCATTTATTCTCTACATTTCATGCATACTAGATGGCGTCACATCTATTTTAATATACAAATCTATGGATTTTTTTAAAAACCATATGGACTCCCATATTAGTTAAATTTTTAAAAATGTACATGTCATTATGTTATATTTAAATATGTCGCATGTACATTGTACTCGTTTTTGAGATTAACACTGCGATTTTATTATGACTTCAAGTATGACTCCAAAACCCTTTGCTTTCATTAAAAACTAAAATTCTCAGACCCTGTAAGCTTAAAATTGGGTAGCCAAACGTCTGTTGAGTTGAGCTCCTAAGCGTCCATATGCTCAACACTGAGAGTATATATATAGCAACAAAATATAATATATTAATTATCGATTAGGTATTCCATTTTAATTGGTGAGTGTTATATCATGTCATGGCACCCCGATTCGCCAATTTTGTTTCCCACTGTGGATTACCTTATTCCTAGCATCGATTGAGTTGCCACGTTAATACATTTAACATTACCGTATCAATTCAATTTATAGCAGGGCTGTGGGATCGGAGTTGGAGTTGTAGAGTCATGGTGTTATAACTGGAGTCGGAGTCATAAAAAACGAGTGAATCCGAAAGATTTTGAAAAATATGTCAATGAACAATTTGTCGGATTGATTGGTTGATTTTTAATTTAATGCACATAAATAGGAAATATGCCTGACAAAATTAAACTTTTTTTTTAAGTCAGATTCGTGTTGTTGGTCAATGTTGGAGCCCATTGCCGGAATAATTTTTTGATTAGACCAGGGGTTCTCAAAGTTTTCCGATTTCCGTCACCATTAATATATTACATTTTTTCGCGGCACCCCAAGTCAAAACATTGGTAATCTCATGTCATCATTATGTTACCTTACATTTCACAAAGTTATAATAATAATAATATTTTTATAAAGAAAATTTTCACGGCACACCAATAGAACAACTACGAGGCCCTGGGGCTACGCGGCACACAATTTGGGTAACTCTGGATTAGACGATTTTTAAAAACATCTCAATGAACAGTTTTCCAGTTTGGTTGAACTTTAATTTAAAAATCTAGCGATTCATCGTGTTGTTAGTCAATGTTCGATTAGATGATTTTGAAAAATATCTCAATGAACAATTTGCCGGATTGGTTGGTTGAACTTTAATTGAATACACAAAAAATATGATAGGACAGAAAAAAACCTGACAAAATTAAACTGTTTTTAGTCGAATTCGTGTTGTTGGTCAATATCGGAGTCGTAGTCGTGTTTCTTTATCGATTTCACAACCCTGATTTAATATAGTTTAGTAATGCTATCCATTGCGTCAGTTTTGTTTACATTTGGTTAATTAAACAGAGGGTTTAGGCAACCAAACTAGTTATTTTAAACTACAAAGGGTTGAGATTGTTACTGTCATCGGCGAATCACGAAACCCGCTACGGTGTTAAATTGCTTTGAGCCCTGTTTAAGTCAAAATCGATAAACAAATACGCGCATTCGGTGGAAATGCGGCTAAATAGAGCACATTTTGAAACTCAGACTCTATAAAGCCATTTTTAAACTATTCGCCTACAATATTATCGATACATTGAATTTAGTTAATAATTAATGAACCGTCATTAGTATCGAATAAGGCTTTGTAAACAGTTGTCGATTTGTGATCACTTTGTTGTAAAAACCAGGGCTGTGATGTCGTTAAAAATAACACGTATAAACATAAAAACTTTAATTTTGTCGGTGTTTTTCTTGCCTTTCCTATTTATGTGCATTAAATAAAAGATCAACCAACCAATCCGGCAAATTGTTCATTGAGATATTCTTCAAAATCGTCTAATCGAAAAATTAGTTAGAGTTACTCGTTTTTCACGACTCCGACTCCGAAATTGACCTTAGCTCCGAATCCAACACTGACGAACAATACGATTCCGACTAAATAAATTTTATGTTGTCAGGTTTTTATTACCTATTCCATTCATGTGCATTAAATTAAATATTGACCAAACAATCCGGCATATTGTCTATTGACATATTCACTTTTAATGTGTCAACTGTCACTTGTTGATGGAAAGGCATGATATTTTAAATAATAAAAACACATTTCTTAATACTTATTTCCACAATATTTTTCATAATCAAGACCGGTTTCGTTCATCGCGAGCGTTGTCAGCTCGCGATGATGTGAAACCGGTCCTGATCATAAAATATATTGCGGGAATAAGCATTGAAAAATGTTTTTTTTATTATTTAAAAAAATTAGATAGTCTTCAAAATCGTCTAATTGAACATTCACAGCCCTGGCAAAAAAGTACTGCCAGCTGAATTGTCGTATAGATTTTTGTAATCAACATTTAATTGGGTCATTATATTTCAATAATAAAACAGAATGCCACCCAGTTTAATATTATCAAGATCACGGCTTAAAACGTTACACATTTTAGAAATAGCTATAAAAACGCAAACACATCCTAAAATGAACAAACTCATTTCCCCGATTTACGCGGTGGCCTTTTTTTTTGTACAACTTCAAATCGAAAAATCATTCGTTTAAATGCTCTCAAAATGAATCATTGTTAAATTTGAATATGGTGAAACTATGTACGATTCGACATGTTTTGACACTAACGATATGGGTATCGCCTTTCGGCAGCTTGAGGCCTTCTATCACACGGATGTAACAGAAATGACTCGTCAGAAGCTAGGAACGTGAGATAGAATGCCTGACGATGCCGAAAGGCGAAATCAAGGTTTATTAGCGACCAAACACTTGAACTCTACAATGTTTCAACAATTCACTTTTTGTTTATGTAGAAATTCCATCAAGCACCTTCGGTCGACATCTTAAATGGATGGTTGTTTCATATACCTGGACAATTTTGATTTTTTTTTTTGATATAATTTACTGTGTACCTTTTCACGTAGATTTTTCGGAACGTATATCTTCAAAGTTAATATGAAATCTATTTTTTGTTAGTTCCGTTTCACCCGTGTGATAGAATGCCTGACGATGCCGAAAGGCGAAATCCAGGTTGCTGGTGACAAGAAAGGCGAAACCTGTGGAATCGTATGATGTTTTAACAATTAAATTTTGTATAATCGAAATTTCTTCGAGCAACTTCAGTCGACATTATAAATGGATTTTTGTTGCGTGCACCTAAAACTTTGTTTTGATACAATGAACTGTGGATTTTTTTACGTGGATTTTTCGGGACGCATCTTCGAATCGATTATGAAATCAGCGTGTTAATTTACGTAAGCCTGTATGGGCCTCTTGTGCGAGGTTTTTATTCGTACATACAATATTTGACCGTGTGCGCATTTGCCACTGTGCGTATATGTCTTCTGTGGTATTGTCAGATACGCCTCTACGCGCATATCTTTGGCCATCGACTGTAACATACCTGCATAGTAATATTTATTTAGATTAGTACCGCGTGCAGCTTTGTCAAACGTCAGGAGAGTTAAGCAAAGGGCCGCGGTCGAATAATATCGCACTTTGTGATGTGAGTAATTTTTTACCTGTATCTTCTCGTAGTCATATTTTTTTACCTCCACTTAAATGACACACGGACATCTGGTTTTTAAATTTGGCGCAGGGCTGCCTCAGATCTTGATTGTACATTAAAAAAAATTAACCATACAAACTTTTCATTTTCAAATTACAGCAAAACAGGGTCGGATTTAGATGTACTGAGAACCTATGTTATTTTATATTTGTAAATAATGAAAAAAATTAAAATACTTTTAATGTGTTAACTGTCACTTCTTGGTGGAAAAGCATGATATTTCAAATAATAACACATTTTTCAATACCATTTCCAAAATATATTGTATGATCAGGACTAGTTTCGTTCATCGCGAACATTATCAGCTGAAACCGGTACTGATTATAAAACATATTCTGGAAATAACTATTAAAAATATGTTTTTATTTCACAATGAAAAAAAACGACGCAATTAACTTTAGTATATAACTTTTATAAAAAAAATATAAGATATGTAGTTGATAGCTATTAGATATCACCAGAACTAATCTTTTCTTTTAAAAATAATTATTTATAAATACTTTTTTGAATTTAAATTGTTTTTTTGTTATTACTTTTTTAGAAATAATCGTTTGTGTTTTCCTGTGAATAATACCTTTTTTTTAAGGTGTCAACTGTCAATTCTTGATGGAAAAGCATGATATTTTAAATAATACACGTTTTTTAGTACTTATTTCCACAACTGATAAGTTGATAATGCTCGCGATGAGCGAAATCGGTCCTGATAAAAAAATATAATGTGGAAATAAGTACTAAAAAATATGTTTTTATTATTTAAAATAATACCTTTGGTATATAGACGATGCTAACTGTTTATTGTACGTCAGTTCTGTTGCATCCGCCTTCCTGAATTCCTGTAGATGCCTAAAAGCGAAACCAGGGTCGGTAGTGACAAGCCATATGGAAAGTTGTAACAATTCAAATTTGATATTGAAATACAATCAAGCACCTCAGTCTATATCATAAACTACGTTAAAATCGTTCGCCATCGCGTCCTACCGAATTGTTTTGTGCGCCGTTGTGGCAGCCCTGAAATTCCGGCCGACACCTTTAACTGGCGTATAAAAAATCAAATTAATATTTATGAGCTGTGTCACAGCGGTTTTTACGTTCGTATGATTTTTTTCAACCATTTTTTTTACCGGCAGGAAAACGAGTTTGGCTACTGTACCGGGCCAAACACCGTCATCTGATTAAAGAAACTATAAATTTAATATTTTCGATGCACACGGCGGCCACTTTGAGGTAATCCATTTTCGATACAAAATAAAAAAAAATATTGACTTAATATTAATCATTCATTGAACCAATATTTACTTTCTAAATCTCCATTGTGATACTATAATATGAAAATAACAAAAAAAACATAAACTCTTAATTTTTATATATTTTCCTTTACAGCTATTTCGGCATAGTTTTGTCGATGGCGAAAATCGAAATAGTCATCAAAATAATATAAAATTGTATTGATTGAATAGGCGTTTACTTGATAGAACTCTATTATAACACGGCGAAAAAATAGCAATTTTATTCTACAAAATTTTAAAGACATAGTTGATAGCTATTTCGGCTCACGCTATGATATATAGTTCTGACGATGGCGTGAGCCGAAATAGCTATCAACTATATATTTAAAATTATGTAGAACTAAAATGCATTGCTATTTTTTCACCGTATAAAATAAAATAAATTTATAATATCCACTGAAGATGTTTGATTGAATTTCAATTGTTTAACTTTGTATGATTCCACATATTTTATCACTAACGACCCGGGTTTGACCTTGTGATATCTTCAGGCATTCTATTAGAAAGATTCAACAGAACTGAACTAATCAGATACCGAAAGGCGATACCCGGGTCATGACTGACAAAATATTAATAAATACTAAGCCTTTAATGTTTATGTTTTGTTTTGTTTTGGATGGCTATTGTGGTATAACTTTAACGATGGCGGTAGCTGAAATAGTTTTCAAAAAACATAAACTTTATATTAATATGTTAATATTGTCTTCTTTTAATCGACATTTATTAGCTAAAACTCCACTGTAATACAGAAATAGAGCATAATTAATTCGCTGTTCGAATTCACATCTATTGATTTTTATGGTTATTTTAGCTTACTTTTTCAGTCTTGGCAATGGCGAAAACCGAAACAGCTTTCAATAAATAATAATAAAAAAATGTATAGCTAACCATTTTGATATATTTATCTTAGTAAATATATTATGAAGGAGTTCTTAATTTTTTTTGAACATTTTAATCATTTTTTGGCAAAAATTTGAATCACGCATAAAAATATGATTATATATTCCCAAAAAATCTGTTTTATGAATCTTGCAAAAGTCCTGCTCGGTGGGATAATGTTGGTATCGTGTATTTCACGCGGAACGATTCAGTTTTTAGATCGTGTAAACCAATACCTACATAGCCGATAACACTAATTATATGACTGTTTTGAAATGTTTTGAGTATATACTATAAGAAAACATAGAGATTCTTTGTCAAATACATCGCTTGATGTCACTAATTTGTCTGTTTTTAAAAAGCTGATCTATCACCTCAAAAAACGTTTCCGGAATTTAAACATTGGATTTTGTATCCCGTGAAAACACATGGTTCCGGGACTTGAAGTGTTAACAGTATTAAGTGTTAAACTTATCACAGGGAAATGTTTTTCATTACACCTGGGCCTCATATAACACGGTTTCACAAAAACTTCGTGCAATACAATCCATGTTATACAAAGTTTGAAGTTCATACAAAATTATGGTTTGCGTTCCAAAAAAAAAAATCGAAGATAGTTTATATAAATATGTAATTTATTTTTTTAATAAACAGATATACATTTACATATTAATTAAAAGAAATTATAATAACATAATATAGCATTCATTCATTATCGCTATCATTTAGAATTCTATGTTTTTTACTTTTTTTCGAGATCGTTAGTTTTCTTCATTAGAGAACTCAAAATTTTTGTGGTTTTAGTCTTTAAAAATTCGTTAACATGCTTTTCGCGTATAAATCTTTACGTATGTCGTTATACGATTCCCTCTTGATTTTAGAACTCCTTTCCATTATAGGATCATTATCAATACAAAAAATCTAATTTAATTAATAGCCAATCCAATCCTTCATGTATTGTTTTTAATGTGAAACATAACATACAACTGCTTTCCGAGTCATTAATTGTGGTAGGTTCATTCAACATTTTATTTTAATCGTGTTGTATAAAAATATGTCACAATTTATACATCCGTGTTGAATAAAACCGTGTTATACGAAGCCAAGGCGTATTATTAAATCAATATTATTGAAAGTTATTTCAGTTGTATGTTATGATTTTAGTCGTGGGGTGTTTTTCCTTTGGAATAAATTCCTCTTGTATATAATCTTTGCTTACTGTTGATTATGTCATTTCTATTGCATCCGTATGATAGAATTCCAAGAATTGAGTGACAAAACACGTGGAAATATACACACAGTAAAAATTAACGATTTTGTAGAGAAATTGTACGTTTATATTCAATGTTTTCATGTACAATACAGTAACGTCAAGTTGGTTAGAATCTGATGAAAAGTTTGACCTAAAACATCAAATTGCGTAAACATTAATGGCCAACATGCGTTGAAAACTTGCGGCGAAAAGATTTCACGAAGAGGCCAGGGCTAAAGTAACAAATTGACAACAAATGCGCATTATTTGACTATAAATTGATCGATAATTTCTCTTAATGAATCAGTTATTTTTGAAAAATATATATATAATATTCTACGCCGTTATGATTTGTCGTGAAGACACCAGGGCTGTTGAGTCGTGGACTTCGAGCGATACCGACTACTTTTTCGTTAAGACGATTTTGAAAAATATATCAATGAACAAAAATAGACAAATCGTCCTCGTTGGGACTTAAACGTATAAAATATATTTAAAAAAATCAATTCGCCATATTGGTTGGTCGATCATTATTTTAGTGCACATACATAGGCGGGAAAAAACTTAAAATTAAACTTTTTTGTCAAGAAAGTCGTGCTGTTGTTCAATGTTGGATTTGTGTTTTTTAACGATTCCACAGACCTGGATTTTAAAAAGGACTGCCAATATATACACTATCACATTAAAAAAAGACATATTACTAAAAATATTTTTTGTGCTCAAAAATTAATGCATTTTAGAAAAAATTAAATAAAAAAATACACTGAAGTTTGATGAGATATATGAATTGAATTGGTGTTTACTTGGTAGAACTCCATTATAACACGATGAAGAAAAGATCTATTGGGAACCTTTCCTACACAGCTAAATATGGATATCACTTTTAAGGAGTTAACTGTGACTCCTCGATGGAAAGGCATGATGTATTAAATAATAGAAACACTTCTTTTTTAGTACTTATGTCCACCATATACTTTATGTTCAGGACCATCGCAAGTATTATCGACTGCGCGAAACCGGTCCTGATCATAAAATATATTGCAGAAATAAGTACTTAAAAATGTGTTTTTATTATTTAAAAAAATATATAGATAGGTAAATGTACGTTTCTATATAGTTCTGATGAAGGTGTAAGCCGAAATAGCTATCAACACATATATGTTTTAACTTGTTTATTTATCACATGTTCATAGATTTAAATTATGATATCGACTGCAAATGCTTTACGGAATTTCAATATCAAACTTGAATTGGTACAGCTTTGTACGATTCCACATGCTTTGTATGAATGCCTTGTATGCCTGAAGATGCCGAAAGGTGAAACCCGGTTCGTTAGTGACAAACCATGCAGTAAACAATTCAAACTTGCTCATTGTTTTACAAAGTCAAAATATTTAAACATTTAATGTTGGAAATTATTCATATAAATAAAAAAGAAATAGACAACAACAAAAAAAATAAAGATTGCAGGATAGCCAACCAAGCATGACAGTGAGAAATCTACTTTAACACATTAAAAAATAGTTTTATGGGATAACTTGAGGTTTTGCTGTATTACAGTGCGGAATAAAATTTGAATGTTAAAATATTTTAAACTTCTCGCTAGCGTAACCCCCAGCCCTGAATTAAACACTTGATTACGAAAACAATTATGTACACATTTGTAATTAAAAACTGGTATGTTTTGTGGTAGTCTATGTCAACTGACCATAAACAATGTCGAAATACGCGCAATCATTTCGAAAATATTCGAAAATAAGTGGCATTTTAAACGCAAAATTATTGAAATTGGAACTGGTATCCGATATTATTTATGGTAGGAATATTTATTTGAGAAGCATCGCGGCCTAAAACCTAATGTATGTTAATGCATCTTTGTGTCTATGGTCGTCCGCTGTATAATTATGTTGTTAGGGTAAATATATAAAAATAACAAATATTTTTTTTTTATTTTCAATAATAGAACACATTTTTTTTCATACTTATTTACACAACATATACAATATTATGATGAGGACTGGTTTCGCTCATCGCAAGTATTATCAACCAATGAACAAATTTATTATTTAAAATATCACGCGTCTTCATCGAAAAGCGACAGTTGACACTCTAAAAGTGAAAATAGCAATGATTTAGTTCTACAAATACGTATTTATTTTAAGGTGTTAACTGTCACTTCATGATATTAAAAATATCATGTCTTTCCATCAAGAAGCGACAGTTAACACATTAAAAGTGAAAGTAGCAAGTTTTTAATTCTACAAATATGTATCAATTTAACTCATTCCCTACTGAGCCGTTATTCCTACGCCTAGATTTCATTTTTTTTTTGAATAATATTGGTTTGAAACAATCTTATTGAGTTTGTCATGACAAATCGAGCCATGCATCAACTCAAAATTTAGTGAGTACAAGAAGGTTTTAACCACTGTTAATTTATATATTTTTGGGTATTAACTATCAACACAGAAAAATCAGCCGTCTCAAAAGTTCAGACGTTAGCAGTCAGAGGGTTAAAGTACTTATTTCCACAATATATTTTTTGATCAGGACCGATTTCGCTTACCACGAGCATTATTATCAATTGATATACTGTATACACTTTACAAGCAAGCCTATTTACTAAAACCTTATTACCACAAGTAAATGAGGTTTTGTAGAGAACGGGTAAAAAATGTTGAAATCGAGGTGTTTCAACATTTTTCGATGTATATTACGATACGCTAAAAATATTTTAAAGTTTATTTTAAACATTCAATTTTCACTGTAGCACAAATAATATAATCTAGCTACTCGGTGAATGTAAAATAATGTGATAAATAACCCCAAAATAGCCACAGGTGCTATCTTATTGTAATGCGACGTGTTTTTTCAACTATTTTTTGAATACGACGTTTTTTTAAACAGCCTGTATAAAAAAATCATAAATGCGTCACCTAATAATAAAATATTTATGACTTTTGTTAAAAAGTTTTTTTTTTGTTGTTGTTGAAAAAAACGATCGCAAAAGGTTATGTCGTCATCATTTTTGAATAATTCACCCAAATATAACACTTTTATTAGAAAATCACTACAGTGGGTGATTGGTTGACGAACAGTTTGAACTGCGAAAGATTTTTGTGTTCGGACAACGAACACGTATTCGGATAACGAACTAAAACGATCTTTCTAATACATAATAAAAATCTACTGTAAATCGATGATCGGCTAACGAACAGTTCGGATTGCGAACGAATCGGGCAATACAATAAACGCGTGCGTATTCAGGTAACGAACTAAATCGTTTTTTTTAATGAATTTATTTCATCGGAAGTATTTACTGCGATGGTCGGTTAAGGAACAATTCGGATCACTTTTAATGTGTTAACTGTCATTTATTGATAGAAAGGCATGATATTTCAATGGATAAAAACACATTTTCTTTGTATTTCAACAGTATATTTTATGATTAGGACAATGTTCGCAATGAGCGAAACCGGTCCTGACCATAGATTAAATTGTGGAATTTGTATTAAAAAGTTTTGCTTTTGTTCTTGTCTGTCATGCCTTTTCATCTATAAGCGCCAATTAACACATTGAAAGTATTTTTTAATTTTAATTGTAATGTTCACGATGAGCGAAACCGGTCCATAACATTAAATATATACTGGAAATATTACATAAAAAATATCATGCCCTGTCCATAAAGAAGTGACAGTTAACACATTAAAAGTGACCTAAAAAGTGACATAATTATCGATAGACTGAGGGTGCTTGATGGAATTTCAATATCAAATATGATATTGGTTTGAGTGCAATAAAAAAATATTCATTATTTATATACATCATGCTTGTGTATAACCGATGCAAACCGTTGCGACAAACTCAAGAAGTGACAGTTGACATCTTAAAAGTGATTTAAAAAATCGGTTGAGTGTATTCCAGAAACGAAAAAGAATTGAAAGGCTACAGAGTATCTAGTACGTTACTTGAGTCAATACGATTAAAATCAATGGATTAAATATATATATACTCAGCGGGTGGTGGTGCGAAAACATCCTGATTGAAAACTTAAGCTACAATATGTCAAGAAGCTCTAAATCAATTCGAATTAGGAACGTCAATTTCACAAAAGCGCCAACCGTACGTAATAATGCAATAGATTAATAGATAAAACAAATAAATTATTCTTTATTTGAATATTGTGTCTTCGGACTTCCGACCTCTTCCCGCCAATAGTTCCCCACAATGGCGGCACTTCCGGTCGCCTACCCTGTGTTGCCACTGCTTCAACGACAGTACTTATAATAACTAAATAATTTATTTTTGTTCCCCTAAATGTTTTTTTCGATAATCCTGGGTGCCGATTTTTTCTTTGATACGACTCGGAACCTTTTGAAGTTTTTACCAATAAAAAGAGATGTTGTTCGTTGGGCATAAAAAAAATATGAAATGTTTTATTTTTTTAACTTAGATACAGTGTGACACAAATATTTGAATGTGAAATGAATATTTTCATTTACTGACGATAGCATCAATCAAAATGTTACCAAAATAAAGCAGTAAACAAAATTTTTATTTTGTGACACAAAATATTTTATTGATTGAATTGGCATTTACTCCGTAGAACTCCATTATAACACGATGAAAAAGTAGCAATGTATTTAAGTTCTACATTTTTTTTATAAGATATAGCTGATAGCTGTTTCGGCTCATGCCATCGTCAGAACTAAAATACGTTGCTATTTTTTCACCGTGTTAAAAAATTGTTTATGTAAAACAATTGTAATTTTTACGTCGTTTTATTTTCCTAATTTTACAAACACTTCAATTCAATTTTGGGTGCATTTTAACTAGCTGTTTCAAGTAGAGCTGAGTCGTAAAAAACGACTCCGATTTAAAAAAAAGTTTAATTTTGTCAGGTTTTCTTACTTCTTCCTTTCATATTTATGCGCATTAAATTAGCGATCAACCAACCAATCAGGTAAATTGATCACTAAGATATTTCTCAAAATTGTCTAATCGAAAAAATAGTCGGAGTCGCTCGTTAGTCACGACTCCGGATCCGACTTCACAGTCCTGATTTCAAGTTATGCGGATTTTAAAATTCTTGGAACTAGTCCCTTCTTTTTATGTGGAAGTCAAATCTTTTTAATACGATATATTACGGAACACATTTACCGCACAAAAAAAACATTTATTATATAAACATTAACTGTATATTTCACTTTGAAATATTTACTTACAATAAATGTTTCTTAATAAGTTGAATATCACTTTTCAATAACAAAAACAGATTTTAAAGTGGCAATTTTAACAGTATATATTTCATAATCAGGACCGATTTCGCTAATCGCGAGCCGATATTGCACGATGAGCGTTCCGTGCTAGTTTTTTAATGAAGAAATAGTTTTTCTTTAATAAATTTTGTTCAAATTTGAATTGTTAAGACTTTTTAAGATTCCATACGTTTTGTCACTCACTACCCGAGTTTCGCCTTTCGGCATCTTCAAGCATTTAATCACACTGAAGCAATAGAACTGACGCACAATAAACAGTTACAAAGTCATCGCATAGCAAAGTTTGCTCATCACTTTTAAGGTGTTAACTGTCACTCCTTAGTGGAAAGGTATGATATTTACAATAACAAAATACATTTTTTGTACTTATTTCGACACTATATACACATGACAATATACAAAACCTGTTACCCTCTTCGCAAGCTCTACGATGAGCATTGGTTTGGTTTTTTTTTAACCAAAATAAATATTTTTTTAACCAAGTTTGTTCGTCGCTTTTAAAGTGTTAACTGTCACTTATTGGTTGAAAAGTATGATATTTTAAATAACAAAAACACATTTTTTACTACTAATTTCAAGAATATATATTCTATGCTCAAGATGATAAGCTACGGTTGATAATGTTCTTGATGAGCGATATATATTCTAGAAAGTATTTATAGGAAATGTGTTTTTGATATTTAAAATTATAATAAATGTGTAATTGTGTTATTCGATACGGTATTTCCGAGTCACACTGTCCGGTCAACGTATAAAAAGAATGAAAACGAATTCTTAGGCCTCGGTAGAGACTTTCAACTCAAAGAACTTTTTTTTTATTATCCATATTTATCATACGTGAATTAGAAAACAGAAATTTATTTTATTTAAACGCTTATAAAAAAATATTGTTCAGTGATTTTAAGCCTTGTTTATTCATATCCGGTAGCTCTCGAATTTTTAGACCACTATTAAATTTATCAAACGTAATGTTATGGTTTTTTAATCAATGCATCGCTATCAGTCACTATATTATTAAGACAAGATGAATTCCAATGTTTAAATGTTCAGCTTCGATGACTGCTAACGTTTCAACTGTTGAGACGGTTGATTACGGTTTATTGATTAAGGACAGCGGTATTCAACTGATTTTGATGCAATTTATGCGATAAATAATATCGGTCGATTGTTGACATCCGACAGTAGCTATAACGTTATAACCACAGAATCATTGCGACGCGCGCTTACCCCCGACCCACTGGGCCACGATCTCACCGTATGATCATCGTGTCTATTGATACACAAAAGGATTCGAGGCCTGTGCATATTGACAATTCAGGCCAAAAAAGATTAATTTTGTCAGGTATTTTCCTACCTTCTCTATTTATGTGCAGTAAATTAAGAATCAACAAACCAATCCAGTAAATTGTTCATTGAGATATTCTTCAAAATCGTTTAATCGAAAAAGAGTCGCACGTTTCCCACCACTCCGTTGCTTAATAGAATTTTAATATCAAATTAGAATAGTTGAAACTTTCAGGCTTTCTATCACACGGATGCAACAGAACTGATGAAAATGCTGAAGATGCCGAAAGACGAAACCCGGGTCGTTAGTGACAAAACATGTGGAATCGTACGAAATCTCAACAAGTCAAATTTAAAGCACTTGTCAGACAGCATCATAAATTATATCAATGTGTTTTAGTCCTACAAAATTTGTAAGGTATAAAGTTGATATCAATTAATGCTTACGCTCTCATCAGAAACATATTATTATAACTCTCTATCAGTCTCTACAGCCTTACATTGGACCGATTGGCCACGTTGATTTGGTGGCAAATAATGCAAACTACCAGAGCTGTGGAGTCGTTAAAAAAACACAACTCCCACTCTATAGCCCTTAATAAAATCCGGCCTGTATTTTTGTATATTTTTTTAACAAAAATCATATCAAAACTATTTTTCGTCTGGAATGTTAACCGAACATTTTTTTTCACGCCATAAAACACATGAATAGATATACCATTCATTCGATGGCTAATAAATTTGATATTTTCGCAGATAGCTAGAGTTGGTATGTGTAACTATTAAAAAGAACGTTTTTCATGGCTATAAATTATACAATTTCTATGAAAACTGGTTCCAGAGTTGCCTCCGAAGTTACGCAGAAGTAACAATAAGATTATATTATGGTTAATCATTTGCACAGCCATTACGGAAAGTTCATTTTATGGCGGCGATAAAAAACCTCATTTGCAACTAATAATAGCAAAACCATCCAAAAACCTGTTTCGATCATTACACAGGTACATATTTGCGCACCAAATTTACATAAAACATTACAACTTTTTGCTTTTCATATTTCTAAATGAATAAATTAAACATTTTTTTAAATATTTACATAATAAAATGATAATTGAGATCGTGACCCACTGGGTAATATTATTATATAATTATCTAAATATTTAACATTAAAAACTTAAATAAATCACTGTCGATTGATGTATCGGCTTCCGCCATCGTCCGAGCTACTACAGTTTGTACGTTTCCACATGTTTTGTCATTCACAACCATGTATGCAATAAAGACAGTTGAAAACAGTAAACAATTTGCTTCGTTTATAAAGAAGCGAGTAGAATATAAAAAAAAGTCATATTAACACGGTGAAAAAAATAGCAATGTATTTTAGTTCTACAAAATTATTTTTTAAAATATAGTTCATAGCTATTTCGGCTCACGCCATCGTCAGAATTAGTTCTGAGCCGAAATAGCAATCAACTGTATTTAAAAAAATAGTTTTGTAGAACTAAAATACATTGCTATTTTTTTCACCGTGTTATAATGGAGTTCTACCAAATGAATGCCAATTCAATCAATACAATGTCATATTTGTTTTTGAAATTCCATAAAGCGCTCTCGGTTTATTGTTAATTATATCTCGTTTAATGTGTTGACTGTTACTTCTTGATGGAAAGGCATGATATTTCAAAAAAAGTGTACCATTTCCCTATAATATATTTTATGATCAGGACTAGTTCCACTTATCGCGAGTATTATCATTTCATTATCAGCTGAAGAAATATGTGGTTTTATTAAAATATACATATATATATATGCCAACGACCATACCACGTTGAAAGCATTGGCTCTCGTGCGATCACCGAAGTTAAACAGCATTGGACGCGGATAGTGCTTGGATGGGTGACCGCTCGGGAACACCGCGTGCCGTGTTCTCTTGGCTATGGGAAGGAAAACCCAGACAGAAAACCGAACACCAACCCGCCTGGGCAGCGTGGTGTTGCTATGTCCCAATAACCCCCCTGGAAAAAAAAGCAGGGGGAGGCCTTCATCCAGCAGTGGATCGACCCCGGCTGATGATGATGATGATGATGG
Organism: Himalopsyche japonica; assembly: GCA_028555115.1. Lineage (NCBI taxonomy): Eukaryota > Metazoa > Arthropoda > Insecta > Trichoptera > Rhyacophilidae > Himalopsyche > Himalopsyche japonica. The sequence continues at coordinate 1,755,365 of JAHFWJ010000416.1, read as the reverse complement.
TATTATTCGGTATTAACTGTCACTTATTGGTGGAAAAGCATATATATTTAATGAAGAAATTCGCGAGCATTATCAATTGATGCGACAGTAGAACATTTATTGTATTTAAATGTTTTGTTCGGTGAGTGTTGCAACTTCGACTGGCAAAGTCTATCGATTGTGCTTAACAATCAATATTAAAATTCTTTTTCCAAAATTGAATGATTCTTTAGTTGAGTTTCTGATCTTCGGTAGAACCACAAGGGATAGCATGCCATGATCAGAACAGGTTTCGTTCATAGCGAGCAACATAGAGCCAATTCAGTAATTTAAAATGCGTTTTTATTATTCGAAAATTGATAAGCACAATAATTATTATTTTATTTATGAAAATCGATATTTTTTTATAGCTTTGACGATGGGAAAACCAAAATAGCTATATGAAATATATTGTTTATTTATTTTATAAGTATTTACTTGCAAAATCTCCAAAATAACGAAATATTAAGCTTTTCAATTTGTTATGTGTGGTTTTTGGTGACTATTTCGTCGTAATTTTGACGATGGAAAGGAATTTGACTATTTTTTGGATAATACGTATCTTAACGGAGGAAAAGGAATTATATTAAAATAATAAAATACAGCGATTTTAACCTTCTGACTGCTAATATCTTAACTACACTGACAGCTGATTTCTATGGTGTATACTCAACAGTAAACACATCAAAGTGTGGGAATATCAATACTTTCTTGTGAGTTCTTTTCTAACTGATGCAACTTTGCCCAGCATCCTAACTTTGCCTGGAAAAGTCGACAGCAGAAGAATATTTGCGCACTTTTTAAAAAGTAACATTGGAAAACATTGATATCTGCTATTTTTTTCTACTTATGACTTCTCGAGGCAATGTTAGGATTTTAGGCAAAGTTGCAGCAGTTGCCGGTACTTGCCAATTTATTTAAAAAAAAAAACGCATTTTTTTATTAATTACAGTACACATATTGTGTATTGAAAAAGTGAAATTTTATTAAAATATGAATTGTAAGGACAAAAGTGAATACGAATTTGATAAAAAATGAGTGAGAGGAAAAAACATAGAGGGCTCTTGCGTCGTTTTATCGTTATATAGTTTTGCTGTTCGTTTTTAGTGTTGCCAGTTAAATGTTGTCGAGAGCGCGAAATGACAGCGGGTTGTAAATATAAATTATTTGATTGTCGTTTGGCGAGAGCATTTTTCATTTCTGCCAACACCAGCACGCCCGAGTGAATTACTCTAAATAATATATTAAAAATATATATATTTAAACAATAAAGCACAATTTTTAAGTAATATTTATTGTCACTTTTATTGTGTTAATGTCATTTTTTGATGGAAAGGCGTAATATTTTGGATAATAAAAAAACATTTTTTGGTACTTATAAAGTTTCAGTTGAAAGTGCTCGCGATGAACGAAACCCGTTCTGATTATAAAATATATTGTGAAAATAAGTACTAAAAATGTGTTTTTATTATTTGAAATATTTATAGTATTTACTGTGTGCAATGGCGTAGAATTTTTTATTTTATTAAATGAAAGTATGTTAGTTAACAAAATGGACGTAGTAAGGCATTTGGTGTGAATTCAATTAATCTTCAAATAAACGATGCGACGAAAATGTGTCGAATTTAAGTCCGCTTCAATATTTATTTTTTAATTTATGAAATCAACTGAAGCTGCAAATGGAACTTCATTATCAAAATTACATTGTTGAAATTTCATACGATCCCATATGTTTTGTCACTAACGACCCGGGTTTCGTCTTTCGGCAGTTTCAGGCATTCTATCACACGAATGCAACATAACTGACGAGTTCCGATTAATTCTAACAACTACTGTTACATCTGTGTGCAAATCACAAAAAAATCATTTACTGTTAATATCGCAAAGTAGACATAACGGATTTTTTCTTTGAGTGACTCAAATGTAGAATCAATTATTGAACAATTTATTTAACAGTTTCCTATAATTCATACCAATGATGGTGAACATATGACTCGCGGGTCAAAAATTGACCCACGCAGGTTTTTCAAATGATCCACGCATTGATTTTTATTCACTTATTATTTATATTATAAAAGAGAGAACAGATAATCAAAAATATTTAAAAAAAAAAATAGTAAAATTTGTAAAACCAAAAAGAAAAGCACAAATTATACAGGACTTAAAAAGTGGGAACAAAAAAGTGGTTTGTTAACAATGAAAGTAATAACCATCCTTACCTACCGTTTTCCGAATGACGCCACTGATAAAGTGACTAAGAATTAGTATTTAAAAAAAAACCAACAAAATTTGACCAATTTCTCAAAAAGGTTCGCCATCACTGATCAATACGTTCAATATTCCAGTTATTATTGTTTACATATGAATATCACAACGTGTACACAAAAGCCTTATTCTAAATTTGAAAATTGAATTCACGGCTGTGGAGTCGTTAAGAAAACACTACTCCGACTCCGAAATTCACCAACAACACGAATTCAACTAAAAAAAATGTTTTTTTTTCAGGTTATGTCCTACCTTGCTATTTAAGAGCAGTACATTAAAGATTAACCAACCAATCCAGCGATTGTGTATTGAAATATTCTTCTATATTGTCTAATCGAAAAAATAATCGAAGTCGCTCATTTTTCACAACTGACTAAAATTGACTTTTTATTATATTGGAATGGTTGAATATTATTAATAATAAAATTAAATTAAAGACACCAGGACACGCGGCGTCGTTAACTCGGCGGTGTGCTTTTCAAAATGGCCTGATAAAAGACATTTTGCAGTCTGCTACTGAAAATCACAGCTCTTTTTAAATATTATATTAAATTTGCAATATTTATTTGTATTTTATACGCCGTCCGCAAGCGATAAAAAAATATTAAAAAATAAATAAAACCAAACGCTATATTTCTCCGGCTTTATGCCCAACTAAGACACTTATTGTATCTTATTAATATTGTGTTATTTTTTACGTCGTTTAGTTACCGAATTATCTTACCTCAGCTGCCCAACTGTGGCCCAATACCTTAGTAGGGTCCTGACAGTTACACTGCAATAGAAAATCTAAAAGAATGCATGCTATATTTTTTTTTATAAAAAAAATGATGTACAAAAAAACCGTACATTATAAAAGCGTACACAAAAACCGTACATTAAAAAATCGTACCTAAAAACCGTCCATTTAAAAAACCGCACATAAAAGTCTTTAAAAAGTGATACTCCAAATTCGCTTTAACAAAACAAGTTGCATGTGGGATATCATAATCTACCATAATCTTTTTGTTTGAATGTATTTACCTCAGCTGCCCAACTATGGCCCAATACCTTCGTAGTGTACAGACAGTTACACTGCAATCGAAAATCTAAAATAATGCATGCTTGTATTTTTTTATACAAAAATGATGAACGGAAAAAACCGTACATTATAAAAGCGTACATACAAACTGTACATTAAAAAAATCGCACATTAAAAGTCTTTCAAAAGTGACGCTCTAAATTCGTGTAAATTTTAAATAAAATAAATTGCGTGAGAAATATCTACTCATTTTGTTTGATGCATATACTTCTGCTGCCCAAATATGGTACAATACTTTAGTAGGTCCTAACAGTTACGCCACAATCGAAAATCTATTTAAAAGAGTGTAAGCTGTTTTTTCTTATAAGAAATGATGTACGAAAGAAACCGTACAGGATATAAGCGTACATGAAAAAAACCGCACATAAAAAGTTTTTCAAAGGTGATGAACAAAATTTGTCTAAATGTAAATAAAACAGGTTGTGTGTGAGATATTAACTCATTTTTTTTTCATTTCAAATTATATTTTATGGTATTAAGTGTGGAATGTAGCATCGTTTAAATTTCTATCACGGCTTTGTTTGGTGGTACGTATACGGGATGTGGATGAACGGCGAAACCCGGGTCGTAAATGACAAAACATGTTGAATCGTACAAATTTTTAACAATTCAAATTTGATATTGAAATTCCATCAAGCACCTATAGTCGATATCATAAATTATTGTATGATCAACTCGTTTACCCTTTTGTCTTTAGAGAATATATGAAAAGTTTCCCATCGTGAATTATTTTTCATTCACTAGTATATACGTCACAAATGAACTTTCAAAATGTTAAAACGAAACGAACCAGGTGTTTAAAAAGATACATTGACCCTAAAACCTTCGTCAAACTCTTCTGTCTACACACTGTTCCAGATGTGCCTTCCACACGTCAACCGACTTGAACGACAAGAATATTTCTAATATCCAAGTCGAAAGCAAAAGTGATTCGCTGTCAAATTTGGTTCCATTCATAATTTCTCAGACCTTTTCGACATGTACCAGTAACTGACTTAAATTGGGGAATTCCTGGTGTAGCAATCAAATGGGTAAGGATTTAATCAAGCTCTTACTGATAATAGGGTGGGGGTGGACGTGATAAACAACCCCCTCATTAACAAACTGTTGAAATAAAGAATACAGAAATATTCAAGGGTGTTCAAGGAGTTCATTTATCCCTTTTTGCTTTGGTTCACTCAAACAGACCAGTGGTTCTTAACCGGGGGTGCGTTAGAAGCCTCTATCAATATAAATTATTTTTGCTATATTTAAATTTTCGATGCCATCAGTCAATCGTTTCTTTGTTTGAGACTCGCTTCACATGCATTATAATGAACAAGCAAGCCAAGCCATTAATAAAAATATAATTTGAATTGTTACAACTCTGTACGATTTCGCATGTTTTGTCACCAACAACCCGGGTTTCGCCTTTTGACGTCGTCAGGCATTCTATCACACGGACGCAAAAGAATTTTACGCACAATAAGCAGTTAGCATCATCTATATACCAAAGGCATTTAAGGAATTAATTTAAGGAAAACACAGACCCCAAGGCAAAAACTAAATAGCAGCTAAAAGAAATTTAATAATAATAATTAGTACAAATGTGATAATTTGCAATTATGATATTGTTAATAAGTCATTATTGAAAGGGTTTTATAACAAATCATTATCAACCATCATTAGGATATCGGGTTTTTTTTAAGAACAAAGTAATAACAACTAACTCAAACAAAGTTATAACAATCCAAATCAGGAGAACACAGAACCCAAGGCAAAAACTAAATACAAGCTAAAAGCATCAAGCACCCTTACTTGATGTCATAAATTGTAATAAAAATATTTTTTTTTTGTAATTGTTATGTAAATTTTTTTTAAATTAAAAAAGCGAAACACATTATTCAATGGGGTTCGGGAACCAATTTTTAGCTTTAATGGGGTGCGGTTCAATTAAAAGGGTTAGAAACACTGCTATACTTGAAGCAAAAAATCGACTTTTGCATACCTCTGATAAAAACCTAACAAAACTGAAATAATGTCTCTTGTATTTATCAGTTGGTAATATGAAAACGATGAGCGAATCCGGTCCTGATTTTATTGATATAAAATTTAGGAAATAGTACTCAAAATTGAGTTATATTATTTACTAAGTAAATGTTTGATCGGAATGTTGTTTTTATATTTTAAGGATATCAAACAAACAAGCGTTGTTGAAGAAATTTTCATGTCCACCATTTTGCTGATTTTACTAATTATATTTTTTCCAGTCAAGCCACTTTAAATTTGGGCCTAAATACATTTTCAAAATTTACTATTTATGTTCATAAACGGTCAATTATACATTTCGTAGCATTTATTACAATTGTTTGATAATCTTAATGACATAGATGTCACTATCGTAAAACAAACGAACAACGATTCCCGCTTTAATTATTATAGAATACATTGAATTCATATTGTAGACACTCAAAAGTGTGTTTGAACCAAGGCTGTGAAGTCGGAGTAATGTTTTTGGCCAACGCCGGAGACGGAGTCGTGAAATACGAGCCAAGGACACGACTCCGGGTTTTCCTGCCATTTTTTATTAAATTAAATAAATCTGGCAAATTGTTTATTAAAAAATTCTTATAATTCATCTAATCGAAAATTAGTCTGAGTCGCTCACTTTTCACGACTCGAATTGTGCCACGAGTACTTACGATGAGAGAAATCGGTCTAGATATTAAAAATATACAATTTTGGAAACAGTTATTAACATTTTTTTTAAATATAATTATAAAAACACAACACGGTGAAAAAATATCAATGTATTTTAGTTATTATCATAATTCTGACGATGGCGTGAGCCGAAATACCTATCAACTATATCTTATATAAGAAAAAAAATTTAAAACTAAAATACATTGCTATTTTTCACCATGTTATAATGGAGTTCTGCCATTAAAATGCCAATTCAATCAATAAATAATAAAATAAATAATAAATAAATGGTAAAAATTTTATGATCAAGACCGGTTTCGCTCATCGCGAGTACTATCAACTAAGCCGGTCCTGATTATAAAATAAATTGTGGAAATAATTATAAAAAAAAATATCTTTGTTATTTAACATATCACGCCTTTCCATCAAAACATGACAGTAGTAAACATTGTTTTTTATTATTTAAATGAAAAAAAAAAAGTTTTATAATTTAATGCGTTTCTGTCATTATTGACAGTTTATTATAGCATATGACAACACTGAAAAAAATATACATTGCTTTGACCACGGTGATAGAAATAAAAAACATTTTGCATAGCGAACGATTATTTAAAAATCGAACCGTCTCGACCAGTCGGTACGCCCCCCATCGTAAAAAATGGACTCGCCTTGCCAGCCAATCGGAAGGCGACTTTTCAAATGTGTTCCATTCTTGAGAGGAAAATATTTCCAACAGCACCGCCCACCGGTGTGATTTAGAACCACCAAGACAATGTGTCGGTTCACACAATCATTGTCATGTTTATTTTGTCTTTGTTTATCATATTTTGACTGTAATTAATTAAATTGCAGTTTTCTACAGCAATTAACTAGCTTATATCATATTTTATAAGAACTTTGCTATACATATATGTTTTAATCATTAAATTCATTTAAATTATTAATTTAAATTTGTAGTTTTATCGATGACAGGAAATAAGCTAAGTCGTTAAAACAGTAGAAAAAAATATATTATGTACCTTTTCTACACACCTATATATATTGTAGATAAGCAATATCAGTGTACAATTGCAGGTATTCAAATTTGCAGTTGACTATCGACATACTACAATATAATCCTTAAGCGGATGTCATTTGAACAAACAGATCTGTTCACTAAGCAACAATGAAATTGCGGTTTTAAATACTCTACTGGAGAATGAATATCTTTTGTTACCACTAAGTACTGATTAACAATGATCGTTTCTAAGAAACATGGAAAATAACAAACGATTAAAACAATCGACAGGTTTTTTTCATAACAATTATTTTTAGGTGAAGCTACCTGATGAATATAATAGATTAATCTCTACCCTCGACAATCCTTCACTGTTTTTCCATCCGTTAATTTAATACGGCAGTTAACAGTCGCATAACAGAGTACAGTCTTTTTCCTACATAATTAGGAGTATTATCTTCTCGAGACTCTATGGCGATCAATTCAGTGTGCTGAAAATGAAGTCATCTATGCCAGCAGTCGGCAACTGGTGGTCCGTGAGGAAATTTTGGTGGTCTACAGAGAAATCTGATATTATTTCAAATTTTAATCCTATTACCAGAAAAAAATGTCAACTGAATCTCGACCTTGTTTTATATTCTTCTCGGACTCTTTCCACTACATACGAGACGGTTACATGATGTCACACTTCAGTTGTCATGAAAACTCCACAACACATTTATGCGAAAAGGCGTTTTCATTTGTCACAGCAATCAAAACACGGTATCGATCTCGACTGACGCAGTTACATCATTGTAGCCAAATATAAATTTTATTATTTAAAATGTCCAAGAACAACCATCACATTAAAAATTAATAAAGTTTTATAATTAATGGTTTTGTATAACTAGCTGTATTTTTTAATGCTTTTATTTCGTTTTATTCACTTTTATTTAAATATATACAATATTTAACACAAAAGTCCATTTGGTGGTCCGCCGGATTAAGATTTTGACATTTTAATCCATCTATAGGTCCGTGAGTCCAAAAAGGTTGCAGACCGCTGATCTATGCAATCGAAACAGGCTCGCTTGTAAATTGTTTGCTATCGATTGCTTGCGACGAGCGAAACCGGTCTTCATCGTCAAATACATATTGGAAATAGAACTAAAAATGTGTCCATATTATTTTAAATGATACAATATAATATGATAAATACGACTCAGATTCCGACCTTTTCAAATTATTTGCATTAAATTAAAGATAAACCATTCAGCAGATAATGCTTGCGATGAGCGAAACCGGTCCTGATCATAAAATATATTGTGGATATAACTAAAAAAATATTTTTATTATTTCAATTAATCGTAAAGTTTATGTCTACTCATTCTTGATATGAAGATGAAAATTTGCGTTATGCCACCAATTAAGCGTGGCCGATCGGTTCAATTGAAGGTTGTACTGACTTGTAGTCATAATAGGTTAATTAGTATTAAAACACTGCCTTTAAGTGTGTATACTAAGTATAATATATGCCTAAATTTAAATTGTTGCAACTTTGAACGATTCCACAGTTTTCAGTTCTCGCACACTGACAGTTGTCAGTTTTATTGCATCGGTGTGATAGAATGCCTGAAAATGCCAAAAGGCGAAGCCCGAATCGCTAGTGATAAAACATGTGGAGTCGTAAAAACTTTCAACAATTCAAATTTGATATTGAAATTTCATCAAGGATCTTCAGTCGATGTCATAAAATATGTTTCAGTTAATTTCCTTTATGGATTTTTAAATTACATTATTTTGTTACTGTCTGTTTTAATATACTCAAACATTGTTATATCAGCATACTGTGTTAAAAAATTAATTGATTTGAATAAAAAATCAATTATATAAGTATTTATTATTTAAATCCAATGTTGATGGTTCATAAAACACTTTTGGATTGTATGGTGGTCCGCGGATGTGAAAAGGTTAAGGAACTATGGCTTAAGCAATATAAAAAAAATTAAAACTCAAGGATTTGAAATATAGCAGATTTTCGAGCATCGCTTTGTAACAATCGTACAAATAGAACGGCGTAGTCCTTCAAAAAACAGTTTATTTATATCATCTTAGTTTTATAAATTTAATTATAGATTTATAACTATTAAAGTGTTAAACTAACCCTTCTTTGTAGATGGCATACATTTTGCATAATAAAAACACATTTTTAGTAATGCTTCCACATAAAATTTATAATCAGGACCGGTTTTGCTCATCGCCAGCATTATCAACTGATAGATTACAAATCAAAAACAAGGCTATTTTTTCAGGGCTGTAGAGTTGTTTAAAAAAAACGACTCCGACCAAAAAAGTTTAATTATGTGAGCTGTTTTTCCTTTTTGTGCATTAAATTATAGATCAATCGACCAATTAGGCAAATTGTTCATTGAGATATTTTCAAAATCGTTTAATCGAACAAGTAGTCAGAGTTGCTCATTTTTCACGACGTTTTTATACAAATTTTAGAGTTTGAAGCTCTAAAATTGCTAGCTTTAAAATAAATAAAAAAATAAACAGTTTTGCAAAACCAAAGGGTTAAGAACTGAGTAAATAATTTATAGATAGTCATACAATAAATGTGTCTATAAATGACGTCAAATAGATTTCAAATAAAATGTTAAGGGCCCGATATTAATATTAAATACATATTTTGGAAATAGAACTAAAAATATGTCATTGATTGATTTGGCATTTGGTTGATAGAACTCCATTATAAATACGGTGAAAAAACATCAACATATTTTAGGCCAATAAAATTTATATGATATACTAAATAAAAATTCGAATTTCTTGTTTGTTCTATATGGACTTCATCATATTGAGCCAAGCATTGATTATTACCACGTTGGAATCGTTTAGCTGTAAATGTAACTGGTTCAAATTCTATTTCAATCCGTGTAGAAGCGAAAACGTCTATAAGAAGTACCGTGTAAACTGAGGGATAGGTGTATAATAGACTTCTGAGAAGTAATTGAATGAAACGGATACGGTGGCAATCAAAGCCCGTGCGCTACCGTTTCAGCCATCTCCCGAAAAGTCGACCGGTGTCCAGTGGCTTACGGTGACCCGTCCTTGACTCTCAATTAAAACATTCGGGGGCTAAAAAGACCGATAAAAAGCATTCCGAGGCGGAATGACCACGCATTCCTCGAGAGGCATAAATTACCACGATGATAATAGGTGAGCGGGCACACACTCGCCATGCCGTATCACCATAAAGAAGCAGTCGGGTCTGTGAGCATTCAGGCGAATGCTCGAAGCGGGTGCCCTTTGCTTCGACTCGCGGCACTTCGCTGCGGAGGTGTCGGCGCGGGAGGGTTAAAATATAACTATATTTTATTATAGCACGGTCAAAAAATAGCAATGTATTTTTGTCATACAAAATTTAAAAGGTATACAGTTGATGTATATTTCTGCTTACACCGTCATCAGAACTATACTGTTTTAATTATTAGTCCGTAGAACTTTTCATCGGATCTTTCAATCGGCCACGTTGACTTGGTGGTAAATAACACAAATTTCCAGGGCTTTGACCAAATACACAACTACGATAAAAAAAGTTTATTTTTGTCAGGTTTTTTTCTACCTTTCTTATGTATTTGTATTACACCCAGACCTTTTTTTACGCGATACATTGGTTCCAGAAAACGGCGTGTGAAAAAATCGCAACTTTCATATAATTTGATAATTTATTTCCAAAAATTAAAATATCGCGTGAAAAAGTACCAGAAACGTATGAAAAACCAAAATTTGCTCTTTAAAATTCGTGCAAAAAAATATATATCTTTCATGTCTTTATTGCTTATAAAATATAATGAGACTCTAAAAATATAATTTTTTTACTTATATGAATTAAGTTTTAAAAATACACATATTTTTTTTATTTAATAAAAAAAATCGCGTAAAAACGAGTGCAGCGCGTAAAAAATGTAACGGTGCCGTCCAAAAAAATCGCGTATAATCGAATTCGCGTAAAAGAAGGACTGGGTGTATATTAAAGATCAACTTATCAATCCGCCAAATTTTTTTATAGAGATATTATTCAAAATCGTCTCATCGAAAAAGCAGCCAGAGTCGCTCGTTTTTCAAGACTCAAAAGCCCTCGTTTTTATTATTTAAAATACCGTCAGCGACATTGAATCGTCACCCGATAATATGTATTACCTGTATGATGTTTGCGTCTTGAATATTTTTTCAATTTGTGTAAATAAATTAATTTTCTGCCGGTCCTTGCAAATGCTACGTTAGCCCTACCTTAAATCTGGGTCTGATACAACGATGATGACCAATTATCGAGATTTACGAGTCCCTAGCGTATTTCAAGACTCCGATTCTGGCCATAACAACGCGACTTCATGATACCTACTTTTCGGCTCTGGTTAAAAGAAGTCGCACGGATCCAATAGAACTGATAATACTAACAAATGACTTGGTTAGTTATGTTGCATACATATGATAGAATGTCTGAATATGCCTAAATGTGAAACCCGTGTCGTTAGTGACAAAACAACTCGAATCGTACAAAAAAAAAACAATTTAAATTTGATATTGTCGACATTTAAAATGATAATATTCAATTGAATCGATCGATAAAAGGGCAACACACATCGACATTGAACCTCCTCAGCTAAAAACGATGATGCATAGAAAAGGAATAAAGCGAGTCTAAAGTAACGTTAAAAGGAGTCGAGTCGACCGGGCAATAAATAATATCGGTCGATTGTTGACATCCGACAGTAGCTATGACGTCATAACCACGGAATCATTGCGACGCGCGCTTACCACCGACCCACAGGGCCACCATTCCGTCAGATGATCACCGTGTCTATTGACACACAAAAAGATTTGAGCCCTGAACTTCTTAAAAATTAGAATTAGTCACGTTAATTATACATAACTAAGGGAATTCTGTACGGTGATAGCAAACGCTTATAACTGCATTCTGTACAATCATAATTTACTTTCTATATAAGCATTATTTTATTTATTTTTATCAAGAAATCTTAGAAGTTAACAAAGCACAATTTGATTCAATGCCTATTCTCAACAATCAACTTAACAGTCTTAATTAATCCCTTACATGATATAAGTTCAAAAAGTCGACAATCTCAAAAAATTTATTCTTTTATTATATCACCTGATATTTAATCCCACCGTAACCCACAAATTTGGAACAAATGGGTATCTCTAAGTTTTAAATTAACCAAACGCATTTAAATGGTAGTTGATTATTATTTATTGTAAAAAAATTCTTTTATCAAAAATTGTATAATGTAAATATAACCAAATTAATATTAAATCAAGTAATTTTACATATACGTTTGGCTCCTATATATTATATATATAATTGTTTACTGTGTTTCAGTTCTATTGAATCCATGAGATAGAATATCTGAAGATGCCAAAAGACGAAACCCGTATCGTTAGTTACAAAACGTGTGTAATCGTATAAAGTTTCAACAATTCAAACTGCCGATCACTTTTAAGGTGTTTACTGTCACTTCTTGATATTTTAAATACAATGTATGATCGGTTAACGAACGCAATTTGTTCCAAGACTATGTTCACTATCAGAACTATTCGTAAACCGATCTTCGATTTACTGCAGAGTAAGTGTAGAAGAAATATTGTTTTAGTTCGTTATCCGAAAACGAAAATCTTTACAAAGTACAAAGTTGTACAAATTCAAAAACTAAAAAATGTGTTTTTTTTTTATTTAAAATAAAACCGCCATCAGCTGTTTTAATAGTGACGACGCAAGTAGTTAGATGGTTGAATAGAGAATATTTGGCGATGTTAATTGTGTTTTAAAAGGGAGACGGAAATCTGCCAAAAAGACCGAATGAATGCAGTGGCGGCGGTGTGTCCGGCGAACGTAGGGGCCTCAATGTGGAATTGTTTGGTTTGATATTATAATGTATGCAAGCGAGGAAGGCGACATAACCCGATGGCAATAAAAACAGTAGCTTAATCCGGCCGCGGGCCTTCACGGCATCCAACATTTTTGAAATATTGCCTCTACAAATTAAGGTCGCGGCTTGCGTGCGCGTAAAATATGTTTATTTTTCGAATATTATCAAGTAATACGGACGGCCCGGAAGTTCGAAGCTCTCGTTAAGTAGTCGTTCTTATATCAATTGATAGAAGGTTGCCGGAACGCGCCTGGGGTTACTCCAACGGGGTGCGACGTGATACAGTTGTTATTCAATACTCCCAGACGAGAACGTTCTATGAGTTTCGCCCAAACCACACATTATTAGACGTCATAAAAAACAAAGTAAAACCTATTGATTGAATTGGCATTCATTTGGTAGCGCTCCATTATAACACGGTGGAAAAAAATAGCAATGTATTTCTGTTCTACAAAATTATTCTTTTTTATATATAGTTGATAGCTATTTCGGCTCACGCCAACGTCAGAACTGAGCCGAAATAGCTATCAACTATATTTAAAAAAATAATTTTGTAGAACTAAAATACTTTGCTATTTCTTTCACCGTGTTTAAGTAAAATCTCTTTGTAACTGACGGATTAGGAGGACGGAGTGTCTATCAAATCCGAAAAACCGTTATATAAAAATAACTTTTAATGTGTTAACTGTCACTTCTTGATGGAAAGGCATGATATTTTAAATAATAAAAACACAATTTACAATCAGTTGATAATGCTCGCGATGAGCGAAACCGGTCCTGATCAAATAATGTATTTTGGAAATAAGTACTAAAAAATGTGTTTTTATTCTTTAAAATATAAAAATAGGGTTAATATTACACGGTGAAAAAATAAAAATGTATATTAGTTCTACAATCTACAAAGATATAGTTGGTAGCTTTTTCGGCTCACGCCATCGTCAGAGCTATTGTTATAATGGAGTTCTACCAAGTAAATGCCAATTCAATTAATAAATTGAAAGTAGCCGATATGGCTACCCAGGCAATACTTTTCAAAGGATCAATATTAATCAAAAAAAACCTTTTTTATTTTGAAAATGCACTGTGTTTAGATATATATAAAAAAAAAAACAAAATTTCATTTAATTATCTTCGGAAATTCGTCGTGAAGAGACGTTGCTGTTTCATATGGACGTATATGTACGTTATGTTTCAAATTCTAGTGACGTATGACGTGGTTATCATGATCGCTATTTTTTTTACACGCGGCGACACTTGAATTAAAGCATGTATATTATTAACAGGACGTTTTTATTTTTTTTACATTTGACCGGATTTTTTACGTTATATCGAGGTTTTATTGTAATTAAATAATATAACACAATGTTGGGTGCTACTTTTTAATTTTAACTACTTACTTTTTAACTTAATTATTATTACTAGTTTTTTTTAAATTTTTAATTTTACCTTTACTGATCAAAACCGGTCCTTATTCTGAGACGAAATTTGTGGAAATAATACGAAACATTTTATTTTATTATTTAAATATAGTGACTTTCCACTGAGAAGTGACAGTAAATAACCTTAAAATGATTTGAAATAATAATATATGCTACACTTTTAAGCACATTCACAATACCAAGAAAGTGTTTTTTAATATTCCAGATTCAAGTCACAGTTTTGTTGATTAAAAAAGGTCCCTTATTTTTAAATTTCTTTCTTCCATACCGGTTCTTATGTGGAGCATACTGCGTCAGATAAATGAATATTAACAGATGATTTTTATATGGTTACCGATTGTTACTCAATTGATTGACCTATTGTATATTTTACGAAGACAGTCAGGAGAAAAGAGTTAGTTCTTGGACAGAAGTAGTGGGTTGTTGACCGCATTAGCTACAAGACCATTTTTATAGGATTAGAAGAGTGGTAGAGAATTTCTGAACATCACAAACACTTATGTCTTTGAACAGAATCGATATATTGATTGAAAAAAACGTTATTCATACCGGGTCTCGAAGCCGTTAAATCTGCCATGAATGTCAAAAACGTTCACCACTGCACCAAATAAGATTCATATATTTAAACATTATTACTTTGAAAAGTTTATGTGTATATAATATATCGGTTTTAAATCTACCTATACAAAAAATGGTCATTTTAAAGTACTGTATATGATCGGTTAACGAACATTTTACAAAATATTTTTGTGTTCATACAACGAATAAATATTCGGATAACGAATTAAAACGATCTTTCTTATCCACTATTCTATCTGTGGTAAATCGATGATCGGTTATCGAAAATTTCAGATAGCGAACATAGTCACAGTCTAGTAATAGATTATGCTCGTTAACCGATCACTTCTGTTTGATTTGTGAGTGTATTTTTGTAAATATTTATTTTTTAACATCAAATGTTATTTTCAAATACAATTAGTACTTCAAATAGTGTTGGTTTGTCTATTGTAACTCTCTATTTAAAATGGGTAATTTTTTAAAATAATAACAAGATATTTAATTTAAAAAAATCTACAAAACATTACTACTTAGTAACCTTTTTTATTAAAAATGAAATTGATCACAAAGCATTATTTATATAAAATAAAAAAGTCACGTCGCCTGTATAAAAAATAAAAAAAAATCTACACTAATTCAAAAAAAGAATATAAATAAAAAACATTAATATGTCAGAAAGAGAGAAGGCCGCAAAAGCGAGTGGCTCGGTAGCCATATAAAAATGTTCTCAATTTCAAATTGAAATAGGTTCCATTATTGAACGCGCTACCAAAACATTCCATATTCAAATTAGTTGACAAAATTAAGTGTGGAGCTATCAAATACAAATATGAAAGAGGTGCTATGAATTTTAATATCGGTATTAATTTATAATCGTGACTATTGAAAAACAATCTAAACTAATTTATTTTCTGAACTTAATTAAAAACTGTCAACATGCAGAAAACTCGCTTATTTTCTCGACATTAAATCATCGGTATTTAGGTATGTAAAATTGACAATTTTTTAAATAAGGAAGTCGACTTTTTTAAAAGTCAGATAAAATAGGATTTTATATAATGTGTCTCAAAAAAGTGTTTGCAAATCATTTAAACGAAAACGATCATAACACGGTGGAAAAATAGCAATGTATTTTAGTTCTACATAATTTATATGGTATATAGTTGATAGCTATTTCGGCTTACCTCTCCTCAGAACTATGTTTACACGTACATTTACTTACCTTAGTAAATGCACGTTTATATATACATATATTTTTTCACCGTGTTACAATGGAGTTCTACCAAGTAAATTCCAATGCAATCAAGACAAATATCATAATACAAAAAATACATATATATCATAGAAATTCTGTAATATTCCATTCTATTAACAACTCGCGGAAATTACTTAAATTATTACAATAATCAATCAATGGAATCTTCAATTTTATTTCGTTGTGTTACATTTATTAATACTTTTATAATTGGATTATAAGCCCCTTAAGGTAAATATTTTTTTGCTTAATATTAGAACTGCTGTTTAATTTAGTAATAGATAAAATAGCGACACAATTAGTCTAAAAATACTTCTGTAAGATGCGATATTATCAATTTTTTTTACTGACAAGTGCATCCTTTATTTGCAACGATGAAGATACCGAAAGGTGAATCCCGGAGTGTTAGTGACAGTTGTTAAACGGTGTAAATTTGAAGAAAAATAATAAGTTTTAATTCATTTTTAAAATACGTTGGCCATTGAAAAACAATATATATTATGACACGAATGGTTATTATATGAACCAAATTTATTGGAATATTATACTATATTCATTAATACAAAAATTATGCAAAATAAAAAATCTTTTTTAAATATTTATTTAAGGCCAGTTTTTCTTTTTGATACAGAATTTCCGTTTGTTCAATTAATCGTTTTTTTTTTAATTCAAAATTTATTCGAATGGGCATATCTTTTATTTGATAGTTAAGCTTACATTAAATACGTGTAAGATTTTGATCATACTATTTTTTTAGAATAGTACCTTCACTTAAGCAAGTCAGATTGTACATACATTACTAGTTATGAGAAACGAGTCGATCAGTGCTGATTCTTGATTCGTTCAGAAAGATTCGCTCATTAGAATCAATGTTCTGGCTAGCTTTCTTTAGCAAAGAGTAGAATATATGTATCTAATATATGTTACTCGTAAATGCTGTTTGTTTTTTTTTTGCCGTTGCATATAAAGATGTATGTTTAAATAACGTAATGGTATATTAACGTTATGTAAAGAAACGAAACGGAATGCGCCACGACAGTTTATAGACTTTTACTAAGTCGGAGTCGTTGAGTCGTGAAAAACGAGTGATTTCAACTACTTTTTCAATATGGCGATCTTGAAAAATATATCAATGAACAATTCGTGAAATTCTTTGGTTGATCTTTAATTTAATTCACGTAATTAGGCAAGGTAGGAAAAAACCGGACAGAATTAAACTTTTTTTAACTACTCAAAAGACCTAACTGTTAACCATTTGCTGTCGGAGGGACATTCGTTTGACGCGGATGTGGGGGTTTAATTCTTACATCATAATACGGGGGACCATAAACTATTTTATCAGGAGATTCTAGAAATCAATAGAGGTCAGTTATTAAATTCAAACTTCATTCTCAATGATCAACTCAATCTTCCCAACTCCCCCTTGTTGTACCCTTTACGCGAGATTTTCTGTTCAATGAATCGACAATCTCATAACGTAAATTCTTATGTTTCATCACTAGATGTTTGATAGTAGGTATTCTCTATATGAAAAAAAATCCATTTATATTTTAATGTCGGTTGATATACAATATTTGTTGAAAAACCCATTCAAGAATGACTCATTAATAAGATCGTTAATGAAAATTATCACAGGCAATTGTGGTAATTCTTATAAGATCAATATTATTAAATTTGTTTTAGCTGCAATTTACTCTTTGTCTTGGGGTAAGCGTTTTACTGTAAATGATAACTTTGGTATATAAACCATGCTAACTGTTTATTTTACGTCAGTTCTGTTGCATCGGTGCGATAGAATGCCTGAAGATACCGAAAGGCAAAAACCGGGCTGTTAGTGACAAAACATGTGGAATCGTACAAAGTTGTAACAGTTAAAATTTTATAAAAAAACTTCATAAATTATATCAAAAGACCTAGTTCAAAGTTTATCGATTGTAATGAAAGTGTAAATCTTAATAGACAATTGAGTTAATTGAATTTTATAACATCGACAACAATTGTCTGTGAACCGAAAACACAAGCCCGATAGACTTAATATTTGTTCGGTTATTTTCTTACAACCGTAAGTCCCGAATTGAATCGCCGTTACAACTAAATTTGTCGATCGAAGTGAAAACTGTAATTATCTCAAACCAATTGCCCGTAGACTCGTTCAAATAAAGTGTCTTTTTCTTCGCATATTTATTATTACCGAATCTGGTTTCAACGTGTCAAGGGGCAGTTATGATACAATGTATGAAAAATTAGCCTGATCGTTACTTTTAATAACCGGAGAGGTCATTTTTGCTTGTGGAATTCTGATGACAGTCTTATAGCAGTACTCAATTTTATTCGATAGATAAAATAGTTTTTCATTTATAAGTACACATATCCCTCGATTTACATGGTAGATAGGTTCCTGAAAAAAAATGTATATTTTTTGATGTAAGACCGTGTAAATCGAAAAGTACACAAAAAACGCATAATTTTGTTGTTTTCTAAAATACATAAATAAAGAAAAATTATTTACTCATTTTTTATTTACGAATATGAAGAATTAAAATTTTCAAGTTAAAGACTCAACACTTAAAGACTAAAACACAATTTGCGTCGCTGAAGTTGACGTTAAGCTCAAGTCAAGGATAAACACCGAATGGCGGGAGAAGACATACGTGCAGAGGAATGCATACAGTTGGATTCGCCTAGAAATGGAGTCGCCCAGACGAATACCCCGGTACACGGACGCACAAACAAATACAATTGGCGAGAACATTGGTTTTGTTGATCATAGCCAGATATTTTCAATATTTTCTTTTTAATCCGTGTAAAAGCGAAAACGTGTAAAACGAGTATCGTGTAAATCGAGGAATATGTGTTTTTCAATTAAAAATGCATTATTAACGATTTTTTTCGTTTTTTAAGGTGTTAACTGTCACTTCTTAGTGGAAAGACATGGTATTTGAAATAATTAAAGTACGTTTTTATTACTAATATCGCAGTTGAAAATGCTCGCGAAAAATATGTTTTTATTTTTTAAATATATTGCCATTCCATCAAGAAGTGACAGTTAGTATATTAAAAGTTAATTTACTTATTAATTATTAATATAGCTTTTATACTAAAAAATGCCTGATGATGCCGAGAGTAGTGTATTATGAATTGTAAACGTAATAGTTTACACATTGTATTTTATAGAATGAAATGTATAAAACTTATTTAAAGGGAAAGAATTAATATCAACCATTAATGTGGGTATTATAATCGAGTGTGTTCTTAATACAAACGTGTATTGATTGATCTGTAACATTTTTTTTTAAATATGGATTTACTTAAAATATTTTCAAGCAACACTGCGCTTTTAATTTTGCCACTACTCCAATGGGTCGAAATTGTTGGAGACATTATATTCAAATGTAAAATTTCAAATTAGAATAACCAAAAATTAAGTTTGGCTTCTACATTTTTCTTCATGACCAGTGATCACTGCTGCCAACTGACAAGAATACATTTTAAATTAGGAACGTTTTTATTTTTCACAGAACATCGTAAACATAAATACAAACGACACAAATATAGCCTTTAACGTAATGAAAAAATCTGAACATTACTATAAAAGTGTACAAAACTATAAGGTTTATTATACATTAACGTTGAAATAATTTACAAATTATTTTCTTCCGTTCAAAAAATACTAAAATAAAATAATTCAAAAGCATGCCTAAGCGTTAAACTTCATTCAAATAAAGAACATTTTTCTGTGCCTATAAAAAGTTCTTTAATCAATTCTGAAGCGATGTAAAATTTTTCCTAAAGAAAATATTCAAATTCATAAAGCCCTAAGTAAAAGAGTAAGTATAAATCGAAAAAATAACACAAGTCAGTGAAAGACTTAAAATGAAAAAAGCTTGTTATAATCATGGTAATAAAGGCTACTTTAGCGTGTTTGAATGTGGTTTTAAGGATGTTATTTGTAATGTTTTTATATTTGTTTGATTGTGGCGGCTGACTGAGTTCCATATTCAAATGAATAAAACAAAATATAAGCCATAAACTGAATTTAGTTTGGGGTAATTGATCCGATATTAATATATTTTTTTTTTCGAAATAACGTTTTTTCTTAACTAAAATCATTATTCATATCAATTGTATTTACACTTTAAATAACCGTTAAGGACTGAAAGGACGTGGGCTGGAACGTGTAGTTCAATAACTCAAAAACTCTCAAATACTAAAATCTTCTTTTAAATAAATAATTCTATTCGTAATTATATTTAATTATTTTCAAATGCATGTCGATTTGTCGCTCTATGTATAGGAGTTTTGTTAAAACAATAAATAAATAAATTTAAAATAAAAACAAGATATTCATTTTTAATTCATAATTAAAATTGATAGCATTGTAATTCCACTGGTTGTGTTACTAGCGTGTTTTGCTAACATCTGACATCTCAACTGTTGAGATGTTACTAGTGTCGCAAAATGGAGATTATCATAAAAAAATATGCTATATTTCAGTATAAAACTATCTTACACTTTTATACTTTTGAGTATCAAGAAACAACTTGGTAACATGCCATTATAGCAGTTATAAGGTTAAAAGACAACATACTTAAATGAATAAATCACAACTTTGCTTATTAATACTTCCAAATAATTTTTATGTTTTAAACCGTCACTCCTTGGTGGTAATGCATTGTATTAAAAAAAAAACACACACACATTTTTGGTGCTAGTTCTAATATATATTTAACGATCAGGACCAGTTTCTTTCATCACAAGATACGAAATAGAATAAAGCCTATTTATAAAATCAATTGCGTTAATAATAAGCAGGTTTACACAACCTATGGTTCAAGAACTAAGGAAACAAATGCAAGGAATTGTACAATATACATCCAATTGAAGTTAGTTAATTTACAAGTAAAGAGTAAACTTCCACTGTGTATAGAATGATTTTGAAGAATATCTCAATTTGTAATTGTCGGATTGGTTGGTTAATCTTGAATATTAATTAATTGCATTGTTATAATCGGTTACACAGATAGACGTACAGAGTGCGGAATGCAATTGAAAAAATGATTTTTTTAATTTAATTTAAGAAGTCGACAGAAGGTAGAGATAACTATATACATTTTCACAAGATTTTTCGCTTACGATATAGGCTTCACTTTTCGACATTTTCGTTTTCTACACACGGTTACAATATAACTGACAGTTAATAAATAGTTAGCATTGCTTTTATATAAGAGATTTTTATAACATTTTTAGATCTAATAAAGATATATCAATATCTGTTAACCATTTACTATCAGATATCCACTCGTTCAATGCAGATGAAAGGGTTGAAATATTAACACTTTCGCTACGGGATGAATGCGCCCAAAGTTAAGATAAATTGTAAATTGATAAAATTGCAAGGTCTAGGAAAAATCATCATATCTTTTTCTCAATTGGGAAATATTTGTTGAAAATTAGTAAAGCTTTTTATCTAGATAAATAATTTCACTAACGACTTTTTTAACGAGTCATTCTTGAAAGAGTTTGATATCAAATATGAAATACGTAATGAAAAATATCACAGACCGTTGTGTTAATTACTATTAGAATAATATTATTAAATTTCTTTTAGCTGCCATTTACTACTTTTCTTGGGGTTTGTGTATTCCTGTAATTAATACCTCTGGTATATAGACGATGCTAATTGTTTATTGTACGTCAGTTCTGTTGCATCCGTGTGATGAAATGCCTGAAGATGCCAAATGCGAAACCAGGTCGTTAGTAACAAAACATGTTGAATTGTATGAAGTTTTAACAATTCAAATTTGATATTGAAATTACACCAAGCACCCTCAGTCGATATCATAAAAAAAGAAAATATATATGTAACCGTACTTAGTTGTAACAATTAAAAATTTATATATATTATATAATAGATCATTATTAAATTTGATGATGAAATTGGCTAACTGACAGCTGTTACGGATTCTATATAATCAATGTTGGCAACTTTATAACAAATACAAAACAAAAAAATGTCGTTTTTTGATACATTACGCTTGAAAAGTGAATAACGTTTGTATTTCAATGCGGGGAATATCAGCTCAAACCTTCTTTCTGGTCGAAGTTAGAAAGTTTTCCGTGTCGATTCAAGATGGCAGAAAAAACGCGCTGTCAATAAAAGATAAACATTGCGAGATTAATCACGGCTGAAGAAAGAAATGAAAAACACGACAATAATAATTTATAAATGTATGACAAATTATTTTTGTGCTAAGTTTTTCGTGTTTCTTCCACTATGGGAGGACTTTTTCATGAACACGAGTGCGGCCGACGAGAAAACGCATTGTACTGTGATATGACATGTGTACAATTTAGCCGTGTATTATTTACGATATCGACTGAAGGTGCACGGTAGAATTTCAATATCAAAGTTTTGTCACCGACGACCCGGGTTTCGCCGTTTGGTATCTTCTATCATACTGACAAGAATGCAGAACTGTTTACAGACTATCAGTTTTTCCTCATCATTGTGAAAAATCATATATTCTTTTCACTTTTGGGTGTTAATTTTTTACTTTTTACGCATTTTATTTTGAATAATAAAAAAAACACATTTTTTGTATTATTCCCAAAATACATTTTATTATCCGGACTGTTTTCGCTCATCGCGAGCTTTTGATTAGAACGAGATCAGATTAATCTCGCGATGATGGTAACCGGTCCTGATCATAAATTGTATTTTATGATATGAAGCTCAGGACAAGTTTCACTCATCGCGATTATCCCAGAGTCAGATCACTTGATAAGAAAACATAATGTTACATTTATTTAAATATACTATATTATACTTCTACAGATCGAATGCTATTCAAGTGGATATTAAGACGGCATCTCTAGTACATTGAAAGTAAACACTTGTTGTTACTTGATGAACAACAAAAAACCCCGGTTTATATATAGATGATAGAATAATTGTATTCAGATGAAGACAACAGGTTGTTAGTTCATGATTTTCTATACAAATTTGACGAAGAGAGTTCGCTGCAAATGATCGAGATATAATATATTAATTGAATAAATCTACTTAAAAAAAATACATTATTTTATTATACAGAAAATTATTATTTAAGTTAGATTAAAATTTATTTAGATATATATATCTGGTCTGTAAGTAGCATATGGTAACTTAAATATTAATTCAATAAATAAAATCTTAGTTATGAAAATTATATTTGATTTAAATTATTGAAACATTGTACAAATCCAAATGTTTTGTCACTTACAAGCCAGGTTTTACCTTTCAGCATATTCAGTAACAGAACTTACAAACACGTGATCGTATATGTTTCAATTAAATTTTGATATTGAAATTACATCCAACACCATCATAAATTAATTCAGATATTCAGTAGGTTCATTACTCAATGAAAACTAGTGAGATAAACCAGGTGCCTATATAAATAATATAATAAAACAAATGAGGGTCTAATGACCATGTATTCTAATGTCCTTTAAACGATTATAAAAATATGTAAATGGTAACTTAAATTTCAGGTTAATAATAATATTAAAACCTTGATTACGTTCTTTTCTAGTCAAATACTTTTTAATGTAACTACCCTTTCACGAACTCGGGAATACCGCTTCCGACTTACTTCCAGGAATAGACCACACACAAATAATGTGTAGACACTGTAGACAAATACATTCTAAGCAATTTATTATCATTTGTAATCTTTTAAAGAAAATTAAATTTTATTTAGATAAATCTTTACGTAATATAGTTTTATTGTGCATACACATGAAATCAGAATTAAATCAATTTGTTACGTTTCACTAAAAATTAATATAAAATTTTAATTATTCCTGTATTTTTAATATTTTTCACTTTTAATGTGTTAACTGTCTTTTTTTGATCGAAAAGCATGATATTTTATACAATGAAAACATATTTTGTTAAGTATTATTTCATTAACAGGACTGATTTTTCTCATCACGAGCATTAGATAGACAAAAAAATACAAACAAGCCCACTTATCCCAAACGTATCTGTTTATTATCAACTCAAAAATTTGTACAAATGTGCTTATTTGAAATTTGTCTTATCAATTAATAATGCTCGCGAATAGTAAAACTGGTCCTGATCATAAAATATATTACAAATTATTTAAAATATCAATATTATTAAAATTAAGATTTATAATATGGTGTAAGTAATGAAATTCATGGATCCATGTGAAGCGACATTTATGTAAGTTTTAATTTGATTCGGTTTTAGGCAGGCTATACGAATACTATGATCACTTAATATCCCGTATTAATACGATTCTATAGATAAATATTTACCAATATTCTACAACTGAATCTAAAGTACAAATTTTATTAACAATTAAGAATATTTTCAAATTATAATTTTTTTTTTTGGCCAAAATTTTATTTTTCGTATTTAAACTGTATGATAATAGTTATAACTGAAATAAAATACGTGAATATTAAGTTTTCGTTGTGTGTAATAATAAAAGATAATGAATAATTAAATTAACATTCGGCAAAAGACCCCTTCTGTCGCCTCAAATAGCCGTAACCGCAGACCGAGTTGGGTTTTTTTTCTAGTCATGCGCGTCGCACGGTTTTTGGTACAAGCAGCGCTCAGTACGAACCTAGCGCCCGTGAGGTGCGGAACGAAAATCATATACCAAACTAAATCATCGCGCACGCCAAAACAGCCTCTACGCGCACTCGAATACGTCACGAAATCATCTGTGCCACGAAAGCGCGGTGAACTTTTCCCTTCAGCCGAGAAAAAAAGCAACGAAAACAACAATAATACGCGTCAATTCTGTGCATAGATCCGCTCTACCTGTAAGCCCTTTTTTTAGGTTATGTGAATTTTCTATTCAATCAGTCACGAACTGTTCGCAACGAAGTGCTTTATACGACGTTCCAAATTCAAATATATTCCATAAACAATAAAATCTAGTAAAACTTTTTGTTCTTTTGTATTGCTTGACATTTTTTTGTTGGCGCGTCGACATTAAAACAATAAAAATCGAACTTTGGTAAGGAATTACGATTTTTTGCGCCATTTGTACGTGGATAAAAAAAATTTGCGATATTGTGAAAAGGTACATAGTACAGTCATAATTCAGTGATCAAATGTGATTTGTATTGTTGTTAAATTGTAGAAAGAAGTTAGGCCTAAAAAACTATAATTTCTACGATCAATTACTATTCGTGACTAAATATTTAAATATGGTTTTTTATTGTTGACTTTAATTTTCCGTGTGTTTATATTTTTTGTTTTTAAAATATATAAGTAAAACTTTTGTAACTTGGTGAAAATATCTTCGATTATTTTAGTTAATTTGAGTGTTCCGTAATCGTATAACGTTGTGCCGATTTATTTGACAAATAAATATTGTAAAATGGTGACGAAAAACTTATTTATTTTAATTTAAATAAAAAAAAATGTGAATAACTTGTGATTGTGGTTGAAATAAAAGAAAGTTAAAAGTTTTAAAATTAACGCGAGAAAAAATTATTTGGTAAGTCCTGCTTTTTTATTTTTTCCTTTTTTTATTCCAACAAAAATAGGTTATACCAATGTGACTAATTAAAAATAATAATAGCTTGTATTAGTTAATAAATATAGTTTATTTAAACAATTTCAATGATGTTAAAATTACATGCAATTTTATCGTCGGGAAGTAACGTTTTATAAAACTCAATATAAATAAATGCCTTCCAACAGTGATAAAAGCATATATATATATTTATATATATACATCAATGATGTTTATTAATATTAAATAATTTATATTATAATACGTTGAATATTAAATAAAAATAGTCGACTAATATAATCCAGAAAAATGCATTAAAAATAACATTTGTATAGGAAAGGAAACCTAGGAAAGATTATTGGATATTTAATAATTTAAAACGTTATTTTTAAGACAAATCTTAAATTTAATCAGGACAGGTTACGTTTATCAATTGATACAATAGTTCAAGCTATTTTACACATTTAGATACATTTTGTAAGGTTACCAACAAATGATGTTTTTAGTTTTTGCTAAAGCATTTGTTCTGGTATATTGTGACATTTTGTCAAGTTGTGTAAATAAAACTGTAGAAATAGTACTAAACATTACGCGGAATTATTTAAATATAATGGTTTTCCACCAACAAGTGACAGTTGACATCTAAAAGTATTTTAATGGGTGCTCGTGACGGTTTCGTTTATCGACAATACATAATCAACCTTGTTTATGATATCGACCAAAAGTGCTTGATGGATTTTCAATATCAAATTTGGATTGTTGCAACTTTGTACGAGTTAGTTGTTGGTACTTTGTACTATAAAAAAAACCCAATATTTTAATGATAGCTGATTATTATTTGTCGTAAAACCCTTTCAAGAAAGACTCATTAACATTGTCGTTGAAGAAAATTATCACAGGAAATTATGTTAATTATTATTAGATTAATATTATTAAATTTGTTTTAGCCGCCAATTACTAGTCGCCTTGAGGTTTTGTTTTCCTATAATTTATACTTTTGATATGTAGACGATGCTAACGTTTTTTGTACGTCAGTTCTGATGCATCCGTGTGATATAATGCCTGAAGATACCGAAAGCAGAAACCCGAGTAGTTAATGACAAAACACGTAAAGTCGTACAAAGTTGTATCAATTCAAATTCAAAACATCTTAATTTATTCATTAATCAATATTGACGGAATATTATGATATTAACTGTCACTTTCTTTCAAGGTTTATAAAGTTTTTTTTTATGTTTTAAGCTGTAAATTAACTTTTTATTGGCTACGATTTTCGTTAATATTGCGCGTAAAGGAACGCATATTTTAAAACGTTCTTTTTTTAAAATGCTTGTTTCAAAAATCGAATATTTAAATTCATGTTCCATTTTAAGCGCTCAATAGCATAATGCTCATTTATAATACAAGCTTATTTACAATTTTGTTTTATTATTATAACATAGAAAATTTCTACTTTATAAGTCGTACTGCTTTGATGCTAGTAAATTTCGAGTAATTGGTTTTCCCATGCTATTAAGTGAAAATAACACATAGGTATATATTAAATTCAGTTGTATCTCATTAAATGCTCCTTAATTATTTCAATTTAGATTAATTATATAGCAAGATAATGAATCCTGTTAACAGAATAAATGCTGTATATATTTCAGGGTAAAACCTTTATCAATAACAGAAATGTACAAAACTGTCTATGATAAAAATGCCTGCTTTAAATACAAACATTACAGTGTTTTTAATTGTTAACAATCATAATTATTAACTAACTATACGATATTTTTTTCAATTCATATGTTTCACTAAAAAGAGATTTTGGCAGAAAAAACACATTCTGTTGGAATACCCATTGCCGTGATTCATTAACATTCTGATTACTAACGTCTCAACTATATAATAACTTAAGCAGTGTTAACTATAATGCTGCTGAAAGTTAAATTGTTTTCTTTTATCTTAAGCACAATTGTGCATGGTATAAAGATCGGTCCGTGAAGCTCTCTATCGTGCCAAAAAAAATGGGGAATAGAATCGATTACTTTTCATCAGTATTGCGTTAAGAAAGACAGCGGTTGTATACATATAACTGTCGTAGGTGGGAAAGCCGACTTGTCTATTTTTCTATATTAAATACTTATTTGGAATTGTTAGTAAGTTATCCTTGTGAAAGAATGCCCGACGATGCAGAAAGGCGAAAGCTGGGTTGTTAGTGACAAAACGTGTGGTGATGTACAAAATATTCACAATTCAATTTTGATATTGAAGCACACGTGAAGTCGAAATAATTTTTTACCGAATACCTTTGTTCAAATTCCATTGCTTTGTCAAAACATCGCTACTGCAAAACTCTGGTTTTAACGTAGAAATTATCTCGTGAGCAATAGTTTAAGCTCTTAACGTGGTTTTGAGTATACAGTCTCAATACAATTTATACAATCATCACAACAGCTGGGACGTTAGCGGTCAATGGGTTAAAACTTTCACATGAGAGATAATTTCTCTATAGTAAAATATAGTCGAATTTTCCTTGATATTTATGAAATATTCAGAGTTAGAATACCCTAAACGAGGCTTGAAAGATAGTCAGTTAAACATGCCATACTTTTTTTGTTGTTGTTTTAAAGCGAATCAGCGTATAACAAAACGATTATTAACAAAACGTTTCAATTAATGCCGTGGACAGAATGCAAATTTTAATCGATGCCGAAAACCACGGGATAGCAATATCGTTTGGTGGCACAATTCCTAAGTTTAATTTATGTTAATTATATTTAAATGACACTAATTTATAACTATTGTTTGTTAGTTACTTAAAATTTTTATTAAAATAAGACAGTTAATTGTGTAGTTAATTATCAGGATATTACTGCTTTCAATTAACATGATGTGCATTTGATTACATCGATGTTATTATAACAAATTAATATATACATATAAATAGTCGATATTCCTATTGCGTACTCTCCAAAAGCGAGTGTAGCTATTGTCCGTATAGCGTCATCTCTTATACGAATTTTCTACAAAACACTAAATTTTCAGGGTCAAGTATGTTATATTGTATTATATATTTATGTTTCGAAAATAATTACGTACCAACAAACCTAATACAGATCCAGGTTATTAGAAAAAAAATCAAACAATTTTTTTGTATGCTCTTAACCTTCTATAAAGAACTCTTCTATAGCACGATGCATATCGCTACGCTATAGGAGGGTTGATTGTATATGGTTTAAGACAGTACCAATTATATATATCATCATCATCAGCCGGGGTCGATCCATTGCTGGATGAAGGCCTCCCTCTGCTAATTATATATATACATATATATATAATTTGTACTGTCTAAATTGTATTTGAATTGTGAGAACTTACAACGTTTTAACCCATTTCCTGCTAAGCCACTCAAAGACAACTGTAACACTAAATACAATATATTAAAAAATAGTTAATAAGTATTATTGGAATTTTAAATAATAAAAACACATTTTTTAGTACTTATTTCCACAATATATTTTTTGATCAGGATCGGTTTCAGGATCAGGACAGCGAAACCGGTCCTGATCAAAAAATATATTGTGGAAATAAGTACTAAAAATGTGTTTTTATTATTAAAATATCATGCCTTTCCATCAAGAAGTGACAGTTAACACCTTAAAAGTGAGTATTATTGGTGTTAGCCTACTGACTGCTAACGTCCCTACTGTTGAGACGCTGTTTGCAATGTATATATAGTTGATACTAAAAAATATGAGAGTGTTAACAGTGTTGAAATAGCCTTTTTGCAGTTCAGCGGGGAAAGGGTTAATCAAACTTATTGCGGCTTTGTTTCAATACAAAATTTACTCGCATACGAATGTTGAAGAATGTAATCTGTTAATGTCCTTGTCAAATATTATATATTATACAATATTCTGTTTCGATAGTTGAGACTTAAACAATCAGATGGTTAAGAAATGTATAAAGGGTTAATTTGTAGGTAATTTTGTGACGGTTAACACATTAAAAGTGATCCGAATTGCTTGTTAACCGATCATCGATGTTTCACAGTAAAAATAATAGAAATAAATTGAGACGTTAGGTTAATATCTAATTTAAGTAAGTCGTTTATAAACAGAATGTGATCGGTAGACGAAAATTATTTGTTCCAAGAATATGTTCGCTATCCGAATTGTTGATTAAACAATCAACACAGTTTTACAGATATAATAAGTGGATTGGAAAGATCGTTATAGTTCGTTGTCCGAATGTGTGTTTATTGTCTGAGCACAAAACTCTTTCAAGATAGTGGTCGCAGTCCGAATTTTTCGTTAACCGATGAACTGAATTTAACTGATACATTAAATGGATTATGAAAATTGTTTTAGTTCATTATCCAAATACGTGTTGGTTGTCCGAATACAAAAAAAATCTTTCGTGATAATGTACGTTAATTAACTTTTATTCGATTCGTCTATGGTTGTAAATATACATTTTTTATCAACTTATTACAGGTGCAAGAATGTCGTAAAATCCACGTGTCCATTTGTAACATTTCGACGGTGAGCACCTACAATTTACACATTCCGTTATCTTATCAATGCGTACATCGAGAAGCAAGGACAGCAAATTAAAAAAAAAATGTTTTTTTGATAATAACCAAAGTCTGTAGTACGTATCTCAACGTAATCTGTATCGAAATTCATTTACAAACTATTAATTCGTTTAACCAACCTATTTAGCGTATGAAAAATATTATTGATAGTCCGCTAGTGGCATTTGCCTATTTTTGGGCGTCGATCGATCATATTCGAAGACATGTAGATAAATTGTAAAGTGTTTAGATAACACCGGCTTAAAATGTTTTTTTTTTTTTCATTTGAGTTTATTATCACAAAATATCTTTGGACAATCGATGTTTATTTTATTAAATTCAATTA
The DNA here is from genome assembly GCA_028555115.1 of Himalopsyche japonica. Classification (NCBI taxonomy): domain Eukaryota; kingdom Metazoa; phylum Arthropoda; class Insecta; order Trichoptera; family Rhyacophilidae; genus Himalopsyche; species Himalopsyche japonica. The sequence goes on along the minus strand of JAHFWJ010000416.1, from coordinate 1,724,688 downwards.
TCTAATTGTATGACAAGACGGAGTATAATTAGAAGCACTACAGTATGATTCTCAATCAGTTCACTATTTTAAACCATTGAGGATGCAAACTTGAACTTTTACAACTTTGTACGATTCCAAATGTTTTGTTACTAACGACCCGGGCTTCTGTCTTTCGGCACCTTCAGGCATTCCATCACAAGTGTTGATTATCAACACATTCAACCAGTCGTCTCAACGGTTGAAACGTTATCAGTAAGAAGAATAATGCTGCTAATTCAGCACTATTTTCTGTAAAATTTCAAGGTTGATTTTTTTTATTTTTAATTATATATATATTATTATTCATGGACCCTTTTATGGCATAGTTTTTAGTATTGCAAAGCGCTCAAGATAATAACTGTAACAATTTATTTATTATAAATACTATTCCTTTTAAGTGATTTAGTCTCTTTTATAATAATTTTTTTGAGTATCCACTTTTTCAGAACAATGTCATTTTGAATTATTTTTGCTTAACATTTTTTGATCACCGTGTATTATGAATGAACGATTATACCGTGTTCCTTTACAGGAATGTATGCAACTAAGCACTTTTAGTGCGTTTGAAAGAAGAAATCGCAAAAACGGCTACAAGTGAAGAAGAAAAAGTGCTTATTTAACGTGTCGCAATTCGTCGAAAATTGCAGTTCGATTTGTCTTTGCGTCCACCATTATTAAATATTCTCAAAATTTACCTTATTAACGACTATTGCTTTTTTGAAAATCTCAAAACAAAAGCTCTCATGAAAGATATATGACTCTAGTAAAGACGTGATCATCAAAATTGAAGTGTTAAGAGAGTATAGAAATGTTAGAGAATCGTTGAAATGATTGTATCAGTCTTGGATGAGACTATGTTAATGAAAGTCGAAATTTTCCAAAAAAATGATGTTTTATTAGCCATTATACAAAAGCATTGAGTGTTGTGTTACTATTGATTACGAAATTATCGTATCAAAACGTATTTTATCTAGTGAATTCTTTTCTACAAATATTTTTTTGAAACTTTGCAACGACAAATATTTATCATCACTCTTTATCTATACAAAAATTACTCGATTTCTACAAAGCAATGAGTAATTTAGCAGAATTTTGACTAGCAAATGTTTTCATAAAAAAGAGTTTTTTGCACTACAGGAAAGAATTGGTTTCAAAAATCAAACATTGCACAAAAATCGCATGAAGTTTAAGTCCCGCATAAAGAAGACTGGATGTGAAAAAAAAAACTACTGTATATTTCAATATTTGATATCTATATGGTAGATTAGACCTAGCATAATGTAACAAAGTTGTTCAATTTTATCTATTCGTCAGGTATGTGTATAGCATATCTATTTATTATCATTTTTCATTGGTATTTAAAAATATGATTCTAGAGTAAACACGCACAACTTACTACTTGTGTTTTAGGCAGATTAGTGGCTTAATGATAGGTCTATATCATTCTTAAGGATTATTATCGACTTACATATAAGTTTATGTATATATATAATGTTAAGTTAAATGAAAAAAAAATCACATTGAAAAAAGCAACTACTAGTTTTGATGAGGGTGAACCGAAATAGCCATCAACTATATTCCTAATAAATTTTATAGATCTAAAACGTATTGCTATTTCTTTCACTCTGGTATAATGGAGTTCTGCCAAGCAAATGACAATTGAATCAATAAAAAATAAACTTATTCAATCGTCTGGAATGTGCTACGATGGTAATGTTTGTTCGATTGATAGACTTCTGGGAAATATTATTGGATTTTCGATTCAACTTTTATGCACGTAGATTTTAATATATTTAATTGACGCATTTACTTGGTAGAGCTCCATTTTAACACGGTTGAAATATCAAGGTATTTTTAGTTTTTTGTACAGTAAAATATTTTATATTTTTCACTATTACCACGTTCTTTGTTGAAAAACATAAGCAATATTTATTAAAATAATCTAGCAGTATTGGTGTTAAGCAAAATAGTGTTTTTGATACAAAGAATAGCTCTTCTATGAAAGTTTTCACACTGTCGACTCAAAGTCGATTGATGTTAGGTTGTTTAATTATTGTTTTATTCAAATTTTAAACGTTGAAACTTTGTACGATTCCATGTGTTTTGCTAGTGATAACCCATGTTTCGCTTTTTTTTTTGTTCTTTAATTTAACGGACATAAATAGGAAAGGTAGGAAAAAACAAAACAAAAATAAACTTATAATTGACAAAAGTTGGAGTTTTTTTATTGACTTCACATCTCTGATTATTACAGAGTGTAAATAATTCCGATATTTCAATCAATTACATGTATTTTTTCTATAAAAAAATACAAATATCTTAAAAACGATTGTGTGCTTTACTTAGTTATCAAGTGAAACGTTCGAATTTTATATACAGTGGAACCTCGATCAACCGTTCTCGCATAATACGTTTTCCCGGCTGGAACGCTTATTTTTTATAGTCCCGTCAAACTCCCATAAGAACAATGTTAAATAATCCCGCATTGACCGTTTCCTGATTCCCCGATTTCCTCGATAAACCGTCTAAATATTTTGGTCCCGTCACAAATATTATCCCGATTGACCGTTTTTATTGCATATTTCTCCGTATCTCGGCAAGCAAATTTGACACAGCCGAGTGCAGGTGTTATGTCTAGACACGTTGGAATCCGCTGTACATATTAGATGTAACGCATTGGACGCATGTGCTATTTTTTGGGTTGAAATCCACCGCACGCGTATTATTGATTATGATGCAAATGTAGAGTTGTTTAAAATTCATGGTAATAATGATTTCTGTACATACAAACTTTTAGTCACAAGTTTAGTAACAAGTCTTTGTTCCGATTAAATTGCCGAATAACAAAGAAGCAAACTAACATAAAGGACTTTTTTTAAAAATAAATTTTATATACAGTATGCACAAGTAAGTAATAAATAAATGTTTTTTTACGATTATACTTATTATTATTTGAAGCTTTCCCGCATTCACCGCTTCCCGCAATTGCCGTTATTTTTTCAGGGTCCCTTGGAAAACGTAAAATCGAGGTTTCACTGTAGTTATATTTAAAATATTGTACCGATTGTTGGATATTTCGTTATATTCTAGTTGTTTAAAAGACTTCACAGCCCTGGTTTCGAATAAAATTTAACATTCAATATGGCAGGCAATATAACGTTCTTAATTATAATATTACGAAAAATTTCGTCAATCTTGTTAAATTTAACTGATATTTCGATTGTATACTGGACAGATTAAACGTTGCCTTTCAAATACATACACGCTTATTTCGTTCTGGAAAAAACGAAATAAGCGTGTATGTTTTTCTAAAATAGCACAGAAAATCTTTAAATCATTTATGAACACGTGCAAACAATATTTTTATCATAGTAATCGTCAAAAAAATCACTTACGCTTGTCACATAAAGATATAACTGTTGGTTTTTTTTCTGTGTAATATCAAGCAGATTTTTTGTTCAATTTTTATTCGCATTTAAAAAACTCAATAATAAAGTGAGAGTTAAATTGCATACGTGATATGTATGTCTTTTCAATATGACCAATTTGGCGTTTTTGTTATGAATAGTTTAACGGTGGTTTTGAGAATTAAAAATAGTGTTTTGCTCTAAAAGAACTCCTTCCTTTCCATGAATGATTGATTGACTGTTACACGTTATACTGACGTATTGAATATTTATATTGAGTCAATGAATTTTCAATATGATTTGCTTTTTTTTCATGTATTCAATATATGCAGATCAGACGTTTATTATGTGTGTAATCAATCTATCAATTTTTGTTCATTTTGATAGATTGAAATGTTTGAAACGAAAATATCTTCTTTAATCCCTCGCGAAGGTTTCCAGATTACTACAAACACATCTGAAATGATTTTTAACCATTAGCAAAACTGTTACGAAACTGTCAACCATGTCACATTTTGATAATTACATTTATCATATTGTCAATTGTTTTATATACCAAATTTGATTTTGGAATAAACTTTTTCAATGATTGAATATTTTTTCTTTAGTACTTTGAATCTAATCAAATACTGTTGGTTTTTTGAATAGGTACCTAAGTACTACTTTTGTGAAACTATCACACTTTCAGGTTTTGAATTTCTAATGGCATTTTGTAAACCATCGATTGTAGAGAGTAGTACAGTTTTAGTAGTTCATTTTGTTTGAATGGCATTTCACTACTTATTTATATAAATTATGTTATTATATTGAAATAAAAACAACAGTGTTTTGTACTATATTCAAAATTTTATTTTAATATCAGCCGTATAAACAATTGAGACGTTAGCAATAAACGTGTTAAATATTTTTAAAAGAAAGTACGTTTTGTACGAATAGCCTTGTTTTAATTAGTACAGCATCAGTTGATAATGCTAGCGATGAATGAAACCGGTCATGATTGTAAAATATTTTAAGGACATAGTACTAGAAAATGTACTTTTATTCTGTAAAATATAATGCCATTCAATCAAGAAGTGACAGTTAACACCTTATAAATGATTATGATATTATTAATAAATTGTGGAAATATTACTAAAAAATTGATTTTATTATTTAAAAATGTACAGCCTTACTATCGAAAGTAACAGTTAAAATATAAAAACTGATTGCATAATATGACTACATTTGAATTACCTTAGTTTTTTGATCAGATCTGATCAAAAAATATATTGTGGAGATAAGTACTAAAAATGTGTTTTTATTAATCAAAATATCATGCCTTTCCATCAAGAAGTGACAGTTAACACCTTAAAAGTACCTTTTAGTTCATGAACCTTTGGTTTTGAATACCTGGTAATTGTAAACTGAAAATTTTATACGAAAAGCCTTTTTTAAATTTTTACTGTATAATTTGATATTTTTTTTAGTAATATAAAATTTTAGAAATTCTTTCTATACATATAATCATAATGCCATTCTGCTCTGAAGTAACAGTGAAAACTTTAAACGTTAAGGATTTTTTGATTTAATAATTTTAGTTAGGACTCTCGATTTTAAATAATTGTTAATACTGTCTTGTAAGGGAAATTCCCGAGTCAAACGACTATTTACTGACTGTCGAAGGTGATTAAAAAGCCATATTCTCAGGTAAGTAAAATTTGAAAGGGAATACAGTTTACTATATTAACGAAAGCTTGCCTTTACGTCAATTTGGGAAATACCCAAATATGCAAATTAAACGTCGGTTACTTGCTGATAATTCTTTGAAATGTCTATCAATTATGATTTTCCATTAAACGGTCATCAGTGGGCCAACTGTAATTAGGTATTGAAGGGTGAGACAAGAAAAGAGAGTAATTTTTAACATACAGGCCAATATTGTAGCGACATCATTTAGGTTTTTTTTTTGTTTCATTGTTTTAAAATTGCATTGAGTAAAAAGGGATACAAACGCCTATTTGAACGGTGGATACGTCCCAAAGAACTACCGTGCAAAAAAGTTATTTATTATTAACACGTTATATAATATATATGCATATAAGAAAAACGTAAATTTGCTAAAATAATGAACACTGTATTCATTTAGTGTCTTAGTTGATATCTATTTCGGCTAATACACGCATTAGAACTATCGTTTATTGCTATTATACACCGTGTTATGATGGACTTATACGCAAGTAAATGATAATTAAATATATTCATACGTGATTTTATAATTAAGATATCGACTGAAACTGAAGATGGTTGTTGAAATTTCAACATTACATTTGAATTGTAGAAACTTTTTACTCTTTGAAATGTTTTGTCGCTATATTTTCTTTGAACAATGTGATATTGAAATTCCACCCAACACCTTCAGTCGATATTATAATTTTTTTAGTTCTATTGCATCCGTGTAATAGAATGCTTGAAGACACCGTAAGGCGAAACCGGAATCGTTAATAACAAAACATGTGTAATCGTTCAAAGTGTCGACAATTCAATTCAAACGTGATTTTATTCTATTCATTTCTTCAAGCCGTGTCAAACAAAATAAAAAAAAACAAAATTTATTTCAACTTTGTTATATAGAAACTGTCTAAAAAGAGGATCGTGTGTATGTTTCTTCTAATCCCTTGACAACGTAGTGACGTCACTGATTTACAGGTATAACAGATATTTATAAATCAGTTGGAATATATATTAAAAAATGTAATCAAATTCAAATATCTAAAATTGACAATTCAATCCAAGAAAAACATAGACGATAACAGTAATCTTTATTTCGATAAAGAATTATCGTGTAAGTTGGTTATTCATAATCTGGAAAGGTTGATTGCTTGTACTATATACAAAGGAGTGATGTTCTTTTAAAAAATAGTTTAAATCAGGGCTAAGGAGATGTTAAAAAAAACACGACTACGACGTTGAACAACAACTCGAAAAAAGTTTATGTTTGTCACGGTTTTCCCTACTTTTTCTATTTTTACATTAAATTAAAAATTAGCCTACCAATCCGGCAAATTGTTCATTGAGATATTCTAATCGAAAAATGTTATCCTGCAAAATCTATATGATCGAGTTAAAAGCGAGCAATAGAACGTAAATGTTTAATAGAAAGACAGTTGAGTAAAGCAATGGGTAAGTCATACGTTCTCAAGTAAAGCATTAAATAAAAATGTTTCCTCAAAATTGTAGCCGTATTCTACAACGTTACATGATAAACAACCAATTTTATTTTAGTACTTATTATACCGAGTTTGAATATCATAAGCAATTTAATCGTCTTCCAAGTAAAGATCACTTGGTAGATGTTAGAATGATGAAAAACCGTTTCTGTCGCCGGCCAAATCACCGCGACGCTACAGGCCTAATTCGAATGGAATCATGTTTTTACGCCAGCAAAATGTGTCATTACTCCTTTTTAATATGTTAACTGTCACTTCTCGATGTAAAGGCATGATATTTTAAACAATTGAAACACATTTTTTGGTACTTATTTTCACAATATATTTTATTATTACGACCGGTTTCGCTCATCATGATCATTATATATAATATATATATATCATCAGTTGATAATTAAGACGCCAACTACGAATTCATAGCCCTGATTAATATACATCAAGTATTTTTATAAGTTTATTGTTATTATAAAAAATTCCATTCATTCTTTCTAACAAGTTCCAATCTCTTGATTTAGTATTGATTTATCTTGAAGTTGTTTGCAAATTATTAATGAAATATTGTTAACATTTCAATTTTAATTAATTTACTTAATTTTTATGTATATTGTATGTCTTCCTATAAATTATTTTCTCACGTTTTAAGCCCATGGTTTTGTATACCTGCTAACTTTAACACGATATTTGTATAAATAGACAATCTTGTTATTGTATCCTATCGGTAGATAACACTCCTGATAAGCAAAACCGGTCCTAATCATAAAATATATTATGGAAACAAGTACTAGATTTTTTTTTTATTATTTGAATCACGCTACTGTGTTTTATGATTGTGAGACGAATTTAACATACTATGATAAAAAATGATTTTGAATTTAAATAACGAATTAGTTACAGTTAGTGGACTATAATATTCTTGAGGAGTTTCTCAAAAATAATAGTAAAACATGTGTTTTTATTATTATATCATCGATCAATACGTAAGAATTATGACAGTAATAGTCGTCAAATTGAATGGAAAAATATGTAACGAGGTTGTGCATAACCCAAGTCGACACCGATTTTCGAGAAATATAATTTTTTATACGCACATTGGTTATCAAGTAACATTTTTCGGCTGAAATTTTGGAGGTTACTTTCAAATACTTAAGTAAACAAATAAGCAATCGTTGCTCATTTCCCAATATAGGCATTTTTTTTTATCTAATCGCGATTGAGCGACAAATTATTGAAAATAACATACCGATTATTTCGATACGCGATACAAATTGATTACACATGTTTAATGGGGATTTACGAAATTTATCTATTTATAATATCGAATTAAATAAATTAAAATAGTGGATTATTTTTTGATTAGGTAAATAGTTTTGTAATATTCTGGCGTGTGCACGTTGACCTGAAAGAAAATAGTCTATTTTTTATTTATAATTAAATAAATGGATATTTAACACTTTTTTAAATATTTAATTGCTTGTGTCACTACATATGTCACGAATTCGTTTCAAAATTGAGATGAAGAATGATTTGGTTAATACTTTCTTGTATTGATAAATAAAAATCGAAAGAAATTTTGTAACATGCATTAATTAATCGTTTCAATTAAGCTATCGATTTTTTTATAAATTTTGATAAATATTTGTTGAGTTTAATGTATATTAAAACACTATCTAGATAAAGAAATGAACATTCGAAAGTTATGACTGTTATTGACCGATTAAGTGCGTAACAAATAAAGGTCGAACAAATCACAAGTACATGTTTTTTTATTATTTGACATTGTTAAATGAATTGATTTGATAAGCAATTGCTATATAGGTGGGCCTTTTTAACAAATTATTTATTGATATTTGAATTTTCTATATAAACGCGCCATAGGTTCAATTCAAAACATTTTTTATGTACAGTTTATTACGTAAAAATAAATACATATAAATTACTGTGAGTGTTGGATTAATTTAGAAAACGAATTGCTCATTAAACAACACAGCCGAAAAGACGATAGCAAAACAATAAATGTAGAAATATCTTAAATTTGAATCGTTCAAACTGCGTACAATCATATAAGCTTTGTCACTCACGACCAGGGTTTCACCTTTCCGTATCTTCAGGCATTCTAATTTAATTCAGAATTTTGTATAAATAGGCTTGCATGTGGTTTGTATCCGTTGATAATACTCGCGAAGATTAAAAAGAAATAGTACTAAACATGTGTTTTGGTATTGTCAAACAAAATATCATACATTTCCACCAAGAAGTGACAGTTAACAGTTGACCTTTAATAGTAGATATCGTTTACTCTCGATGCGCAAATATAGATTTTCGGATCGTGAATCTATAATTTAATGTACGTAGAAATGATTTTTTTCATCGATATAATTTATGGTATTGACTGAAGGTGCTTAAAGGAATTTTAAAATCAAATTTGAATTGTTGAAACTTTGTTCCACTCAACACGTCTTGTTACTAACGACACAGGTGACCCCTTTCGGCATCTTCAGGCATTCAATCATATGAATGACTATGAAAATTTTCTTTCTTTAATTACTAAATATTTTCATGTGATTGTTTTGTTAAATTTGAATATTAATTTAACGTTAAATTTGGGTTTGTTGAAACTTTGTACAATTTCAGATGTTTTGTGACCAACGACACGAGTTTCGCCTTAAGGAATCTGATTGGGTCAGTTCAGTTGCATCCGTGTGATAGAATGCATGCAGATGACAAAAGGTGGAACCCGTTTCGTAAGTGACAAAACATGTGGAATCGTATAAAATTTCAAGAAATTCATTTTTTTTTTTTTGCTTTTGATTAGATAGCCATTGCCCACAGATTGAAGACATCTATCTCACTGTTCCTATGCATTTATTAGTGATATATATTTCTTTTGGGAACTCTCAATATAATCGGGGATGGAAAGACTTCGTGAAAATTAAATGGTTATTTACGTACGTATTTGTGTGTTATAGGACTAAAAAATACACTTTACTTATATTCTCGCGTATATTCGATGCCCGAGACTGTATTATTTTGTTTTATTTTGATGTCCCGAGGCTTATGTCAAATAAATTATTTATACCGGTCCAATGTGCCATACCTACGAACATTTTAGTATACGCGTGTGATTGAATTCGTTTTTGTAGCTAAATTTTGCCAAAGAGATCTACCGCTAAATGTTTTATGTAAAAGTTAACTGACAAAAAATATTTTAGGAGATAATCAAAAATTTGATTTACTTTATCACCCAAAATGTGTCTCTATACAGACAAATAAGTTTTAACTGTGTATAAATAAGGATCGTTTAACATCTTTTCTTAATGTCAACCAAAAATAATTAATTTTTAAATGTCGAATTTTATGGCTTGGTAGAAATGCACTAGATTTTAATAAAAAAAGTACATTTTTAAGTTATATATGTACAATGTCGTTATAATTAACAAAAAATTCACTCTTTATTCATCGCGATCAAATATTTTAAAGGAATATTTGTGCAATCAAGACTGGCTTCGCTCAACGCTAGCCTTATGGAATGATGATAAAAATGGTCAAGTTCAGCAAAGCCGGTCCTAATCTTTAAAATATGAAATTGTTGTAGTAGTTCTAAGAAGTGTGCTATATTTATTATTTAAATAGTATAAACAATTTCCAACACAAATGATAGATTACACTATAAAACTCATATTGAGTATTTTGCTCTATATTACCAGATAATTTCGTCTAAATTTATGCTGAGGAAAATTATTTATTTCACCCCTAGTTATAACGAAATGGAATTTTACATCTTATGACTGTTATTGCGTGTTTTGCTCTGTTACCAGATAATTTCGTTGAAAATTAATGCTAAGAAAAATCATTTATATCATGCATAGTTACATTATATAACGATTATTAATATTTGTATACAAAATATTGAAAAAAAAATCACATATAACCAGTATCTAGAGAAATGACATGTTTACAACTGTTTATGGCGACACTTAATTGTCGTTAAGAGTTTCGCCTGCATTTGTGTAAAAAAAAAACTCGATCACCTTTTGTGCTGAGCTGCACAAGAGTCACGTTCGGTTTGAATTTCGAACGGGCCAGGTGTCACCTCCGCGCCTGCGCCGGCCAATCACAACACTGGTACATTTCGAAAGAGGGATACGGACACGCCCCTAACGCCGACCGTGGCTCCGCCTATAGCGGTGCATTTACATTGCGCATGGATGAATTATTGTTTCGACTCTTGGATTGTTACCATTTTGGACGAGTACGCAATTAGGCCGCGAATAACAATGCGGGTTGAGACTTCTGATTTCCTAGTATGTAATATATATATATATATATACAGCTATTATTAGTCTCCCACGATTGCTCCATTCGAAGTAGTTCGAAATTTAAATTCAAATCATACAACACAGCGAAAAAATAGTAACGTATTTTAGTTCTACAAAGTTTAGTTCATTTCATTCTGCTTAGTTCATTTTGCAGAACTAAAATACATTTTTATTTTTTTATCGTGTTATAATGGAGTTCTACGAAGTAAATACCAATAAAATAATATATATTTACAAAGTTTAACGGTTTTTTTACATGCATAGCAATCATCAGTCATGAATAATTAATTATTACCGATCGATGAGTCAGTCTCCGTTACATAAGTATTTAGTTTTAAATTTATCTGAGTTAATGCTATCAATTTCAAGGTGTCAACTGTCACTTCTTGATTGAAGGGCATGATATTTAAAATAATTAAAACACAGTTTTTTATTACTGTTTTTGTATTATATTTTATGATCATGACACGTTTCGCTCGTCGCGAGCATTATCTTATGTTTAATTGATGATATTTTAGTGGTGTAAAAACAATTTAGTCATCTCCCGTTGTACAGTGGTGAAAGTCTATAGGTTCCGTGACGGACTTAAAAAGTTTGAATTCCCGTACGAATAGCGTTTTTTTCAAACAATTTTCAATTAAAATTTCCCACCCGAACACTTAAACTGTAGAGCATTCGTCGGTTGGTTAAATACTAGTTCTGTCTTGACCACTCTATACATCCATAATCGCATTTCAAAAGAGAAATTGAGCAACCGAGTTACAACCAATTTTCGTAGATAAATATTTTAAAGATGCTTCCATTCAGAAGCCATATGCTTACATTTTAAGTGGATATGATAAAAAGAATAGCCTAAAAACATATTCACATCATTAGAAAATAAGCGAATTAATTTCAATCGAGGTCACTTACAAACTCTCCGATGTTACCGTCTTTTAAATAATAAAATATTTTTTTTAGCATTTCGGCAATGTATATTGTGATCAGTACCGGTTCCACTCGTCGCGATATGATACAACGCGGTGGAAAAAATGGCGATGTATCTTAGTTCTACAAAAGTTATTAGTTATATGGTCGATAGCGATTTCGGTTTGCATCTTCATACAAATTATACGTTACTAAAATACATCGCTCTTTTTTCACCATGTTATAATGGAGTTCTACCAAATAATTGCCAATTATATCCATAAATATGATATGATACAATTTACAGATACAAAACAATTATAAAATTATAAGAATTATAAAGAAGTATCATGCCTTTTCACCAAGACGTCATAGTTAACACATTAAAAGCTAATATAATAAATTATAAGTAGTATTTCAACAATTTTATATTACAGAAATCACGACTGTCTATGATAGTACAGTTATAATGCTTAAATCTAGAATTTTCATTTTTGTCTCTTCTTGCTAATGAGTATTTGACATACAACTGTCAAACATATACCTAATAATTTGTGATATCGACTGAAGGTGCTTGATGGAATTTAAATATGAAATTTGAATTGTTACAATTTTTTACGATACCACATGTTTTGTCACTAACGACCCGGGTTTCGCATTTCGGCATCTAATCTTTCAAGAATGACTCCTTAACAAGATCGTTAATGAAAAGTATAACAGGCAATATCAGCCCCGGCCAAAAATTTGCAAACCTTGCCCCTATGCCCGGCCCATTTTTGAACAAATGGCGTATTTCTTAAGTGTTTATTAAAAGTGTTTTAACTATTTTAATATTGGATATAATCAAATGAAATTTTCGGAGATGCTTAACGACATTATGAAAATTAGCCCAAAATTGATTCAATTTCATTGAAGATGGTTAAATTGTCAACACTTCCCCATATGTAGAGCCACACTTTGTTGTTTACACATGTACCGAGTCTCACTTATTTTTTTGGTTTGCACACACTTCGCAAGCCCCATAGAGGCAATTTTTTTTTGTTGCCGGTATATGAATCAAAATCTGTTTTTTTTTATATCCACAAACAATCTGTTTTATGAATCTTGCAAAAATTTTCCTTGGAATGGACTCGGTGCCACTTATATATCGTCTACAGGAGAGGGAATGTTGATGTCATGTATTGAACGAGAAACGATTGTGTAAGCCAATAATTTCATGAGCGATAAAACAAATTGAATGGCCGATTTGAAATGGTTCGAGTCTTGGCAATAAGAAAATATTAAAATTCTATGTAAAATACTTTGTTTAATGTCCATAATTTGATTTGACTTCCCGTCAAAACACGTTTCGGGGACTCAAGCGTTGGATCTTGTATCACGTTAAAACACGGTTCCGGGATTCGATGAGTGTTAACTGCTTATTTTACGTCAGAAGATGCCGAAAGACGAAACCCGCATTCTATCACACAGATGCAACAGAACTGACATACATCTTATAAATTTTACATTACTAAAATAAATTACTTTTTTTATAGTGCTCAGTATCAAGATAGTTTGTAGTGACACTGGGAAGTCCGCATCACTATTAGCAGAGCTAACAATTTACGCGCGTGTGCCTTTAGTCAATGAAATTACTAAGAAACCTTGTAAATCCTTTATTGAAAATGAATTTGTTAGTGTATAGCAAAATATTGTAGTACGTTGCATGTATGAGAAATGATTGATTGATAGATCACAAGTGTTTGGCGCAGTTTTTTCCCCAACGCATGTAAAAGGATGGTAGAATTAATAAATCGATTATTAAATATACGGCGCGTATGCCACGACTTTTACATTGATTGCATAATGGTAAACTGGCTTCCGTAAGGTACGAATGAATGCCTTCGGAAAATGACTTGCAGCTTTTGGACCGGGCACGTCTAAAAAATTGATATTTGTGGTAGATGGTTGATTCGAATGTGGGATTGTATCTACGGAGCGCTGGTTGAAAATAAATTGACATGGTGTCGTTGTTGCTCAAACTTTTCGATTATAAAACAGATAAAAGTTTATTGACACCATCCGTGAACTATTGAGTTTTTTTTTTAAATACGAATAATCAATTTGATATTTGTTACAAAAAATTATAAATTATAAGTGAATTGATTTTGCAACGTCAAAATATTAAAACATTTAATGTTGCAAATAAAAGAAAAATAACAACAAAACAAAAAATAAGGATAGCAAGAAAGTCAACCAAACATGCCCAAAAATGAAATATGTTGATATCCGAAGCAATACTGTCATTGTGTTTAAATAACAAGCTAGGCCGTTGGAAAAGGAGAGAGGATGTGTTGTGTGCCTTTTCTGCACAGCTATATATAGATAAGCGAATTTTAGTTTAAGCATAGTTCTGACGATGGCGTGAGCCGAAATAGCTATCAACTATATTTGTTAAAAATAATTTTGTAGAACTAAAATACATTGCTATTTTTTCACCGTGTTATAATGGAGTTCTACCAAGTGAATGCCAATTCAATCAATAATACTGTTAATGTTCTTACTATTGGCATCCTGATTGGCAGACTGGTTGTAGTTTAACAATTCATAAAAAATAACAAATTATAGGTGTATTGTGAGAGTAAAATTAAAAAAGGTCCAAAGTTTACTTTAATACAATAAAAATTGTATTTGTTTCCACTCACTCTCATTCTCAGGAATGTTTCAACATACGAAGTTATATACGTCGTTCCCATTGGCATGCCGGCTTATTAATTTAGAAGAGGTAACAATTCATATTCATGACTTCTGAAAAAAAAATGTCTTTATAAAAAAAAGACTCCGAAATTGACCAAAAAACAATTACGATCAAAAAAAGTTTTTTCCTGTCTATCCTATGTATGTGCATTAAATTATAGATCGATCGTCTAATCGAAAAGTTGCTTGTTTTTCACGACTCCCGACTTTGGCCGAAACACCGCGAATCCACGTCTCCGATTCCACATCCTTGCTTATTGAGGAACGGGCTAAAAGTCAGCATGTCTAATAAAAAGACAGTTAGCTAAAACCATGGGTAGTTTCTCTAAATTTTAGGCATATTCTATAATACAACATTACATCATAAATTATTAATTTTATTTTCGTATCTGTTACACCGAGTTTGAAAATCTTAAGAAATTTAATCGTCTTCCAAGTAAAGACCGTCTGGTAGATGCCAGAATGAAGAAGAACCGTTTCTGATTGTTTGTTACGACTCCATTTCTTGGAAAACTGTTCGCCGACTCGCTCAGCTGAATTGAAATGAATTGAACGAATCGTCAAAAGGCAGTAACGTGTATTTACGCGTACTAAAATACACTTTGCGCCCGTTGATAAACTTGTTATATAAGGCTTTGATGGGTTATTCGAAAGGCTGTGAGTGCTAGATAATGAAGATATCTTCTTGTAGGCCGCGAGGGTCCCGTAGTTACGCGTTTTCTGGGAATCCAATTACGCGCAAATGATTTAAAAGGAATCTGTTTGACCCACTAAACTATATCTGTTAATTCCAAGGATTTGTAAGACAGAAAGTTTTAACAGTTTTTAGTTTTAAGTGTTTTGAAAATTATTTACTTTCTAATGTAAATTATTTTGACGATTGGTTCGATCAAAATAAAATGTTTTTTTGAAGTTAATTTACAATCACTTTTACTTCTTGGTGTGAAGGCGTTATATCTATTTATTTTTTTATAACTATACGGTACAAAACTTACAAATTATCCATTCATTGTTTTTTCAAACGTTAACATATTTAAATATAAAGTATTAGAATTTCAACAAATACACAGTAAAACAATCAACAAGGATTGCAAAAAGTCAACCAAGTAAGTTCATGAAATGTCTACTTTAACTGAAAAGATAACATTCGTTTGAACTCACTTTCGTCCACATGAAATACGTCAACATCCGAAGCAATACTGTTGAAAATTATTAATGCTCTTACCCCTGGCATCCCCATTGGCAGACTGGTTCTACACTTTGGAAGAACAAACAGATTATGTACACGATCGATGTATCTAAATTCTAACTGCTGTTTCCACAGTTTTATAAAACTAAGATCAAAATCGGTTTCCGGTTTCGATTGATCATATTAAGCAGTGGAAATAAAATTGTATATAAAATAATGCAATCCAAGGCTTTGAAGTCGTTAAAAAATACGACTCCGGTATTGACCAATAACATAACTCCAACAAAAAAAGTTAAATTTTGTCAGGTTTTTTTCCTACTTTTCCTATGTATGTGCAATAAATTAAAGATCAACCACCCAATCCATAAAATTGTTCGTTGAGATGTTTTTAAACATCGTCTTTTCAAAAAAAGTAGTTCGTTTTTCATGACTTGACTCCGATTTCATTCATAACACCACGCTCCGATTTTTTTAGTACTTGTTTGTTTTAATTATCTAAAATATCATACATTGCCACCAGTTAACTCACAAGTGACAATTAATTCACTTTAAAGTAAAGAAATAGTTCTAAACCAGTAGTTCACACATAAATTTTTACTGTAGCACCATTATAAATATGATCGGTCTATGGAACGTCTAGTGACCGCACGATTATTTTTTTTTGACACGTGATAAAAAAACCAATTGCATTTACTAAAAAGTAGTTTTTGAGAGTTATTTGGGCTAAACAACTCGAGTAAGTTCCGGAATTGTCAGATATATTCAATATAACCAGAACTATGTGTGTGATGGCGTAAGCCGTAATAACTATCAACTAATACATCTTAAAAAAATTGTAGAACTAAAATATATTGGTATTTTTTCATCGTGTTTTAATGGAGTTCTTCCAAGTAAATGCCGAATCAATTAATACACTTTTTTGAGTATAAATGTTTAAAAATACTGTTTGTAGCCACATATCAAAAACAATGCTTAAAAATTGTGCTTATTTTTTTTATTATAATGCCTTTCCACCAAGAAGTGACAGTCAACATTTTAAAAATGAATATTTACCAACATGTAAAAAAATAAAACTTCAATTTGACATTTCCAGTTTATTTTATTTTTTAATTATTCTTTGTTGAATATGTATATTAGTTACGCAGGTGCAATTTGCATGTTTAAATTCATTCAAATTAACAGCCTGTGTCTAACACGAAATTTTCTGGATTAGTACCTAACGAGTATACGATGGGAATTGTTAATTTGATATAACCATACCGGTTTCTTATTGTATAATTATTATTTTATTTGAGTATTACCTCAGTTATGCCACAACACTTTTCGTTGTATATATTATACTTACTTCATATTGTTAGTTACATAACAATCGCAGTTAATTATTTTCATTCGCAACGTAAATATTATATCTACATAATTTTCTTCTTTTAAACATACAGATTCGAATAGAATTATCTACATATAGTATTACCTAATTATCGTCACATTTAGATGCTGCTGGTTGTCATTAGTTACCTCAAGGCAGTGGAGCTGCATTCGTGGAGTCGTGAAAAACGAGCGACTTTTTAACGACTCAACCGCTTCGGAGTTCTACCAAGTGAATGCTAGTTCAATCAATAAATCATATTTGTTCGTTATCCGAATACATGTTCGTTGTCCGAATACAAAAATATTTCGTGATACTGTTCGTTGTCCGAACTGTTTTTTGACCAATCATCGATTAACAATAGAATAAATGGAATAAAAATATTGATTTGTTCGTTATCCGAATACATGTTCGTTGTCCGAATACAAAAATATTTCGTGATACTGTTCGTTGTCCGAACTGTTTTTTGACCAATCATCGATTAACAATAGAATAAATGGAATAAAAATATTGATTTAGTTCGTTATCCGAATACATGTTCGTTGTCCGAATACAAAAATATTTCATGATACTGTTCGTTGTCCGATTTGTTCATTGTCCGAACTGTTCGTTTGCCAATCATCGATAAACCATAGAATAATTTGATTCAAAATATCGATTTTGTTCGTCGTCAGAACAAAAAAATATTTCGTGATAATGTTCGCTGTCCGTATTGTTCGTTAACCGATCATCGATAAACAATAGAATAAACGGATAAAGAAGACCTTCTTAGTTCGTTATCCGAATATGTGCTCGTTATCCGAAAACAAAAATATTTTGTTTCGTGCTGCTCGTTAACCGATCACCTGATGTTTAAGGAAGCTTTTTAGCTATATTCTTTTTTTTTATTCTCGATTTTCTACGGTAGACGCTTGCTCTCGCCACTTACGAGCGCATTGTAAATTTATTTTTAAACGTAAACAGTGACTTGCTGAAATTAATCGAAGATTAAACGTATCCTTTCAGTTTACACGCATTGAATGCCAATTAGCGAGATATGAAGGTTCGGTCGTACTCGATTAAATGTAGATATTGCGTACATGCGGATTTTTATACACCGAGCGGTCGGTGTTTGAGAAAGGTTACTGCTTAATGCAGAAGGAATAATGAGTTGGCAAAATTTCCACTGCATTTAAAATAACACGTTGAAAAAATAGCAATATATTGTAGTTCTACAAAATTTTATAAGATATAGATGAGTAGTTAATGCAGAAGTAGACAGTTCTGATGATGGCGTGAGCCGAAATAACTATCAACTATATCATATAAAATTTAAAAAAGAGCCTGATTTGTTTTTTTGCTTTATACACACTTTGCAAATTCCTATAGAGACGATTTTTTCTCTCTATAGGTCTCCACAAGTATGAACATTGCTATCGTGTGTTACGCAACAATTGAGTTTTTTGACCGTTCAAATTAATTCCTTCATACATGATAACAGTAATTGGAAGTGTGTTTTGTTTTGAAAAGATTTGAGTCTTTACTTTAAGTAAACTTAGAATTTGTTTGTCAAATACATTGTTTGTTGTAACATATTTGACTGTTGTTTAAGGTCCGGTCTATCACAACAAAACACAGCTATATTATTGGCAATACAATACGTCTAACTCTATACGCAAAAAAAAATATATTATATATATAATGTGGCGAGCTATCACGATTTATTTTTAACATATTTATTTTTTCCTCCAGTCAGACCTCTTAGCGGTGTAATTTGACCATCGCTATCTATGCATCTCGCCTTTCATTCAACATTTAAAAAAAAACATACAAACAAACTACAGCAAACACATATACGTAACTCGATACCTACAAAGCAGTGGAGTGCCAAGTTCCTTTACTGTGTGGAATATATATGTAAATTTAAATGTTTCAAACGTATATTTGAAAAACGAAAAGCACGGTAACTCGATAAAAGCAGTGGATAGTTCCTTTACTGTGTGGAATATATATGTAAATTTAAATGTTTCAAACGTATATTTGAAAAACGAAAAGCACGGTGAAAAAATAGCAATGCGTGTAATACGCGGGCAAATGTGTTAAGGGTTACCTTTTTTGGTGAAATCAGACAACTTGAAGCTTAAATGGTCGCAAAACATTTAAATTTTACTTAGAGCAAACGATGTATTTGTAAATTTTTAATTGATGTTCTAAGTACAAAAAATACTTAGTGAAAATGAATTAATAAATTTATTGGTGACAGTTTTATAAAGTAGCTTTAAAATCCAATCCATATAACTTCATTTTTGAAAAGTTACAACTTTGTACTATTCTACATGTTTTGTCGTTAACGACTTGGGTTTCGTCCTTCGGCATCGTCAGGTGTACGTCACATGGATGCAATATAACTGACATTAATTGTCAAATTGTTCAAATAAAAAAGTACAAAATCTGCAATTGAACAAGAGCAATGTCGTTAATCTCGAGCGTGAGAAAATTCTCATTGTACAATTATTTAAATTGTTTTATTTTAAAATTTACGATATTCGAATTTAAATTTAAAGTTTTAATATTAAGGGATGTTAGAACAGGAAAGAGGATGTATAGTGTACTTTTTATACATCGCTATATATAATCTAGTAAATGTACGTTAAAACATAGTTCTAATGAAGATGTAAGTCGAAATAGCTATTAACTATATACCTTATAAAGTTTGTAGTGCTAAAATACATTGCTATTTTTTCACTGTGTTATAATAGAGACCTACTAAGTAAACGCCAAGTCAATAAATAAAAATATTATTTTACCATTTAAAATCACTTCATTACTTAATTTATTATCATTTTATTTTGATTTCGTATCTGTATTAACATTACTCGTTTGTTTTTTTAAATTTTTTTAATTTGTTTTATAAAATCTTGCGCACGCCTTTGCTTCGAACGCTCTCAAGTAAGATTTGTTATGATCCTAATGATTTCATTTGGAGACCCCGGGGTGTTGGTTTTCACGCCCCTGGGCGTCGCTGGGGTGCCTGCCGATGTGGTTCGATGATTTGTGGGCGTCCCGGGTTTCAATGAGGCCTTTTGTCGGCCGAGCTCCGCAATAAAAGACCAAGGAAATATATTGCATTATTTCTAATTATGGGACCGTGTACAAACGTATTTTTTTTAACAAGATTTTCCCTCCAACTTATTTCTGTGTTAAATGAAATGGTTTACGATTTCAACAACGTCGCCAGACTAGAACGTCAAATTCCAGTTTTTTGTTTGCAATTACTCATTTTGACTAAGTGTGCTTTTGTGGAAATTTAATATCAAATTTGAATTTTCGAAACTTTTGGCGCTTCCATATGTTTGACAACTGTCAGTCCTATCGCGTCCGTGTGATAAACTGCCCGAAGATGTCGAAAGGCGGAACCCCGGTCGTGAATGAGAAAACAGAAAACTAAGATTAATTAAAAAGGATATTTACTCCGGTATTCCACATATTTTTTGCAATTAGGGCAAAACCCCATTCAACGTTTTTGACGACACCACAAAACGCAAAATGCGTGAAAAATAAGGACTTTTTTTAAATAATTATAATTTAAAAAAACAGTAAGTTGTTTTGGTTTTTAGATGTAAACTGTCACTTCCTTGCGGAAAGGCTTTCTTTTCCATATATAGTACTCGTGATGGATGAAAATATATTAAAATGTGAATAAATGTTTAAAAATTATTGTTTATTATTTGAAGTAAATTTAACACAACAATTTCATTGTATACAAAAGTTTTTACAACGATAACACTCTTATATTTTTCTATAAGAATATTAAAATCAGCTGTCTCACCAGTTGAGACGTTAGCAAGCAATGTGTTGTTTCGCAATATCCAGTTGCAAACGAGGAAACGTTGCGTTTTGGCCGGGAGCCGGAAGTTGCAAAAAACAAGTGAATCCGACTACTATTTCGATTAGACGATTTTGAAAAGTATATCAGTGTACAATTTTCCGGATTGGTTGGTCGATCTTTAATTTAATACACCCAGTCCTTTGTGTACGCGATTTTTTTGGACGGTACCGTTACATTTTTTTACGCGCTTCACTCGTTTTTACGCGATTTTTCCCCGAATTTGTTTTAAAAAAGAAATTTTTACATGATGCTAGGCATGTACGTTTCATTCTTTTTTTTAAATAGAAAAAATATGTGTATTTTTAAAATTCAATTTTGCAAAGCATTCCACTTTTTTCGCAACCGAGAGTGACAACAGCGAAAAATTCATATAAGTGAAATTTTTTTTTTATAGTCTCATTATATTTTTATAATCAATATAGACATGAAAAATTTTTTTTTTGCACGAATTTTAAAGAGCAAATTTTGGTTTTTCATACGTTTCTGGTACTTTTTCACGCGATATTTTAATTTTTGGAACCAATTTATTAAATTATATGAAAGTTGTGATTTTTTTACGCGATTTTTTTTACGCGCCGTTTTCTGGAACCAATGTATCGCGTAAAAAAAGGACTGGGTGTACACATAAATAGTAAAAGAAGGAAAAAAACCTGCAAAATTAAAAGTTTTTTTTGTTAACGACTCTAGAACTCTGATTGTAGTCGGTATGATCCGCAACACATGGGTAAAAAAATCGTTACTACGAACGAAAAAACAATCTTAAACCTACTTCTGAACAATAATTCAACTGTGTAGGATTAAAATATGAAGGCTATGTGATAACTAAGTAGGTAATAGTGACGATGGGCATCTATTTACCGTGATAAAAATACGACTTCTTAACGGATTATCCGATAATCCTACCAGATTATTTTGATTATTGCTAACGAGTGAGTGTGTATAACATTGGAACGATTATAGAAAATAATAGTTTGTAGTTATGGATAGATAAACAGTTAAATTTAAAAGCATCAGTTCCTTCATCTTAGTTATTAACTATGAATTCATCAATAACATCATTTCTAGAATGATTATAGCAACGAAATGGAAATATATCAGTATATTTAGTTGTAGATTTTCTTTCTAAAAATTGTTTTCAATAACTGTTGATAGCTATTTTGCACCTCGCTATCTTCGGATTTATAATTGAGGTTAGATTTATATACTTCAATAAGAGAAATAGATAATTTGCGAATGCTGCATAAGTAATTTTTGTTGGGGATTCATTTAACCATAGGCTCCCAACCTTCTTCGGGTGGTGACCCCTTTTCGTAAAATACACGTGACCCGCGACACCCCATACAATCCATAAGCATACAAAAAAAATATTTTTTTAGTTGACCGTACAAGTTGGCGACCACCCAAAAATCCCTTCGCGACCTGGTTGGGAAACTTTGGCATTGATCAACAGCATAGCACGGTTTGCTAAAAAAAAGTTTAATTCCATCAAATTTTTTTCTACCTTTCCAATTTGTCACCTTTAAGGCGTTAACTATCACTTCTTGGATGGAAAGGCAAGCTGTTTTAAATATTAAAAACATGTTTTTTGATATTGTTTTCCCCACAATATATTTTTTGATCAGGACCGGTTTCGCTCATCGCGAGTTTCGATCAGTGATGATCAATGATAGAATATATTGTGGAAATAAGTACAAAAAAATGTGTTTTTCTATTTATGTGCATTGAATTAAAGTTAGACCAACCAATCCGGCAAATTGTTCATCGATATATTCTTCCATATTTATTCAATTAATGGTAGTCACTCGTTTTCACGACTCTGACTCTGTCTCCACAGTCCTCATTTTTGTCGGATGATATCAGATAAAGTCTGGGTCAAAATCGTGTTTTAAAGATTCCACAACCCTGGAATAAAGCAAATAATTGAATTCGATAAATTCGCGATGTAATTATAAATAAGCAATTATTATGACGTGAAAGTGATCTATATAATGATGTTTAAAAACGGCTTCTCAAATGATATTTAATATTAATTAATTTATTTTAATAACGATCATATGATATACACACAGGGAAAATCCAATAACCCTTTTGAGCCCTACATGTAATAAAGCAGAAGGCTATGTAGCTAATTATGAATGTAAAATAAACCGAGTTTGATATTTCATTATTTTATGACGTATTACCTGTTTTAAAATGCAAGGCTTTTAACATCGAAATATTCATTAGCAAACATTATGATACGATCTTCGACAGGTATAAAATACATTTTTTTTACATGACGCATTTGAGTATTATCCTGAAGAAACTATCGAGTGTCCAGCAATAACCGAATTTGAATGAAACAAATGTAACTGTAGAACTACCGAGAAGGTCGTAGGTGCGTTTGATAATCCTTCCGTAGGATTATCGCCATGCCTTTGTCCGTTCAATTTGCAAGAATGTATGATTAGGCAGTGAGTAGAGCTTTTGTACCAGATGTATGAATGTGACTTGCTAAGAAGAAAGGTGTATCGAATAGCATACAGTAATACAAAATCCAACGCTGTGTTTTAACGTTATAGACCAAAAACCTTTCAAAAACAGTAAAATTATTGATTTATAACGATGTAATTGACAAAGGGAATAGATTTTTTAAGTCAAGACTCAAAACTTTTCAAAATAGAAATATAATTAGTGTTATATTTTAGTGTTATATTGATATTAACTATCTAAAAACGAACATACGTTAACAAAATCACCCCTTCTGGAAACGACATTACAACTAGTCAATTGTGAGTAAGAATTTTGCAAGATCTACAGGACATATTGTGCAGAGATATGTTTTATTAAACATATTTTCATCCCTATACCAGCACCAGAAAAAATAATAATTTATATAGAAATTGTAAAGTGTTGTGCGAAGCACAAACTATAAGTGAGACTCGGTTCATATGTAAACATTGTCTTGCGTGTCTTCATAAAGAGAAACGTTGGCAATTTTATCACACCTAAGTAAATTATTAAAATGTTTCAAGTCATTTAAGAAAGTTTCATTCGATTTTATCCAATATTTCCATAGCTATAACACTATGATCCATGTTTTTTTAGACCGTGTTATATAATTCGTTATCAGTGTTGTAGAAATATCGTTTAATAATAAGTGTATTATACAGTTTATCGCCTTATAGATAAGTTTCTTATAGCGTGTACGGCAGTTCCTTCTATAGCGTAATTTTAATGGTCAAATTAGAATTTTATTAAATACAAGGTCGTTTATCAAACGAAAATAAGAAAAATGTTTGATTTTATGATATCGGGAAATTTATAAAATACATTTGAAAGAACATTTTCTCAAATTTTGTATGGGTGCCCATTCCTTTATAACAAAGTATTCTTAAAGTAATTGTTGGTCCCATGACTTCGTTAGATGTATTTAAGGTCAAGGATAAATACAAGGTCATATTTTTATTTGCTTATTTCGGGAAATTCATAAAACACATTTGAGAGAATAAAATCTCAAATTTCGTATGGGTGACAATTCCATTACAACGTGGTTTTCCTTAAGTACGTGTTAGTTGACTTCGATAGACATATTTAATAAATAAAAAAAATGAAAAACATTTCATTTGCTGATTTCGGAAAATCGACAGAATATATTTGAAAGAGCATAACCTCAAATTTTGTATAGGTGCCTAGTTCCTTACAACAAGTGTTTCTAGAGTGCGATAGATGATATGTTGTAATTTTGTGAATAACTGTTTATGACGACGGGAAAGTCCACCATAAGGCTTAAGAACGCGTGGCTCGGTAGTAAAAAGCAGTAGATTATTTGCAATAACAACAAAAGGGTTGTAAAGTTTATGGCACCACCCTTAAAAGCAATTTCAATAGTTAAGCTTTCACGAAGAGATTAACTTGCGAATTATTGACCGGCTGTGAATGTGTTACATCTGCAAGTTGTAAATACATTATAAAAATAAATATATATATATTTTTACTTTCAATAAACTAATGATACACCTTTACACTTAACATATTGCAAACGGATTAAAGATTTAGCAGTAGAATTTTTAAAATGTAAGGTAATTAAATTTGAATTTTTGATAATTTTTACAATTCCACATTTTTTGTCACTAACGACCCGGGTTTCGCTTTTCGACATCTTCTGGCATTCTATCACATGGATGCAAAAGAATTGACACAAAATAGACATCGGTTATATACCAGAGGAATTAATTACAAAGTAAAAGTATGTACCCTAAGGCTAGGATTAAAATAAACAACTGAAATAATATTGATTTAATAATAAAAACACTCAATTGCCTGTGATAAGCTTAACTAACACAAAAAAAAACTATTAACGAATCTTATAAAATAAATCGATAAAAGGATTCTGTAAATAATAGTAAACTATTATTAAAATGCATTTGGGTAATTTTAGACCTAGAAATACCTACTTTTTTCAAATCGGCAGGTGACGGTAGGAATCCAACATCAAGTGACGTACTATAGGAATTAAATTGATTAATTTTTAACAAAAGTGTAAAATTGTTAATTTGAAGTTATACAAAATTGAGAAACGCAAGTGTTAATATAATTCAAATAGATATGGAGGTAATAAAACACAACGCTAAAACGCTTTGTACGATTCCACTATTTTGCCACTACCGAGCTGAGTTTCGCCTTTTGGTATCTTCAGGCATTCTATAACACAGATTCAACAGAGCTAACAAGCAATTCAAAAATTGCATCGTTTATTGGTTATCCGTGTGATATATTACCTAAGATACCGATTTAAAAAAAAAAAAAATTGCTGAAACTTTCAACGTATTTTGTCGCTCACGACCCGGGTTTCGTCTATCGGCTTCGTCAGGTATTATATCCATAATTAATGTAAGTTTTTTCTCTAGCACAGTCTGCGAGAGTTCTTGCAATGCGAATAGATTAATTTCCCAACTTTGTAAAATATTTTTCAATTCAATTGATTTAACACGGTAAAAAATAGCAATGTATTTTAGTTCTACAATTTTTTTATAAGATATAGATGATAGCTTTTTCGGCTCACGCCTTCGTCAGAACTGAAATACATTGGTATTTTTTCACCGTAACATAATGGAGTTCTACCTAGTAAATTTCTACGTCGATTTCAATTCTTAAATATTTGTTGCGCTGGTAGTTTCCTGTGTTTTTTATCATTTAAATAAATAAAAAAAAAACAAATCTACTCTCACACAGCATTGCGGCACTAAAAATTTTTGTAGTACTGGAAAGATATGATTCGAAATTATTTCAATCTATGGTGTAAATTCTAGGAATCGACGGAAATGTGTTATTGAACAATTTAAGTTTGGTTTCGTTTTCTTGAGCAGTAGGTACACTCGCCACTGCTAGAACAGGATTAATAAACGCTACCGTTTGGATTTCTACGACTACGAAATAATCGAAATCATTTGTCAGAGATCGTTAAACTTTTTAGCAAAAAATCGACAAAATAGCTATCAACTATATCTTATAAAAAAATGCAATGCTATTTTTTCACCACGTTCACCATTCAACCCTGAAAAATAGTTCAAAACTAAAATGCCGTCTCTGATTTTGCCTTTCAGCAACTTCAAGCATTCTATCACACGGACGTTATTGTTCTTTTAATGAGTAAAGTATCACTTTTTGGAGGAAATACATATTTAAATAATAAAACATAATGTATTTTAAATATTTTTTGTAATCAAGAGAAATCGTTCATGAAAAAAAGCAGGGCTGTCGAGTGGAGTAACAGTCGGGGTCGTAAAAAATGAACAAATCGGACTACGTTTTAGAAACATATCTCAATAAACAATTTTCCTGGCTTAAATTAAAACACATACATAGGAAAGGTAAGAAAAAGTTAAACTTTGTGTCGTGTTATTGGTTAGTATAGTGTTTTTTTGCGACGTCACAGCTCTAGTATATTCGATAGCAGTCAGTTGGTTTGTTGAATCACGCAAAAAAACAGCTCTGGCCGTAAAGTTTGACAATCTTTTGCAAAGTTGGTTATTCTATCTGGCTATATTGTATTGTACCGTCTCACCAAACGCATTACAGTTACTGTGAACTCTTCGCGCGAGTTATTATTTTGTATATGAATTTTACAAGTTCATTCTTCTCGGAATCGTTAGTTGGGATCGTACTACTGTATAAGATTTTTTTACTATCAAATCTCGTCTCTCGCAAGCGCCACGGAACGTTAAATTAATTATGATTGAATTAATTGCGTACGAGACTCCTCGTTAACATCAAATTATCACTTCTGACTGATAGTGTAATGCTATACCAATCATGAACCCGAATCAACAAAGACGATCGGATATATTTCTTTTTTTATTATTGTAAATTTGAATATATCAGTCCTGATAAAACTCTAGAAAATTGAGACGTTTACCTAGTCAATTCTTGAATAAATGACATTTAAGTGTAAACTAAAACTGCAGAAATCTTATATAATGTAATAAAATCAAATGAATGCTTGTTTGCTTGTTCGTTCTGTATGCGTTCATATACCGTTAATCTGAAAATAATCGTTGACATTTTGTACGATTCCATTTTTATGTCACTAACACCATGCAAAAGAGCTGTTGCATCAATGTGATACAATGCCTGAAGATATCGAAAGGCGATACCTGGGTTATTAG
Source organism: Himalopsyche japonica (assembly GCA_028555115.1). Classification (NCBI taxonomy): domain Eukaryota; kingdom Metazoa; phylum Arthropoda; class Insecta; order Trichoptera; family Rhyacophilidae; genus Himalopsyche; species Himalopsyche japonica. The sequence continues at coordinate 1,697,026 of JAHFWJ010000416.1, read as the reverse complement.
TTCCAAATCATATGGAATCGTACAAGGTTTCAATTATTCAAATATTAATTATGATATTGACTGAAGGCAACTTTGTACGATTCCACATGTTTTGTCACTAACGACCCGGGTTTCGCCTTTCGGCATCTTCAGGCAACCTATCACACGGATTCAACAGAGCGGAATTGTCAGTTCTGTTGCATTCGTGTACAAAGTTGTGGTAGTTTTTTCAAATTCAGAAGGCGGCTCTGAACACTCTGAACTTCCAAATAATGTCCCCGAATGAAAATCGGGTAGTGATTGATAAAACATATAAAAATGCCGACGATGGCGTGAGCCGAAATAATTAGTAGTAAAATAGTATAACTATATCTTATAAAAATTTTGTAGCACTAAAATACATTGCTATTTTTTCACCGTGTGGTAAAAATGTACACACATTCAAACTGTAATAACGAAGAACGCGGCGCGCAAAATTATCTCAAAAAAAATTTTTCACCACAGAAGCGTTATTGTGATTTTGGGCGATCTGGCGAAAACGGAATGTTCACGAGTGGGTGGCTTTTCAAATTGCTTTTCCCGGAAACTATTACCGCGAGGCTAAGCGTTTTTTTCCTACTGCCCCCCCCCCCGTACTAAGAAAAACATAATAATAAAGTACGGATTGAGAGTAACACAATGCCCGGACAAAAGGTGTTATTGTTTTTCAACGGAAGGAAAGGGCCGACGGGCGTAGACGCTCGTTGATATTTTATTTGAATTTTTCTTGTGAATTTCTGAGAAGATTTTTCTGTATACAGTTAGTTACTGCCGGTAAATGTTCGAAACGTTATCTTAACAATAACTGTCTTTACGTCATACAACATTAAATGAATTTCAGAAAAATATATGTATATACAATGCTATCGACTGAAGGTGGTGCGTGATGGAATTTCAAACGTTGTATCTCAGCGCTGCAAGGTCAGTTCCGTTTGCATCCGCGTGATGGGATGCCTGAAGATGCCGAAGGGCGAAACCCGGGTCGTTTGTGACAGAACATGTGGAATCGTACAATATTGCAACAATACAAATTTGTGTTTATATATATAATATTTGACACTACACAGAACTCACTACGATAAGATAGTCAATCATTAGCGAACATAATGTTATTAACTACTTGGCAATGTGCATTTTAATACCAGGACCGGTTTCACATCGTCGTAATACAATTTTCAGAATATAAAATTTGAATTGTTGAAACTTCGTACGATTCCACTTGTTTTGTCATTAACGGCCCGGGTTTCGCCTTTCGGCATCTTCAAGCGTTATACGGTATAGGTATTGATTATATACAATAGTTGTTAGCTGTTGCTACATTGCTACTTTTCACCGTGTTATAATGGAGGTCTACCAAGTAAATGCCGATTTCTTCAATAAAACGTGTTGTAATTTATGATATCGACCAATATTATTCAATAAACTCTTGAAGTCTAGGTGTTGGAATATCCTTTAAACGGCTCAGTAGGGAATGAGTTAAAAAAACGGGTTTCGAATTTCGGTATCTTCAGGCACTCCATAACCGCAATAAAAGGCATTTGTAATGTGTCAGTTCTTTTGCATCCGTGTGATGGAATGCATATAGATTCCGAAAGGCGAAACTCGTTGTTTTTCGTAAGTGAAAAAACATATGTAAATGTCAAATTTGAATTGCTACAATTTTGTACGATTCCACATGTTTTGTCACCAACGACACTGAGAGATGACTGTCAGCGCTGTTGCATCCGTGTGATAGAATGCCTGAAGATGACGAAAGGCGAAACCGTGTCGTTAGTGACAAAACATGTGGAATCGTACAAAATTGTAACAATTCAAATTTGATATTGAAATTCCATCAAGCACCACCCTCAGTCGATATCATAAATTATATGTAAATGTACAAATGTTCGACGATCGAAATTTTAACACGACGCGGAATTGATAACAATTCTATTCGACATTTTCTAAAATATTTGTATTGATTTTACTTCTGATAAAAATAACGGTTTTTTTGTTTTTGTTTTTAGAATAGCATTTGTAAGTCATGGCCCTGCTCAGCAATCCTAGTATAGTTGGCAGCACTGGTGCCAACGCGCCCCCGCCCCCTCACCCCCCGTCGGCCCTGCAGCACTACTTCTCCACGCAAATGGCCGGCTACCTGAAAGGACCCGCATCGCTTCACCATCACCACCACCATCACGCGCAGGCTGGCTACCATCACCACCACCACCAGCACCACGTGGGAGGATTGGGGCCTTTTGGCCTCGGACACCACGGCCTGGACGGAGTCGGCTTTCCTCAGGGTAAGTTTATTTTTATTTTCAATGAACGAGTGAAATACCAATGTTTGATTTGACTTCAGATATATAACTATGTTTAACGATCGGTCCGTGCAGCTCTGTATCGGGCCATGAATATGAGGAGTAAAATCGATTCTTTTTATTAGTATTGCGTTATGGAAGGCGGCCGTGTAACAACAGCTGCATACATATAACGGATCGAGATGGGACAACCGATTTGTGTATAACTATGAAATGCGATGTGTTAGGCGAGAGTTAGCCAAACCGTGTGCCGTGAAAATTTTCCAGCACAAATTTTATCAATATTATTATTATACTCTACTACATGTAAGGTAACATAACGTTTACCATAAGATAACCAATGTGTTGACTTGGGGCACCAAAAGCAGAAAAAGCTTTGAAACTCCTGTGTTAAACAAAACACGTGAAGTAATTTTATGAAATTGGTTAAAATATTATATAAGCTTTTAACGATTTTATAACATTGAAATCGTAAAATATTGTGTTGAGAACTATTTCTACGCTGTTTTTCATTAATATCCGGACAGGTTTTGTTAAACGAGAGCATTATCAATCGACAACATATAAATGAAGACAAGACTGTCCATACAAAAATTACTCTATTAAAAACCAGATAAACAAAACGAATGGTTCAAGAACTAAGAAAATTGTATATGAGTTTTCATACAAAATATAATATAGATTAATCAATGCGTGTGTCCTTTATATATTTATTACTACACCATCCATCCGATCGACATAAAACTTTACAATTTTTTTGAATACACTCTCGCAAATGTTTCTAGCATACAACTACCCCCCAAATAGTAAATAAATAGAATTAAAACGATATAATTACGAATTAAGTTGTTTGTTCTCATAACGAGTATCGTTGAATTTTTTTTTCAATATAGTTGATAGCTATTTCGGCTCACGCCATCGTCAGAACTATGCTTAAACTAACATTTGCTTATCTGTATATAGCTACGTAGAAAAGGTACACAATACATCCTCTCACCTGTTTTAACGACATAGCTTGTTTCTTGTTCGCAATAAAATAAACAATTGTAAATGAGACTAAAAAGTCGGCTGTATCAATAAGTTTTCATATGGCACGGAAATGCTCCATTACCGAAACAAAGATACATCAGTCAGCGGAGTCAATAATGGTGACGGACCTATATTAGTTTGTTCGTCAAGAATCATTTGTGATAGTTGATATCTATTGACCTCCAGGTGTTCCAAAGCCGTCATCATACGACCCTTACTACAAAGATGCAAACACTTAGGCGCCGAATATGAAATTATCGAAAAGTGTAACATTGTTATGTAAAGTGTTCAGATATAATGCAAAGAAGTGACCGTTGACAATTTAAAGGTGAATCTTTTTCACAGTTGAAATGTTGAGAATGCGCCCATTAAACGACCCAAGAAATATCTGTCTTTCACGGCGTACTAATAATAGCGACGATAGGCGAAAAAGGGTTGCCAAGCAACGGCCCGGGGGCTGAACAGGGGCGGGTGGTGGGTGGATGTGTCGTTGGATAAAAATCCTTTATCTTGAAATGCCACTCTCCGGCGGGGCCCGCACTAACTTGTTGAACCGAATACACGACTTGCCTGCCTACGTACGTATACGTCGTACGATATTACATAGACGTATCATATCGTGGCTCCTTACGAAAACAGTAGCGTTCCGAAGTTGTTGCTATGTCAGCTAGAAAGAAACTCAGCGAAGATTTTTTTAAATAATACAACAAAAAATTAATTAAACGCGATTTCATCAATTTTGTTTTATAAATATCACCGGTTTCAGACACCGCAATCATTATCAGCTGTCAAAATACAAAGAAGATTAATTAAACAAAATTTTGAATTGGTACTATCTAGTGTACAAAACGAATGGTTCATAAACTGAGACAATAATTTAAATTGGTTTATTTTTTAATATATTTACTGGTAAATTATTTTCATGATTACTTTTATCATTGATAAAATAACATATGCTTTTATTTTGACCGATTGATTTTTTTTTTTTAATTTGAAGTGACCGTTATTTTTTAACTATATTAATTTTAAATGTATTCTGTAAATAATAATATAATAATAAATAATAATGTAAGAAATAGCTTTTTGGAAACGAACACGAATGAAAATAAGAAAAAACATGCGTGACTCTACAAATGTCAAAAAAACTTCTATATTTTATATTACTGTATTTCTTCAAAGTAAAATTAATTATTTTTAATTGACTTCGCAAAAATATTTGTTTTGTGTTGATTGTTACGACGTTTACAATTATTGAATGGTTTTATGTTTAATTTAAGTAATTAAAAACTGACGTTGATTTTTATAAAACGATAAAATCTCATTACAATGAATGTTCTTTTAAGCCCATTTTGCTTAGACATAGAGTATTTTCACAATCTTATTGTGATCAATCAGGACATATCAAGATATAGTTTTACAATTTTAACAGAGTTATATCGTTAACTTTCTATTATCTCCACACAAAAATCAAAGGTCTTAACAGTTTAGTAAACCATTTTAATCTATGCTTTTTGATAGCTTTGGAAAAATCTCCAGTCGTATACTCTTAAGATTGAAGCATAAATTGTTTTTTTTCTTTTTAAATAATAAAAGCTCACTTTTAGTACTTATTTTCACAATATACTATTTGTTCAGGACCAGTTTCGCTCATCACGAGGATTATCAACTGATATATATACAAACATGTCTATTTATACAAAATATTTGAATTAAAGGTAACAGGTATACAAAACCACGGGGTCAAGAACTAAGAAACAATTTGCAGGAAATCATACAATATTCATACGAATAATATGAATTGGTTTAAAAATGTAATGTTCACAATCAATTATTAATATTTTTTTACAAAGACTGATATCTCAACAATTTATAATTTGTTTCTATGAAAATATTACACAACACGGTAAAAGCCCGCTGTGTATTGGTGTTGACGATTCTCTTCTCTCATACAAAGAGTAGATAAGTTCTGGATCGTTTTTGAATGGCCAATTCATATAAATGCAATTGTCGTTTGTTCCTACTATCAAATTCACAATAAAAATAAAGCTCCCTTATGACATTTTGATTCAATGTATAAAAGGGAGGACCTCTTTCATGGCTTTGTTACACCCCAACCCCCTCTAGCGCGCGGCGAATATATATGTAACTCTTGGATATTTATATTTTAAAGTAAGTCCTTTGGTCTGCAATGGTATTACTCGAATACGCATATTATACTGTTATGTCGTACACGGTGATCGCAAACTGTTTGCTGTTTGAAAAAATTACTAAAGGCTTGTAAATTTTTTTTTATATATGAATTAAGATTAATAGCTAGTGTTGTTTGTTGTATGTGAACGAATGAATGGAAAAATAATAACTGTCACTAAATGTAAAAAAAAATATTTATTTTTAATAACCAGTGTTAGTTTACAATAATGACTGAAGGTGCTGCTTGATGGAATTTTAATATTTTTTTTGAATTGTTAAAACTTTGTACTATTCCATATATTTTAACAATTCAAATTTGATAATGAAATTCCATCAAACACCTTCAGTCGATATTACAAATTTGAATTGTTTCAAATTTCTACGATTACGGATTCACTAACAATCGCCACTTGGATCGTCAATGTAAATCAATTGGTGGAATGGTCCATTAAAAATCGATCATTTTTTTTTATATAAAGACGGCTTGTTTGATCTGAATTTTCTAATAAATTTGTGCTAGAAGATATAAATAGATCTAGTTGTTAGTTGACCACTTTATTTAGAGTCTTTTTTAGATTTATTTGGTAAAATGTTTTTTTTGTACCTAATAGACACTCAAGACTTCTAACCAAATCGATAATTCGATTGAAATCCGTTACGGAAGCCAACGTCGTTGACCACTACACCACGGAACCACAATATATACTTACCTATCGACAACATAATTTTTAATCTTGCTGTTCAACGGTTAATTTTCAATATGGAAGAAGTATGGACAGTACAAAAAAATATTGACACAAATATATTAACGAAACTTTCAGTTGCCTGTTTTGTGTCACACTGTATATAGCATTAAATAACGCACTACCTATTATTATGTTTTATTTTTTCAATATATAAATACGTTACATATACTTGCCTACATTTCTAATGTACAATGATAATGCACGAAGACAATAATAGAGGAAAAAAGTTAATCCGAACTAGGGTTGAATTTATTTTTTACGCGCGTAGTCGACTCCGCGAAAGCCAGCATTGTGTAAAAAACGCACGAATAAAAAACATTATGCCATCCGTTTACCTACCTACATATTTACCCACATAACATAAAATAGTTATCTCATAAATTGTGAAAAATTATTATTGCTTGAAGATTTTGCGGATATTTTTTGATAATTTAATTATTATTAACCAAATCATATCTAAGCCACGCAAAGGACACTACATCACACACAAAATTATATTTCAATAATTAATTCGTTTACGTTTTGTTCATAAATTTAAGTTCTATTTTTTTTTGTTTTTGAGAAGCTGTGGACATGAATTGTTCGTTTTATGTTTTACTTAGCTTGCGTATGGGGATGTTACTGGTTATAACATAAGCGATTTCCAACACTACAATGCGTGATCGGTTAACGAATAATTTGGATCGCGAACACTTTCAAGAAAGATTTTTGTAATCGGACAACGAACACTTATTTGGATAACGAACTAAAACGATCTTTCTAATCCACTTATTATATCTGTAACACTCGATTGATCGGTTAACGAACCATTCGGACTGCCAACACTATCACGAAAGACTTTTGTGTTCGGATAACGAACACATGTTCGAAAATCAAACTAAAACAATCATTCTAATCCACTTATTCTATTAGTAAATCTCGGTCGATCGGTTAATTAACAATTCGGATAGAGAACATATTCTTGCAACATATCATGTTTATTAACCGATCACCCACCGCATATCAATAACTAGTTAAAATTAGATATTAACCTAACGCATCGCTTCTCACCTGGGGTCATGTCCCCAATGGAGGACACAAAATATGTTTTGGTATTTTGAAATAAAGTTTGATTTTTAAAATGTATTTTTTTTAGTAACAAATAGTGGAGGGGGCCACACCAAAAGTAAAATCTCAAAAGGAGGCCACAAACCAAAAAAGGCTGAGAAACACTGACCTAACGTATGAATTTATTTATATTATTTTAAAGATTCAAATTAACCCTTTTTTACGGCTCAAGCGCGAAAACTATTTGACAAGCAGTGGAGCGCGAGGAATTCGTGGACCCGAATCGACTGCCGTAATATTAAAAATCAAAAATTGAAATCGAAAACCAAAAAAAATTAAATAGCCCAACGCGCTGTCATTTGTCGCACTGAGTGACGTGTACCCCGCTCCCCCCCAAACCTCCGAACCCCCACAACTCCGACATGCTTTTATAATTTCATAGTTTGGTCGCATAAGAGCAGGATAAGAACTCGGGTGATTGACAAAATCCATTAGCGGTGTAGCGCGTATAGTCCGACGAGTGTGTCAACGGCGACCAACGCCATATAATGATCCCCTTATATTATAAATATAATGCACGCCTATTTTTTTTTTTACCTTTGTCATGCCATTTCTTCTCATCCTTTCTGATTACTACAAAAAAAATATTTATTAATAGTACGGTTGTAGAGTCTTGTTTCTTGCTCGCAAAAAAACTAAAATTTGTAAATTTTTTATAAAATTAAAAAAAAAATGCGAGCAAGAAACAAGCTAGGTCGTTAAAACAGGGGAGAAGATGTAATGTGTACCTTTTCTACACAGCTATATATAAAGCAAATGTTCGTTTAAGCATAGTTCTGACGATGGCGTGATCCGAAATAGCTACCAACTATATCTTGGAAAATAATTTCGTAGAACTAAAATACATTGCTATTTTTTCACCGTGTTAACTTACTTCATTTGTATGTATATTGAATGTCTTCCTGTAAATTGTTTTCTTAGTTCTTGGACCAATGGTTTTGTATACCTGCTATCTTCAACTCAAAAATTGTATGAGTAGAATTGCTTGTAATTTGTATCTTATTAATCAATAAAGCTTGCGATTTTGAGACGTATTAATCATAATGCGATAAAAGATGATTTTGAATTTTATCAACGAATCAGTTACAGTTAGTGGACTATAATATTCTTGCGGGGTATCTTAAAATAACAGTAACGTTTGCTGAAATACTTGAATATTTTTTCATTGTCAGCGGCGTTACTACAATTCACAACCCACCCACCTCTCAACTTAGCAAATGCGACCTTTGAATTTCGTACGTTCATTTTAACATTCGTAACATTTTTCAAATTGACTTTAATTCATAATAAACTATTTTCTATACCTATTCAAGGGTTCACCGTTAAGCCCTCAACTGTCACTTCTTAATGGAAAAGCATTGTATTTCAAATAATAAATTCATCCGTTGATAATGCTCACGATGAGCGAAACCGGAATGGATTATAAAAATATAAAATTGTTGAAATATTGCTACAAATATATTTTTATTATTGAAACGCAATGCTCTTTCAAATAATAAAAACACATTTTTAGAACTAATGTAGTAGTAATATATCATTTAAAAGATCATACCTTTCCAGTAAGAAGTGACAGTCTGCAACATTTTACCGAATGGTTTAGACGTAAAAATAATGATTAAATTTGAATTTTTACAACTTTGTAAAGTTATTAATTTATTAATCTTGTTATTAAGTCATTCTTGAAAGGGGTTTACAACAAATATTAATCATCTAACATTAAGATATGAATTGGGTTGTTTTTTTATATATAGAGATACTTACTATCAAACATCTTGTGATGAAATATAAGAATTTGCGTCATGACTTTAGTATATAGACGATGATAACTGTCTATTTTACGTTAGTTCTGTTGCATCCGTGTGTTGCATGAAGATTCCGAAAGGCAAAACCTGGGTCGTTAGTGACAAAACATGTGGAATCGTACAAAGATATAACAATTCAAATTTGGTTTTGAAATTCCGTCAAGAACCTTCAGTTGATATCATATATTCGTTTAATTTAAAAATTTTGAACAGTACTTGCAGACCCGCCTTTTGCGTTATCGCTTTTTGAAGCGGCGAGTCTTTATAAACTTGAAAAAAAGAGACTTGTATAAACGTAGGTATATTGAATAATTTTCTCCCGAGCCACAGTTTGAGATCAGCATTTGCAGGTGCGTCCGACGGTCCCATGTCAACCGTTGATGTGACACCGGCACTCACCAGAGCTCACTCACTTACGGCGGCGAGGGGGGCGGGGGCCGCCCTGCACGCCACTGATAAAATCATTCGTCTGTTTTTTTTTTAATTATTATTTTATCAAATGTTTTTATTCGAGAGAAAAAAGACGATAGTTGTTTTATCGGACGCTTTCTGCGGGCAACGGTGGAGGTTGTCGAATTACGTATCGTTGATAAAAGAGGATTACATTATGACTTATTTTAAAGGATTAATTATATCGATATCATTTTGAATAGAATATTGTTAAGTCACATAAATAATAAATCTGTGAAATACCAAATAAGTCTGACATATTTTTTTTTGGTGCTTAAAAATAATATATATTAATTTATGATTTCGACTGAAGGCGCTTGATAGAATCTCTTTTGTTTACTTTTTTCGTATATTAACTCATTCCCTATTGAAGAATATTCCATTTCTAAATATTTAACAAATGATTCAGTCAAATTTGAATTGTTACAGCTTTGTACGATTCCACATGTTTTGCTACTAACGATCCGGGTTTCGCCTTTCGGCATCTTCAGGCCTTTCAAGAATGACTCGTCAAAAGTATTTATCGTTTATTATACTTATCACTGGCGATTGTGTTCATTATTATTAGATCAAAATTATTATATTTGTTTTAGCTGCATTTGTTTAGCTGCCAAGATGTCGCAAGACGAAACCCGGGTCGTTAGTGAGAACATGTGGAATCGTACAAAGTTGTAGCAATCCAAATTTATTATATATTAATTATTTTCATTGTGTGTTACAATTAAAATTCGATAATATTAATTCCGATGGCTAGAATAACAATTGAAATGGGATAGAACATTGCATACGATTCAAAATAACTTATTTATTTAGTGTTTTACGTATTGCGTTACAAATTTTGACACGCGTTTCGCCTTAAGTAATCAATCATTACAGTGTTAAAAGTTCGCAGTTTATCATAAACAGTGCATAGTGAAATTTTTTACATATATATAAATATTGAATTTGCCACTTTTAATGTGCTTAAGTATCACTTCTTGTTAGAGCAAAGAATTTTAGAGTAAATACGCATTTTTAGTACTGTTTCCACAGTATATTTATGACCGGGACTGGTTTTGCTCGTCGTGAGCATTATCAACTGTTTACACGTTGAGTTTTGATTATAAAATCTTTCTGATAACAATACTAAGGTTTTTTTAATTGTTGTTATTTGAATTTGACTTTATGATGAGAGATGTTTCATATAATAAATAAGTATTAAAATGTTTTTGTGTAATTGCATACCTACCGAAACCCACTCATTTAAAATAGGTGAATTGATGTGGGAATAAATATCAGGTCTTCTATTATTAGAATTTAATTTATCAGACTGTTGACTAAATGTATAAATCTCACGTGAGAGATATACATAGCAAAGGAGAATATGGAAGGATTAACTGTAAGTTTAATAAAGGCAATGAGTTTAATTGGGCTTTGTTTATATATAAAATTTCCAGAATAAATAGTATATAAGTTTTCGTGTTTTAATGGAATAATTTTACATCTTCATCGGTGTTGAATGAGTGATTTTAAAATTCTAAGTAATGGGCGAATTTAGACTTCAACGGGCTTTTGGTAATATATACGTTACAATAATTACAAATATCAGTTTTTTATTTTACAACGTAGGAAAGGATTTATAAAAGTAAACATTGGGTATTAAAACAATATGCTTGCTTTGCTTGCATTGGGGCTTAAAGACGAAACCCGGGTCGTTAGTGACAAAACATGTGTAATCGTACAAAGTTGTAGCAATTCAAATCTTATCTAATGAGTATAACAAAAAATGAAATTTGTCCAAAAATGTGCCGAGTACGGCGCTTAATTGACCAAATTTTGGCCGGGATTGATAGTGTTTTCTGTTAGGGCATCTCTGGGCATTCATCAGAAGTAGGGTCCTGACGTTTGCCTCATCATAAATAAGGTCAGATGTAAAAATGTAAATGAGAAAGGCCGTATGTTGGAGATAAGATACGAGTGTTATCGTAATGTCTGTCCGGTAGCTGGTGAAATCGGCAAGCGGAGCGTGTGACGTGCTTCCCGATTGCTTTTCGCTTCGAAGCCTACAACAACCTACAAACGGCTATCTCGTATCCATTATGTTGCAGCACAGTAGCGACATAGCCTCCGGTAGCGGGCCAGGTGTCTCAAACAAAGGTACCGGTTAAATAATGTAAATAAATTTCATGATTAAATTTGTAGTATAAAATAGACAAAATAATTCCTCCGGTTATATTGTATTACTAACGATCCGGGTTTCGCCTATCTTTCTATCACACTGAATTGATCAGTTCTGTTGCATCCTTGTGGTATAATACATGGAGATGGTGAAATGCGAAATCCGGGTAGTTAATGACAAAACATGAGCGATAGTACAAAATTTCAATACCTAATTTAAGTCGTCTTGTAACTGTTACTTTTTGATGGAAATGCATGATTTTTTAAAATAATAAAACACGTTTTAGTACTATTTCTATACATTATCAACTTTTCGTCTTTCGGCATCATCAAGCATTCTATCATACTGATTCGGTCTGTTTTGTTGTATTCGTGTGATATAATGCCTGAAGATTATGAAATGCGAAATTCAGGGTCGTTAATGACAATACATGTAGAATCGTACAAAATTTCATTACCCCATTTAACATGTCTCGTAACTATCACTTTTTGATGGAAATGCATTTTTTTTTAAATAATAAAAACACACATTTCATCAGAACCGGTTTCGCCAATCGCGAGCATTATCAACTTTTCGGCATTCGGTATCATCGAGCATTCTATAACACGTGTTGTTGCATACGTGCGATATAATGCCTGAAAATTCTATAATGAAAAATTTGGGTCGTTAATGACAATACATGGGGAATCGAAAAATGTTTCAATTACCCGTTTAACGAGTCAACTTTCACTTATTGATAGAATTGCATGATGTTTTAAATGATAAACGTTTTTAGTACTATTTTCTACAATATATATTTTATGATAAAACCGGTTTCGCTCATCGTAAGCATTATCAACTGAATGTTCTGATGGTCATTGTCATAAATGTATTTTGTAAATAGTATTAAAAATTTGTTGCTAACATTTAATTCAAATAAAATATTCAAATTCCTTCAGTCAATATCATAAGTTATATGAAAATCGTACAAAACATTCAGTTATTTCCTTTATATACAGTTTGTCACTTCATAGAGCTTTTAAGCTCGCCTACTAGTTTTAACAATATATTCATTTATATTTTTCAATTAATAAAAAAAAAAAAAAAATTCGGATGCTAATACCGAATATTTAACACGGTGAAAAAAATGGCAATGTATTTTAGTTCTACAAAATTATTTTTAAAAATATAATTATAGGCGTGAGCCGAAAAAACTATCAACTATATTTAAAAAAAATATTTTGTGGAACTAAAATACATTCCTATTTTTTTCACCTGTTATAATGGAGTTCTACCAAGTGAATGCCAATTCAATCAATAAAACGAATATTTAAATGACGGAACCGAAAATATTCCACACAAGTGGTTAAAAGTGATAATAGTTGTAGCGTTATGTCGATATATGAGAGATTATTAAAGCTTAGTTTTATTATGGAAGAGTTATGCCGGAAAACGATGTATGCGGAAACGTATGATGTAAAATATTGTGAAAAAATTCACTATCGTAAAACCTCAAAAATTTCGACAAGCAGGCGACCTATTTGTATTTCTTAGAATGAAATAATGTGTGTTACCGAACGTTCGACACCGAATTCGGGATAACGATCTCGAGAGAAAAGTTTGACAATAGACACAGCATTAATGTTGCGGGTTACATAATGTCGGTTTCGGTCGCCGAGATCGTCAAGCGGCGATAGCATCGCCTAAGTGGAATGAGTCAAGATGCGTGCGAAGATATTGTCACTTCGGCAGGCGAAAAAAATGTGTTCGCGGGTTAACGCACAAAAAATGCGGAATGTGGAATCGTCAGATAACTCTATTGGTGAAGGAATCTAGTTTTTTTGACGTCTTGTCTACTTCTGGATTAGGCAAAACACCAATATAAGGTTTTTATAATTTATGATATCGATTGAAGTTGCTTGATAGAATTTCAATATAAAATTTAAATTGTTTAAACTTTGTACGATTCCACGTGTTTTGTCACTAACGACCCGGATTTCTTCTTTCGATATCTTCAGGCATTTTATCATACGGAAGCAACTGAACTGATTTAAGCTGGTCGTTAAGAACATACAATAACTTGAATTTAATAATTGACTTCTAAAATTTCTTGATAAAACAATTTATGATCCCCCGTGGTTTGATTCGATTATTGAACGCCATAATCCGCGTTGAATGAATAATTTTTTCGATAGCAAATGGTTCGTTAAAGTCGAATAGAAACCAGGGTCGCTAGAGACAAAATATGTGAAATAACACGGTGAAAAAATAGCAATCTATTTTAGTTCTACAATTTTTTTATAAGATGTTGTCCGAACTATCGGAATTATCACATAGTTCCGACGATGGCGTGAGCCGAAATAGCTATCAACTATATCTTATAAATTTTTTTGTGGAACTAAAATACATTGCTATTTTTTCACCGTGTTATAATGGAGTTCTACCCAGTAAATACCAATTCAATCAATACGTGGAATGCATTAAGCATTATATAAAGTAGCTTTAAGAGTATTGCAATATTTAATTAATGAACTAATTTACTTCATTTACTTCTTTATTTTCTTAGTTTTTAAACTTTATTGTTTTTTGATTTTGTAAAAGGTCGTTGATAATGCAAACAACGAGTGAAACTAGTGCTAAACGTAGTAGTTTTTTTTTCTTTTTTAATACTGTTTACAACAGTGTGAAATTAATTTTTATTGTGATGCTTGGCGTGTCACCGACTGTACATTTTCGCCACTGCGTTTTTGTCGTCAAAGGATATTGAAAATTGCCATTACGGCGAGGGTAAAGCCTGACAACAACAAAAAATCGGTGGCGAAACATGACAAAGGGCTTTGAAAGCCAGGACGAGGACGCATTGTTAAGTAACTATTATTGAATGTATCATAATAGCGGTCCGCACTGGTAATTACTGAGAAATATTGCTCTTTGTCACTACAATAGGTGAAAGATATAATATAGATTTTTACGAACGCGAGTGGACGAGATAATCTGGTACGTCGCACGACTCTGTTCGGCTGTCTTGAATATTTGATTGGCGGTAATTTTATTTGAATTGTAAAATTGTCGCTGATTCAATTTGGCAATACACTCATTTAGATGATGATGTTTTTTAACGTGATGCAATCGGTTAGTGGTCGGCAAGCAACGGCATGTGACCGTCGCGAATAACAAACACAAACCTTATCAAAAGTCAATTGAGAATTTATCGATTGAATTGGCATTTACTTTGTAGAATTCCATTATAACACAGTCAAAAAATAGCAATGTATTTTAGTTCTACGATTTTTTTATAAGGGATAGTTGATAGCTATTTCCGCGCACGCCATCGTCAGAACTATGATATATATTAAACGAACATTTGCTTATCTATATATAGCTGTGTAGAAAACGTACACAATAAACCTTCTCTCCTGTTTTAACGACCTAGCTTATTTCCTGCTAGCAATAAAACATTTTTACAAAACTATAATTTAAAAAATTTGTTGTTTTCATTTGTTTAGTATAAGTTTCATATCGATCGGATGAATGGTGTAGTTATATATAAAAGACAAACAGACACACATACATTGATTTATATCAATATATAGACATGTCGATAGCTATTTCAGCTTCCGTCTTCATCAGAAATATGTTAATAAGTCAATGTACGTTGGAACATAGTTCTGATGAAGGCGTAAGCAGAAATTGCTATCAACTATATACCTTGATTACATGAGCTTGCGTGGTTAACTTCCTTGCTATTCTGTTTTTTTCTCTTGCTATTTATTCGTTTTTTAAAATTTTTTAAACTTTATAATACATAGTATTTTTTTAATGTGTGTGTTCAAAATAAAAATAAAACACAGTATGCCCATAATTTTTAATTTAGAATAAAATATTAAAAAAAAACTTAAGATGTTCGGCTCTCTCTTCAATAAGTTCGTCGACCGCTGCAATGTGTAATATTAAAACACAGTCAAATTATCTTTCTAAGGTGTGATTTTATTTACGTAATCCAATTGGTGGAAAAAAAAACTGTTACATTACCAAATTGCAGTCTCATTGGTGACACAATATTTGAAATTTTGGGTGTTATATTATATAACACATTTTAACTAGAGTAATATTTTAGGTAAAAAAAAACTTGCTGCAGGTTGATATAATTTGTAACCGAGCGTCAGTGGCGTAGTTAAAAATTAAACCCCTCGTTAATCTCGTCCGTTGCATGACTGAAAACAATATTAAATAAAATAATTATAACCATTTGTTGGTCTTTATAATATTTGGACAAATGATTTATGATATCGACTGAAGGTGCTTGACGAAATTTCAATATTAAATTTGAATTATTAAAACTTTGTACGATTCCACGTGTTTCGTCTCTAACGATCCGAGTTTCGCCAAATTGACTTCTGAACAGACTGACATTTCAATTCTATTTTATCCGAGTGATGAAATGTTTTAATATGCCAAATTGCAAAACCCGTCGGTCGTAAGTGACAAAACATGTGGAATCGTAAAATATTTCGATAATTCAAATTAAATACAAATGAATTTTTGTGGTCCACTTTTTTTTAGTAAAGTCCCGCAATCCGAAACAATACTGTTGAACATTGATAGTGCTCTTACCAGTGGCATCTTCATTGACTGGATGGTTCTAAACTATAGAAGAACAAGGAATTCATGTTCACGGCTTCTCAAAAAGTTATCAGAAAAATACGATTTGAAATTATCAAGGATGGTATAGTTCTCATTTTGGTCGCGTATAAGCTGAAAGAAATATGTAGTAAAGTCCATTTATGTTTGAATTTTCAAACTATTAAAAATGGGATTGCTCTATATAAAGTTGTTTAGATGAAACTATAGGCAGTATCCATACCCCCTCAAGTAAGACATCTGTTCTCAGGTAATTCACCGAATTGGCAATTACTTGGTAGAGCTCCATTATAACACACTGAATAAATAGCAAATAGCAATGTATTATAGTTCTACAAATATTATAAGATATATATTTGATAGATATTTCATCAGAACTCATCAGGAGGCGTAAGCCGAAATTGCAGTCTTCTATATTTCTTATAAATTTTATGGATTTGAAATACACTGATATTTTGTCACCGTGTTATGCTAGAGCTGTACTGCGTTCTAAGGCAGTGATTTACAACATTTACGCTATGTCTCACTAAAAAAAAGTTGCACCTTCCCAACTTTTATTTTTTAATAGATATAAAACAATAATATGGATCCGTTTATAAAATAACAACTTTATTACACAAAATAAAATACTGAAAACTACAGTTAACAAAATGACAAATAGATTTGTTGCGATATGAAGATTTAATTTTTTTGTAGATATTATGGGATTAAAAATTCTTTTTATAATAAAAAGTTTTGGCATCTCTTGGAAATATTCAGCAAAACAAAGGTTGGAAGCCGCTGTTCGTAAACATTGTTAATTGATATCTAATTTATAGCACCTGAAAAGACTCGTGGTGTTGATGATAAATTCTAACATTCACAATGATTTGTTGGGCGTAGTTTTCATATTATTTTGTACTGTAAGAAAATGTCGATTGTTACCTTACTTACCTGCGACCAACGGCGGCATGTCAGCGGTCAAGCGAAGTGATTTATCGTCAAATAAATGTATCAGCTGACAGTTAACGTCATTTATTTATTTGTTAGCAATGTAGGAATCTCTCTGTCATGTCAACGAGGGATAATTATCCTCCCTTGTCAACGACCAATGTAATTTGTTATATTAAGATATATGAATAAAATTTAATAAAATCGTAAGTATATTTTGTGACGTTACGCGTGTGTTTTCTTATTTTAGATACTAGTTTTTGACTGTTTTTTTATTATTTATTTCTGTTGTTTCATTATATTCAGTTTTATCTTTTGAGTCGAGTAACGTCATTAAGGCTTAAGTAACACGCAAGAAATTGATGATCTTTTAATTAAAAAAAATTAACTAAATATTTATTTTTGCTTAATAATGTAATATCACAAATGCCAAATAATATAATAAATCCTAATATAAAGTAAATTTTTTTGGTGTTTTGGTATCTCGCAGAGAGTAGTGTTGGGAAACTTTTATAATATAATATTATACCAGTGATTATTCAAGGCAATATTTTTTTGTGACAAATTTATAAACTATCGAATACTTGATAACATGTAACTAAAAATACATAAAATAAATTAAAGGTTGTAAAAAATGAGGCGTAGCGAGAGTGGTTAGCTGACTACTGGTCTTATACTAGACATATTCTCCCTTTCCAAACTTACTTAAAAAAAAGATAATATTAAACGGTTCCTATATAATGACTTCTGTTTAGACACCTTTCCGATGAGAAAGAGCTTAGATAAAAAAAAACATAAATCTCCTAATTTACGCGGTACTTTTTTGTGCGGATTCACTTTTCGCGTTCAATAAAAATGTGCATTTTTTTATAAATGAACTCGAAATTAATCACTGTACCTATAATATTGACATGTACATAATATGAACCTTTTTTATGCGGATTTTTCGAAACGCATAACATGAAATCAATGTGTTCAATTATGTTGTTTTTGTTTTAACATAATTGAAACTATTTTTGATTTATTACGAGTTCCTTGCCTTTTTTATGCAATTTATAAAAATGTATCTACCGTGTAAATCGGGGGATAATTTTATTATTTTTATATAAAAAAAGGCAGAGAATTGTTGCTTTGTGTTGCATTATTGAATATTTCAAATAGAGTTTTTGTAGTAAAAAAGATAAGGTCGGTGATTGCGTCGGTTTTGAGAAGTCGCAACCGTTCATAGTTGTTTCAGCTGCGAATGCTGAGCGAATTTCGGTTCCTTTAGCAAACACGCACAAGCCCACCAAAGAAAACTGACGGCCATTGTGAGACGCACTTAATCCCTTCCGAGGATATTTTCATTGAAGCAAGTTCTTTACAGTGCCTGGACATTTTATATATAGCTCGACGGCCGTGAATAGTCCGTTTGAATTTTTCAAATGGAAACAACACTTATTGTACGATTTAAATTTGATATTTAAATATCGTTAATTGTTATCAATTGATATCTTAAATTATCATTAAATCTCTTTAGTATGAGTTTTTGTGTATTGCAAATCTTTTTGAAATCACTTGAACAGGTTTAAAGTGTTAACTGTCACTTCTTGGCGGAAAAGCACGATAACATAAATAATATAAACACATTTTTAGCACATATTTCCATTATATATTTTATGATCGGGACCGGTTTCATTCATCGCCAGCACTATCAGCTGATGATACAAAACACAATCAATTATATTTATTCAAGGATCAAATTAAAGTCAGGAGGTACACAAAACCATGGATTCTATAACTAAGAAAACAATTTACATACAAATAAAGTAAATTTATTTCAAAATGAAATGTTAATAATCGTTTAGTAATAATTTGCAAACAACTTTAAGATAACTCAATTGTTGTTAATGCTCTCGATGAACGAAATCGGCCCTGATCGTAAAATATATTCTGTAAGTAAGTACTATACATGTTTTTTTTTATTATTTAACATGTCATGCATTTCCATCAAGAAGTGACAGCTAACACCTTGAAAGTGTTTATTTTATTATTATTTACATGCAATGTTTTTCCGCCTATAAGTGACAGTTTACACATTTATCATATTTATTTTTTGGTGTTATAAATAAAATTTTATTTCGTGTTCGAGTTTTTTCACATAGATTGTTTGAAAAACTTCTGAAATGTTTTTTCGTATGTGTCTAGTTAAAGGGGTCGTTGTATACTTTCGAATCGTACGCGTTTACACTGTCGGACTAGTATCCGTGTCTCCGAATGTTAACAGAAGTAAGTTTCTTTCATGGCTACTCACAAAAGGACTTCGGGACGATGTTTGATTTGAGAAGGATCCTGCGATATTTCTGAACTATGCAGTCTATTGTGAACTAGGTTGCTAAAGATACGCCGAAAATCAAGACGAATAACTCACCTTATGTTGATTTTGCAACAATAAAAACGATACAATGACTATCGAGAAAACATTAAATTTCAATGAAATATGTACGGCGATTGTGATGTGTTTTTTTTCTTGTCGTGTATCAAAATTGACAGACCTTAAAATAGCAACAGAGTTTAGTTTGAGGTCATTTTTCAGCTTATTTTTGCCAGAAGTTACTTTGACGCGAATCCAGATTTTTTTTTAATTTTGAAGAAAAACAACATTATAATTGGAAAACAGTATTGAATTTTTACATATTAACCAACAATCCCCCGTAATCAGCCGTCCAAAATTTGAGATATCAGTAGTATGGGGGACAAAAATGGTTTGAAAAACTTGCAGATAAATTATTCAAAAATATCTAAGGTATTTTCAATACAAAAACACCATTTTTCAGTACTTATTTTCACATTTTTTTTATGATCAAAGCCTTTCTAATTTAAATTAATGTACTTAATATGTAATGTAATATTTGTTTGTATTTTGTATGACTTTCTGTAGATTGTTTTCTTTGTTCTTGAACCTATAGTTTTGTATTATTGTTTCCACAGTGTTTTTTATGATCAATACCTGTTTCGCCCATCGGGAGCATTACCAACAATTGATTTATCTTAATGTTGTTTGCAATTTATTAATAAAGGATTCTTAACATTTCAATTTTCAATTAATTTACTTTATTTGTGTGCATTATATTTGTATGACTTCCTATAAATTGTTTACTTAGTTCTTTAACCCATGGTTACGCAAACTTCAACTAAAAGCTTGTATAATAGACTTTATTGTAATTTGTATCCTATCAAAAATATAAAGTGGATATATCGTAGATATGTCTACTAAAAATGTGTTTTCATTTGTTTAAAATATCATGCCTTTCCACCAAGAAGTGACAGATAACACCAAATATTTATAAACACACGCATTAGTGCATATTATGAAATTCAAGCTTCTATCGTCTCAACCACTGCGACAGCTGACCACAGTGTGTTGGTAGTTGATAATTTAACATATAATCTTTCGCGATGAGCGTAACCGGTTCTTGTCATTAATATATTGTGGAATTAGTAGTAAAAATATATATTTTATGACCAGGACCGTTTGTTTCGTTCAAAGCTATATTGGTCAAATGCTGGATTAAAAAAAAACTGAATAAATTATTATACGGAATCCGAAAAAATGAATTGAAATACATACACCAAGAAGTGACAGCTAACGTCATAAAAGCTTACATATAAATTATGAGGATGAAATTCTCGTACAGAAAGTTTTCGCATTTGAATTGATTCGTCACAATTCGTGTTTGTTTGCTTTGCGAGCATTGTTGCGAAAATATTCACAGTGGTTCCAGAATGTCGTGCAGACAGACATGTTCCCGTAATATTTCTTAATACGGCAAACATTCGCGTCATCCATACCTACATCATCCCGACAATCGACACAACAATATCAACATGCCCCCTTGTTGTCCCACAAACAACAATAACAGCAGAGGAATAATATTATTTTCGGGATCGATACGGGATCTCACCGAATGGAAATAGATAAACAGACGTTGATTTTTGACGTGACGTGGGTGAGATTCGCAATTATTTGAGTGTACATTTGTCACGGCATTGAACTAAAACATATTTGCGAGCAGGCCCGGGTCTTGTGTTGGGCCAGTGTGGTATTTGACAGGTGCGGCAGATTTGGCGGGCGGAAAAAAATGTTTCTAAGATAGTTAGGTGAGCATTTGATTAAACATTTTTTAAATTTAAACTACTGACGAACTTTTTAAAACTAACACTATCAACGCAATCACCACTGTTCTTCAACATATGGCACGTGATTATTTTCAACTTTTCGCATCATGTTGAAGACGATTTATCGTTTTGCTAATTGCGATCGTTTGATCAGATTGGGACCATTTGATTATCAGCGTTCCCGATGAGCGAAACCGGTACTGAACGGATTTTTTTTATGAATTAAAAAATATTTTAACAATTGAATAACAAAAAAGTATGTAAAAATTCTTGCGATGAGTGAAACCGGCCCTGTTATTAATAATATAAAATTTCGGAAATAGTGCAAAATATTTTGTTTTGTTATCTGGGTATATTCCGTCTCAACAGTTGAGACGTTAGCAGTCATTTTAACATGTTAAGTATGTAAAAAAATTTAAAAAAAAGCTGTGCGTCTTTTCTCTCTCTATTATTTCATCACAAACAAAGGTTAAGTTAGTGAATAACCACTTTTAAGGTGTTAACTGTCAATTCTTGATGAAAAGTCATGATGTATTAAATAATAAAAACACATTTTTCAAATGCTATTTCCTCAATAAATTTTATGATCGGGACCGGTTTCTTTTATCACGAGGGTTATCAACCGAATATTCATCAGTTGATAATGCTAGCGGTGAGCCAAACCGGTCCCGATCATAAAATTTATTGTGTAAATAATTACTACGTTATTATTATTTAAATTTAATGAATAGTGCTTCTAAGTAACGATATTGGCTATAGGGGTTTCGTGAAATTTCAATATTAAATTTTATTTGCTGAAGCATTGTACGTTGACACATGTTTTACCATTCAAAATATAGGTTTCGCCTTACAGCATCCTTAGATAGCTGACGAGTGACAAAACATGTGGAAATGTACAGAGTTTCAACAATTAATCTTTGAATATAACCTAGTTAAAGCAAAAACCAATTTTACTCGGGTTAATTTTTTTCCTACACAGATTGCCTGACAATTTCGACACGTCTATTTCGCGATTGTAAATGGTAAGATGTAAAATCATCGCTTCCGGCAAAACGGCATGCCGCTTGCATTAGCGCTTACACGGCGACACGTGCGACCCGAAAACAAACTTCACACAGCTCCTAGGTAACCGCGTTTTATACGCTCGTCCCAAGCACCGAGAGAACCCACCCCCGGCGAGCCCGAACCCGAGGCGAGTGGTGGTTTGGCTGAGTGGCCACACCATGCTTTGCTTCCCACACATTAGCATACCTCTTCGAGCCGTCGAGAGGGCGACACTTCCTTCCAACAACAATCGACTTGAAATAATAAAACAGTGTCGGCCGAGAGTGCCGAAATAACAACAGGGGCGCTTCTCCCTCCTCGGAGCGTGGTGGTGCTACAACGAGAGGAATCGCATTGGCTTGTGAAATGACGTTCACTAGACTAGTAAAATATCCTAGTTTTATATTGATTGAATTGTAATCGTAACATCATAACACGGGGGACCATAAACTATTTTATCAGGAGATTCTATAAATTAATAGAGGCCAGTTATTAGATTCAAATTTCATTCTCAATAATCCCAACTCTGTCTTGTTGTACCCTTTACGTGAGATCGGTTTAATGAAGCGACAATCTCATGACGTCAATTCTTATGTTTCATCACTAGATGTTTGATAGTAGGTATCTCTATGAATAAAAAAATCCCATTTATATTTTAATGTTAGTTGATTAATATTTTATGATATCGACTGAAGGTGCTTGATGGAATTTCAATATCAAATTTGAATTGTTGCAACTCAGTTCATCGACTGTCAGTTCTGTTGCATCCGTGGAATTGAATACCTGAAGATGCCGAAGGGCGAAACCCGGGTCGTTTGTGACAAAACATGTGAAATCGTACAAAATTGCAACAATTCAAATTTGATTAATATTTGTTGTAAAACACGCGACATAAAATAGTAGAATAATTAACAAAAACGTTTTGTTATTATTTAAAATATCATGCCTTTTTGACAAGAAATGACGGTTAACACCTCAAAAGGGAAACAAAAAACCCTTAAAAAAAGGACGTACAATTAATCATCCTTTTCACATACATTAAATAATAAATCATATTTATTCACCGTGTCATAGTGGAGATCTACCAAATAAAAGCCAATTCAAATTTGAATTGTTACAAAATTATACGATTCCACATGTTTTTCCACTAAAAACCCGGGTTTCGCCTTTCGGCATATTCAGGCATTCTATCACACGGATGCAACAGAACTGACGCACAATAAACAGTTAGCTTCGTCTGTATACCACAGGTATTAGTTACAGGAAAATACAGACTCTAAAGCAAGCACTAAATGGCAGCTAAAACAAATTTAATAATATTAATCTAATAATAATTGACACAATTACCTGTGATAATTTTCGCCAACGATTACTCTTGTTAATTTGTCATTCTTGAAAGAGTTTTTCAACACATGATAATCGACTATCGTTAAAATACTTACGTATTTCAATCTGGCAAGTAGCGATTAAACATCTATTGAAATTTGATATTGAAATTCCATCAAGCACCTTTAGTCGATATCATAAATTAGATCGGTTGATAATGCTCGCGGTGAGTGAAATCGCACTTGATAACAAAAAGAAAAATGCGGAAAAATACTGAATATTGTTTTATATATATCAGATGATTTGTAGAAACTAATTGATCTCGGAACGCAGAACTCTCTTAGTATGCGCCAGGCCCTTTTCGAATACAAGAGCAAAAGCGTATTGAATAGCATGTTGTACGCCTTGAATAATTAATTGCGATAAGATTGCTAATGCATTGTACGGCGAACACATTATTTAAATTTAGTGCGTAAATTGAGTCAAAATTTATTATGCATGTAGTTATTTAGAGCGTGTTGGGCTTGCAATGCTAATGAATATCATCCTTTCAGTGGGATTCGAAGAGATGCTCTTATATTCGATAAACTATTCGGCTTTGCAAAACATAACAGCTGTCAGTCCCGGCCAAGTTTTCAACAAATTGCACGTTTTCGTAAGTGTTGTAACTGTGGACATATTGAATAAAACCAAATGAAACTTTCTGAAATGGTTTAAAACGTTTTAACAATTAGTGTTACTGATATAAAATTGCCAACATTTCTTCTTGTGAAGAGCCACACGATAATGTTTACAATGTACCGAGACTCCACTATAATTTGTGCTTTACAAACACTTTTGGTTATTTTTATTTCTGGTGTCCGTATAGGGTTCAAAACATGTTTTACCATATCCTTGGACAACCTGTCTTTTGGATCTTGCAAAATTCTTACTTGGAGTTTACTCTGTGTCACTGTAATGTCGTCTCCAGAACGTGAGATGTTAATATCGTATGTAGCACGCGCAATGATTGAATTTTGAGGTCTTTCAAATCAATATCTACACAAGAGATAACACTAATTAAATAATCACTTTTAAGGTGTTAACTGTCACTTCTTGATGGAAAGACATGATATTTTAAATAATAAAGACACATTTTTCAGTACTTATTTCCACACTATATTTTTTGATCAGGACCGGTTTCGTTCATCGCAAGCATTATCAACTGCTGACGCGTCATAGATCTTAAGGCTCCATGAATTTGATATCCCAAAAAAAAAAATTATTAAAAAAAATCGGCACTGTTTCCATACTGTAACTGTACTAAGCATTCTGATCATACAATGTATTGTGGAAATTCGTAATAAGTAATGTGTTTTTAATATATCATGTCTTTTCATTATGAAGTGACAGTTAACACCTTAAAAGTGCTGCATCTAGTTAGTTATACTTAGATATATTATTTTGTCGAAGGCATACCTGAAATATTCCCACCTTTCCTCCGATATTTTCTAAGCAATAATGACAGTTTTTTTTAAATAATAAAAACACATTTTTTATTACTTATTTCCACAATATATTTTTTGCTCATGACCGGTTTCGCTCATCGCGAGCATTGTCAAACTTAAAAGTGATCATGCGTCGTGTTTTATTATTGAAATATTATATTGTATAATGCCTTTCCACCAAGAAGTGACTGTTAACACGTTAACGGCCGGTAAACAGTACGCGAATTTCGATAATCTTTCATTCATCATGCAGATTCGCCGAGTGTTTTATTTATGGCAACTTAAATCCATTAAAAATCGCTGTCTCTGATTCTGTACGAGGAGGTAATGGAGGGGTATTTCTGCGTCGTCAACAAATTCGCTGCCTAACCAATATTATTTCTATCATCACTTGCAACCGTGTTTCTCTTCCAGAGGGGGCGCACACGCAAAATGAATTAGGGGGCGTTTTATTCGCGAAAATGAATTTCCCATTAAATTGCGCTCCGCTGCACTGATCCTTTGCTCTTACATCCAGTGGTGGACGCATTATTATTATTGAAGTCGGAAAATTACAAGATATTTAACAAATATCTAAAAACAGCTTATAATACCCACTTATCATTAATAAAAATGTTTTATATTATCGACTTGTATAACATTCGACTAGTGTTATTGAAAAAAATAATTTTCACTAAAAATAAGATATTTTTTTTCACTTTTACGTTGTTAACTGTCAGTTCTTGATGGAAAGGCTAAATTTTTTAAATAATAAAAAAAAAATACTTTTATTTTCAGTACCGGTTTCGTTCATAGCGACCACTATCAACTGATAGGGTACAAATTACAAGCTAGTATATTTGTACAAATTTTTAATTTAGTTAACTGGTATACAAAACCATGGGCGCAAGAACTAAGAAAATAAGTGTATTTTTGCTAATGGAATTTCAATATCAAGAATGAATCGTTGAAACTTTTTACATATCCACCGTTACTTGTCACAAGTGAATTGGGTTTCGCCTTTTGGTATCTTCAGGAAATCTATCACACGGATGCAACAGAACTGACATACAATACAATTTTGCAAAGTTTATGTACAAGAAAAATTAATTCTATCGTACGAATGCAACAGAACTGTGGCGATATGAATTCAACTAACGATGGCGAAAGGCGAAACCTAAGTTGTAAGTAAAAAAATATTTGCAATCATACAAAGTTTCAACAGTCCTGAATTATATTTAAGCGGTTTTATACAGGAAAACGTGATGGATTGCCTGTAGATGCCGAATGGTGAAACTCGGATCATGGCAGTATACTTGGAAATTTACAACGTTTCAACAGATCAAATTTGATTTTGAAATTTATTCAAGCAACTTCAATCTATATCATAAATAAAAAAAAAACGTTGAAAAAATAGCAATGTATTTTAGTTATGCAAAATTTTAAAGATATAGTTGATTATTATTCACCGTGTTATAATGGAGTTCTAACAAGTAAATACCAATTAAATCAATCTTTGAATATCGTAACATGTTTCAGCATCCCACCATCGTCAGATAACTGACGAAATGTGCTCTATTTAAAATTGCTTTAAATAAAATATTAAATATTTGAAATTCTCATATCGTCACCGATATCAGGATCAGTTGATAATGTTCGAGATGAGAGAAACCGGTCCTGGTATGAAAAATATTAAAATGCACTAATTATAATGAGCGCTGTGTTAAAATTAACGGTAAAATCAAAATATTTTGACGGTAAATGCGGCATTGTTCCACATTGTACGTGCCCTATCCATGGTCGAGACTTTCGATGAAAACGGTGAATTTCGATGATTTAAAAATGCATCGAAATTATTTTCAAATCCCGCTATTTGTAATAAGCTCCGCCACTGTTTTATGATGGTTGAAAAATCTCCAGGGTGAATTCCCGAGTAGTCGCGCATCAATCGGATGGGTGGCCAACGAAAATTTAGTTAAGGGGCTGTTTTACTTTTTAAAAGCAATGAAACTCCTATAAAAGGACGGGTGAATAGAATCGGGTAGGGAATTTCTTTATTCCGTAGGAAAAGTTTTCCGTTCGTAATTTGTTTTTACGGGTAGTGATTCTGACGATGAACGAGGCCAATATATAATTAGGGCATTATATAATATTGGCGATACAACCACTGTTATTTTTAAAACCTCGATTATTAACATATTTCAAACGTCTGTAACAAACTAATTCAACCGTAGACCGTATAACAAAAATGAAAAAAAAAACAAAATTAAATAATGAAAACACATTTTTTCGTACTTATTTCCACAATATATATATTTTATAATCAGGGCAGGTTTCACTGATCGCGAGAATTGTGAAATGCGCCTGATAGTAAAATATGTTGTGCAAATAAATATTTCAAAATATATTTTTTTAACGTGTTAACTGTCGCTTTTTGGTAGAAAGGCATGATATATTAAATATTCATCAGTCAATACAAATCATGCCCTGATCATAAAATATACTGTGAAAATAAGTACTGTAAGAAATGTGTTTTTATTATTTAAAATATAATGCCTTTTCATCAAGAAATGACAATTAACATATTAAAAGGGAAAAAAAAATACTTATGAAGGGACATTAAATTAACTATCCTTTTCCATATTTTAAATAATAAAATGGTATGCTTTCGTCAAAGTGTATTTTAGTTTTATAAAAGTTTTAAGATAGGCAAATGTGATGAGGGCCTAAGCCGAAATATCTACCAACTGTATACCTTACAAAGTTTGTACTACTAAAATACGTTGCTGTTTTTCGTGGAGTTTTACCAAGTAAATGCCCATTCAATAAAAAAAAATTGTACCATTTTACATGATTTATCATTAACGACCCGGGTTACGCCTTTCGGAATGTTTCGGAATGTTTCGGAATTCTATCACAGGGATGTAACAGAACTGTTCGGAACAGCGAAACCTGGGTCGCTATCGACAAAACATATGGAATCCTACAAAGATTTAATAATTCAATTTTGATTTTGAAATTTCATCAAGCACCGTCAGTCGATATCATAAATGAAATTCTTATGTTAGTGTCAATAATATTGTGTAGTTTTTTTTCTTTATTTTAAGGAACTTTACAAAATATGGTAAAAATAACATTGTTTATAATTTGTATTCATCAAATGATAATGCTTGCGATGAGCGAAACCAGCCCTCGTCATAAAACCGATAAAAATGTTTCATTATTTAAACTATCAACCAAGAAGTGACAGTCGACAGAATTAAAAAAGATTCTTTTTCAATTATTACTTTTTACGCGTTATTGAAATTGAACAGTGGAATTAGGCTCACTTATGATATGTCTCTATTCACAATGTGTCGAATATTTTTTACACGGAATATATACAACACAGCGCAAAAAGCGGATTGAGTTTTCAGTAAACTGAGCGAATGCAATTGTTTATAATTTTTATAATCTTGCATAAATTAAATAAATTCCATGTTTAAGAGATTTAACCGTTTTTTGTTCCCCGATAATACTTTGTTGACAGTTATTATATAAATAATAATTAATATTAAAAACAGTTTTTTTTTACCAACCACATTCGATGTAAACATCAAAATTATCAATTTCATTTGGCAATTCAATATTGAAGATAAATTGACGGCAAAAAAAACTGCAGTCGTAGGATTTCGAAAAATACCATATTTTCAGATTGCTATTTCATAACCTTTTTTCAGAGTTTAAAATGGTAATGATGACGGAAACCGGTCCTGATCATAAATATAATTATAACTATAAAAAATAGAGCTAATTGTGTGTTTTTAGTATTTAAAATGTAATGCCTTTCCACTAAGAAGAACAGTTGCAACCTTAAACAATGTTTTATGCAATACTTCTGTGGTATCGATTTTATAGATATAAAATTGTGTTTTAATAAAAAAAAAAAATTATGTGTGTTGCACAAAAATTACAAATTATGATTTGTGGTATTGAGTTAAGGTGCTTGATGGAATTTCAATGTCAATTTTGAATTGTTGAAACTTTGTACAATTTCACATATTTAGTCATGAACGACGAACGTTTTGTATTTCTGCACTTTCTGGCACTATTTTACATGGACGCAAAAAACTGTCAGTCCAGACATGCCGAAATTCTAAAACCGGGTTGTTAGTGACAAAACATGTAGAATTCTACAAATTAAAAGCTTATTGTTTTTGCAACGACAAAAATATTTTAAAATTAAAGTCAAAGATAGAAAGAGAAAAAAACAAGGATACCAAGAAAGCTCGTGTAAAATCAATTTTACCACATTAAAAACAGTGTATTATTGATTGAATTGGCATTTACTTGGTAGAACTCCAATATAATAGACGATTGAAAATTGCAATGTATTTTAGTTCTAAAAAATTCATTATGTATATAGTTGATAGCTTTATACCTCTCATCAAAACGTAAGCCGAAATAGCTTTCAATTATATATATATAATATATCTTAAAGAATATGTAGAAATAAAATATATATTTATTTTTTCATTGTATTAAAAATAGTATTCGCCTGGACGAGAGTGAGTTCCACGTGGAATATGTCGACATTCGAAGCAATAGTGTTGAACATTGTTAATGCTCTTGCAATTGGCATCACCATTATGAGAGATATTCCACTATTGACTTGTAAACGCAATTAAATTTATCATCCCGTTCAATATATACAGTACAAATTAAGACATCATTCAATAGTAAAAGGGGACAGGATAATCAAACAATCATCTATAGACAATGTGTTTATAAGCATTTAAATCTGACCGTTTCCGAGCTAATCTTTAATATAAATTGAATATTTATTCATCTCTATCTGTTTGTTTATTTATCTTCCGGTTGCAAGCATAGCGGGAGTGCACTGCCGGCAGCCGGTCTCACCCCACGTGGTTCATTTTCCGGCGTCGGTCGCTGGAAAAGCGTGCCACGTGCCCCACACGTGTCTCTTTGCAAATACCAAACGAATTTCGCTGTTTGTTATCTCGCGATAGGCCCATCCGATGTTGGCTAATTGAGCGATCTGATCGGGTAGATAAATGCCTTACATTATAATACTTTTATCTAAATGATCTGTTAATCCATATATTTAATCAACGCACTTATACGTAGACTATGGAACGTAAAGTTGAACAGATAAATGTGACACGTGTTTCACTTCTTCAAGCTGAATTTATTTCATCCATTACTTAGGTAAATAATTAATATAATTCTAAGCTTTCAAGCTAACAGGGTTAGGACATCTTCATTATAGCTTAATCATCCAATTTTCATTTCTTTGTTCTTATCGTTGATCGATCACACACTGTATTGACTTTAAATAGTTTATACATGTAACTTTATAGACAACTAGCTAAACTGTCACATGTTTCTGTGATTTCGTATGAAGAAAATTCATGGAAACTCTTTATGATAACAAACAATTTAATTATTAATAGTGTTATTAAATGATAATTCTGACGAAGGTATGAGCTGAAATAGCTATCAACTATATTAAATAAAATTTTGTAGAACTAAAATGCATTGCTATTTTTTCACCGTGTTATAATGGAGTTCTACCATGTAAATGCCAATTCAATCAAGAAAGTGTTAATAGTAATATATACATTAGATTAAACATTATTTGGAGGGAGGAGGGATTTGTATGCCAGAAATCTTCGCGGAAATTTACTTAATGAATTCATAAAGTTCCATATCAATTTTCGGGAGGAGTTAGGAAAAAAGGGTATTAAAAAAATCTTTTTGAGAGCGTACTGATAAAAATTGTTAAGTTTCATATTGATCGGATAAATAATATGGTGATGCATGAAAGACAAACAGACACACATAAATTGATTTTTATATATTTTATACATATCTACAAACAGTTAATGAGTTTTTGATGAAACATTTTATTAATGCAAGACAATTATACTTTCATTAAATATTGTAGTAAAATACAATACCTAGCCGCAGGTATAAGCGATTAAAATTCAATACTGTTCACATACTCTCAAAGGAATTTTACTCCCCAAGACTTCCTCATCACGTCAGAAAACCTACTATTATTTTAGTTGGCTTCCTTTTTAAGTTGCACGTGCCTGCCACGTTCCAGCGCCACCTTTGGATGCTCCAAATTTCTTCCACTCCTTGAGCAAGAGTACCATAATCACCCTCTTGCTACATACAAGCGTAAAATCTACATGCTGAGTGTATTTGTTTCAAAACATGGAGCTAGTCTCTTACCATTTATTTCGGAGTACATCTGGATGTCTGTACAGAAATTTGCTTAAAAATGATTTTTTTTACACTTTCATCATATAAACAATATATTGTAATTTATTGTCTCAATTGTTGAGACGTCAGCAGTCATTGGATTAAATTATCGAATACCGGAGCCGTGTTTTGACGTGATAGACCGGCTCTTCAAAAACAGTCAAATCAGTTACACCTAACAATGCATTTGACAGAAGAATCTTGTGTTTTCTTTAAGTCGAGTCTCAAGTTATTTAACAACAGTTATTTAATTAGTGTCATTGCCTATTAACGTATTGATTTGAACGAACTAAAAACTCAGTCGTTGCGCGCACAATATATGATACCAATATACCATAATCTAGACTCTAGAATCTAGAGACAACATTACAGTGGCACCGAGTATATTCCGAGGAAGAATTTTGGATGACAGATCGTCCAGGGATATGGGTTAACATATTTTGATTCCTTTATAGGCACAAGAAAAAAATAACTTCGGTAGTACTTGCAAAATGTCTTTACAATAAGAAATGTTGGCAATTCGATCACACTAAGGCTGATTGTTAAAGGTTTTTAACCGTCTGAGAAAGTTTCGTTTGTTTTTTATCTAATATTTCCAGAGATTCCATTTATAGAGTTATAAAAGTTTTAGTTTACACTTAAATACTATTTACGATATCGACTGAAGGTGCTTGAAGAAATTTCAATATCAAATTTGAATTGTAAAAACTGTACGATTTCACATGTTTTGTCACTAACGACTGTCTATCACACGGAAGCAACATAGTCAGTCCCATCTTTAGGCATTCTCTCACACAATGATAGATGATAGTGTGATATAATGCCTGAAGATGCTGAAAGGCGAAACATGTGGAATCGTTCAAAGTTTTAACAATTTAATTAATCAATTTAACAATTTTTTAGTGATAATAACCGATATATTCAAATGTACAACTACAAAAAAAGACAAATCTAATCATCGTCATCTATTCGGATTCATGATTGGTATAGTACAGTAGTTGTCAACCTTTTTATAATTATCGTCCTCTGTGTATCTGTAAGTAGTAATTTTTTCTAACCGCCCATTGATTCGACGGTAATTGTGATTAATAGTAGGGAAACAGTTTTTCTTAATGTCTTTAAGACCTCTACAGCTAGCCACGAAATTTGAAGCGCCCACTACTGGGCGGTTGGTGTCAGATTGAGTACCTCTGGTATAGTATTACATTATCAGTAAGAAATGTCAATTTTAAGTTAACTATGAGCCTCTTAGGAAGCTCGTAGGAAGATTTAGCCACAATATTATTTGAAGGCCTTTTTTTCATATAGTTTTTCTTTTTAAATTTATTATCATACAAAAAAAAACTTTTTTGTGACTTAATAATATTTAATAATAATGCTTAATATTTCATAAGTAATGAAAATTTACCTCCAATGAAAATAAAAATTGAAAAAAATGAATTAATTATATACAGCAAAGAAGAACTGCCGTAAAAAACATAATGGTGTCATTAAAGTAAAAAGATATATTGACAACTGAATTTAAAATATTTGGGACACGGCCTCTTTAAGTAAAAAGACCGAAAAACGATAGACGATTTCGATGAATGACCATGATGTTTTCAGATTGTTATGTAAAGTAAAGAAGGCACGATACATTTTCAAGTTACGGTTAACGTTGTATAACATATATACATTTGAATTGTTACAACTTTGCACGATTTCACATGTTTTGTCACTCGGTTTCGCCTTTCGGCATCTTCAGGCATTCTATAACACGGATGCAACAGACAGGACTGACGTACAATAAACAGTTAGCATCGTCTATATACCAAAGTTATTAATTACAGGAAAACACTTACTTCAAGGCAAGCAATAAATTATAGCTAAAACGCATTAGTGTATAGATGATGCTAACTGTTTATTGTGCGTCAGTGTGATATAATACCTGAAGATGCCGAAAGGCGAAACCAAGAGGCAAAAGATATGAAATCGTACAAAGTTGTATCAATTAATTCGATATTGAAATTCCATCAAGCACCTTTAGTCGATATCATAAATTATATATTGTCAACAGAACTGTGGAGTTGTCAAAAAACAGCAACCCTTTTTCGATTTTGAAAATTATCGCAATGAACAATTTGCCGGATTGTTTGGTCGATCTTTAGTTTAATGAACATACATAAAAAAGCTAGGAAAATAAACCTGACAAAATTTAACTTTTTTTAGTCATGGTCTTGGCTGTTGGTTAATGACGAACTCGGGGTCGTATTTCATTGTGACGACTCTACAGCCCTGATTAATATTGTGGAATAAAGTAAATATAATACGTAATATATTAAATACTTATCATATACTATAATTGTGCCGATAAAAGAGAAAAAAATTTCATTTCAAAGAAAAGCGAGAAGAATCTTACCTATTGTAACATTGTGGAAACATCATCCGACGAAGTTTTCAATAATACATTAAATATTAAGGGAGGTATGTTCGGTAAATCGCACTGTACATCAACCCCTAAATGTAGCGGAGGGTCTGTTGGGCCAATAGCAGCGCTGAAAAGCAAATTTATTAGCTCTGTCGATTCAATTTTAGGAGCCCTAAAAATAATTTTTCACGACACCTCGACGTGACGTGACGGTTGAAAAAATGTACCCCCAAAATCTCATGTCTTGACGCTCATAGGTGCAATTTTAATAGACATTAGAATATACATACAATATGTACAAATGCCACTTTCTAGTCGAGACTCAATGTTACAATAATGGAAAAACAGCCGTTTTTTACACACGTAACATTGTTGTCAGAAAAATTAACTAGGATTGCGAAGCAAATTAATTTAAGAGGTAATTGATGGTAATTCAAATTGAGTCGTTCAATCTTTGCATACTTCCAAATTTTTGTCACTCACGACTCTGGTTTCGCGTTATGGAATCTCCAGGAATTATATCACACAGATGCAACAAAACTTGCAAACGATTTGGCAAACACACAGTTTGCATCTGCTCTACACGAGAGGAATTAATTACAAAGGAATATTTTTCTTTCGATCTTCACGTTAATATCTAAATATTAAATTTGAATTGTTACAACTTTGTAAGATTCCACATGTTTTGTTACTAACGGCTCGGGATTCGCCTTTCGGCATCTTCGGGCATTTTATCACACGGATGCTACAGAACTGACGCACAATCAACAGGAAAACACAGGCAAGCACTAAATGGCAGCTTAAACATATTTAACAATATTGATCTAATAATAATTAACAAAATTACCTATTATAATTTTCATCATCTTATTAATGTTGTCATTCAACTATCATTAAAATATAATTGGTTTTTTTTAAGAAATACCTACTTATTTCAATTTGGTAGCAGTAACTACAATAGTAACATAGTGATCAACTAAAAGAATTTTCTTCATGAGATTGTCGATTCGACAGTAGATCGATAATCTCATCTCCGACATTTCAACAAGCACCTTCAGTCGATATCATAAATAACAATTGAAATATATTTATATGATACAACACAGAGTTTAGTACAATTTCCACAATTTTTCTTGACTGCATATAAGAAAGTCAACCGTGTAAAATCGTCCGTAAAGTTTTAATTGTCAATTTTTGGTGGAAATGCATGATATTTTAAACAATAAAAACAACTATTTTATTATTGATCGAATTGGCTTTCACTTGGTAGAACTCCATTATAACACGGTGAAAAAATTGCAATGTATTTTAGTTCTAAAAAAATATTTTTAACAAATATAGTTGATGGCTATTTCGGCTCACGCCATCGTCAGAACTATTTCCAACATATTTATTTTATGCTCAGGATCGGTAATATAAATTTTTGATACTGTTTATTTTCGAATATTATTAGTTAAGACGTAATAGTTATAGACAGAAGGTAAAATTTACTTTAGGTTTGCTTTATATAAATAAAATATGTATGATAAACGTTGCGTATTCGAAAACCTGTTATGTGCTTAAAAAACAATTCAATTTATAAAATCATACCAAACCAAATATATATGTATATATATATATATATATATATATATTTGGTGATAAAAAATTGTCATTAAAAATTATACTGTTAATAAATGGGGTGGTTTCAACCCCGCAGAGCAGCTGCCTTAGCAATAACCTCCACCAGATGCGTGTACGGGACTTAAGCCATGGATCCCGGTTTTCAACAATGATTATGAATATTTGTAACGTATAAACGAAACGCCCTTTTCATTTTTTTTATTTCATATCAAATGAGTCGATGCTATCGTCTATCGGTTTATTATTCAATTAATGTAACATCACTTCTGTCTCTTTAAATGTGTTAACGGTCACTTTTTTATGGGAAGGCATGATATTTTAAATAATAAAATCATTTTATTGATTTAATTGGCGTTTACTTGGTAGAACTCCATTTTATGACGGTTAAAAAATACAATTTTTTGTGCTTTTTTCCATAATATATTTTACGTTCAATACCGGTTTCACTCATCGCGAGTATTATCAACAGATCATAAAATATATTGCGGAAATAAGTAGTAGAAATGTGTTTTTTATTATTTAACACATAACTTAAAATTCTATGGGCAAATGTAGTAGGAGCTGCTTTGTTGATAGAATTTAAATCGATTGAATTCAGTACGATTCCAATATACGTTGTGCGTTAAACTGGTTTTCGTCTTACGGTGTCATCGCATATTTTATCATGCAAATGCAATTTGCTGAGTTTGTCTTGTGTAATTTCAATAATCATCAAGTTGTTATATTGTTGAAACATCGTCAATCAAAAATTTAAGTTACGTAATATTAAATCTCATCGTAAAAGACTTTTCGTAAACTATTTTCTTACTTATTGAACCTTTAGTTTTTTATACCTACTAACTTTAAGCTCAAAATTTTGTCTCTATATACTTGCTCGTAATTTAAATCATATCCGTTTTATAATGTTCACGATTAACGAAACCGGTCCTGATCAAAAAATGTGTTTTTATCATGGTGCGGAGTCGTTGAAAAAACAACTCCGGCATTGACCAGCAACAAAATTTTATTTCATTATGTTTCTTCCTACCTTTCCTATATATAAATGTGCATTGAATCAAAGATCGACTATTCTGGCAAATTGTTCATTGAACGATTCTTCAAAGTCGTCTGATCGAAAAATTCGTCAGTGTCACTCGTCTTCAAGACTTCGACTCCAAATCAACAGCCAAGGTTTTTATTATTAAGGATATCGTCAACGACATTGAATCGTCACCTAATTATATTATTTTCCTGTACGATGCTTGTGTCTTAATTAATGTTTTTAATTTGTGTATATATATATACATATATATATATATATATATGTATATATATATATATACATATATATATATATATATATATGTATATATATTTGCGGCGCCTTGCAAATGCCACATTAGCATTACCATAAATCTGTTACAATTACAATTCAGAAAACAGAATACAGAAAATTTTATCGTTAGAACTTTGTAAATAAAACTGATAAATTTTTCGAATCGACTAGTCAGCTCTGTTGCATCCGCGCGATAGAATGCCTAAAGATGCTGAAAGGCGAAGCCCGGGTCTTCAGTGGCAAAACACGCGGAATCGTACAAAGTTGTAACGATTCAAATTTGATATTGAAATTCCATCAAGAACCTTCAGTCGATACCATAAGTTAGAACACAGCAAATTTCGTAATGCTTATACAACAGAACTGACAACAGCCAGTTCTGTTGCATCCGTGTGATAGAATGCCGGAAGATGCCGAAAGGCGAAACCCGGGTCGTCAGTGACTAAGCACTCGGAATCGTACAAAGTTATAACGATTCAAATTTGATATTGAAATTCCATCAAGTACCTTCAGTCGATATCATAAAGTAGAATACAGCAAGTTTGACAAAATTGCAGTATCTTTCAGAATCGAGACTTTCGAGTACTTGTATATATCGCTTTGTGTTCCTCCATCGAATCGTTAGTTATGGATCGCTTTCGTGGTTCCGTTGCCTTGGCATAGCGTCTGCGCATTCTATACGGGGTGGTGCCCTCCGAGGGGAATCCCTGTGCCATCTGACCACGCCTAGTCGAGGCCTGAAGCGAGGGCGTGGTTTGGGCAAGTTTGTTCACGAGGAAGGGCAGTCAGGAATGCGGAGCGGAGCGATGAGGTCGATACGCAGCGAGAGAACGTAAAGCGTATTGATGAACTGAGAACGTATATATAGGAAAAGAATGCCGAAAAAATGTACATTTTTTTCAACACGGTGTAAAAATGGCAATGTATTTTGGTTCTATAAATTTTTTAGCTATTTCGACTCACGCCATCGTCAGAATTAATGTTGCGTGCGTACTGTGCGTGAGCCGAAATAGCTATCAATTATATCTTATATAGAAAAAATGTAGAACTAAAATGCATTGGTATTTTTTTACCGTGTTATAATGGAGTTCTACCAAGTGAATGCCAATTCAATCAATACAATTCTTCATTCGATACTAATATTTAAAAGCTCGCTTTCTATAATAATATGCGAAACGTATTTTTTCAACTGTAGAGTATTAGATACACGCTCAATGATTGAATCCAAAACAATTTCCTGTATCATTGGCATCACTTTAACGCTTTGAAGGCAAACTGTTTCCTAGCACAAAATTAGTGAATACAAATATCAAATTTGAATTGTTACAACATTCCACATGTTTTGTCACTAATGTCACAGTGGAACCGTACAATGTTATAACAATTCAAATTTGATATTGAAATTCCACACAGATATATATTAGATTAACCCTCTGCACTCGAATGTCTATATTATCATTACTCAAATGCCGGCACTCTGTCGCCGTCGCTTAAATGTAACTTAAATACAGTGGGTAATCAATTAATGAAAAAATCGGACAAAGAAAATATATTCGCATAACGAACTAAAATAGAGATCTTAATAATTCAGATATTAGTGTTATTACCAATCATTTATATAATAATGCTCGATTAACGAACAATTCGGATAGCGAATATAGAGTTTTTAACAGATTATGTTCCGTAACGTTAGGTTAGACAAATTTCATATTAAAATCCTATTCTTTTTTTTTTGTATTGGTTGATGATGTTCGAGACGAGCTTAACCGATTCTGATGTAATATGAGAAAACTGTGAAAATCGTGTTTTACTATTAAAAAAAAACTGTCATATTTTTAATTGTATTATTACATACACAGAATTCATATGAAAATGTCGAAAAAATGTCTCAAATTTAAAACGATAGTGTCAAGTAAAATTGCCCTGCACCTGATAGACAAATATTCTTATTGGCTATACCACAAATTAAATCGATAATGTGTATATAAAAAAAATATTTAGAATCCATATTACTTCTCTGTACTCCGTAAAAAAAAGTTATTGCCTACGGGGATCGTTGCCAGCCCCGTTCTCATTGTATCTAACCGTAACATAATCACAATAATAAAATGAAAATAATTGAATTTCTCTCTGCTATGGGAGGGGTTTCGGTTCGTATCCCGCTGTGTGGTTATTCAGGCCAAATGATACGTAGTTACACTCTATAAATATTACAGTGGCGGTGAACGGATGCATTGTGCAGTTTGCTCAGTTTCTTTATAAACTTGTTCTACGTGTTCTTTTTTTTTATTAATATGTCGTTAAATATTTACTGTAAAAGAAGAAGAATTAAAACGATGAAAAAAATCAAAGTATTAGTTCTACAAAATTTATAAGGTGTATAGTTATTTCGGCTAACGCCCTCATCAGAAATATAGTTCTAGAACTAGCTATGAAACTGAAATATATTGCTGAAATGTTTAAACAATGTGACAATTAATCTATTGTAGTAACTCTTGGTACTGTCGATAATAGTGATTGACTTCTTTTAAGGTGTTAACTGTCACATTCCTGGTGGAAAGGCATTATATTATAAATAAAATTAACTGATCAGTTGATTATGCTCGCTATGACACATAATTTATGAAATCGATAGAAAATGTTTGATGGAATTTCAATATCAAAATTAAATTGTTGAAACTTTGTATGATTCCACATGCATTGTCACTAACGTCTTGGGTTTCGCCTTTGGTCATCTTCAGTTCTGATGCATGCGTGTGATATATTGCCTGAATTTTCCGAAAGATGAAACCTGGGACGTTAGTGGAAATGCAACGTGTGGAATCGAACAAAGTTTCAATAATTTATGTTTAATGCATATGTATTTTATTGATCGAATTGGAATTTACTTGGTAGAACTCCATTTTATCACGGTGAAAAAATAGTAATGTATTTGAGGTGATAAAAATTTATTAGATATATACTGTAAGCTGAAATAGCTATCAACTTCATATAACAATGTTATAATATTATAAATTTTGTAGAACTTAAAATAAATTGTTATTTTTTCACCGTGTTATATATAAATTTTGCTTTTACTATTTTTTATACATATGTATAGAGATCGTCTCTTCACAATTATAAAAAATATATCAAAACATTTACTTTCCGCAATTGTGACGTCAAATATCGTATCAAATCCAGATAAATCCCAGATAAGCCCAGATCTTTACTCAAATATTTTTGTATGTTTGTGTTTGTAAATAGCTGCGAATGGATATGTGTTGTGATAAAAATATTATTATAGTTATTTTTTCGTGAATTTGATCTGTGTGGATAGATTTTTGTACACAGAAGCAACAATGGTCGAACGCGACGAGGGGCGGAGGTAGGGCGGAGGGGACGCCGCAAAAAGTGTCACCAGTCGCTTTTGCTGGCAAGCAAAGGTTTCTCAAACTATAATTAACATAAAAAAATAGTACATAGTGCACGAAATTTTTTACTATCTCCCAATTCATAAAACACACTTGCAAATTTGCTTAATTATAGTATTCGCATATCAATTAATGATGAATTGTGCAAAAACAGAGTTGATTATATGATATTTTTCAGATGAATATTTATTAGTTATTCTTTTCATTTCGTTTTGTTTTATTAAATCGCAGTGGCGTGACTGCGTATTGCTTAGAAACCCCATGGAAATTTTTCAATAGTAAGGTTACCTCAACTCAACAAACATTACATGTTAACCTGTTTCCTGCTGAACCAAATAAAAGATATTTAAAAAAGAAATAGTGCAGTGAATATCATGTTACTAAAACTTATTGAGTAAATCAAGATATACATGCCTGTATAAAAATTAACTTTGATTATGAAAATATATTTTTTTAGTACTGTTCAAACCAATTGAATAATTTTATGACCAGGGCCTGTCCGTAAAAATCAGTTTATATTTATACAATTGAGCTAAATAGTAGCAAAAAATGTGTTTTATTACACTGTAAAAAAAAATAGCAATGTATTTTAGTTTTACAAATTTTTTAAGGTACCATAGTTGATAGATATTTCGGCTTACACCCTCATCAGAACTAGTTCTGTATAAAACTAGGATTTAGTTATGACGAGGGCGTAAGCCGAAATATTACACAATATTTTAAAAAATTTCACCTTGTTATGATGGAGTTCTACCAAGTCAATACAAATTCAATCAATATGTTAAATAATACATACACATACTTATCTATGTAAAGCCGTGTACAAAGGGTACACACTATATCTTCTCTTCTGTTCTAACATCTTAGTTGTATATTGTAATAATAATTTATTAAATGTGGCAAATTGATTTCATGTGTTTTTTCTTAATGATTTCAAAAATAATGCCTTTCCGCTAAAAGGGACAGTTAACACGTTAAAAGTGACAAAAATTAGCATGCATACACAAAAGTTTTGACATTGTTAACTCTGTAATATTTTAAAGTGTTCACTATCACACACTACAAGCTGTTATCTGTGACCCACAATTAAATAGCGTTTATTTGAAACGTTAATGGAATTATACGTTGAGAAGCAGTGGTGTAAAAAAACCACGATTTCCTTTTGAAAGCGAACAATAGGCCTCTGAGGATAATCCCTTCGCGGCTGACGCCGTTGTTCAAGCGCAGGCCTAGCCAACTGATAATATGCGTAATAAGATAAGTGACTTACCTGGTTTATGTAATATGTATTTGATTAGCATACTCGATATTGCTCATTACATACATATAATCTTCTTCAGCTACTAGCTCTGACGATAGCAATATGCTGAAATAACGAATGAATGACAATCGACTGTATGTGCTTGATACAATTTCTATATCAAGTTTGAATTTTTGAAACTTTATATGATTTCATATCTTTTGTCAGTAACGACCCGAGTTTCGTATTTCGATATCTTCAAGCAGTTATTTCAGAGAACACTGTCAGAATATCAATGAGGAAATCTTTATATCGTCGATATGCTGTAGTGTAGCGTCTCTTAATCTGTGGTTCGCGGACTGATACCAGTCCACGAAAATTGTGATTTTTTTTAGAATCGAATTTCTCCTTTGTGTATAGTAAATTTTGTTCTTAAAGTTTGAAAGAAAACGTATTTAGCTATGGTCTTTTGACAAACCGAAATATGTTTTTTGAGTTTATTTTACTAAGTAAACACGTTTAATTGTACCGCCAATTCTAGGACCGTAATAGAAGTAGAAACGGTCGTAAGTTGAATTTAATTCAAATATTTTAAAATATTTAAATCTTTTAGTATAAAACCAATGGAATTGAAAATAAATATATTCTATATAAGCAATCTATGTATTGATAGAATTGGCATTTACTTGGTAGAACTCCATTATAACACGGTGAAAAAATAGCAATGTGTTTTAGTTCTACACAATTTTTATGAGATATAGTTGATAGCTTTTTCGGTTCACGCCATCGTCAGAACTATCTTTAATCGTAAATTTGCTTATCTATATATAGTCATTTAAATATCTTTATGGAATTTTCGCGGTTATATTTTTTTATTAAATATTTGACGGAAACTGAAAAAAAAATATTTTACTTACGTAACGTATGTGAATCTATTTTCTATTTTTCATTTTGTCGATTGAATTGGCCTTTACTTAGTAGAACTCCATTATGACACGGTGTGAAAAAATAGCAATGTATTTTAGTTCTACAAAATTTTTCATAAGATATGTCCGTCCAATATTTAAGCTTATTGAAATTGCCGCCTTTTTAGTTTAACTACTTACTTACTTTACTTACAATAAAAAAAAATAGTTTTACTGCTTGCGGGCAATAAGCTAGGTCTTTAAAACAGATGAGAATAAGTATTTTGTACCTTATCTACACAGATATATATAGATAAACAAATGTGCGTTTATACATAGTTCTGACGATGGCGTGAGCCGAAATAGCTGTTAATTATATATTATAAAAAAAATTGTAGAACTAAAATACATTGCTAATTTTTCACCGTGGTACCTTGTTTATATTATATCAGATGATAATACTCGCGATGAGCGTTATAGTTTATAGCTATTTCGGTTCACGCCATCTGTGTTCTGTTTTTCAATTGTTCGTGGATGTAAAAAGATTGAAGAACACAGTTCTAGTGGACATGGTTTCAAAAAAAAAAAAAAAGCAGTGAGCCTACTTCTGTTTGGCATCGAGTATTCGACTCGAGGCCCCAAGTTTACCAGCCCTTATCTCCATCCGTAGCGCTCCTGAAGCGAAGGCGTTGTCTATTGTCGCCTCGGAAATTAGTTATTTGGGCAGTTCGCCCTGACTCAATGGACAATGCCATCATCATCGTCTTCATTCTCCGATACCAGTCATTGATGATGTTTTTTTGTGACGTGCACGCCCGGTAGCACAATGCGTGAAATGTGCCAGCACAAAGGCGGGCGGTGCGGGTTCGTGATTGCCACAATGAAACGAGGTTTTTCAGTTTTTGTTTGCTGAAAGCGAAGGGCGAAAATGCTAATGCGTTATTGAATTTTGAAAAAAGGTGAAAGCAAACAAGCTCTATTATATATTGGCTAGCATTTCTAGGAGACTCGCTCAAAAATGCGACTAAATATCTAGCAATGTATTTTAATTCCTCAATTTTTTTTATAAAATATAGTTGATAGCTATTTCGGCTCACACCATCGTCAGATATAGCTGTGTAGAAAAGGTACGCAATACATCTTCATACATCTTCTCTCTTGTTTAAACGACTAAGCTTATTTCCTGCTAGCAGTAAAACTGTTTTGACGGACATATCTTATAAAAAATTTTGTAGAAATAAAATACATTGCTATTTTTTCACCGTGTTCTAATGGAGTTCTTCCAAGTAAATACAAATTCAATCAATACATTCGCCATACAATCACTTTTATGGTATTGTCTATCACTTCTTGGTGGCTTTTTACCATGCTATTTCAAAAATATTAAAAGAACATTTACAACCATTTCCACAACATTATACCACTACGATATAAACTGGTTTCGCTCATTGTGAGCATTATCAACTGATAAAATTTTGAAT
Source organism: Himalopsyche japonica (assembly GCA_028555115.1). NCBI lineage: Eukaryota > Metazoa > Arthropoda > Insecta > Trichoptera > Rhyacophilidae > Himalopsyche > Himalopsyche japonica. Next base: position 1,653,028 of record JAHFWJ010000416.1, on the reverse strand, counting down.
GTAAAAGCACCAAAATTTAAAAAAAACAAAAGTAATAAAATTTGGCTATTTGCCGGATTGGTTGGTCGGTATTTATTAAGATGCACATAAATAGGAAAGTAGGAAAGACTATTTTTTAGTCGGAGTCGTATCGTTGATATTATTTTATTGCAGCGGCTCCCCAACTTTTTTTGGTTTTCAGCACCTCTAATTTATCAAAATTTTACCACGCTTCCCCGAATCAAACAATGGCCTTAGTAATATTTTATAAAGGAATAATATTTTTGCGTGACAATTTTCACGACGCACAGTTTGAGAATCACTGCTATATTGTGCATATTTTCACAAAACTGTCAATATAAGTATATATTATACATAAAAAAATCGCTATGTATAATTTCATGATTGTTATTTTGTAATTATCACGTTAAACGGGAGTGTTTTATGGCTTATTAATGTAACCTATTTGTTTTCGTTTCAGGAGTGAATCCTAGAAAGCAAAGACGAGAGAGGACGACGTTCACGAGGGCCCAGTTGGATGTCCTGGAGGCACTCTTCGGGAAGACGAGATATCCTGACATTTTCATGAGGGAAGAAGTCGCCCTCAAGATAAATCTTCCTGAATCTAGGGTACAGGTAAGCAATCGACAGTTCCTTTATTTAAATTAATCAGGGTATACACTTAATCAATTCGTATTATATTTTATTTGTATTCGATATCAAAAAGTGTGTTACGAAAAACAACTTTTTTTTTCAATTGTCAATAAACGGTCGTCTCAATTGTTGACACGTTAGCAGTAAGCAGGTTAGTTTTGAATTTATGGCACAACTGAAGTATGTGTTTTTTTACAATATTCGAAAGTTATTCAACACACACAAATCACTTACAATAAATGTTTTTTTCACCGTAAACGCTTCTAAAATTAAGTATTATATAAACACGTGATTTCTGCAAATTGTTTTTTTTTATGCTGTAATAATCCTTAACTTTACATTATAATAAAAATGACATTGAACTCTTTCGAGAGAAGAGAAAAATGCAAATAACGTTTATTTATAATGTAATGATATACGAAATATCTTATCTGTCATAAATAATAATTTTAGTCTTGACTTATTGAGCGTCGATTTTTCGACGGCTTATTTTCATGCGAAATAGACTGATCGTCGATTTTTCGACGATTTGGTTTTATGCGAAAACACGTAGCGTCGATTTTTTGACTGTGTAAACATATTTTTAAAAATGACAAAACACAATGCTCTGTACTATTTTTACATTTTTATCAATCAGTGTGAATGTTATGATTCTCGATCTTTATAATTTGGTATAAAATTGTCCAATTAGTAGTAGTACTAAATATAGTGTTTTATTAATTGAATATTGAATTTAAAAATAATATAAATAAAATAATTTAAATAAAACCTTTAGTTAATTCCGCGGTCATGAAATGTATCTTGAAAATGGAATGCCTGTTTTAATGTGCATAATTGTTAGAAGCAGGGTTGTAAAATCGTTTAAAAAAACAACTCCGAGCTTATTTTTAACTTTCCTATTTATATGTATTAAACTAAAGATCAACCAATATATCCAGCAAATTTTTCATTGAGATATACTTCAAGATACGAAAAAGTCGCTCGTTTTTTACGACTCTAATTACGACGTCACTGTCCTGGTTAAAAGGTAGTGACAATTTTTTATTTACTCATATATTACGTAAGAATATTGAGAAACAGCCTCATAATCAAGACGTTGTTTCAAGTAAAACATAATTTGCGTGCCATCGTACTGTAGCCGCCCAGATGGGAGTAGTAACGTAGTAACCACTGACTGTCGCGGGTTCATTGCTCGTAATGGTCTCAATCCCGGCACCCCTTTTGCTTATTTTATTTGTGATTGTTGTGCGTGTCTGTTTTATGGCGTACGTACTGTATGTTTGTGCAGCAGTGGCTGTGCGGAATGTTCGCGCTAATTGTGTGCAAACAAACTATAAATTTCCTACGCCTATGCGTAGGGTGACTTTTGCCTGCCTCTGTACACACATCTCGCCCATGGAACGATACGCAGGGGTCGAGAACAGGTGGCCTGTGTAAATAAACATTTTTTTCAGAGATAATTATTTTAAGTTAACAATTTTTACTACCAGAAATAATCTAATTGACGATAATGTCAATGCGGTTATGTGCAAAATTTTATTTAAAATAGAAAGACGTCAAATTGTCATCGGTAGGAAGCAGTAAAACACGAACTTTATGATAGTATGGAAAATAAGTACAATAAATAAAATAAAAAAAAAACTGATTTTTCCTGATAATGTCTAAAAGTTTATTGATTGAATTGGCATTTACTCAGTAGAACTCGATTATTACACTGTAATAAACAATTTATTCTAGTTCTACAAAAATTATATGATATATAAGTGATAGCTATTTCGGCTTACCCCTTCATTAGAACTATTAGTATAAATTTTGTAAAAATACAATATATTACTATTTTTTTCATTGTGTTCTTAAATTTGGTAAGTACCAAACACTATTGAGTTTTTTTAGAGATGTTAACTGTCTTTTCTTGATGTAAGTGCATGATATTTTACGATATGAAGTTTCTTATTTTTATGATATATTTTATTATCAGGACCGGTTTCGCTCATTGCGAGTATTATCGACTGTTCATATTTAAACAAAATTTTGAATTTGTAATTAACAGGAATACATGATCAAATGTCCAATAAATAACAAAACAATCCTCAGGGATACATACTATAAAGAAAACTATTGAATATTTTTTTTATATATTCGATGTTATAATTCATTGGGCTCAGCAGGGTATAGATTAATTGAGTGTTTATCAAATTTAAATGCTTCACAGATTCGTACCTATGTGACCGTATTAATTGATTGATGATGGGATCGCAGTCCAATTGTTGCCGGTCACCCAATGCACACTGCTACCATAAAGTGTGCGCTCATTTGATTTGATTTATATGTTGACACTGTCCTCCCGAACAAAACACGCCCCAATTGTTTGCCATGCGTCCGATGACGCGCGAAACCGAAAGCGATACCTAACAGGCAAATTAAGGAGTTACTTACATGGGCAAGAAGCTTTCAATTATCAGCACACAGAAGATGAGGCATTCCCTCGACCGAAAAGGTTTAAGGTTATATCACAGTTGCTTTAGAATCACACAAATCTTTAAAGACATTCCGATTGTAAACGTGGTTGAAATTTCATGGTGGACGCAAGTTTTTTTTTTTTAGTAAAAGGCATTCACATATGTGTCACTTCTTTATGGAAGACATGATATTGTACTCTCACATTGACATGTATTGCTCACACATGTTTTGTCGCATTAACAACGCGACCACACGCCATACAAGTATTGCAAAGTTTCAAAAATTCAAATTTGATATTGAAATTCAACCAAGCGCCTTCGGTCGATATCATAAATAAAAACATATTAAATGCTCATCTCCACAATATATTTTATGATCGTGACCGGTTTCGCTCATCGCTCTCCGACACCGACTAAAAAAAGCTTGATTTTCCCGACCGGTTGGTTATGTTAGAAGTGAGCGAAACCGGTCCTGATTATAAAATATACAGTGGAAATAAGCACTAAAATATGTTTTTTTTTATTAACGATATCTTCTGAGAGTGCTTGATAGTATTTTAATATTAAATTTAAATTCATCCAAAAAAACCGGCTAATCGTTCGTTGATACATTTTTTAAAATCCTTTAATAGATAAATTGGTCGCAGTCGCTCGTTTTGCCCGATTCTGACTTCACAGTCCTAGAACAAAGTCATTTTTCTTAGAGTCTTTAACGTCCCCCCCATCGTCTTATATGTTATTATTTTGTTACAGTCCTGTAATGGTTAATAGTCATCACTGACACCCCTGTATCAATGACTTGAACCGTAACAGTTAGACGTGAAAAAACGATACGACTTCTTTCTTTTCATAGCGCCGTATTTGCTTATGAAACAAACCTAATACAATAAAATAGCTACATATGTGCCGCAGCTGTTGTTTGCCATTCGATGTGGAATGAAGGGGAAAACCGATCTGTTTGTATTGTCGCCTTCACTTTTTAGCGATGTTTGCATATTTTCCCCTCGCCTATTGTGTTTGAAAATATCGAACGAGGAATGAAATCAAAACTTTCGACCAATTAATAAATAATAGCGCAATTATAAATGACGTTATATGAATCTAGCATTTAAGGCTTTAACCAGGGCTATAGAATTAAAGTAGGAGACGTGAAAAACACTGTTAGACAATTCATGTCTCAATGATCAATTTGCCAGATTGGTTGATAGGAAAAAACTGGCAAAAAAAACGTTTTTTGTCGGAATTGTGTTTATTTTTAACGACTCCAAAGCTCTTGCCTTAACTACCACTTATTGGAAAGAAACTATCACTTTAGAGGTGTTAACTGTCACTTCTTGGTGGAAATGCATTTTTAGTACTTATTTACACAATATATTTTTTGATCACGACCGGTTTGGCTCATCGAAAGAATTATCAACCGATATGAGAATACAATTTACAAACATATATATTTATACAAAATATTTGAGTTAAAGGTAACAGGTATATAAAACCATGGGTTCAAGAATTATTAATAACCTGCTTATGAAGTCGCTTGTTTTTCACAACTCCACAGTTCTGTTAACTATCTATATATTTATTATTATTATTATCTTTTGATAATGCTCGCGATAAACGAAACCAGTCCTAATCAAAAAATATTTTGTGGAAATAAATACTAAAAAATGTGTTTTTACTATATATAAAAAAAGAAAGAAACCATATTTAAATCTCAAGCATAATGTTTATACCAGGAACGGTTTCGCTCATCGCGAGCATTAGTTATCAACTGATACAATTGAAATTATAACAAAATTACTCATACAAAATTTTGAGTTTATTATTACCGGGAATACAATACCAATGATTCAAGTGCTAAGAAAATAGTACATAAGTAAATTACAACAGTTAAACAAATATAATGTCAAGTTATCTACGTATGAATCAAATTATCAGTTGATAATGCTTGCTATGAGCCGAAACCGGCCCCGATTAAAATAATGTAACATTTTAGAAATATTGTTAAGAATTATGTTTGATCATTAAAATATATTAAGGTGTGTTTAAAAATAATTATTTATCATTACACATTTTACGGTTGAAAGCTATTTTGGCTTCCGCTATTGTCACATTAATAATTTTTTTATAATTAAGCTAAGCATTATATATATATACGTTTTAAGAAGAGATAGGCAATATATAAATAGTCTCATTTATTCTGGCATCTAAAGTTCTAGCAAGTAAATTCCAATTCAGTAAATGATTCTTGTAATAGTTTGTATCAGGGCTATGGAATTGTTGGAATTGGAAGATATATAGTCGCTCATTTTTCACGACTCCAACTCCGAATACACAACCCTGATTTGCATACCTTCGATGTAGATTTTTTTTGTTTATTCTTAAAATTTGTATAGTTATTTTTTTATGCATTACTTTGTTGTCTAGAAAACTAAATAAATAAATCTCTTTATACTTAATTGAAGATAATGTATGATAGATTTTATATTAACGTAAATGTTTACTGAAGCGGAATAAAATTACAGTATCGACGATATGGTTTTTTTTTTGTATATGAAATAAATAAAATGAAAGTCGCGAATAAAAGCCAAACAACTTTTGAATTAATTTACTATCTGACATTATTGCAAAGGCGTCGACAGATTTCAATGCGTTTTGATTTATGACGGATTTTCGTAACAAGGGTGACGAGGGCAAGCAAGGAAAAAGGGGATGTTTGTGTTAGTATAATGCATAATATGATGTGGCTAATAACGGAAATGTGCCGGGGCACGATAAACACGATTTATTAATATTTTATTTATACGGCGGGCGCGGACGCCGGGGGTTGAAATGCAACCGAAAAATCGGAAATCATCGACGAAAAAAAATGACCTCAACAGAGATGTAATATTTGAAATATTCGAATGTATGCCTTACTGATTGATTGAAAATGTGTCGTTGGATGCAGATGGATTCGGAAATCCACAAAAAAAAAAAAAAGATGACAGTAAATATTGGATTTAAGTAACCAGATGGTTAATGAATTTTATAGCGTTTACGTGTGTTACTTTTTAATAGAAAAGCAAGATGTTTAAAATAATAAAAACACATTTCTTAGTACGATAAATTTTATGCTATCGTCGTTTTTACATAATAGTAAAGACCGTTCTCGTTCAACATTTTTTAAAAACCAATCCCACACCATATATAATGATCAGGACTGGTTTCGCTCATCGCAAGTATTATCAACAGAGCGTTAATCTTCAATTGAAAATGCTAGCGATGAGCGAAACAGCGAGTATTGACTGAGCTTTTTTTAATATGATTGTTATTTTATTTGGTGTGAAAGGCGAGATTTTTTAAATAATAAAAATACGTTTTTTTATTACTCTTCTTGCAATATATTTGACAATAGCTTAACAGTCGATAATGCTAGCGACGAGCGAAACCAGGACTGATCGTTAAATAATTTGTATCATATAACTGGAAAGTATTTACTGAGAATTTAATTGAAATGATTAATATTTTACTTTTAAGATGTGAACTATCACTTTTTAAATAATGACAATACAATATTTGACGACAGCTAATCAGTTAGTTGATAATGCTCGCGACGAGCGAAACCCGGCCATGATTATAAAATAAATTGTGGAAATAGTACTTAAAGATACGTTTTTAATATTTAAAATATCACGACTTTTCATCAAGAAGTGACAGAATGTATTTAACTAAAAAAACTTTTTCACTATATAAAAGATGGTTAATTAGTCCATCGCCTTCTTCATAGATAAAGTCTGAAGACGAAAATATAACAAAAATAATTTAGACACAAAAAAATTAATTCTGTCCCAACAGTTTGGAACTACTGCATGCCAACCGTTCGGCAGCGTGTGTCTAATAATGGGCCCGGCAGATTAGCGCACACTTTTCATATGATTATCATTTTTATTATTGGCCGTTCTATTTTTGCTTTGCATGGTCCCGAATTGCTCACCCCTCCCCTTTTCATTCATTTTATTTTACTATAATGGCGTCACTTATTGTATTTGAGTTTTTATTTTTTAAATGAACAGTCGAGCAATTGTGAATTTTACCAACGAAGGCGGGGGGGGGGGTGTTATAAACGGTTAAAATAATAATAATTACATCAGAATAAAGTCAACTGTTGACTGAATACGGGGAAATTATATTTAACACAGTGGAAAAAATAGCAATGTATTTTAGTTCTACAATTTTTGTATAAGATATAGTTGATAGCTATTTCGGCTCACGCCATCTTCGGAACTATTTTTAATCCGTTCTTTGCTGAGCTGGATATATGATACTTGTGCACTATTTTTTTTAAATTAATTCGATGGTTTTAGTGTTAACCAGCTTTAAGCAGCCGCACAGCTTAGATGAAACACTGCTCAAAACCCGGGTTTTTTTTTTTTGACATCTTTAGACATCCTTTCACTCGGATGCAACAGAATTTATGTACCCTTTAGTTATTACATTCAACATTTTGCATAAATAGTTTCTTTTGTATTTTATATTATGACAGTCAAACGGATGACGTTTTAAATAACACTGTGAAAAAATAGCGATATATTTTAGTTCTACAAAATTTATAAGATACAGTGAAACCTCGATTCCACGTTTTTCAAGGGATCTTAAAAAAAGTAAAAATGTGGGAAAGTTTAAAGTAATAATAAAAAATAAAATTTAAAAAAAACATAATCCCCCGCCCTTTAATTTCCGAAAATGGGTTTTTACAAAAATTGTTAAATATGAGAGGGTTTTGTAAAAGCTATATTCATTGAATTAATCGAATAGTGTTTTAAATTTCTTTTTGTGAATTTTTTTTATTAAAGAAAATCTCAAGTCTGAGTGAACATTTATTATTATTTCGTCATTAATTTCTTTGGTTAATATCAAATTTTAATTGTCAAGACTTAGCCAGTTCTCGCGCACTTGTGTGATAGAATGCCTGAAGATGCCGAAAGACGAAATCCGATTCGTTAGTGATACAATATGTGGAACCGTAAAAAGCTTTAACAATTCTAATTTGAAGTCAGCAATGATTAAAAAGTTTTTTATTTTTATTGATTATCCTTTTTCGTCAGGTTTGGTTCAAAAACCGACGCGCGAAGTGTCGCCAGCAGCTGCAGCAGCAGACGGCGAGCGCCGGGAACCAGTCCTCATCCAAAGGATCCTCAAACACAACGTCGTCGTCCTCATCCAGGCACCACTCCTCGTCGAAGTCATCATCGATATCGACCGCCAACCAGTCTTCGACGTCATCAACGACCCACAACAACAACAACAACAATATCGCCAGCAGTAACAACAACAGCTCCGCGAGCAATCTAACCGGATCCAGCAACACTGGCAGCAGCACCACCAAGTCTTCCACGAAGCAGCCGGCGAACCACCACGCGAACTCTTCGCCCAATCTGCCGATAACTCCGTCGACGTCGGTCAGTCCTCCGATCAATGTGATATGCAAGAAGGAGTCGTCGCTGTCGTATGATGCTCCCAAGATACCGCTGCTGCCTCACAATCACCATCATCACCACTTCGGCAACAACATGGCCGGTGGAATCGGAGCGAACGCCTCCGGGAAGGACTCTTCGTCGTCGAGTGGCGACGGCGCGAACTTGACGAGCGGGATCGTTTACTCGCCTTACTCCAGTCTTGGCGGGAAGTCCGTGCAGGATCTGTACTCCAAGGCAGATGCGTATGCCGTCACAGGGAGAGCAACCTTAGTCGGTAAGCTAATCATAATTCATATTTAATTAGGTTTTTAATTACGGGGCGTCGATTTTTCGACGGTCTCGTTTTCTTCAAAAAAATACTCTACGTGCGGTGGTTCTAAATTTGGCCCCTAGTAACCGAAATTTTGAATCATTTTGAAATATTTAACGATTCAAGCAAAAGAATTAGACTACAAAATTGTTTATAACAGTAAAAACTGAATTTTTTAAATTGTGTAAAATTTCACATGTTTTGAAGAATATTCCAAAATAAAACATAAATGTGGAGGTTACCAGTCCATACTAAAAATACCCAAAAGTTTTGACACTTTTAATTAATTTTAATTATATTTTCACAATATGTTTTATGATCAGGGACGGTTAAGCTTATTGCGAGCATTATCAACTGATAGGATACAAATAACAAGCAAGTCTACTGATACAAAATTTTGAATTAGCAGGTATACGGTACCAAAGGTTAAAGAATTAAGAAAATACTTTACGGGTAATACTTACAATAATTAATACTTAAACAGTATATTTCTTATTATACTTCGCTCATCGTGAGCATTATTAACCGACGGTAATGCTAGCGATGAGCCAATTCGGTCCTGGTCATTTATTATTTAAAAGAAAAACCTTTCCACCAAAATATGACAGTTAATACATTACAAATGACCGTTAGCTTACACACAAAGACTTCCTATGATTGCTATGAATAAAATAATTTTTATTGATTGAAGTGAAACTTACTTGGTAGAACTCCATTAAAACAACGCGAAAAAAAAACGAAAAAGCGAAAAAATAGCAACGTATTTTAGTTGTACAAAAATTATAACGCGTATATTATACACTTTTATGGTGTTAACTGTCACTTTTGATGGAAAGGCATGATATTTTAAATAATAAAAACACATTTTCTAGTATTTATTTCCACGATTTATTTTTTGATCATGACCGGTTTCGCTCATCAGTTGATAATGCTCGCGATGAGCGAAATCGGTTCTGATCGAAAAATATATTGTAGAAATAAGCACAAAAAAATGTGAAAAAAATGTATTATTATTGAAAAAAAGCATGTATTATAGTTGATAGCTATTTCGGCTGATGCCCTCATCAGAAAAATCACGATTTAGTGATAAAATAAACGTTTTTTTTTTGTTATTGTCAGGAAACGGAGGCGGCGGCAGCCTGACTCCTCTGGGCTCCAGCTCCAGCGTCATGACGACTCCGTCACCGCCGGCGACCCCTCTGCTGCAGCAAGCGGCGGGCTACCACGCCCATCATCCGCCTCACCACGACGCCTACGGAGGGTTCCACTGGGCGAGCGGCTCCGTAGCGGGCGGTGGCGACTACGCCAAGTACGGGACCGGCGCTGGTCATCACCACCACCACGCGCCGTACGCTGCCCAAGCTGCTGCAGCGGCCGCCTACAATTCACCTTATTATCACTCCCAGGTAAGGCTCTCAACTTCGGAGCTTTTTTAATGATGGTTTTCCATCAGTAAGCTCGATGTATCAGGTTGGCAACTAAGTAATTGACCTCTTTCACAGGCATCTTCAGACTTACTATCGCAAAGTTAGCTTAAGTAATGAAGCAAGATTGATTCTAAAATTTTTAAATTATGAAATTAAAAATTGGATTTCGGGGTTTTTTCCCTTCTAAAGGAACCAAGGAACGTGTACGGGAATAATGAAAGTTATTTTAAATTTTATATTATTGGGCTGGCAACTAAGTAATTGTGGATTTCATTCATAGATGGCCCCAGTTGAATTTTTAGGTTTGCGACGTAGTCCAAATGTAAACACATTTTGTTATTGGATAGTTGACAATTCAGCTGTCAATCAGTAATAAAATTTTTTGACCGGTTGCGTAGTTTTCGTTTGGCGTTCGTTGAAAAATGGAAAATCAAAAAGAACATTTTCGTCATATTTTGCTTTTTTATTTCCGCAAAGGGAAAAACGCATCGCAAGCTCACAAAAAGTTATGTGCTGTTTATGGTGACGAAGCCTTAAAAGAACGGCAGTGTCAAAATTGGTTTGCCAAAATTCGTTCTGGTGATTTTTCACTCAAAGATGAACAACGCTCTGGTCGTCCAGTTGAAGTTGATGACGACCTAATCAAAGCAAACATCGATTTGCATCGTCACAGTACAACACGCGAGATCGCAGAGAAGCTTCATGCATCACATACATGCATTGAAACTCACTTAAAACAACTTGGCTATGTTCAAAAACTCGATACATGGGTTCCTCACGAACTAAAAGAAACGCATTTAACGCAACGCATTAACAGCTGCGATTTGCTAAAAAAACGTAATGAAAATGATCCATTTTTAAAACGACTGATAACTGGCGATGAAAAATGGGTTGTTTACAACAATATCATGCGGAAAAGATCGTGGAGCAGGCCAGGTGAACCAGCTCAAACAACATCAAAAGCTGATATTCATCAAAAGAAGGTTTTGTTATCAGTTTGGTGGGATTATAAAAGAATTGTCTACTTTGAACTCTTACCACCCAACTGAACGATCAATTCTGATGTCTACATTGAACAACTAACGAAATTAAACAATGCAGTTGAAGAAAAGCGGCCCGAATTGACAAATCGAAAAGGTGTTGTATTCCATCATGACAATGCAAGGCCACACACATCTTTGGCCACTCGGCAAAAACTATTGGAGCTTGCTTGGGATGTTTTGCCACATCACCATGTAGTCCTGACCGTGCACCATCTGATTACTTTTTGTTTCGATCTTTACAAAACTCCTTGAATGGTAAAAAGTTCAATAATGATGATGATGTCAAATCGTACTTGATTCAGTTTTTTGCTAATAAAAACCAGAAGTTTAATGAACATGGGATTATGATGCTTCCTGAAAGATGGCAAAAGGTCATTGATCGAAATGGGCAATACATTACAGAATAAAGTTATTTAGTTCTATGAAAAAATTGTCTTTGATTTTCTAAAAAAAATACGCAATTACTTAGTAGCCAACCTGTTAAAATGAACTTCCACAAAGTTACCGCCGAATCCATCGAAAGTGTAGAAATTTCTTCTCAAGAGAAAAAAGAAAACCTTCAATAATTCACGTTGTATGATGTATGAGGGTTAACTGTGGATGTTTTTTTTTATTATATTTGAAATTGTTTTTTACACAGATGGATTACTTCAACGGCGCGATGTCAGCGCAGCCGTACTCGTCGCAGCAGCACCAGCAGAACGCGTCGTCGCTGACCCCGACGAACGCCGGCGGCTTCTCGTCGAGTCCTCCGCCGCCCTCGTCTGCGTCGGCCCACTTCTACGGCCACCCGTCCGCCGGCGCCGGCGAGAACCACTCGCACCACGCCCACCACCAGCAGCACGCCCAGGCCTTCCCGCCGCCCCACCAGGACTACTTCTCGGCAGGGCTCTCCGCGGCGCCCGACAAATACGGCATCAACATGGTGTAGTTGACGTTACGGTCGCGGAGGCTCGTCGAGGGCTTCGCCGGTTCTGTACAAAGCGAGGAAATGTTTGAATGATCACATCGCACCACGATAAGTTATACTTAAAGCCATGGAAACCCAAACGTTCCCCTCTTCCGTAAACCTTTTACCAATCTTTTAATTATTGTTTTTTTTTTAATTCAAAAATTGACACAACGTTTTATTGATTGAATTGGCATTCACTTGGTAGAGCTCCATTATGACACGGTGAAAAAAATAGCAATGTATTTTAGTTCTAGAAAATTATAAACAAGCTAAGTCTTTAAAACAGGTGAGAAGTTGTATTGTGTACCTTTTCTACACAGCCATATATATAAATAGATAACCAACGACCATACCACGTTGAAAGCACCGGCTCTCGTGCGATCACCGAAGTTAAGCAGCATTGGACGCGGATAGTGCTTGGATGGGTGACCGCTCGGGAACACCGCGTGCCGTGTTCTCTTGGCTATGGGAAGGAAAACCCAGACAGAAAACCGAACACCAACCCGCCTGGGCAGCGTGGTGTTGCTATGTCCAAATAAGCCCCCTGGAAAAAAACGCAGGGGAGGCCTTCATCCAGCAGTGGATCGACCCCGGCTGATGATGATGATGATATGTCGATATGCAAATGTTAGTTTAATCATAGTTCTGACGATGGCGTGAGCCTAAATAGCTATCAACTATATTTAAAAAAATAATTTTGTAGAACCAAAATAGATTGCTATAGATAGAGTGGAATTATGAAAAAAATATTATCGATTTAATTGGCATTTAATTGGAAGAACTCCATTATAACACGGTGAAAAAATAGCAGTGTATTTTAGTTCCACAAAATTTTAACGATATAGTCGATAGCTATTTCGGCTCACGCCGCTCAGACAGTTCTGACGATAGCGTGAGCCCAAATAGCTATCAACTATATCTTTAAATTTATGACATCGACTTAAGGCGCATGATGGAATTTCAATATCAAATTTGAATTTACAACTTTGTACGATTCCACATGTTTTGGTTGTCAGTTCTGTTGCATCCGTGTGATAGAATGCCTGAAGATGCCGAATGCGAAACCCAGGTCGTTAGTGACAAACGTGTGGATTCGTACAAAGTTGTAACAATTCAAATTTAATATCTTTAAAGTTTTGTAGAATTAAAATACATTGCTATTTTTTCACCTTGTCAAAAAAATGTGATTAATTTTATTTATATTTTTATGAAAACGTTAGTAAACATGTGGATTTTTAACGAAAGAGATCAATACATTGTAAATTTTTTACACTAAATGAATCAAAACTGTTTATGTTGTGTTGAACCAAATGCTCTGGTATCAATTGGTGAATATTTTAATGACTTCAAATTAATAACGATATATTTGCAAATCTACAAGTTCAGTGATTTCCAACTGATATCCTTTTTTCGCGAAAAATTGCATTGCAATTGCATTAAAACCTGAAAAAGGTAACGCTATCGTTCGTAAAACATTTTCACGATAACTCATAACGCGAGCTAATCAACTAAAGCCAGAACTATTGATAACGCGAGTTATACTATTTTCCTGCCAAAATGCTTGTTTCGTGTTATGTTTGTTTTTATTTTTCATATTTGGCAATCATAAAACAAAACATGACTAACTACCACAACGAAATTCTTCAACAACGTAAATTGGTTAAGCTTAAACGAATGCGACGAAATAAATACAGTTTCTCTAAACGAAATGTTATCAGTAGCAATTTAACTAATTGCTAAACAGTGCATATTTTTAAATTCTTAACTAAACATTAAATTAAAAGTATGTTATTATTAAAAAAAATATTTTCACTGACGTTTATCAGAGTAATATATTAATGTAACGTCGAAAACATATGGGGCGAATCCGATTCGGCGATTGATTCTATTGGGTCGAAATTTTTTCGATCTAACGAGTAGCTGTGGATTTATTTTAACCCGTTATCAACTGACCGGCTTAACAAAAACCAAAGCTGTAGAGTTGTTAAAAAAACACGACTCAGGTTATTTTTTATAACTTTCCTATTTATGTGTATTAAATTAAAGACCAACCAACCAATCCGGAAAATTGTTCATTGATATATTATTCAAAATCGTGTAATCGAAAACGTTTTTCATTCATTGAGTCAAGTTCAAGAGTCAAGTCAGTTCAGGCCCTGGAAATTAAATAGAATTTTGTCGAAACCACAGTATTATTTCATGTTAACAGATATACATCGTAAAATGTTTTTATTTTAAACGTTTTTGTGTGTATAAACATATATACATATATTATACAAAAGATTTCAAACAAATTGTTTATCGGACAAAAAATTTGATATACATATAATTTATTGGCAATTACAATGAATTATATATTTAGGTACGTATAAAAATATGTTTTTTTTCCAATGTCATTTTTAACTGACGAAATTTCTGTAAAATATTTTTTAAATGTATAAAAATCAAAACAAATTCCATTATATATTATATATATAGTTACTTTATATTTACTGTGAATAATGTAAAAATATTTTTTCAAATGTGAATTTATTTTAATATTAAGCGAGAAAAAATTACGTCGTAAGCATATCACGGTCTAATCAACAATCGAATGAATTTAAATGAAAAATAAATAAATAAATCAAAACGGAATACTTAATTTTTATTAAATTAGGTATTTTAAAATAGATAGTTTAAATTATCGAGAGAAGTGTACCTATGTATAAATGAATTTTTATAGTAATAAAAAAACATATTTATGTGTAGTGATTTAATTATTTTTTATTATTATTAATTTGCTTTGCAATTGTGTTATATCTACCTCTTAATTTTTGTATTTTTTTTTTATTTAAAAATAAGGGACGTTCATTAATTATGTCATTATTAAAATATTCCGTAGCTTGTCAATAATACCGTCAAACTATAAATGATACCCCTCCTTATAGAATCAATTCAAACAAATTAAAAAATATTATTCTACGTCACATTATTTTCAAAAATGTTAATCAATTAAATTTGCTATACAAACAGTATTTAAAATGTGAACGTGTCTTGAAATAAAAACCCCCTTGCTCCCCATTTTAATAACTATAATTAAGGGGCGTCCCCAAACAAGATTATTCCAAAACTGAGTGTTTATTTTTAATTCATTCTAACGCAAGATTTTTTTTACCCAGATTGTATGAATTTTGTAAAACGAATTTCATTGATTTACAAATTGTTTTTTTTTTTAAATTTTATTTTGCTGTAAGGGACCAGTGGATATATAAAATAGCTTTTAGCCCCTCCCCGGTAATTTTTATTATAAAATACATTCCATTAATATTTTTAAATGTCAGTAAAATTTCATAATTTAATTTTAAATATTAAAAAAAAACACTTTTTTAGTCTTAGTTTTATAAATTTTTTTTTGTGAATACATATTGCAGTCCTTACAGAAATTATTTATTCATGAATAATTATTTCATAGAAAAATCTGATATAATTTGCAGTTTTTAATTTTATAATGATTGAATTGGTATTTACTTGATAGAACTTCATAATACGGTGATAAAATAGCTGTGTATTTTAAGGTCTATAAAATTTATAGTTTATTTGGTATTTCAGCTTATACCCTCATTAAAATTATGTTGAAACGTAGATTTACTTATCTTTATATAGATGTGTAGAAAAGGTACATAATACATCTTCTCGTCTGTTCTAACATAATTTCATATTGTACTAATACATTCTAAAACGTGGCAAAATAAAAAATGTTAGAACAGAAGAGAAAATTTATTGTTTGTCTTTTCTACACAGCTATATATATATATATATATATATATATAATATAATTAAATGTACGTTTAAACATAGTTCTGATGATAACGTAAGCCGAAATAGCTATCAACTATACACCTCATAAATTTTTTGAAGAACTAAAATACATTGATATATTTGATGATGATTTCGACTGAAGGTGCTTGATGGAATTTTAATATAGAATTGTTAAAAATGCGTACGATTCCACATGCTTGGTCACTATCAACCCGGGTGTCGCATTTCGGCATCTTCAGACATTCTATCTCACGGACACAGTAGAACTGTCCCAGTACACGATTTGCATAGGACATATACAAGCGAAGTACTGTTACGCACGACAAATATTCATATCACAGGCGTCCGTGTGATAGAATGCATGAAGATGCCGAAAGGCGAAACCCGGGTCGACAGTGACAAAACACGTGGAACCGTACAAATTTCATTCATTATTGTTTTGTCACCATGCTTAATTTTTTTATAATTATTATTTTAATTTCCCAGTTGTAAATAATGTCGAATTATAATACTTGTAAACCAACAGCGGCGTAACTTATATTCGACGCGCTCTGCCAAATTTGTGTGTCGTGTAGAATCGTCAATTTTTTTAAAAATTTGCTGTACCGACTAGTAACGCCGCTGTTTGTTATAACCCAGCCCAATGTTTACTGATTTTGTTTTGTATGTATGTAAAGTGTGAGAATGAGTGTCGATATAGTCCCTTAAATCAAATATAAGTATATAAGCTAACGTGCAAAGTTCAACACAAAATTTTCTATATGAATTAATACTAAAGTAATTGAGTAATTGATTAATGTATATAAAAAAGACAAAAATATAGATTGTAAGCAACTTCTTTGTGAACGATATTGTGAAAACCACTATTAAATAAATATATATGAAATTCATAAAAAAAAAAAAAATAGTTTTTATTTGAAACAGTTACGTATGATTTGTGATATCGACTGAACGTGCTTGATGGAATTTCAATGACAAATTTTAATTGTCAAGACTTTGTACGATTCCACATGTTTTGTCACTAAAGACACAATGATAGATGATAGTGTGCTATAATGCCTGACGATGCCGAAAGACGAAACCCGAGTTGACAGGGGGGAAAAAGCATGCGGTATCATACAATATATATATATATATTTAAAAGAAGTAAAATATAGCAGTATGCATATAATATGTATATTTGTTGAAATAATACTGTCTTTATTATAAAAAAAAAAAAATTTGCACCAGTTGAAAGTGCTCTGGAAAAGCGAAATCGGTTATGATTTGAAAAATAATTTATGTTTATTTTTTTGATGTATACAGTTTTCAAAGAATTATTAATTTAAACATTTAAGAAATTAAAGAAATAAACAAAAACAAAGGATAGAAATGTTAATCAATTAAGGTTAATGCTTCTGCCATTGGTATCCCCATTGGCAGACTGGTTCTAAGCGTTGGAAGAGCAAACAATTCCTGTCCACGATTTCGTTAAAAAAATATCCGTAACATACAATTTGATATTATTAGCGATAGGGGAAATCTCATTTCGACCTCGAATGAGTCGATAGAAAAATGTGACTAGATGCATTTTTACACTTATTTTAAATAATAAAAATACATTTTAGTACTCATTTCTACAACATATTTTATGATCAGGACCGGTTTCGTTCATAGCGGGCACTATCAACAGAGAGGATACAATTTACAAGCAAGTCTATTCATACAAAATTTTGAGTTAAAGGTAACAGATGTACAAAACCATATGTTCGAGAACTTAATAAACAATTTAGAGGAAATCGTACAATATATATATATATATAAATTAAACGTAGACTATTAAAAATGATAATTCTCGCGATGAATGAAACCGGTCCTGATCATAAAATATACTGTGGAAATAAATAAATAAAGTACTAAAACATGTTTTTTTATTGTTTAAAATATCATGATTTTCCATCAATAAGTGAAAGTTAACACTTCAAAAGGTATACTTTATTATTTCGACTGAAGGTGCTTGATGAAATTTCAATATCAAATTAGAATTGTCACAACTGTGTATGATACAATTCCACATGTTTTGTCACTAACGACCCAGATTCTATCACACGGATGCAACAGAACTGACCTTAAAAGGTATCAAAAGTTAATTACTGCGTATTGCTATACATTGTTTGTTTTTTTTCAAATATTGAACATAAAAAATGTTTGATTTTCACGAAATAGTGCAGACGGTGAATTTGTGGAGATATGGTAAAACGCCACGTAACGATCCAAGTAATTTTATTTCCATAAACGCGTTCAGAGAAGTGCTACAAGTGCTGCGAGTTTGTACTGAACAGCGACCGTCGTCTGTCTGCTCGAATACGTATGTAACCTGAAACCTCTCTACTTGAATAATGTCGACGATGGAAATAAAAGATAGTTATGTGGATTCCCGTACACTCGCTGCAAACACACCTGAGAATAAAATGAGTGTTGCAATAGACACAGTAGATGTCGTGGATAAAAATATGATTTTTTTCAATTAATGGAGATACTATATTTTGCCAAAAATGTGAAACTCAAAAAACAAAAAAAACTGAAAGTGCGAAGTTCTTCGAGGGACATTAGAAAAATAAATAAATGCTTTTCGGTGAAAAGGCACAAATTTAACATAGTAAAACAAAGTGTCAGTTGATAATTCTCGCGATGAACGAAACCGGTCCTGATTTTAATAATAAACAATTGTGAAAATATAATAGTTATGAACGCATAGCCCAACGTTTTTCAAAGGACCTTAGAAATACTTTAAATGCTTTTTGATTTAAAGGCATTAAATTTAAATAAATAAAACATAATTTATGATATCGACTGAAGGTGCTTGATGGATTTTCAATATCAAATTTGAATTGTTACAACTTAAACTCAGTTCTGTTGCATTCGTGTGATAGAATGCCTGAAGATGCCGAAAGGTGAAACCCGGGTCGTTGGTGACGGAACATGTGGAATCGTACAACGTTATAACAATTCAAATTAAATAAGACACAGTGTCAGTCGATAATACTCGCGATGAGCGAAACCGGTCCTGACTTTAATAATATACAATTGTGAAAATAAATATGAATATATCATATGTCTTACGTTCTTTAAAGTACCCTAGAAATACTAAAAATACTTTACATTTAGTTTATGATATCGACTGAAGGTGTTTGATGTAATTTCAATATTAAATTTAAATTGTTACATCTCATGAAGAAAATTCTTATATTGCATCACTAAATTTAAGTTTTATTGTTACTTGCCAAATTGAAATAAGTAGGTATTTCTTAAAAAAAAAAACCAATTATACTAAAATGATAGTTGATTATTATATGTTGTAAAGCCCTTCAAGAATGACTCATTAACAATATTAATTGATTATCATTTGGTTAATATTATTGAATTTTTTAGCTGTTATTTAGTTCTTGTCTATGTTTTACTTCACTTATTACCTTTGGTATATAGACGATACTCATTGTTTATTGTGCGTCAGTTCTGTTGTGTCCGCTGTGATAGAAAGCCTGAATATGCCGAAAGGTGAAACCCGTGTAGTTAGTGACATAACATGTGAAAACGTACAAAGTGTAAACAATTCAAATTTGCTTTAAATTAAATTAATAACAATCGATAATGCACGCGATGAGTGAAACTTGACTCGATCTTTACAATACAATTGACAGTTTTAACTTTAAAAATGAGACATTTTTTATAAACATACTTTGAAATGCGCGGATATTATCAAATTGTGATAATAACAAAATTTTGTTTGAACGTCGAAAATCGCGTGTCGTCATTTCTATCACGGTACTAATGTATATTTAAGACATAGGTTCCCAACCTGGGGGTCGCGAAGGGTTTTTTGGGAGGTCGCCAATTTATACGGTCAACTAAATTATTATTTTATATGCTTTTGGATTGTATGGGGGGGGGTCGCTGGTCACATAGATTTTATGAAAAGGGCCACCACCCGAAAAAGGTTGGGAGCTTATGAGAGAAGATTTCTAAAATACTTGAACAGTGTTTTGTGTACACAATACATTGCACCTGTCGAACTCTTACGTCTGGAATGAATAAGTCATTCATAATGTTCGAAGCCATCGAAGCGACTCTGTTTATCTCCGTAATGCCCCATTATTCGCCCGGCTAAGTCGTGGCCCAGCGGGACTCGAACCGGGGACTGCCGCGTCTCCCGGGACCAGCCTAGACTAATGAGTGTTTTTGTGTTGTCAGAAATTGAAACATGTTGCGCG
The DNA here is from genome assembly GCA_028555115.1 of Himalopsyche japonica. NCBI lineage: Eukaryota > Metazoa > Arthropoda > Insecta > Trichoptera > Rhyacophilidae > Himalopsyche > Himalopsyche japonica. The sequence continues at coordinate 1,632,700 of JAHFWJ010000416.1, read as the reverse complement.
TTGTTGGTTCGCGGTGGTTTATTTGACAGGAAAACACAAAAGGAGGGGTTGCGTTTTTCTCGTTTGCAATCGCTAATTGTTTCCTAACTACATCATAATAATAAGCGAAACGAAATATCCAAACAAGTAGATCGACCCACCACCGCTAGCTATGTGCTTGCGACAGCTTGTGAAAGATTTATAATTCATCACTTTTAACGTGTTAACTGCCACATAAAGATACAGTTTATCGAACAATTAATTTATAATTTTTAACACTAATTCCACAATTTTTATTGACACTTAAGAATATAGAACAGTTAAGAGAATCAAAACTTTCATACAGTAAAAAATATATTTTTGACGCTTCAAACTCTTTAACGATTAATTGATATTATGATTATTTTCGTTGCGATTTGCGATATGGCTTAAAATCGCTCTCTTCTTTGGAAGAAGTAAGAAACGCAGTGCGGTTGCGAACAACATGCACTTGATTAAAAAAATGCATTTATTCAAAAAGAGGTTTGAGTGGATTTAGGTAAAGAAAAAAATATATTACCACAAGCCTCTCGGCAGGGTACGTGAACATATATTATTACTATTGTGATTTCGCGCTTCGTCACCGTGAAAAGGGCAGCTAAAGAGAATGGATAACTCGCCAGTCAGTCCCCAAGGAGTGTTTTCAATTTCGGTCTTCAAATCAGAACCCTCGATCTAATAAAAATATTGTGTAGGCACTGTCATGCAACAATACAATGCAATGCGTATCGAATTTGTATTAGGGATTCATCTCACGCTGACTATCGACGATTTGCAGGGGTCGTTAAAGCAACCCTTGTGAAAAAATAGCAATGTATTTTATAGAACTAAAATACATTGCTATTTTTTCACTTTGTTATAATGGAGTTCTACTAAGTAAATGACAATTCAATCAATAGATTGAAAGTAGCCGATGTGACTACCCAGGCAATTCTTTTTAAAAACATAATTACCACTTGTGAAACACAATTTTTTTGTACGGTAAAAAAAGCGGTTGGATATTCTCGTGATGGGCGAAACCGGTCCAGATCATAAATGTATTCTGGTAATGGTACTAAAAATGTGTTTTTATTATCTAAAATATAATGTCATCCTTTAAAGTAGTGGCAGTTAACACATTAAAAGTTATCGACTTTAATTATGATGATGGTTGAAGCCGAAATTGCTAGCAGCAAACTATATTTCGAAATAAAGCCAACAACCAAATCCGAACTGAATACAGGGAAACCCCGTATTTGAGTACCCGTAATACACGTTCTCCCGCTTTTTGCGTTCAAGTTTTTAAGATCCCGTTTTATTCAAATACATTTATTATCCGCTTTTACGTTTGTATTTCCCGCAATTCACGTTTGCAAAGAAAATGACTTGAAGTATATTTAGTGTCTTAAAAGTTAGCTTACAAGTATTGAAGACATACAAATCGAAACCTTCTTATCGATTTATAAGATTGCAAGAACTGAAACCAGCACAATAATAATAAAACGTTTTGTGTGATTATCTGAATGAAAAATAATTTTATTTATTTTCAATTTCTCTTTTGCTTAACAACGAATTTACGTTTTCTCTAAATTTATTTTTCAACAAAAAAACAAAAAAAACTTTAAAAAATGTTAAAACGGGGTTTCGCTATATCTGTTTTTACAATACGAGTGCAATTTAGATCATTATGGCAACAAAGATCAAAGTTGTAGTAATTTATATGTAATTTAGATGTCAAAGAGTTAAATCATTATTCCAGGGCTGCGGAGTCATCGGAAAAAAACACAACTCCGACCCCGATATTGAACTCGAGGAGAAACGTTTCTTGCTATCACATTCTTTCGGCTCATTCGAGGCCAAAATGAGAATTCTGCCATGCTTAATAATATCAAATTGTATGTTTCGGATATTTTTTTGAAAAATCGTTGATATGAATTGTTTGCTCTTCCAAATTGTAGAACCAGTCTGCCAATGAGGATGCCAATGGTAAAAGCATTAAAAATGTTGATCAGTATTTCTTCACATGTCGACATATTGCATGTGTACGAACATGAGAGTAGCAAATAAATAAATAAATAATTGACCAACACGTCATAGTGACTTTGTATTTTTTGTATGTTTTTTTCTACCTTTCCTATTTAAGTGCATTAAATTAAAGATCAAACAACCAATCCGGATAATTGTTCATTGAGATATTTTTCAAAATTTTCTGATCGGAAAAGTGGTTTCAGTCGACTCTAGGCGCTGCATTATTCACAATACATACTACATTTTTTTGTACATAAAATTCTCGTTTAGTATCGTAATAATGATTTTAAAATATATATATTCTGTTTTAAATAATAAAAAATCATATTTTGAATACTTATTTTGAATACTTATTTCTACAATGTATATTTTATAATCAGGACCGGTTTGAGCGAAGCAATTCCTACCATATTTGTCGATCGATTTTAAAGTAATGTTTTAAATAATAAAAACACATTTTTCAGTACTTATTTCCACAATATATATATATTATATGATCAGTTGATAATGCGATGAGTGAAACCGGTCCAGAACATAAAATATATTGAGTATAAAAAAGTACTAAAAAATGTGTTTTTATTATTTAAAATATCATGTTTTTCCACCAAGAAGTGACAGTTAACACTTTAAAAGTGATATATTATATATTCTGTTTCATATGTCAAAAAAGAAATGATAAATGATAATTTATTAAGTTTCCGTCACAGCTTTGAATACCTCTTCTTGAGAGATGTTCATTGGGGGTGGTTAGGTACGGTTTCCCTCTGGGATTCGAACCATTTTAAGGGCATTTAGAGCCGTGTTTATTATTTAGAGCGTCTCTGATATCACCCCATCTGAAATAAGACACTATGAACTTTTTATATTTCAAACATCACGTATTCAAAAGTCTCGGTCGTATTTTTAACGGTTCAGTTTTCTATAGATTATAATCATTTTTTATGATTAAAATTTATACATAGTACATTAATTAAAAACTTTATTTAAAATAGTAGAATACAATACTCGTAGTCGCAAGTATCATTAAAGGATAATGCTTAAGATTTTAGTTATAAAAAATTATGACTATAACACAACAAAAAAATGTTTTTTTATTTTTTATTTCAACATATTGCATTATTTTCACAGTGAAAAAATAACATAGTAATGTATTATAGTTCTACATAAATTATAAGGTATATACTTGATAGCTATTTCGGCTTACGCCCGCATCAGAACTATGATTAAATGTGCCTTGACTTATTTGTATATACCGGTGTAGAAAAGGTACACAATAAATCTACTCTTCTGTTCTAACACTAGTTTTATATTCAAATTTGTTAAATGTAACAAAATGATTTCATGTATTGTATTTATAATATAATACTTAGATATTATGAGAGAAGAGAAGATGTATTGTGTGTGTTTTTTTTACACCGCTATATATAGATGAGTAAATATAGATTTTTGCCATAGTTCTGATGAGGACGTAAGCCGAAATAGCTATCAACTATATACATTATAAATTTTGTGGAATTTAAATACATTGCCAATTTTCCACCGTAGTTCTGCAAAGTACAGCAATCTATATGGTATATTTTTTTCAATAATTGATAACCCTTAACACGTCTCATTAAAGCATCATTTATTTTATTTATCGAATAGGCATTCACTTGGAAGAAAATTTAATTAACAGTCTTCCAGATTGATGGTTAGTAGATCTTCAATTTAATGTATATAAATAAGAAAGGTAGGAAAAATCGGTCAAAAATAAAAAATATATAGTTTGTTAAATCGTATTGTTGGTCAATGTCAGAGTTGTGAAAAATGAGTGTCTCTGAATACTTTTTCGATTAGACGATTTTGAAGAATATCTCAATAAACAGTTTGCCGGATTGGTTGATCTAAGCTTTTCTTAGTCGCAGTCGTGTTTTTTAACGGCTCCACAGCTCTGTATTATATTACAATCTGTTTCAAAAAGGTTTTAGAAGATACCCATCATTTGGTTTAGTTCCGAATTTGCATGGCCATAACTTCATGCTTTTCACAAAGGCAAATGACTTTAGCGAGCGAAATAATACGTAAATGTGATATATATTATATTAAATGTATAAAATTGTGTACATGTCTTGATAAAGAAAGCGAAAAATGAGTAGTAAATGGGAAATTGTGAAGAGGGAGAAGGGAAAATCGGTTCGAAGAGAAAGAGATACAAGGGTGGAGATAGAAAGCACGTCTATGAAAGTAAAAGAGTGAGGTGGTGTGGACGGGACGGAGGGTTGCGACGGAGGGGGGTGTGGGGCAGGAAATGGATGTAGGAGGTTCGGAGGAGGGTTTGTAACTGAAAAACTCCATTGGATGATGAGACGGTGCGTTGCATTGAATTAACATGAATTAATTATATGAAATTAAGTATGATATATATATAATATACAGCAAAAAAATTTTTAAGTAAAAATATTTTTTTATTAATTTATGATATCGACTGAAGGTACTTGATGGAATTTCAATATCAAATTTGAATTGTTACAATTTTGTGCGATTCCACATGTTTTGTCACTAACGACCCGGGTTTCGCCGTTCGGCATCTTCAGGCATTCTATCACACAGATGCAACAGAACTGACTTAAAATAAACAGTTAGCATAGCAGTTCAAGAATGACTCATTATGTAAGATCGTTAATGAAAATTATCACAGACAACTGAGTTAATTATTATTAGTTCGATATTGTTAAATTTGTTTTAGCTGTAATTTACTGCTTGCCTAGGGGTTAATGTTTTTCTGTTTTAATAACTTTAGTATATATACGATGTTAACTGTTTATTTTACGTCAGTTCCGTTGCGTGCGTGTGATAGAATGCCTGAAGATGCCGAGAGGTGAATCCCGGGTCGTTAGTGACAAAACATGAGGAATCGTACAAAATTGTAAGAATTCAAAAAATAATTTTTGTCAAGAAATTTAAGATGAACATTGTATTATAACATATATTTAGACGTTTTTTTTCATTCACAGCGCTTTTCACCATTTTTAGGCATTCTATCACACGGATGCTTGACTTGACTTAAACTGACTGATATTAAAAAGTTTGCACTGTTTTTATAATGTATAGAAGACAAATTTCTGAGAAAAAACAGACTCTAAGACAGAAGCCAAATATACATTTTAAATAACTTCAATGATTATTAATTTTATTAAAATGATATTCCATTTAATACGTAAAATTTTTATAGACAATATATACAAGTAAAGTGTTTTTGATGAAGGTTTTTGACAATAAACAATAATCAACTTTACACGGTGAAAAAATAGCAATGTATTTTAATTCTATTAGTTTTGTCGAACTAAAATACATTACTGTTTTTTCACAGTGATATAATGGAATTCTAACAAGTAAATGCCAATTCAATCAATATAATAACCTACTTCCATGAAAATGCGATTGTTTCATTTGAAACTTTAAGTTTATAACCTACTTGTAATAAATTAATAGATTATGGTGAGGTGGAAATCAAGTGTAATAAATATATATATATTTTTTTTAAATAAATTTGACAAAATAAAATTGGGTAAATTTTTCAGATTGTCAATTCATTGAACTTAGCTTATCACAATATACACGCCAACTCGTTCTCTATTTATCCAAGTTAAAGAATTTCTAGCACGAAATTTTTTAATAATAAATTCAGTACTTTTAAAATGTTAACTAGCGCACTATATTTAAATAATAAAAACACTATTTTTCGTACTAGTAACATTTCCCAACCATTTTTGTTATTGTGTCAAAACGCATGTGATCATAAGCTATGTATCAAGAAATTTTAGTAATAAACAAACTTCAAGTACGTTTAATGTTTGTTTTTAATTACAAAATTATCCTTCGCAATTAAATATATGTGAGATAAGTTACATGAATTGCCAGTGTGAAAAATTTACCCAATTTTATTTAACACCTGATGTCCATTTCACGATAACCTATCAATTTATAATACGTAAGATATAAACTTGAAGTGTCAAATTAAACAATCGTATTTTAATGGAAGTTGATTATTGTTTACTGTTAAAAACTTTCATCAATAACTTTTTACCAGTATTTATTGTGCTTAAAATTATTTTATATTAAATTGAATGTTATTATAATCAAATCAATAGTTATTTAAGTTATTTCAAATACTTATTTGGCTCTTGTCTTCGAGCCTGTTTTTTATGAGCAATATCTCTTCTATACATTATAAAAACAGTGCAAACTCTTGATTGTCAGTCAGTTTTAAAGTATCAGTGTGATTGAATGGTTGAAAATTGTGAAAATCGTCGAGAGTGACAGAAAAATGTGAAAATATATAAGCAAATCGACATCGAATCGTTACAAAATACTCTCAATTTAAATCGTAAATTGTATTAACTAATATTGGTAAAACAGGATTTTTTTACGTTCTCTATTGCTAATTGAATAAAAATCAAAGGTTTTAAAAACGCATAATTTGGTTGTTTTCTATAATACATAAATAAAACAAAATTATTAAAAAGTATAAGTATACTTATTTTTTTATTAATTAAATACACATAAAGCATATACAGAGGAACAAAAAAATGAAATCCAAAAGATTCGTAAAAAAATTATTGCAACTTTTAATTTTAAAATTGGTGGAGTTTTTATCATTCATCATTATTACAAATCACTGTCAATCTCTTCTTCGTGAATGGTTCAAAGTCACTTCATCACTCGAAATTATTTGGTCGAGTTTTGGTAATAAAATACGTTATTAACATTTGCTTCGAATTTCTTGTTAGATCTTTATAAACCTCATCGTATTGAGCCAAGCATTGATTAATAGCACGTTAAAATCGAAGGGCACGTTCAACATTTGAGTCATTTTGTACACATTTTTAATCCGTGTAAAAGCGAAAATGTGTAAAACAAGTACAGTGTAAGTCGACGGATAGGTGTACTGCAATTTTATACATTTTTTTCTGAAATGTAATCAAGACGACGTATTGCCTGACAAGAAACCGACGAGTTCTTCAGCAGCCGCTGCTCATCGGTAAGCGGCTTATGCTCGGAGGTAGAAATAGGAGGAGCAGCTCGCAGCTCTACTCGGATACTTGCCGAAGAGTCGAGAGACGAGAGGCCAGTGGCGCACCGATCCAGCGAGGGTAAGTTCATAATACCTCTTCAGAATGACGCTAAGAATTTTTTCGATTGAAATAAGAAAGACCATGTTTTGTTACGGAGACATTGTCTCTCGCGAATTTTATCAGGTGGGGATTTAGGCGTACAATTCTATAGCAAGCCATCATTCAATAATTACATAAATCAATTTTAAGGTGCTGACTGTCACTTTGTTTATGGAAAGCAATGATATTTAAAATAATAAAAACCCATTTATGATATCAATTGAAATTGTTTGATGCAAATTCAATATTAAATTTTGAATTATTAAAACTTTGTACGATTCCACATATTTTTATCACCAACGAACCGGGTTTCGCCTTTAGGCATCTTCATACATTATATCACACGAATGCAACAGAACTGACAAACAACAAAACTCGCCAGTTCTGTTGAATCCGTGTAATAGAATACCCGACTATGCTGAAAGGCGAAAACTGAATCGTTAGTGACAAAACATTTAGAATCGTACAAAGTTTTCAAAATCCAAATTTAACGTTTTTAGTACTTTTTACCTCAATGCATTTTACGATTAGGATACGGTTTCGCTCATCGCGAGCATTATCAAATGATTAATTACATTGCGATTGCATTAAAGCGTTGTAAATGTTGAGATTTATCCTCCGTGCCACCGGAACATATCTGGTGATTTATATTTTAATGTAGAGTAGATATATTGTTTGGGCCCCAAGAAATTTTAAATATGCCTTCATGGTGGAAAAAGTTCAGAAGAAATGAGGGTGTACGCATGCTGCCCATGTCTTTACATGCCCACCAACAACCAATCCAGTAAATCGTTCGTCGAAATATTCTTCAAAATCGTAAAATAGTGTTCGCAGTCGTCGACTCTAACTCCGGCATTTACCAAAGAAACGTCTCCGGCTCCACAACCCTGGTTAGTGGGTTAAATAAATATCTTTCGAATCTTGCCTAAAACACATTTTGACGCTCGACACCAAACAAAGCAAAATGAAAACGGCATAACACGGTGAAAAAATAGCAATGTATATTTAGTTGTCACACGAAATTTTAAATGAACAAACAAATATAACTCGGTCGCCGCTCCTCAAACCTTTGCAAGGGGATATTGCCTTCCCGCAATGAACAATCCCCGTCCAATATTTAAGCTTATTGAAATTGTCGCTTGTTTAGTTTCATTCACATTTTTTTTAGTTTTATTGCTAGCAGGAAATAACCTAGGGCGTTAAAACAAAAGAGAAGATGTATCGTGTACCTTTTCTACACAGCTATTAATAGATAAGCAAATGTACGTTTAAACATATTTCTGACGATGGCGTGAGTCAAAATAGCTATCAACTATAACTTATTAGATCGACTGAAGGTGCTTGACGGAATTTCAATGTCAAATTTGAATTGTTACAACTTTGTACGATTCCACATGTTTTGTCACTGAATCGATAATCTCATTAAGAAAATTCTTATATTTCATCACTAGATGTTTAATCGTTACATGCCAAATTGAAATATTTAGGTATTTCTTAAAAAAAAACAACTATATTATAACACGGTGAAAAAATTCATTGCTATTTTTTCACCGTGTTATAATGGTAAGGCTACCAAGTAAATGCCAATTCAATCAATGAAAACGGCATCTTAGTGTGTTAACAGTGTCCTTGGTACGCCACTGTATAATACTCCCACCCACACTAACGGGACGACATGCCCATGAATATATAAATATAGTAACCAACGTCAGAGTGAAAGCTCCCTTTTGGAGTTACAGCATAACACAAACAGCGTGGTATAGGCTGTCCCGAAACCTGTAAACACACCTTCTACGTTTGAGTTGCACGCAGAAATAAGTGAATAGTGAATTCATACCGTGCAATAGTGATTAGCACGGTAACTGAACAAAACAACATTGTTTTGAAACCGTTATTCTAGGACGCCATTTGATTTTTTTTCCGTAGGGTAAACCGCAACAATTCCTCATTAACCGTAACTGTTTCAAAATAATTTTTTTTTGCATACAATTTATGATATCGACTGAAGGTGCTCAATGGAGTTTCAATGTCAGATTTGAATTGTTGAAAACTTGTTCGATTCCACATGCTTATACCACGCGAATACAACAAAACTGACACACAATAAACGGTTACTAATTCACAATCAAATTTGAGCTGTTGAAACTTTGTTCCATTCCAAATGCTTCGCATCTTCAGGAATTCTATCGGTTATGTTGCATCCGTGTTTTAGAAAGCCTGATGATGCCAAAATGCGAAATCTGTGTCGTTCTTGGAAGGGTTTTACAACAAACATAATCAACTAACATTAATTTTTTTTTTTATATAGAGATACCTACGTATTTCAATTTTTTTAGCTGCAATTTACCGCCTGCCTTGGGATAAGTGTTTTCATGTAATTAATAACGTTGGTATATAGACGATGCTGAATGTTTATTTTACGCCAGTTCTGTTGTATCCGTGTGATAGAACGCCTGAAGATGCCGAAAGGCGAAACCCGGGTCGTTAGTGACAAAACATGTGGAATCGTACAAAGTTGCAACAATTCAAATTTGATTTTGAATTTCCATCAAGCACCTTCAGTCGATATCATAAAAAATATTTTAGTCTTTTTTTGAATACACTGTTGCAAATTGTCAGGATTATCATTTTGGCCTCATATAGACCGAAAGAAATATATGGCGAGGTATATTTGTCTTCGAATTTGTAAACTATCAAAAGTGCGCATGCCTAATAGAGGTAAGGTAGATTGGGTAGGTAGCCATGGGTAATATTTATTCGCCGTTAAGTAAAGAATTCTCATAAAAAAAGCCTCTCGTCTTCGAGGTACCTCCGTTAGAAGGCCATATGATCCACATTAAGAGCGAACATTGCTTAAAGATATGCATTCTGGAATGATGGTAATATATTTTTTAAAAATAGATATTTTAATTAACGACCAAAACTTGTTTCGTTTTTCATTGAAAATAATGACAAAAAAACAGAAGCATTAATATTAATTGAGAAATATTAATCATGGGCGAAGTTCATACAGGTGATTTGACAACTTTTTTCGTAATTTTAGAAATTGTGTTTTTTTTTATAAATTTATACAAAAAAAATCCAAAAATAATTGACAATTAACACATTGAAAGTGAAAATTTTAAATACAGTGAATGTGTACGTACTGTAGTCCAACGGTCAACGCTAATGAACTTTTATGATTTCGGTCTTTGTAGCCATGAAATCGAGTACCCGATCAGAAACTAAATATATTTTTTTTTTTGAATTTTAGTTGACTTCAAATATGTACAATATATATGATTACAGCAAAATTACATTATATGTAAAATGAATATATATTACATTTTTACTAGTGAAAATATGGTTTTCAAATTTAGGCAGCGGAAATATACTCAACCAGTCAGCTATATTATTGTGATTGATGAGTGCCGGTTTCGCTTACGGTGAGTATTATCATCATTTGATAATGCTTGCAATGAGCGAAACCGGTCCTGATCGTCAAATATATTGCGAAAGTAGCTTTAAAAACGTTTTCTTATTAATTAACTAAAATATCATCCATTTCCATCGGTTTATATTAAAATGATTTTTTTTTTTTAAATAATAAAAACACATTTTTTTAGTACTTATTTCCACAATATATTTTTTGATCAGGACCGGTTTCGCTCATCGCGAGCATTATCAACTGACACTGACAGTTAACACCTTAAAAGTGATTAAAACGAATGTTAGTTTGTTTGTATGTTCTTTACGTATTGATTTATTGAGGATAGGAAATACTTGAAACTTGTAAAATATTTTTTTTTACACTCGCTAAGGTTTCTGGATTATTAACCATTACAAAAACTCTTACGAAATTGTCAACCATGTTACAATTTCGGAATGACATTTTGCAAACTGTCAATTGTTCATAAACTAAATTCTGGAATAAAGTTTTCACTGAATGAAAAAAATACTCACCCAATTCAATTACTTTGAATCTACGCAAAAACTGTTGGTATTTTAAATACCTAAGTACCACTTTTGCGAAATTGTCACACTTTGAGGTTATGTATTTCTATGACATTTTGCAAACTACCGATTGTTCTTAAAGTAAATTTGAATTATAGTTATGTAAACTATACATTTCAGATGTAAACTGCCAATTCTGTATAGAAAGGAAGTATATAATATAAACATATGTAAATAATTTCATATTGATTACAGTTTAAAATTTTTAAATATAATACATGTAACTTGATCTTTATATTAAATGATACAACAGACAAAACTTGGCACACGACAATAATTTGACACCGCTAGGACACAAAAGTTTAAAATACATTTAATTAATTCCAGAGCCCAACTTTTTGTAAAAAATACCTAAGAATACAAAACGAGTCTGAAATAAATTAACATTAATTAAAGTTAATCGAGTTCTAATCACGATAAAACAACAACTTTTTATCAGCAGTTATCAATTATACCATTAGCAAAATATATGCGAAAAAAACTCATTTGGTATTAATTATACGAGATAAATATTACAGGCAAAAGGAATTGCAAAATTTTTATGTCAATCGAATAACGGAGCATGCAACAATGATTATGATAAGCAAATAAGCGCCTGACGCTAATTGGTAGAAGCAAAAATAATACTAGATAATATATTGGGTGAAACGTACAAATTGGCCAGTTGAAGTCGTTAAAAACGAGCCACTCCGAATACCGTTACCCTAGAATATTTTAGTGTGTTTCTAGACGTGAAAAATCTCTCTTTTTACCGTTTCATAATTCTGCGTTTTTTCTCAGATTTCCCCGCAAGTCGCTGACCTCCATAAAAACATTATTTTTTCTTCCAGTTTTATATATTGAGAAGCATAGAATAACATGTTCAAACCAAGGCTGTAGAATCGCTCATTTTTCACGACTTCGATTAAACGATTTTTAAGAATATCTCAATGAACAATTCGCCGATTGGTTGGTTGATCTTTAATTTAATGCACGTAAACAGGAAAGGCATTGTAGGGAAAAAAACTGATAACATTATAATTTATTAAGTCGGAGTTGTTTTGTTGGTCAATGCCAAAGTCGGGAAAAACGAGAGACTCTGACTACGTTTTCGATTAGACGACATTAAATACTAAAAATATCTCAATGAACAATTTGCAGGATTGGTTGTTTGATCGTTAATTTAATGCACATACATAGGAAAGATAGGAAAATAACTGACAAAATTTATCATTGTTTTAGTCGGAATTGTGTTTTTTTAACGACTCTACAACCCTGTTTTTTCAGGTGGGTTGGCTATACCTTCCTACTTATTTAAAATTTTTAACCGATTCTATGCCTGGAAGGATTGATATGGCCGTACACGGAGGGCCGCGGTTTTCTTTTAAAAAATAAGTCGATGTCAAAAAATCGATGTATTACAGATTAAAATTCAATATCCTTTGAGTTCAAGTATTACAACACGATCTCAAATGATGTCACTATATACAAGTTAAATTTAATTATTTAAGACAGGTACTGGTGACTTGTAAATCAAGTATAAAGTAGAGCGTATTAATTCGCTCATTTTGTATGGACGGCCCCTTAAACACGGAATTGTAGAGCGAATAAACTCGCTTGCGGCAGAGATCCGGTTAAAAAGAGTCTCAATATAAAAATGTGTGCATCAACGCTTTGCTATTTCATTTTTTGACATAATTTATGATATCGAATGAGCATTCACTTGGTAGAACTTCATTATAACACGGTGAAAAAATAGCATTTTGTTTAGTTCTATAGCATTTACAAGATACACAATTGATAGCTATTTCGGTTTATGCTCTCATCAGAAATATATACCTGAGTTAATGACAAAGCATCTGGAGTCGTACAAAGTTTCAACAATTCAAATTAAATTAAATATTGTTAACATATAAACATTCGTTTAAATCAACTATTATTAAATACATATATTTCTAAATATCTACTGTAATCATTGTTGTACTCACCACATCTGATGGGCTTCACACATTTCTTACTGGATGTATTCCGCAGCGTGACATGTTCACCAAGAATGCTCGTCTGAGGAAAAACTTCTCAATACTGAATTGAAAATCTTTTTTTGATTAACTTCAAGGAAATTTAAAAACATTTCAATTTAAAAGAAGGAACTAATCTTTAAGGTGATTACAAGACAAGAAGGTGCTTAGTAACACGGTGAAAAAATAGCAATGTATTTTAGTTCTACAAAATTATTTTTAACAAATATAGTTGATAGCTATTTCGGCTCACGCCATCGTCAGAACTATGCTTAAACTAACATTCGCTTATCTATATATAGCTGTGCAGAAAAGGCACACAACACATCCTCTCTCCTGTTCCAACGGCCTAGCTTGTTACTTTAACACAATGACACTAAATTTTCAAAATTCTAAATGAAACAATAGGTGTCTATGACAATAAGATTATATGTGGGACGGAAGTGGTCCTTCTGGAAGCAAATCAGACCTATTAATTTTGTAAAACTAAAATACATTGCTATTTTTTCACCGTGTTATAATGGAGTTCTACCAAGTGAATGCCAATTCAATCAATAAGGTGCATAGTATCGGATACGAAGTGGGCGGGGAGTAATAAAGCATTGTATGCAATTATACCTTTGGTTCCAAATTCGCAAATGGCTTGTAATTTGGAATTTGAATGCCTGACCACGAACCGGTGTTAAGGAGAGTTAGCACCTAAGAACACTTGCCACTCGACTACGAAAAATAACAATACACCCTTGTAAAATCACCAAGGCGAGTCGATATTAGAACATAATCGAGTGTTAATTTCGGCCTCTTTTTATTGAATAAGTTTCAGTGGCAAGTGTTTTTCAAAATTGATTGCGGTAAAGGGGAATTAGAAAGTAATAAATAACATGCCTTGCTTTACTTTGACGAAAATCAGCGCTTCTCAAACTTTATAAAACATAATATTATCATGAATTCGGTATTAGTTTGTGTGAACTCATTTATGAAATATTTTTGTATGTGTTTCTAGACGTAATAAGTTATTCTTTTTAGTGTTAATTAAGAACGTTTCCTACTTTTGTGTTTTTCATGGACCGGTTTCGGACGGAAATCTGCGAAGTATTCATCTCTACGAGAAACCATTCTCAACTGGTGTTAACCATCACTTATTGATTCGATAATTTTTAAATAATAAAACAATCTTTCTTCATATAAACACATTAATTTTTCGAATTGATTTTACACGATATTTTCACAGTTTTAGTTAACACTTTGATAAAAGCCATCATTAATTTTTTTTTTTAAAGATTTGCCAGAATTTGGCTGAGGCTGGTAATGTTAATAAGTGATTTAACATAACATATCACTAACAACCCGGGTATCGCCTTTCGACATCTTCATGCATTCTATCAAATGGATGCAACACAATTGACACACAATAAACAATTACCATCAGTTATATACTAAAGGAGTTAAATACAAAGAAAACACACAGAGCCGATATTGAAATACCACCAAGCCCTTTCAGTCGATATCATAAATTAAAAAATATTTAAATATTACATATCCACCATGTTTGTATGATTACACTATATTCTGTTTTGCACGGTTGTTATTTGAAATGTCTCGAAACAAGAGAATCGGGCAGATTCAATTTCATTATAAATTTTATCGAATTTAAATTATCAAAACTTTGTAAGATTTCACATGTTTTGTCACTAACAATCCGGGTTTCACCTTTCGGAATCTTAAGAAATTCTATCACACGGATGCAACACAATTGACACACGATAAGCAATTAGCGAGGGCTGTATACCAAGGAGTTCATTATAAAGGAAAAACACAAACCCGATATTGAAATTCCATTAGCTCTTTCACACGACATTACAAATTAAACACATATTTTGAAGCTGTACCGCATTTATGGTATAGTTGCAAGATCTCTTAAAAAACGAAGTTTCAGTAAATTCGAGTTTTTTTTCGTGACGGGTGCACATATTGAGAATCTCTTCCGAAATGACGGCTTGAAATGGTAATAAAATTCGCGACGGGTGAGCGCTTAAACATCTCTCTCGACCATTATGGCATCAGATTTACAACTCTCTTTGTGATTGTACATTTCATTTAAAATATTTCAATAAAAACACACCCCGTCGAACAATCGACTTATAAGAAAGAGTCAACAATATGCATTCAATACTAGAATGAGTGTGATTGCTTTCCGGATGGTTTTTTGGCGGAGCATTGCACACTACATCGTTCAATAAGGTAATATGAATATCTTTTAAGGTGTTAACTGTCACTTATTGATGGAAAGACATGACAATAAAAATACTTATTTAGTATAATTTATGATATAGACTGAAGGTGCTTGATGAAATTTCAATATCAAATTTGAATTGTTACAACTGAAGAGAGAACTGAACAGTCAGTTCTGTTGCATCCGTGTGATAGAATGTCTTAAGATGCCAAAAGGCGAAACCCGGGTCGTCAGTGACAAAATATGTGGAATCGTACAAAGTTATAGCAATTTAAACTTCTTTAGTACTTATTTCCACAATTCATTTTATGATCAGGACCGGCTTCGCTCATCGCGAACGTTGTCAAATGATAGAATAAAATTTACAAGCATAAAATTTATAAGCACACAAGATTTGTTTTCTTTTGCTGGTAAAGAGATCGAAGCATGTTTTGCCATATCCCCGGAAAATCTCTCTATTAGATCTTGCAAAACTCAGATCTCTGCTCAGAGAAATTTCGGTTCCACTGTTACGTCATCTCTAGAAGAAGGAATTGTGGTATTGTATATTGCGAGTTTTAAGATCGTTCAAATTAATAACTTCATAGACGATAATATTAACTGAATGACTGTTCCGAAAAGGTTTGATTTCTTACTACAAGAAAGTCTAGAATTCCTCTGTCAAATACATCGCTTGATGTCACAAATTTGACTGTTTTTAAAGAGCTGGTCTATCACGTGGAAATACGGCTCCGGGATTCAACGTGTTAAGATATCAACTGGAGGTGCTTGGAGTGAAATTCCTAGCCTATGAAGATCGATTGAACTCTTTGGTTCTTATAAATAAAAGATGTTAACTGTTTATTGACAGACAAATCTCAAATCGAGTACCTGAAAACGCCCAGAGGTAAAACCCGAATCCTGAGTGACAAAATACGTGATACTATGATCGATTCCAAATTAATATGCAGTTTTTTCAGTAAAATTACAATTAAATTTATCAAGATTTTACCTTTCGACATATTCTGTAAGTATTAAATTATTATAATCGACTTACTACAGTAATTTTACTCGCGTGTAATGGATATGATGTAACAAGAGAAAATTCTTCAAGCTTACTTGTGCATTCAGTATTAGTTGAGAATTTAGTTGTGCTCAATTAAAATCGTACAAAAATATCATATAGCACTATATCGAAATAGTTTGTTATTATAGCCCTTGTCGGATAATACGTTACGTTTATTAATTCCAAGTTTAGTTCATCATGATATGTTCAAAATAAATATCTCTTTTATTTCGCGTAACAGATGGCGTCTTAGCATAACACAAAAAAATAAAGCGTTACACCATCGCATTATAGTACCAAACATGTTATAGAAACGGGCAAATCCGATGCGTGGTGAACGCTCGGGCGAGCAATCGAGAGGTTCCGAGTTCGACAGGCTTAGAGAAACATGTCAACATTTCTGCGCAATTCAAATTCACTTGTTCATAACATATTATATATTTCATCAACCCTTCAGCATACAATTAATATAAAAAAATATTTCACAACCAAATAGGGATGTTTTAAGGTGTTTAATTATTGAAATTTTGGTGGAAATCCGTTATAATCATAAAAATTGATTTTAGAGAAACTTGTGGAAAAAATGTGTTTTATTTGTAGAAAAATTTTGATTGTGTTAATCACTTTCGGTGTATTGAATGTTAGTCAATTCTTGATGACTTTTGAGACGTTGGCAGTAAATTTTTACGTGAGTTTCTTCATTTTTACACTTTTTGGTGGATGTGTATTTTGATTATAAAATATATTTAAATGAAGATGGAGATCGGTTCAAAAATGCTCACAATGAGAGAAGGGAAACTGATCACGATAATAGTTCTGACGATGGCGTGAGTCGAAATAGCTATCAACCATATCTAAATATTACACATTGCTATTTTTTTACCGTGTTAATCATGATAATATTTAAAAGTACAATAAGAATATGTAAAATTTATGATAACGACTGAAGATGCTTGATGAAATTTCAATATGAAATCTGAATTTTTAAACTTTTTTATCGCTAACGACCCCGGTTTTGTCGTTCGGCATCATCAGGCAGTCTATCACACGGACGCCTATAAAATGAATTAGTCCCATGTAAAGTACTTCACTTGTATGTGACCGATGCAAATCGATTACTACGCGTAAGTTCTATTGCGTCCGTGCAATAGAATGTGTGAATATGCCGAAAGACGAAATTCGTGGCGTAAGTGAAAAATCATGTGATGTTATAAAAAGTTTCAAAAAATCATTTTTTTTTTTTTTTACAAATGTCTTACTTGAAAATTAACAGGTGTACAAAACCAAAGATTAAACAACTGAAAAAATTGACAGTGGTCATTTTTTGTATTAAATTTAAGTTCAATAAACCGATTCGGAAAATTGTTCAATGCGATAATTTTCTAAATTGTCTGATCGAAAAAGTAGTCGGAGTCCATCGTGTTTTATGACTCCGACTCCGACTCCAAAGCACTAGATATATAATTTATGATATCGACTGAAGGTGCTTGATGGAATTTCAATATCAAATTTGAATTGTTTCAACTATGTACGATTCCACATGTATTGCCACTGACGACCCCGGTAGTCAGTTCTGTTGCATCTGTGTGATGGGATGCCAAATGGAAAATTTACATTTTACTAGCTGTTTACCAGAAAAATTTTCGGGAGAGTGCTGAAGAAATTCGTAGTGTTCCATATTTTGGGGAGGGATTGGGTAAAAGGTGGTCTGCCAGAGATCTTTTCAGGAGTGTATTTAAGAAATTTGTAAAATTTCATATCGATAGAGCGAAAAGTGTAGTAATGCATAAAGGACAAACAGACGCACATACTAAATCAAATTTGAATTGCAATTCAGGCATTCTATCACACGGATGCAACAAGATGCCGAAAGGCGAAACCCGGGTCGTTAGTGACAAAACATGTGGAATCATACAAAGATGTAACAATTCAAATTCCCTATGATATATATTTAAATGGTTCTACTGTGCAATTTACTAAATTTCAGTTATCCTAGTTCTGCATTCAGCTGAAGTTATGATTATTAATTCCACAAGTCATTTGAATAAGAAAGAAATTTCACGTTTTGTATACAAAATTAAGGCTGTAATATGAGGTGGAATCAGAACGCTGAGTGGAAAAGATTTGGGTCCTCGCCCCTTCATCAGTCTAGTGTGCGGTGCTTTTAAACCGCACCAGGGAAAACATGGGTGGCCCCTTTCATTATTTCTACAGTAGCCGTGTAGTTTGCCCGCACGCCAATGGGCGAGTGTTTACTCTGGGAAAGTACAGCAGGGTGATTAAAATGGAACACAAATGGAATGTAGTTGTTTCAATAGATACAATTTTTTCACAATTTATATATTGTCTCAACTGCTGTAACTTTGCCTATCATCATAACTTTGCCCAGAGAGTCGCTGACAGAATATATTGCAACATTTCAATAATCTTATTTCAATGTTATCGTTTACTTTGACATCGGAAATTCGGCAATATGGGCTAATACCATTTCACCTAGAGCGATAGTTAACGCATAATCATAAAACTGTAAAATATAAGTCATCGATTTTATATTGGCCCTACGGTTCTTGATAATTGTACAGAAAAGGTTTACATTTTATTGATTGAATTGGCATTCACTTGGTAGAATTCCATTATAACACGGTGAAAAAAATATCAATATATTTTAGTTCCACAAAATTATTTTTTTATATATAGTTGATAACTATGTCGGCTTTAGGTTTTGACGATGGCGTGAGCCGACATAGCAATCAACTATATTTAAAAAAATAGTTTTGTAAAACTAAAATACATTGATATTTTTTTCACCGGGCTTACATTTTACGTAATGGTTTGTTAAGTTTTACTATCTCATCAAAACCTTATGAATCTCCAATCTTTTCTGTCACTTTTAACGTGTTAATTGTCACATCGTCAGGCATTCTATCATACGGGTGCAACAGAACTGACGTAAAATAAACTAGTTAACATCGTCTATATTCCAAAGTTATTGATTACATGAAAACACTTACCCCAAGGCAAGCAGTAGATTGCAGTTAAAACGAATTTAATGATATTAATCTTATAATAATTAACACAATTACATGTGATAATTGACTTCAACGATCTGGTTAATGAATCATTCTTGAAAGGGTTTTACATCAAATATTAATCAACGATCATTAAAATATGAACGTTTTTTTTTTTATATATATAGAGATACCTACATCAAACATCTAGTGATGAAAATATAATGCGTATGAAGTTGCAACAATTCAAAATACGACACAGTCCGCATATTTCTTTTGAAATTTAAAGTCTAAAATTTGTCAAATAGGGATTTTTAAAAAAGTTCTTCAGTCGATTGTTCGCCCTGTTGTTTTGGGGCAGCTCCCCCTGCGAGGGGCTCATTCCGCCAATCGGGCAGGCAAGAGGGCAGAAAGGGGAAATAATGAGAAAAAACTCGATTTAATATTATTCCTTTTGTACTGACAACTGCGAATTTGGATTCCGTTTTACTGTATACTTATTGTATAATCACAAAACATTATATTTTCTTCGCAACTGTCGGAAAACTTTCGCTTTCTTGTCAGTTCGCTCAATAACACTCCGCGAAAAATAAAAGAAAAGGTAATAAACGAGATATCTCAAAACACAATATGTTCATTTTAAATAATAAAAACACTGTTTGTAAATTGTACTCTATCAGTTGATAATGCTCGCGATGAGCGAAAGCGGTCCTGATTAAAAAATATATTGTGGAAATACGTACTAAAAAATGTGTTTATATTATTTAAAATATCCTGCTTTTCCATCAAGAAGTGACAGTTAACACCTTAAAAGTGAACAATATGTCCACTTTACAATGTGGGTGGTTAAGTACATTTTGATATTGAACATTTAATTCTTTTGAACAGTATCGTCCCGTTATAAACGTCAATATAATTCACAACACGGTGAAAAAAATAGCAATGTATTTTAGTTCTACAAAATTGTGGCAATAGCGCTGACCATTACGAAAAATATTTATACTCGCTGCGTTTTAACTTCGTTTTGCTTATTGACAATATTAATTAAATATTTAAAACATCATCACTTTTAAAATGACGACTGTCACTCCTTGATTGAAAGACATCGTACTTTTAACACGGTGAAAAAATAGCAATGTAATTTAGTTCTACAAAATTTTATAAGATATAGTTGATAGCTATTTCGGTTCACGCCATCGTCAGAACTATAGTTCTAAATCGCCATCAACTATATCTTATTAAATTTTGAAGTACTAAAATACATTGCTATTTTTTCACCGTGTTGTAGGGGATTTCTACCAAGTAAATTCAAATTCAATCAAAAAATCAATATATATGTAAATCAATGTATGTGTGTCTAATTTATGATATCGACCGAAGGTGCTTAATGAAATTTCGATATCAAATTTGAATTGTTACAACTTTTTATGATTCCATATGTTTTGACCCTAAATCTAACATTAAAAAAAAATTGGATGAAAACGTTATTTTTTAGCCCTTATTAATTATATACCTATACGATTTTAATTAAATTGTTTTGGATATTAAAATCTCTCTCATTATTTTTCGAAAATAATATTTGGTAAGCTCAATTATTCTTTAATTGAACCAATAAAAAATATAATTTAAATGAACGACTTTCAAACACGTAGAAAATATCAAACTCTTTTAATGAAATAAAAAATATATCGTTAAAAAACACATTTTCTTTGTTTCTTCACTGTATTGATTGAATTGACATTTAGTTTGTAGAACTCCATTATAATTATAACACGGTGAAAAAATAGCAAGATATATGGTTGATAGCTATTTCGGCTTATACCCTCGTCAGAATTATATTTCTGTTATATTATTATGTTTAACAATTGATATTGAGTGGGAATGGAGCCAAATGAAAACAATATATCAGATGGGTTAACTCAATCCATGCTGAGAACACGTCCAGCGTGTCCATACGTATATCCAATATGTGCTCAGGACCCGCTAAGCGTGTACATGCTCGAAACGTAAAAAAAAATACAACCGTTTATATTGTTTTTATTTTTTATTAACACAATATTCATTTCTAATTTTCTCGCCTTTGGATCTTACCGCGCGTACACTTTTACATAGTAAAGCTAAGTCTACACGTGCCGCTGTGAATATTTTTTAAGTCATTTTCATTATTTTTTTTTTCATTGTTTTATTTCACAGTTGTTTTTAGTAATTGGAATATAAACATAATTGGACTATTTCTAAAACGTCGTTTTGAGGAAAGTTCACAGTAGAATTATTTTTTGTAGATTTTGACTATGGTAATTTTGGATTTTGAGTGATTTAGTGAATTTCGAGCAAACATAAATTTGGGTGTGTAATATATATTCACAATCGTGAATCAAAATATATCGTGTGGACCAACCATTACAATATAAACTTGCCGCAGATTTATCACGGTAATATGAGACGCAAAAATATATATATTATAGTTGAGTTATTTGTACTTACCGACACTCAAATGTATTGTCTTTGAAATAATGCATAATATTAATAATTTGAAATACATTTTTGTAATTCAAATATATTCAGCATGACACTTTTACATGGGATTTTACATTAGCATTGAAAGCTTTTCAGTCTGTAAATCGACTGAAAAACTAATTTCTGAGTACAAGACTGCGTTTACCAATCGGCTACTAGCTTTAAGACATAAATAAACCTTAAATTAGATTACAACAATCTTCGAATCAATCAATCAGTCAAAATTGGTTTTCATGCAAGTTTTTTCCAGGAAGAATCCGACATTTTGAATTGATAGGGTAATAGAGAAACGTCAAAGCGCCGCTTCCTTTTAAATTTAATTCTATAGCAGGCGGGTTCGTTTACCGCCAATTCGTAAATGGCGCGCGATTTAGTATTTTGTTTTCGTCATGATTTTTAATTGTCAAACGGTTTTTGATTTCGCATCAGTTGGCAACACTGATTGGATAAATGATTTGATTGCTGAAGAAAGATTGTCAAACTGTTTAGCACCGTGATTCAAATATAGTTTGGGAATTCTTTTGGTTAAGTCTTATTTCGTACAACATATTATTTTAAATATATGGTAAGGAAAGAATGAAAAAAATTTTACCTGTCAAGTTTTAGTGAAAACATATAAAGAATATTAAAAAAAAATCATTGAAAATTAAAACAAGACTATTGAATACAATGACAGTTGATAATTACCATTATAATGTCAGTTGTTGATAGAAAGGCGTGATATTTTAAAAATAAATAAGTAAAAACACATTTCATAGTAATTTATGATATCGAACGAAGGTGCTTAATGGAATTTCAATATCAAATTTGAATTGTTACAACTTTGTACGGTTCCACATGTTTTGTCAATAACGACCCAGCTTTCGACTTTCGGCATCGTCAGGCATTCAATCACAACGGATGAAACAAAACTGACACGCAATAAACAGTTTGCATCGGTTACATACAAGAGGACCGATACAAAATATGTGGAAACACACAAAGTTTCAAATATTCAAATTTGACATTTTGACAAGTACTATTTCCATGATATAGTTTATGATCGTGACCCGTTTTGCCCATCGCGAGTGTTATTAACAGATAAAAAAACAAATTACTAACAATCTTATTAATACACAATTTTGAGTTAAAGGTTAGCAAGTATACAAAACTAAAAGTTCAAGAACTAAGAAAACAATTCAAAGAAGGTCATATAATATACATTCAAATGAAGCAAATTAATTTAAAAAGTAAATCTTAAGAGCTTAGAACGAACTCGATCGACTCGTTTAGTAGATAACTTTTAATATCAAAATAATCTTCGATTAAATAGTTTATGGAACATAATGTATTAATGAATACAATTTTATTGGTTCAATTTCAAAGGATGACAAGAAGTTTCTGTTAACTCTGTTGGATTTTTAAATTTAGACAATCGACACACTAAAATTATTCGTCTCGGCAGTTCAGACGATAAGTCAAAAATGTTAGCGCGATAGTTCATCGATAAAATTGCATACGCGTCTGTTAAGTTTTAGAAGCAGTGATTTTAAACCATAGACAATAGACGGAATAATATGCGGAAGATGGCGTATTTTTTTTTTCTTTACGATTTAAAAGGCTATCGAGTGATCCGTTTATCTAATTTAGATTTCCTTTGTAGTATTATGAGGGTTTCAACTGAATTGGGTTAAATTCAAATTTGATAAAAGAAATACCTTACCGCGATTCCGATTTAATGTAGAATGATTCAAATATTTAGCAATTTTTTCATTTTGCTTTGTACGTTTGAATATAGGATCCTTGGTTTCTACCAAAATTCAATGTTAATTCACGCAAAGAAATGAACATTCAAAATCAGCTGTTACATTATGAAATAAGTTTATGGAATGTATCAAATCACTGCGATTTTAAATCTATAATAAAAACTTTTTAAGGTGTTTACTGTCACTTCTTAGTAGAAAAATGTGATAGTGTAAACACCAATCGGACATACTCTATTTCACTATATTTTTTATCAAATTTGTATTGTTACAACGACCCGGGTATCGCCTTTCGGCGTCTTAAGGCATTCTACCACACGGATGCAACAGAACTGAGCTAGAAGAACTCGAGGTGAGAACTAGAGCTGTCATTTAGTGCTTGCCTTGAGATCTGTGTTTTCCTGTAATTAATACCTTTATTATATAGACGACGCTAACTGTTTACTCGCGATAAGCAAAACCGGTCATGATCATAAACTATATCATGGAAATAGTACTTAAAAATGTCAACTTTGAATATTTAAAACTTTGTGCGTTTCCACTATTTTATGTCGGTCCTCTTGTATGTAACCGATGCTAACTGTTTATTGCGTGTCAGTTCTGTTTCATCCGTTATGATTGAATGCCTGACGATGCCGAAAGTCGAAAGCAGGGTCGTTATTGACAAAACATATGGAATCGCACAAAGTTGTAACACTTCAAATTTGATATTGAAATTCCATCAAGCACCTTCATTCGATATCATTTACAATAATACATTTCTATATATATATATATTATGCCAAAACTTTTGCGTGTTTGCATTCAAAAAATTTGATAAATTTCAAATCGATCGGGTGAATGGTGTAGTAATGCATAAAAGACAAACAGACACACATAAATTGATTTTTATACAACATAGATAACCTGCCCATAAATACTTTAAAAGTCATAATGTATAAATAAATATTTTATTAATATAATAATCAACTATCATTAAAATACAAATGTGCTATTTAATATTATATATTTGTCGCTGTTCTCAGACTGTTTTCACAATAATTTATAGCTTTAATAATATTGTATTTTTTACATCATACAGGTTTCAACACCTGTTTTAAATTGCATAATATTTAACATTTCGTCCATTCTTTTCAACGCGTCAATATTTCATTTTTCGAGACGTAGTGCATTCATATATAGAGTTTTATTTACTACTGTCTGTAAAATTTTATACTTCCGAAACATATCAACGTCCCTATTGTGACGCTAAATTTTCGGGTCCGCTCTACCCCCACATCTAATTCGGTGAGAATTTAAAGGGATGAATCCAAAGCTTTTATCCCTTATAATAACTTAAAATATTACTTCCGACGTCTTGGTCTATAATAAATGAGGAATTTCTTAAGATAAATTCGTTATAAAAAATGAACTTTTTGAATTTGGTAACATTATCACACGCTCTGATTTTAAAAGAATTTATTTGATAATTTGAAACGAAAACAAATTTTAGTTGTTGAAAGTCTGTACAATTCAAAAAAATTTAACACTAACAACCTGGCTTTCTCCATTCGACATTTTCAGGCATTCTATCATTCGGGCTGTCACTGATAAAATATATGGAATCGAACAAAGTTTCAACAATTTAAATTTGATACAAAATTTCCTTCAAGCACCTTCAGTCGATATTATAAATGGTACATATATATAAAAAAAATATAAACTGTTAAAGATTTTTATTGTTTGTTCAATATGTTAAAAAATTAAAATTTGAAATTTGCAAGAAAGTTACCCGGAGAAGATCAGATAAAATGAATTTTAATTCACTAAAAAATAGTATTCGTGTGAACAAACTTTCTTCCGCGTGGCATATGTTGACATCAGAAACAACAATATTAAACACGGTGAAAAAATAGCAATGTATTTAAGATCTACAAAAATTTTATAAGATATAGTTGATAGCTATTTCGACTCCCGCCATTGTCAAAACTATCGCTTTTATCAGTGGCATCCCCGTTGGCAGAATGATTCTACACGCAATGCGGACAAAGCAGTTCATGTCCGAGGCTTCTAAAAAAAATATTAAGATGATATAATTAGATTTATTGATTGAATTGACATTTTTTTAGTAGAACTCCTTTATAGCACGGTGGGAAAATAGCGATGGATTTTAGTTCTACAAAATTTATAAGGTGTATCGTTGATAGCTACTTCGGCTTACGCCGTCATTAGAGCTATTTCTGGTTCTGAAAATAATATATAAAAAAAAAAAAAACGAATTTCACGTCAACCAAAAATACGACAAAACGACACGCTGAGATTTTTTTTTTGATTTTTTTCCTACTTTTTCTATTTATGTACATGTACATCTAATTAAAGATCCACAACTAATCCGGTAAATTGTTCATTGAGATATTTTTGAAATTCGGCAAATCGAAAAAAAAAGAGTCGGAGTAGTTCGTTTCACGGCTCCAAATTCGACTCCACAGTCCTGGTGATTTTGCACACTTCTTAGATAATAATAAAAAACAATTTCCATATACTATTTCCATATTTTCAGATTAATAATATCAGAAACCGTTTCGTTCATCGTGACCGTTAGCAACTGAATGTAATTGAAAACAAAATCATAATTCATTTGTTATATCATTGCAGCATAATAATTAACTAGTCTCTTAGCAATGGGGGTTTTTATCACGACAATATATAGCCGTTAATTCTACAAACATATTAAATCGATTAACTTAACGTTTATTAAATTTCATTATAAGTTAATAATATTACTCCGAAACGTGTTCAATATCATCCATATTTTAAGATATATATTTCATACGAAAGCAATAAAAACAGATCGTTTTTAGTTTCATTAATAGACTTGCTGTCAGAAAAAGAATTTCTTTCACATATAAGTTTTTGACAGGGCGTTAATAATTATTTTATTAATATTACGAAATCGACCGAAGTCGGGCTATAAAAAATACTTTTTTCAAAGTGAAAGATTAATTAAAAAAAACGTTGCTACTGCATTTTGCTTTTTATGATATGTGCAATAATATTTGAATATTTTATAAGGGTGTTTTTTTTCAAATCAAATTTAAAATAATGTTTTTATTACTTAATAAATTGATATTTGCTAAATGCGAGCGTTATTTTAACATTTTAACACAAAATTTTGAGTAAATTTATACTGTAATAAGTTGCTTTTAAGGTGTTAACTGTCACCTCTTGATGGAAAGGCATGATATTTTAAATAATAAAAACACATTTTTTAGTTCTTATTTCCGCAATATATTTTTCTATCGGGACCGGTTTCGCTCATTATTCCCATAAATATTGTATGATTTCCTGTAAATTGTTTCTTAGTTCTTGAACCCATGGTTTTGTATACTTTCAACACAAAATTTTGTATAAATAGGCTTGCTTTCAAATTGTTTTCTATCAGTTGATAGTGCTCGCGATGAGCTAAACCGGTCCTGATGAAAAAATAAATTGTGGAAATAAGTAATAAAAATGTGTTTTTATTATTTAAAATGTGTAGTAATTTGATTTATTTAAAAATTGCATTAACCTTCTGTAATGGTCTGAGAAGCGGTGATAGATTTATATTTTTTTGTTCATTTACTGTCATTGGATTGCTGATATCAATTAATTTCTAATTGTTCCAATGCATTTAGCTTAAGGCGTTACAAACTACAAAGATGTTAACATGTAAGTATTGAATATAAAGTTATGAGATTGCTTACAATTTTTTATCTAAAGTCGAAGAGTCGATATAGTCTGCCTGTTTGACCGATGTATATCGATTCGCAAGAGCCGCAGGACATAAGTTATTTTCTATCACTTCTTGATGGAAAGACATGACATTTTAATATTTAGATTTTCATAACATATTTAACAAACACAATCGATTTCGCTCAAATACGTTTATAAATGAAGATATTTAAGGTGTTATAGTTTGGTATACGAGTAATGGAATTGTACCGAGTTTCGTTTGCATGAATTAAGTCTTAGAAACCACCTGTAGATGGATGTTATTTTCGAACCTCCAGTAGTACTGTATTAATCGTAACCAGTTTTTAATGTGGTGTCCACATTTCTCGATTTAGTGAACATAAAAAAATGTCTACCAAATAACAACAACAAAAAGTCGCGGAGCATTTCAGATTAAAGCTACAATGACCGGATCGCGTATGAAATTCGTTGAGGCAAAAATACTGCCCATCAGTTTTTTCTAACGTTTTCTTCGTCTTTTGATAACTTTTTAGTTTATTTTTACTGCTACCGAATTGTGCATTCACATTGCGGTGACCACGATTCGAAGAGCGAAAACGGAAAACGTTACTGTCTATTTAATACAAAATAAAAATATATTAATTGAATTTGAATTGTTACAACTTTGTACGATTACACATGTTTTGTCACTAACGACCCGGGTTTTGCCTTTTGGCATCTTCAGGCATTCTATCATTCTATATTCTCCCGGGTCGTTAGTGACAAAACATGTGGAATCGTACAAAGTAGTAATAATTCAAATTTGATATTGAAATTCCATCAAGCACCTTCAGTCGATATCATAAATTTTATATTATAGTGTAGAAATAGTGCTAAAAAGATGTATAAATTAAAAAATATGATATATTCATTGAATTGGCATTTACATGGTAGAACTCCATTATAACGCGGTTAAAATATAGCAATGTATTTTTGTTCTACATTTTTTTTATAAAAACAGCGAATCTCATGTGCGGTCACCAGAAAATTTTGTTGCGTCTACCAACAGCTTCAAGTAAATATTGATATTTAAAAAAAATGTTTTTCAAACTGATTGAATACACCTGACTTATTCTATTTTAAATGCAACGGATATATTTTAGATGTAGTTGATAGCTATGATTGTTAAAATAAAAATAAATAAATTGCCGTTTTTTCACCGTGTTATAATGGAGTTCTACCAAGTGAATGTAAATTCGATCAATACAATTCCAGGCTGTGGAGTTGAAGTCGAAGTCGGTGAGAAACGAGCGATTCCGACTACTTTGTTGATTAGACGATTATGAAGAATATCTCAATGAACAATTTGTCGGATTGATTTGTTGATCTTTAATTCAATGCACATTAATAGGAAAGGTAGAAAAAATTTGCCAAAATAAATTTGTTTTAGTTTGAGAAGTGTTGTTGGTAAATGCTGAAATCGAAGTCGTGTTTTTTTTAATGAATCTACAGATCATATTTATCTAAATTGTCTAATCGAAAAAATCACAGTTGCTCGTTTTTCTCTACTCCGGCTAAATACCGAGACTGCGTAGCTCTATTTCATACATTTGAAAATCTCATATCTCGTATAATAACTAGCAATCTTCAATCAAATCGTGTGCTTTATTTCTCCATTATAAATTTCTTTCTTATCCAACTTTTTTCTAAAAGATGTCCTTATATTATATAAAACATGGTCGCCACAGACAAGTAAAAACCTTTTTATTGTGATTATTGTTAAATTTAGTTATATTGTCGAAGTTATTTCCGGTGCTTTGTCGTAGAGATGGTCGCGTTTGGCGGGATTCCCGATTTCAATAGACAATAATACAGAACAGGATGGGATGCCCCTATAAAAATATCGAAGTTTTTTTTTTATTTCATTTCATTTCGTTGTCTGATTTATGATTGGTCGCGGGACTAATGAGGTGTAATAAATAATGTTTGTTAAATATTTTATAAATAATAGAGGTGGATACGAAAGTTTGAGAGAGAATTCTTTCAAATAAAGAGAAATGAAAATACCTTTAAAAGTTCTGAATGTACAAAAATGTTACTAATTTTTATTTATCTATTATTTGGTATATAAACGTTATTAAAAAATAGACAATATACATTTATTGCTTTTGTAATGTGGAAAAGGGTTATAAAAAAAAATATATAAAATTATGACAACAATGATAAATTCAATAAATATTTTTTTTTACTAAAATTCCATCAAGCACCTGCAGTTTATATCATATATGATGTCAATAAAGCAAGCTAAAACAAAATATGCTATTACATTAAAAATAGCATTCGTCTGAACTCAATCTCGTTCACGTTTAATGTGCTAACATTCGAAGCAAAACTGTTGAATATTGGTTAATGCCTTTACCACTGGCATTTCCATTGGCAGACTTGGTCTACACTATAGAACAGTGTTTCTCAACCTGTAATCCATGGACTGCAAAAATTTTCAGTAGAAAGTACAAATATTTATTTGTGAGCATTTTCCAAGAAAATATGTTTTTTTCAAAAAATATTTTTTCCGGGGTCCGTAGAGTGTATTTTTTTTTTCAGATTTGGGGGTCCGTGGCATGAAAAAGGTTGAGAAGCACTGCTATAGAACAACAAACAATTCATATCCCCGATTACTCAAAAAAATATCTTCAACATACAATTATAATGGAGTTCTACCAAGTAAGTGCCAATTCAATCAATAAACATTCAATTTAGTTAATGAATGCATCTTACACTATAATATTTTTTAGATAGTTATTTAATGGCAACAGTTATTGTGTAATGATTTTTTTTAAGAGATTATATTCCGAGTTGATTTGTTGAGGTTTCATTAATGCCTACTAAATGATTAGGTCCGGTATCGCGTGTCGATAAACCGGCACTCGAACGCGTGTACCCGCTCTTTCAAGCCAAAAATCCTTTCATCCTTCAATCAGGCGGCAGGCGCACTCTTCTATCAAGTTGTTCAATGATTCTTGCGAATCCACAAGGTGTCGTAAACCATTGGCAACCGATACCATTTTTTTTATTGGACATAAAATTGATGGAGCGTTAATATGTATGACACGCAAACATCAGATCTTTTTAAGTATATTTCATCTCTTAAATATAGATTTATTTGTTGTATAATTGCTTTTAACGGTAGTCGTTGCAGAGCTGAGCAATCTATAGTGGATCCGGTTCACATGAACATCACACGCATTATAATTATTAAATTGTTACAACTTTGTACGATTCCATATTTTTTGTCACTAACGACCTGGGTTTCGCCTTTCGGCATCTTCAGGCGTTCTATCACACGGATGCAACAGAACTGACAGTTTAATTCAAATTTGATATTGAAATTTCATCAAGCACCTTCAGTCGATATCATAAATTACATTATAATTATGTTTATATCCTGACATACTGTACTTACACACATATACGTCGGCATGAAACGCGCACACAAACATTTAAAAATTAAGAGGTTTAACCCTTTTCCTGTTGAGAAACGTAAAGAATATTGCAACATTGATTACATTAGAAATAATTTATAGTGTTGGTTTAATTATTAGAAGTCAAACAGATTTATCAATTTTATCAGACAAAAATAAAAAATAAACCTAACACGAAAACTGTCCACTCTTTTATAGTTTTGAGTAAAAACTTTCAACACGTTACAATCAGTTGTCACCACGTTGATACGTTAGAATTCAAGAGGTTAATATTATGATGAGAATAAGTGTATATTAATTGTTTGTTCTTCTAAGGTCCTGCCAAGGGGATGCCATAAGTAAGTATTAAAAAAATATATTGGCATTGAATTTATATAACGTGGGTTTCAAGTAAAAATGTGATATTTTATGAAACATAAATAATGCTTGGAAGTTTAATTGATATATCTATCACTATGACACCGATGGTCGATTACCAATGACAAATGGAGCTTTCTTCCCGTGTCTGGCAATATTCCCGCTCCCCTAATCGCAAATCGCGGGTAATGATTTCGTAATGAAATTGTAACATGATAGTACGCGAGCCGGGAACTTGCACCCTCCCAGTCGCACGCTAATCTTTCTCCTTGTTCATTTGCCATGCAGGGCGATGACGATTGAATGGGGTCGTGATTTTCTGTTTTGGGAATTCGGGAACATCGCCCATTATGGGTTTGATGTAGCACAGTGAATGTAAAAACTCAATTTATTGATCGAATTGGCATTTACTAGGTAGAACTCCATTATGACACGGTAAAATATTAGCAATGTATTTTGGTTCTGCAATTTTTTTTTATAAGATATAGTTGATAGCTATTTCGGCTTATGCATCGTCAGAACTATATTTAAACGCACATTTGCTTATCTTTATTTTCCTTCGATTAATTTGTTGGTTTTAAAGCATTAACCATTTTTGTTCAATTGTGTTGTGTGTATCATACCAAAGAACTGTTTTCTCAATTATACGTTTAAATATGCAATCAAACCTCGTATAGCGTATAGAAAGGAACCACGTTATAGGAAAGTTCCTTATAAGAAGTTAGTTATTTATACAATTTATTGATTGAATTGACATTAACTTGGTAGTCGATAGCTATTTTAAAATACATTGCTATTTTTTTACGGTGTTAAATTATTTAAAGTTGCTCGAAGTTATTCCATATCAGAACTAACTAGAACTAGTTCTGACGATGGCGTGAGCCGAAATAGCTATCAACTATATCTCTAAAATTTTGTAGAACTAAAATACATTGCTATTTTTTCACCGTGTTATTTATACAATATTTGAAGTTGGGGTTTTTTCAAATATATTTTACAAATTGAACGAAATCATCAAAGCTGTAATAATTATTTATCTTTCGTTACTTCATACATTTATGAAAATTTTTCAAATAAATATTTAATTTTGTACATTTACACATATACAAAGTGTTTTTCAATATACCAGGGCTGTTGAGTCGAAGTCGTGAAAAACAGGCAACTCCGACTACTTTTTCGAATCACCCGGGTCGTTAGTGACAAAAACATGTGGAATCGTAAAAAGCCTCAAAAATTCAAATTTGATAACTGGTTTGCTATAATTGATTTCCACAAAATAAATGCTTATTCAACTATCACTTCTTAAAGGAAAGGAATGATATTTTAAATAATTAAAACATATTTTTAAGTACTTATTTACACAATATACTTTTGATCAGGACCTTATCGCAATCAATCGCCGAAACCGGTCGTGTTAAAAAAAAGCTTATTCAATAAATTAATTAACTACGCTATTCATTTCAATTTTCGTTAATAATTGCAAGCTATTAACTAATTTAGCTATTTGGGGAGTGACAACTTAGACGGTCAACTGAAAAATATTCTTTTTTGTATGCTTTTGGATTGTATGGGGAGGTCGTAGGTCACATGGATTTTATGAAATGTGCTCGCCACCCGAAAAAGGTTGGGAACCTATGGTTTAGTACGACTTCATTACAATAAGATATTTATAACGGTCAATTACTATCCATAACTCAACTTTCTAATGTGTTAAATGTCACTTCTTTATGGAATGGCATGATATCATTAAATAATAATAAAAAAAATTGTACTTATTTCCACAATGTATTTTTTGATCAGGACGGGTTTGACTGATCAAAAAAATATGTTGTGGGAATATGTACTAAAAATGTGTTTTTATTATTTAAAATACCATCCCTTTCCATGAAGAAGTGACAGTTAACACCTTAAAAGTAAATCAACTAAGGTATTCAGTTCAATTTCCGTTAATGATTGCAAGCGTTAGTTCTTCAATCGCGAACTTTCGCATGCTGATGGCCAACAAGTCGAAATCCTCTTTCTCTGTCGTGCCGAGATACGATGGCTAATCCTCAGTAGCACGTGTCAGGCACGCGTGCCGTTCCGCCCCCCGCCCACCCAACGAATTGTGCCACGCAAACCCAATCGACATGCATTAATAGGGTACTTCCTTTTCATCTCGACCGAATTAGCTAAGTGATTTTTTGCTTTTTGAATGTACCCGCTGACAAACGACTATCATATCGTTTTGCCGAATTTAAATCACATTATTACACGAACAAAAGTTTCGTCAATAACGACCCGGATTTTATTCTCCACCATCGTCAGGCATTCTATCGGTAGACAGAATCGATTTTTTAATTAGATGATAAATTTGAATTTGTACAACTTTTGTACGATTCCACACGTTTTGTCACTAACAACCAGGGTTTCGCCTTTTGGCATCGTCAGGCATTCTATCAAATAGATGCAATAGAACTGACGTAAAATAAACAGTCAGTATCGTATATACACTTAAGTTGTTAATTAAAGGAAACAACGTACCCTAAGGCAAGCAGTAGATTACAGCAAAACCAAATTTAGCAATATTAATCTAATAATAATTAACACAATTGCCTGTAATAGATTTAATTTACGATCTTGCTAATGAGTCATTCTTGAAAGGGTTAGACAATATTAATCAACCAACATTTAAATCTAAATGGGTTTTTTTTATGTATTAAATTTGAATATTTAAAACTTTTTACGATTCTGAGTATTAGGTCAGTTCTGTTGCATCCGTGTGATGAAATGGCTGAGGTTGAAGAAAGGCGAAAACAGAGTCGTTAGTGACAAAACATGTGGAATCATACAACATTTCAACAATTCGATCCGAGTTTCGCCTTTCAGTGTCAGACATTCTATCACACGGATGCAATAGAATTGACTCATAGAAAGCAAATTTCTGTGTTTAAATATTCATAGTAAACAGGAAAGGTAGGAAAAACCTGATAAAAAATGATATTTTATAGTCGATTTCGTATTGTAGGACGATGTTAGAATCAGAGTCGTGTTTTTTTAACGATTCCACAGAACTGCTTGTATTTTATAGTAATTTAAAATGATAAAACATTCCGTATTAAAATACTCGAGAGATTATCTGTTTTTAAAACAGGTAGGTTTCTGACATCCTGGACGATCGTCTGATAATATCCACTAGAGACTTCTGATGCTGTCATATCATGGTAGGAAGTAAAGCGATTGGCGGGTGGCAAAGAATCCTAAAGGCAGTGCGTTTCACTTCTAACAGATTGGAATTCCGAATGATAAAAAACACTGTCAAACTGAAATCGATTTGACATATTTGGGTCCATTGATATAAAAACCAGACGTTTTTTCACAAATAAAAGTGATGGTATAAAAGAATAGCTCGTGATTATGACATAGGTCCAGCGTACACCTGTGGCCCACTCGGAAACATTTTGTGTGAACATATAACAGAGAAACCAAAAGTGCAAGTCATGGTGAATTTTTAAAATTCTTCAACGAAATAAATCCATAACAAAACAAACAATATTATTATCAAACACGGTCATTCTTTTTAAAAATGAGCATTTAATCTTTGAAATATGTTTTTTTTCGAAAAAAAATATTTAAGTCTTATAATTTGACTATCAACTTCTTCTTTAACGTTTTGACTGCTAATGCCTCAACTGTAGAGCCGGTCGATTGTACAACCAAAAATGTTTAAGTATTCAAATAACCAAAACAATGTTTTGTACTATAATTTATGTTATTATGTCGATTGAATGTTGTTGATGAAATTTCAATATCAAATTTTTATTGTTTAAATTTTGTATGATTCAACATATTTTGTCACTAACGACTCGGGTTTCGCCTATCAGCATCTTTAGGCATTCTATCACACAGATGCAACAGAATTGAGATAATTTATAATATCGACTGAAGGAGCTTGATGAAATTTCAATATCAAATATGAATTGTTGAAATTTTGTGGGATTCAAAATGTTTTGTCATCAACGACCAGGGTTTCGC
The DNA here is from genome assembly GCA_028555115.1 of Himalopsyche japonica. NCBI lineage: Eukaryota > Metazoa > Arthropoda > Insecta > Trichoptera > Rhyacophilidae > Himalopsyche > Himalopsyche japonica. The sequence goes on along the minus strand of JAHFWJ010000416.1, from coordinate 1,597,444 downwards.
TTTTAGAAATCTTCTTACATTCTATCACACAGATGCAACAGAACTGAGATAATTTATAAAATTGACCGAAGGTACTTGATAAAATTTCAATGTAAAACTTTGTACGATTCAACATGTTTTTTCACTAACGATCCAGGTTTTACCTTTTGGTGTCTTCACTTGTTCTGTCACACGGATGCAATAGAACTGATATTGTTTATAATCTCGACTGAGGGTGCTTGATGAAATTTAAATATCAAGTTTTAATTGTTGAAACTTTGTACTTTTTAGAATATTCAGGCATCCAATCATACTGATTTAAATGAATTAACATAATTTATAATATCGACTGAAAGTGCCAGATGGAATTTCAATATCAAATTATAATTGCTGAAACTTTGTACGATTTTACAGATTTTTTCACTAATAGCCCGGGTTTTACTTTTCTGTTTTTTTAGCCATTCTATCAGACGGATGCGACACAACTGACATAATTTAAAATTTATAATATCGACTGAAGGTGCTTGACGGAGACTCAATATGTAATTTTAATTGTTGAAACTTTGTACGATTCCACATGCTTTATTACCAACGATCCGAGTGTCGCCTTTCAACATCAATATTATTATATATATATCTGAATATTTCAGGCATATTCAATGCAGCAGTATCCGCTATGTAGTTTTGCATGAAATATATGAAAGCGTTCATATTCTTAGAACATTGCTGGTTAAACGACTAATTCGTTTCTAATAATGGAGTTACTAGTTCACACATTATACATTCTAGTTCAACGCAGAAGCTCTTCGTACATATCTATAATGCTTATTAGATCTACCTCCCTTAACCGAACGATCTATTATTTTTCCAACCTTCTATCATACGATTTTTTTAGTTCGAAGCGTGGGCTGGGCTCCAAGTCTAAATTGAGATACAAATCTGAGACACGGCCACCGTATTGTGCGTGGCGTGGCTTACCGACTCGCTCGCTAACGAGCCGGTTCGATTCCCGGACGGGGCAAAAAAAATCACAATCGTGACTGAGCAGAAAATACAACGCGCATCGACCGCAGAACGATCGTAATACCCTCTGCAACGCAATAGAATTTCACGGTTTTGTTACACTCGTTAAACAACCAACATAAATATAATTTATACCCACCGAATATATGCGAAGGGTCTTCACCCGCATAGATCATTTTTTTCATTGATTGAATTGGTATTTACTTGGTAGAACTCGATTATAACAGGAGGCGAAGTTGTCAGGAGAGAAGATGTATTTAATACCTTTTCTACACGGTTATTTAATATATAATTAATATATAATATAAGCAAATATATGTTTAAACGTAGTTCCATATTGAGCCGAAATAGCCATCAACTATATCTTATAAAAAGTTTGTTGAACTTATTCATTTTTTAATCATTTTTTCACATGCTGTACGATTAACCTTACCAAGAGTAACTAATTAATTTTAACCGTGCTGTGAGGAATGAGTTTTTTTTTTACATAAAAATAATAAATATTTTTTTAATCAAATCTTTGTAATAGAACGATATAAAAATAAAAATTGAATTGTGACGACTTTGTACGATTCCACATGCTTTATCACTAACGACCCGGGTTCCCCCTTTCGGCATCTTCAGGCATTCTATCACACGGATCGTTAGCCGAAATAGCTATCAACTATATATCTCAAAAAAATAAAAAATAATGTAGAAGTAAAATACAATGCTATCCCTTAATACTTGTCAAAATGTGCAGTCACAACAGTTTAAATTTGATATTGAAATTTCATCAAGCATTCTCAGTCAAAATCGTAAAAATCTAGGTCATATTATAAAAAAAAACAAATATATTTTTACTGTCTCGGAGCGAAAATTTTAAAACGAATTTTACTTCAAAAAATTTAATTACCTTTTTTTGTTCCTCTTGTTAAATTTACTAACCGAATTTTTCTATTATAAAATGAAATAGTATTGGCGTTCCGGTTAAATTAAGTCACATATGTTACCGCCACAAACATCCACGTCTTTATACACGACCACAGTTTTATTCCAAAATCAATTGCAACAATAAAAATCTGCAATCGATTACGATAAAATTCTGAGAACGTAGACTCCTTCGCTACAGGGTGTTCATTGAATCGCTTCATCTTGAAGCGGTAAATTGAAACGAAATTCGACATGGCCTGTAGTTAAATGTTATTGCAAGTCATCTTGGAAGCATTGTGTGCAAGTTTGAGAACAATCATTGAATCATCTTAGATGCGCTCGTTACTGAAGATTCTGAATTCAGAAGTTTGAAAATAGTTAATTTTAAAATTTAACTAATAACGAAATTAATTTCAACCTAATAATTAACTTCTATACACTACGAGACAATTTTTTGTGAACTTTAATATAATTACGAATAATGTATGTATGTAATTTGAAAGGCCAGTTCAAAAGTCTAACAAGTGAAAAAAATGGATTTTTGCATATTGAGTCTAAGACAATGTTAAGAGCACTGACATCTATCGGTCTCAAAATGAAACAGTAATAATCTGTATTTATTTTTTATTGAACTTGCATATTTTTCTTTCATTATTTCTCAGTTCTACACTACAGCAATTATGAATATTACATTGATTGAATTGACTTTTACTTGGTAGAACTCCATTATATCACGGTACTACAAATATCAATGTATTTTAGTTCTATACAATTGTATAAGGTATAAAGTTTATAGCTATTTCAGCGTATCTCTCATCAGAACTGTGTTTGAACACACATCTAATTATCAATATATAGCGGTGTAAAAAGGTATACAATTCATCTTCTCTTCAGCTCTAACATCCTTGTTTTATATTGTGCAAATAATTTCTAAAATGTGGCCAATTGATTCTATGTATTTCTCGGAGTGAGAGTATATTTAGGTTTGTTTATTAGGAATAAACTAGCGTAACGAGTAAATAATGAATAAGTATTGTAATAAGTCGAATTATTTAAAACTGCATTAGCCTTCCGTAATGGTTTGAGAAGCGGTGATTGATTTATATTTGTTTTTTTCATTAAAAATGTCATTGGATTGTTTCAATCGTTTAACTTAGGGCATTAACTACAGAGATGTAAACACGTGGGCGTTGATTTTTAAGTTATGATATGGTTTGTAAATTGCTAATCTGTTTTTTTTTTATAATCAAATGATCTTTGTTTTTTTTAGCCCGAGTCAATATACTCCTTCCTGTCGGTCCATTTTAGCGTTGTTCTTATGACGACGTAAGCTGAAATAGTAACTAGCGTTATACTTAAAAAAAAAAAAAATTTAAATACTATACATTACTATTTTTTTAGTCAAATTTTAATTATTGACACTTTGTACGATTCCATATGTTTAAATTTCGGCTTACGCCACCATCAGAATCTATGTTTAAAGTACATACAGACATGAGTATATCGAATTAGGCTAAATATAAAAAAAAAAAACCACCTCATAAAGAAATAGCATTACATAAATTAAAAATCAGTGCAAACATCTTTTTTGGTAACACCCTACAATAAATGCATTAGGACAACGAACAAATTTTAACATGTAAAATCGTACATAAAGTTTCAAAAAATCGAATTAAATGTGTGTGTGCTTAAATATCCCTGGCGACACATCGATAGACATAAATAAGCCGTTTCGATTCGTCTAAACATTCATTGTGTATCAATTTTATTCTTTTTCTCAGTAGGAAGCTCGTATTCTATATATCTCGGGATGACATGACTCATGGCTCAAAATATATATTATCATAAAACGACTAAGTCTTTTGTTATATGTTTATTTAAAATTTGGAGTGTGGTTGTTGTTGCAGATCGGCGACATTGCTTAGAGTCTATACCATGATACAATAATCGATCACAAAAACGTTTATGTTAAACGATTTGCGTTTATTCACCACAAAAAAAAACCCAGACTAACTCTCATTTCGCGAAATGGATAAAATCAATTTGGCACATTTAAGAAATCACTATCACAATACAAAACTATGATGTTAGAACACGGAGGAAAATGAGTTGTGTACCTTTTTCTACGCAGCTATATAGAGATAAATAAATGTTCGCTTAAACACAGCTCTGAGGATGCCGTGAGCCGAAATAGCTCTATCAACTGTATATCTTATAAATTTTGTTGAACTAAAATATATACATATTTTTTCGCCGTGTTTTAATGAAGTTTTGCCAAGTAAATGCCAATTCAATCAATAAAAAATAAAAGCAGCAATTTATTTCAGTTTTTTTTGTTATGAAGTTATTATCACGGAATAATTAATTACTTTAAGGGCTGCAATATGTATTAACGAAATAATATTAAATTTCATTATATTATTTTTGTTTAATATGACATTTTACTGATATTTGAAAATATTAATGGAATGTATTTTATAATAAAAATAATTTGGAAGTGGCTAAAAATTATGTTTCTCCACAGGTTCCTTAAAAAAATGATAAAAAAATGTAATACATTATGAAACTAGGAAAATGTTAAAACAGAAGAGAGGATGTATTGTGTACCTTTTTCTACACAGTTATGTATAAATAAGTAAATGTACGTTTAAACAGTTCTGATGATGGCGTAAGCTGAAATAGATCAACAACTATATATCTGATAATTTTTGTAGAACTAAAATACGCTGTAATTTTTTCATCATGTTATAATAGAGTTCTACCAAGCAAATCGAAATTCAATCAATATACAAAACGTCGGTTATAATTTTACATACATACAAGCTACTCGTATATTTTTCCAATTGTAGTCCTACAAGTGAGTTGTGAAATATGTTTAGATTTAAAACAATAAGAAAATGTTAAGAATTCGTTAATAAATATTTATTTCTTTCAACGCAAGCTGCACGCCATTATAAAAACTATTGAAATATTTATTCAGAAAATCTCATCGTTAATTAGCTCGCTGTAAATTGAATTTTGAAATACACTGCCTAAAGGAAAATTCTCTCAATATATCAAGTCATTTTTCCCTTCGTAGCTGGCGTCTCCGAAATATTCCTACATTTTCTTTTCAACCCTCCCATGCTTCCGGCAGCGCAGCCAATCATAGGCCCAGTTCAACACCCCCTTCTTCTGTTCAAGGGTCTGAAAGGAAAATCGATTTTCCTTTGACGGGCATGCGCAGTACTGACGTAGGCGAAAACTTTGCGTAAATATTTAAAAGGAAAACCTCCTTTAGATGTTTGAGCGAATTTCTTAGGTAGATAAAAATATATTATGGAAAGCGCAAACATGTTTTAAGTGAAAATTATTTTTGTATATTGTTTTAATGTTTACAGCCAGTAAAAATAACACATTTTATAATTTAATAACATAAATATACATCGTATTTATTTTTTGCATTTATAAAGTAGACTGCCCTTATTTCTTTAAATCATATATATTATAAATTTATTTTTATTACTTCCATACTTTTCAATTGCGTGATTATATATATCATAACAGCTGTCGTAAATGCACCAAGAATACAACATATATATTTTAATATACAGAAAAAAAATCGATCATACATTAAGTAATAATTAGTTTTAATGTATAACTATTATTTTTTGGTGGCAAACAAGTTGATTTAAAATTGAAAAAAGAAAAATTCTTTGATATTCCTACAATATTATATTTTCTGGATCATGACCGGTTTCGTTCATCGCAAGCATTGTCAATTGGTACATTACAACAAAGCTATTTAAAAAATGTCGCAAATAATTATCACACGGTGAAAAAATAATAATGTATTTTAGTTCTACAAAATTTATAAAATAAATAGTTGATAGCTATTTCGGCTAACGCCGTCGTCAAATCTTGACAGAGTCCGAATGTACGACTTTCGTAGAGCTAAAATTCATCGCTGTATAATGGAGTTCTACTACGTAAATTCCAATTTAATCAATTCATAATTGTCAGTTATACAAAAACCTGGTAATGGTTTATTTTATATTATTAATTTATTTTTTGAGAAATTGTGGACGAATATTGACTGTTCTTCAAAAGCGTACATACCGCCTGCCAATGTTGATGCCACTGGTTATAGCGTTAACAGTGCTCGACAGTATTGCTCGTGGAAGAGAGTGAGTTAATATATATTGTGCATCTTTGTAGTAAGGGTCGCAGGATGACGGCTTTGGAACAGCTGGAAATCAATAGATATCAACTATCACAAAGGATTCTTAACGAACAAACTAATATATTGTCTTCTCCATTAATTAACCCTCTCCACGGGGGAGGGGGTCTGATTTGCTTCTGTAATGGACCATTTCCGTGTCATATGTGAACTTATTAATACAGTAGCCGCCTTTTTAGTTTCATTAACAATTTTTAAAAAAAATAGTTTTATTGCGAGAAAGAAACAAGCTAGGCCGTTAAAACAGGGGAAAGATGTATTGTGTACCTTATATATACAGCTATATATAGATAAGCAAATGTATGTTTAAGCATAGTTCCAACGATGGCGTGAACCGAAATAGTTCAATAAATCAACTATATTTAAAAAAATTTAAAAAAAATATTTTGTAGAACTAAAATACATTGATATTTTTTTCACCTAATGACTATATGTGTTTTTTTTTATATTAAAAAATATTTTTTTTAATTCGTGGTAATGTTCAGCAATTTAAAAACATTTATGAAATAAATAGAAAAATTTCAGGTGATATTATTTGATATGCGATTGTATGATAAATTGATATTTGGGCTCTCGAAAGCAAAAAGAAGACATAACGCTAGATTCTAAATTAGAGGTCAATACTTCCAACACTTTCGCCTTTTAAGTTTGATGTTAATAAATGATAAAGTCCACATCCCTTCCAATATATAAACCGCGATTTAATAATGATTTTCGGGTTAAGGTAGATTTAACCGGATACTTTTGCTATTACACGGATAGAATCAATTGTTGGGAACAAGCTTAACACAAAAAGCTCCCGCTACGTTCTCAAATAAACACCACAAAAACTTTCGGTGATATGCTTATGATATCAAAAAAAATCGACTTTCAATATTATATCAATAACAGTTGTATTTTATTAAACCCACTAGCTGTTAACGTCTCAAATGCTAAAACAGCTGATTGCAATGTGTTAATTAATGATAGTTAATTGTTAAAAAAAGACAGTTGGAAGTTGACAATATTTGGCTAAGTGACTCTAACAGGTGTATAGTTTAAATATAGTTTGCGGTTAGTGTAATATTATCCGTCATATCGACGTATATTCGTTAAAACACCGTTTGATTGAGATTTGAATAAATAATTTCGTTATAATTCATTATATCGACTGAAGGTGTTTGATGGAATTTCAATATAAAATTTGAATTGTTAAAAATTTGTTCTATTCCCCAAGTTTCACAATTCTAATTTAATTCCGTTATCTTGAAGGTGACTTATTGATGTGTGAGTGGGTACAAGCCTCGATTGTGCCATTTTACTCTTAAATATAAATAAATTTAACACTGTGAAAAAAATAGCAATATATTTCAACCTTTCTATAGCGTATAAATAAATACAGCTCTATAAAAATGTTCCTTATAGAAAGCTATGCAATACTTTAAGGTTAGGTATTCTATTTTATTTTATGAATTGAAAGAAATTAGCAAATTAAACATTTTTTTCAATTTTCATATGTTATGCGATGATTAAACGGAGTCGTGATTTTCTGTATTAGCAATTTGGTAACAACCCCGAGAATGGGTTTGATGTAGTATGATGGACATAATAAATCAAAATTCTATTTAATATTGATCAGTTTGACGGTTGGTTATAAGGTGTAATTTTTTTTCAATTGTGTAGTCTATCAAACGAAAGAACTATTTTCTCAATGATGCATTTAGATAAACAGTCAACCCTCATATAGCGTAAAGATAAAGAAGGCGCTTTAAAAAAGTTCATTCTTTCTTTCTCTTTCTCAAAATCTGTTTCAAGACTATGTTCACGACGCGTGAAACCGGCCCTGATCATAAAATACACTGAAAAATGTGTTTATTTAAAAAACGAAAATAATCTATTCCAAGAAAATTTCGCGAGCCGATCGTTCGATCGACTGATCATCGATTCACCATAGATTTTTATACACAACAATCTTTCGTGACAGTTTTTTTTTTGTCTAATTTTGATCGCAGTCCGAATTGTTTGTTATTTGATAACTATATTTTGAATTTAACAACAAGAAAATTTTGTAATAATAATTATTGTAGTTTGATATTCGATATGCACAAATATCAAAGACCTGAAAGGGTTTTTGATAGATTTATTTACTTACTTATTACTCTATGAACACTAAGCAGATTAGAGATTTAAGAGCGTATCAGACCGGCTGGTGTTAACTTGCTGCCCGACATCACTCATAGCTTTTTAAACATTGCATAAACCTTAATAACAATTGAACACAGATGGCAGTGTTGTAGTTGCTGATTTTTTTGCGTTTCCGGTCTGAAAAACGGAAACGGAAATTAAGTCCGCAAAAAATCATAATCAATAAATACGCATAACTTCAAATTATTTAACACGGTAAAATAGAAGCAATGTATTTTAATTCTGATTAGGGTGTCAACCAAAATAGCTGTATTATTGTATATTCTTTATAAATTTTGTATAACTTAAAAAAAAATACTTTTTTACCGTGTTATAATGGATAACAACCAAATAAATAAACACATAATTAATTTTGTAGAACTAAAATATATCGCTATTTTTTCACCGTGTATTAATATATATTATATAAACACATTTTTAATAACATTCTCACCAAATATTTAATCGTGAAGGCCGGTTTCGCCGATCGCGAGCATTATCAACTGAAATTACAAGTAAAATTTTAATTATTCAATTCTTACAATATTTTAAAGTACTTTATAGTGAAATCAAAAATTTTGTTTATTGAATTGGCATTTACTTTGTAGAACTACATTAAAATGCGGTGAAAAAATAGCAATGTATTTTTTTCTAAAAAAATTATAATATATATAATTGGTAGCTGTTTCGGCATAATCAGAGGCCTTCATCAGAGCTATTGAGGCAGTAAGTCGAAATAGCTATCAACTAAATATCTTATAAATTTAGTGGAACTAAAATACATTGCTACTTTTTCTCCGCGTTAAATATTTTGTATTATCATTTTAATATAATGTTGTTATTCCGAGACGTGACAGTAAAAAAAAACTTATTTTGATGTCGTATAAACCTAAAGAAATATGTGGCCAGGTAGGTGTATGAAAAATTTCAAAAAAATTCGTTACCATTAGAATAAAAAAAATTTCATCATTGTAATCAAAATAACATCTTTATTTTACAGCTATTAATTATTTCATTATGTGTAAGTTAAATCGTTTAATTTGACAGAATAATGCCAAAATGTTAATTATTATATTAAGTATTATTTCATTTATTGTAAATAATTATTGTTGTTTAATAAACCATAAGCCACGCCTTTCCTGTAAGTAAAATGAGCAAAAACGTTGTACTCTATCAATTTCAAATATACAGCTTATAATCTTTGATCGGACAAATTAGGCATAACAATAAAATAATAGACAAACAAAATCATTGTTTATTTGTATCAAATTACTAAAAAATAAAGCTCATATCGGCCTAAATATACAACACGTTTTTGTGACATTATGGTATTGTTTTAGTGGGTAGTCATTATTTAATATCAAACGATTTTGATCTGTATAATAACTACACCGAAAGTCGTTGTTTGTTTATTAAAGTTTGACTTATACGACATTTTTTCACTGAATAAGTTTACCTTGTTAAAAGTCGTGCGTGATTTTGTACAAAACAGAGATAGTGAAATACAAAATTCCATTTGTAAAAAGAAAAGAAGATATTATACTCACTTACTAATAAATAATATATTAAATTCTTTAAAAGTATTTTTTTTTCTTTTTTTTTGAATATCGAAATCGAAAACAGCTTTTGTTGTAGCAATAAGGTAAAAAATACGGCTTTGTTTCGTGTCAATTTAATTATTAGATAGGTACGCTTTTAAAATTGACGGTACTAGTGTGTTTAACTGTCTCATTAAGGGCACTTCTTTTGAGAATATTAGAATGAGATAAAAAATAAAGAAAATTTTTAATCTCTTAACTGTAAAATATTTCAAATAACTAAAACAATGTTTACTGCTATTTTTTCAGTATATTTCATGTTTAGGACCGGTTTCGTTTAGTTGATAATGTTTGCGATGACCATGATAATATTTCTTTCGTGAAAACAGTACTAAAAATACGTTTTTTATTTATTTAAAATATGTTGTAAATTTCATAAAATTATAGAAAAAAAACTGCTTACACTGCGACTCGAGCTTGCGAAATTCCCAACGTATGTCGATGACGTTAACAACTGCACCACGAACGGAGAGTTGTGTCAACTGTAAATAATTCAATGACAGTAGATTTAAATATTTGATTGCGTTGCAAAAAAACACGGCTTATAAACAAGCCTTTTGTTGTAAATTTTTCGCGCGTTATGTTTGTAGTGATTCGTGTTTCAAAATATTTTGATCGTGTCGAAATTATTTTTGCGATCCATTTTATTCCGTTATTATCACACGACTTACTTTTTAATATACGTGATATATCAAATCTTGAACACAATAAAGCCTTCCGAAATGAGAATGCTGCGTATTGATTGATTCAGCATTTACTTGGTAGAACTCCATTATAACACGGTGAAAAAATAGCAATGTATTTTATTTCTACATCGTTAAAGATATATAGTTGATAGCCACCTAGATAGTTACGATAGTTCTGATGAGGGCTTAAGCCGAAATAGCTGTCAACTATATACCTTATATGTTTTGTAGAACTGAAATACATTGCCATTTTTTCACAGTATGATAGCGCTACGCTTGTGCTACGCGCGTCGTAGCAATTTCGTTATGGCGTAGGTGTACAAAATAGTATGCAATTATCATGATTTGAAAGAGTTTATTATCTAATAAACATGAAGAATACATAAAATTTATTTTAAATTTAGGCCACAATGATATTTACAAAAGGCTTTCGAAAATATGACTTAAAAAAGTAAATATTTTACCGTTTGCAGTAGCCTTATGGTGTTAATATAAATAAAACATTCTACATTGTGCTAATGGCGTCTTAATGAAAATTTTATAGTTTTTTTTATTAAAAAAAATAGTTGGTTTAAGCAGTGATCGGTAACTTTTGTCGCGCGTGCCACTAGATGGCACACTTTAATAATGACAACATAAATACCTAAAATTATAAATCGAATATTGAGATGTTTGCTTCCAAAGTTGAACCTCAGCGTGTTTTATTATTATCAAAAAAAAAATATTTACAGTAAAGTCACTTTTAAGGCGTTAGCTGTCACTTCTTGGTGGAGAGACATGATATTTAAACAATAAAAACACATCATCCTAATCATACTATATCTTATGGAAATAAGAACTGAAAAATATTTTTTTATGAGTCAAAATACAATAGATTGTCCATTACTTACAATTACCTCTTTTGTGACACCAAGAAGTTTGAGCTGTCGACCGCTGATGTAGCGGAATAGCCAACCTTGTTATACCTAAAATCAAGTCTCTTAATTTAAGAAGGCTAGTTGTAACAGTGTTCAGACAATTTATATTGTATTAATTTAAATTGTTTTCTTATTTGTTGAACCTTTGGTTTTGTATACCTGCTAACTTTTAATTCAAAATTTTGTATTAAAAGGCTACTTGATATATATATGATAATATTTTGTCGAAATAGTAGTGACAAATGTGTTTTTATTATTCAAAAATCATGCCTTTGCGCCAAGAAATGATAGTGAATATTATACATTAAAAGTGTCCAATTAAGAACTATTTTTTTTATTATTCGTTATATCCTTTTGATATCCTTTATTTGAATCAGTAAGGAGTAAGTTATGACAATGGTAAATTAAAAAACACAATATTGATCTTGCAATTCAATTCATTTTGAATCCATATGCAATACAATTTGATTGAAAAAAGATTTAAAAATACCAATATAATTCATTCCTATTTTTTAAATAACGAACTTTATATATACTCTTCCGTAGTGTCCGTTTTTTTAAATTAGTATTGAATTCGGCAGAAAAGAATGTCACGTACTCCATAAATAATTATTAAAAAAAAACTTTAAATTATTGGAAAATAGATGTGACGTTTGAAGAAGAGGTGTGTAAAATGCTGATAATTTTCTAGACACTGTAAATGTCTCATGTTTTTTGCCGTACCACTTGTTAAGTACTGAAACGGAGTGAAAATGCGAGGGGGTAGTTGGAAAGTGCTGTTTTCAGGTCACTGCGATCTAAAATGTCAGCTATCGATGTTTTTAAAAATATATACATAGTAATGTAACGTTGCTGATGTCTCAACTGTTGAGACAATTTATTGCATTTCATTGATTAACGATACCAAAAACAAAAACAAAAACTCGACTGTTGTCAGTGACGACACATTTGTATACGAGATCATTTTTGTTTTAAAATATTGCCCAAATTGTCTTGATAACTGATTGAATTGACATCTTATTTTGAATAGATACAACTTTGTACGATTCCACATGCTTAGTTTCACACCCGGATTTCGCCTTTCGGCATCTTCATGCATTCTATCACACGGATGCAACAGAATTAACAAATCTTTAGTGACAAAACAAGCCGTACAAAGTTGTAACAATTCAAATTTGATATTGAAATTCCATCAAGCACCTACAGTCTATATCATGAATTGATATTTGGTTGGTAGAAATCCATTATAACAAGATTTAAAAAAATAGCTTTGAATTTTCGTTCTACATTTTTAAAGTTATATAGTTGATAGCTATTTGAACACCTTCAGTCGATATCATTAATTACAGTCACATATGTTGGACTTTTTCAACGACCTTTCCTAGCTAGCCTGTATGAAAAATAAACAACATATATTTTATACAGTTAACTTTTTTCTGCTGTGCCGTATTTGGTATATTCTATTGCTGAATATTACACAAATTTATTTGAAAATAATGTTTTTCGAACTTCGAACAACGAAACGAAAGGTTAATCAGGGTATGTTTTAAAGCAAAAAATATTTAGCTTGTCCATGAAGGTTTTGACACTGCTTACAATCCCAATACAACTAAGTACCAACTATCAACACACTACAACTAGCTGTTTTAACAGTTAAAACGTTAGCACACAGTGGATTAAAATAAAATTTCATTTTCTAATACCTTATTACAGATAGTTTTTCGATAAACTAATTTTAGTTATTCCTGCAAGGATACATTAATGTATTAAATCCTCTCAAATTTATAATAAAGTTTTTTTATCAGGGCTATGAGTCGCAGTCGTGAAAAACGAAAGACTGAACAAATTGCTGAATTGGTTGGTTGACCTTTAACTTAATGCGCATAAATAGGAAACAGAGGAAGAAACCTGAAAAAATAAAAAAAAATTAATCACAGTCGTGTTGTGTTGTTGGTCAATATCAAAATCGTGTTTCTTTAACGACTCTACAGCCCTGGTTTCTATAAGATATCGCTTAAGTCTTACTATTTAACTATTTATATTATCGACAAAAGGTGCTTGATGGAATTTCAATATCAAATTTGAATTGTTAAAATTTTGTATGATTACACATTTTTTGTTACTAACCGAACTATCAGTTCTGTTGCATCCGTGTGACAGAATGCCTGAAGATGCCGGAAGGCGAAATCCGGGCCGTTAATGGAAAAACATACGGACTCGTACAAAGTTGTAACGATCCAGGTTTGTTAGCTAACTTTTTATTCTATTGTATCCGTGTGATATGATCGAGGGTGGTGAGTGACAAAACATGCGGAAATATACAAACTGTAGTAGTTCTGACGATTGCGGAAGCCGATACATCAATCGAGAGTGATTTATTTACGTTTTTAACGTTAAATATTTGGATAGTCATTTTATCATTCAAATATGTAAATAATAAAAATATGCTTAATTTAGAAATATGAAAAGTAATAATGCTTTTTATTTGATGTTTAATGATAAAGATATCTAAAAGCTAAATCAAATCTGGTGTTATAACAGTTGTTGTCTTTGGTAGGTAAATATTTTCGCGAATACAAAATCAGAGTGCAGTTACAATAGCGGATGCCGCGAAAACGCGGGGGTTGGTAGAAATCGTCAACGATCGGAAGGGACGCACATATCCGAAAGGCTGGCGAGGAAAGGAGACAGTCGCACTGTGGACTCGTCCGGCGAGAGACGCGGATAAATGCTCCTATTGCCGGCATAAGACGTATTAGGAGGCCATAAGCCGAACCAAAAATATCGCGCGCTGCATGTATCCTACGACGGCATTAACCGACGCTTAAAACTTAAAACTCTTGTTGAACCACAGATAATACAGCTTCCGCATTATCTACCGTTTATTATTGCTGTGTTCCGGGTGGTGTTATAGATTTTCGCGCCTTTCTTTCTTCTCTATTTAACGGTTCGATTTTCAAAAGTTTTTCTTTTTCGGAACGTATCGAATTAAATCATCAATAGACAAAAAACAACATCCGATTAATTTTGTTTTTTGTTTCAGTGACAATCAAATGAGTGCGTGATATTAACTAAAATAACAATTGTGAGTTTTAATTATTTTGTTTATTTTTTATTGCTCTTACAGTGCTACAAGTCTTTTTTTTATAATTAAGGGATTCTTTTTTAAAATATATTTTCCTTTTTTTGACAAACTTATTTGCACAAACAAAATTTGTTTATTAACACTATTTATCAATTTTTACGGTCTAATCTCAAGTACAACAATAATTTTTATATTTTACTTGCGTCATTATCATTAATAAACCGTCCAGTGGCTATATTAAATGTTTATTTTGTGATTTAATATTTATTCCTGTTTTCAAACGTATGTATTTATTGTTTAATTAGGTTTGGACCATGTGTATTCGTACATTTTAATTTATCAAATAACAGAAATTGCGATCTCATCTTTGTAGACTTTGTGGCAATTTAATCAATTTAAATTAATAACATAATGGTATTCCAAAACTTATTTGATACAAATGAGAATTAATTCCATTATATATTACGTTTTTACCTGCAGAATCTTTGTTGCTTATAAAATATCTTGTTTGATGATATTTTTGTACTTGATTATACGTTTTTGAACGTAACTTTAATTAATTGATTTAATGAAAATATTAAGACAAAGTTATTGATAAATATTTTATACAAATTAAATTCGCATTTATGATTTATATCTATAATTTATTGAATTTTACTTTCGTTAATTAAGGACTGTATTTTACTTTTAAAAATACCAATTTATTAATCAAAAATACTACATATTAAATATTCCCGTTAACATTAACATAGTATTTATAGCTTTTAATATATATTAACTCTCATATCTTGATGAAACGTCATGACATTTTAAATTATTATTATGTATTACACACATTTTTTGAAATATTACTAAAAATGTGTTTTTATTATGTAAAGTATCATATTTAAAACATAATATAAAAACTATTTTATTTGTGCTATAGTCACAGTGATGTAATTATAAATATCTAAAAAAACGTCGTTAAATTTGGTAGACTAACATTATATTAAACTAAAAATAACAATGTATTTTATTAGATTATTAGGATTTCATGCAGTCTTAATTTTCTACAAACAAAGTTATGAAATCATTATACAATTTAAATCATTACTATGTTATTTTAATTGAATCGTGTGAATTTGTCGTATGTCTTTTGTGTTTGTTTTAATTTTTTCAAATATGTTCGATATTCAAATAGAAATCATCTGTTATTTATTGGGTGTAAGTAATAACGTTAAAAAATATTTAGAAATGATTCTTGAAGCGATTGATTAATATACAAAAACACTCTAAAATATAATTGGTTTGCAAAACGGTTTTGGTCAAGTTTTAGTGCACTTTTAGCGGAGTCAAAAATTTTGTTTAAAAAAAGAACAATTTTCAGCTTCAATTTGTTTTATTCCAAATTCAAATATAATTTTTGTACACACAATAGAAAGAACGAGTAACATTTTTTAAATTAAAATAGTAAACACACATTTTTTTAGTTGATTGCTTGAATTGGTATTTCTTTGGTAGAACTCTATTATAACACTGTGGAAAAATAGTAATGTATTGTAGTTATACATAATTTATAACGTAAATGGTTGATAGCTATTTCGACTTGCACCCTTATCAGAACATTTTTAGTACCATTTCCTTGATTTAGTAAATTTTATGATCGTGTGCAGTTGATAATGATCGCGATGAGCGAAACCGGTCCTGGTAAAAAGTGTTCTTACTTTATAAAATTTCATGTCTTTCCATCAAGAAGTGACAGTTAACAACATAAAAGTGACATTCGTAACTGCACACGAGAGTGAAAAATATCTTTCCTGCCGAATTTTTAATTAAGATTTTTTCATTGGTCGATAATGCTCGCGCTAAGCGAAACCGGTTCTGATCGTCTGACATACTAAAAAATATCATGCCTTTCCATCAAGATGTGACAGTCAACACCTTAAAAGTCTATTTTTTTTTGTGTTATATTTTTTGATAATAACCACTTTTTCTATATGTGGACTGTATAATATTTTCGTAATAGAAAATATTTATTTTTAATGTTCCAATACATTTGAATATTATACATTATAGATATAAGAATTATGGTTGATAAATTTGTTTGTGTTACATTTGTATTTTTAGGTTTTCTGAAGAAATTTTAATACATAATACAAAAAAAATGTGTGACTCGAAAAGTGTTCTAAAAACACTGTTATGAACTGTAACATGTTGCTTATGGGAAAGAACTGCTATAGAAAAAGTAAAGTCAAAATTTTTAAAGATTTTTTTACGGTTTCCGCGTCATCTTACTATAAATTAATTGGTGTTTTTTAAATACGTTAATATTCGCTAAATTAATAAAGTTGTCGAATAAATTATTCGATATTTAAAATCAGTCCATAGTCAAAAACAACGGCCGTAAATTCTAAGATTATATTATAGTTTAATGTTAAGGAATTTGTCTATGAATTAAAAAACGGGTCTCTTTAAAAAGATGTCTGAACATGACAAGGCACTAAGTTATGTGTCAGTAAGCGGCCATTAATTATTTTACATATTATGCGAATATTTTTGTGAAATTTCTTGTGAAGTCTCGTAAATTGCAATAAATACTGACCGCAAATTGACTGGATCCAAAACGTCACCTATTCGATTCATCTTCCGTAAGTTTCGATGACTTTATAACTGTGCACTATAAAATTTCATATTTTTTTTTATCTTCACAATAATTTTTAGAATAAATTGTATTAAAATAAAAATATTTTTATAATTTGTGATATCTATTGAAGGTGCATGACGGAATTTCGATACCAAATTTGAATTATTACAACTTTGTACGATTCCACATGTTTTCTGACCCAAGTTTGGCCTTTCGGCATCTGTAGATGACAGTTATTAGTTAGTGTGATAGAATACCTGATAAGGCGAAACCCGGGTCGTTTTTATTTTAGTATTCGTTGTAAAACCCCCTTCAAGAATCACTTATTAACAATATTAACTGTTAATGAAACTTATCACAGGCAATTGTGATAATTATTATTAGATCAATTTTATTAAATTGTTTTAGCTGCTATTTATTTCTTGCGTTGGGGTCTGTTTTTTCTTGTCATTAATACTTTTTGTATATAGACGATGCTGATTGTTTATTGTGCGTCAGTTATGTTGCATCCGTGTGATAGACGACCTGAAGATGCCGAAAGACGAAACCCGGGTCGTCAGTGACAAAACATGTAGAACCATACAAAGTTGTAACAATTCAAATTCAAACATAATTTTGAGTTAAAAATTAGCTGGTACAAAAAAACAAAGATTTAACAAATATGATGCCTTTTGTATGTAAAACAACAAACACGATTATATTGGAAACGCTGTTTTTGTTATCGAAAAGCGCGACTTAACTAAAACGTAAAATCGCTCGGTTACCCGTTTTTAAAATGACGCTACAGGAAGCGTTTTAATTTCGCAATATAACTCGCCTTAAGTCAATAACATGTCGTGTTATTTCAATCAACGTTAGCCGCAATGACACCCGACAAAAAAAGCAAATTTTACACCTCTTTATTGCGATTAAGCTAATAAAACAACCGTAAAACTCCTGATTACCATTTTCATTGCAATAATTAAGCGATGTGTGTTTTACGGTAAATTAACGTCAGTTTTAGTGTAAAATATTGCACAGATTTGTTTAAAATGAGATTCTAGTTGAAGATAAAATATTCTAAAATATGCGATTGTCTAATTCCTTGCTGTCAACGATTGGAACAGAAACGACTTCCGTTTCTTATTTTAAACGCTACAATATAATGTCACTATAATAGATTTCAAATTTTGAATTTCGAATTTCGAATTTTGAATTTAGAATCCGTATTCGTTAATTAATTGTCTAACAGTATTCTTATTATATAAACTGGGACAATTTCGAGAATTTTTCTTCGGAAACGAAAGCAATAGTCTTCAATACGATTTTTCAAAGGTATTGTAATATCAAATTTGAATTGTTACAACTTTGTACGATTCCAAATGTTTTGTCACTAACCACCCGGGTTTCGCTTTTCGGCATCTTCAGGAATTCCATCACACGGATGCAATAGAACTGACGTACAATAAACAGTTAGAATTTGGAATGTGGAATCGTACAAAGTTGTAACGATTCAAATTTGATATTGAAATTCCATCAAGCACCTTCAGTTGATATTTACAGTGGGTGTCGAGTTAACGAGCAGTTCAGACTGCGAACAAATCTGACAACGAACATCGCGAGCATTATCAACTGCATCACTGATCAGTTGATTATGCTCGCGATGAGCGAAACCGGTCCTGATCAAAAAATATATTGTGGAAATAAGTACTAAAAATGTGTTTTTATTATTTAAAATATCATGCCTTTCCATCAAGAAGTGACAGTTAACACCTTAAAAGTGACTTTCATGAAAGGTTTTTGTGTTCGGATAACGAGCAAATATTCGGGTAACGAGCTATAAGGATCTTTCTAGTACACTTGTTCTATCTATAATGAATCGATTATCGGTTAGCGAGCAGTTTACAGTATTCATAATAGGATGTTAGAACAGAAAAGAATATGTTCTGTGTACGTTTTCTATACCGATATATATAGATAAGTAAATGTACATTTTAACATAGTTCTGATGAGGGATAAGCTGAAATAGCTATCACTTATATATCCTATAAATGTTGTATAAACAAAACATATTGCTATTTTTTCACTGTATTGATAATATTTTCGTAATTTTGATTGAATATTCAAAAGACAAAAGGTTAGAAAATATTGAAAACTTTTTGAAATCATAGACTATCCATATGAAGTTTGCTAATTTTAATGATTAAGTATATTTGCTTAGTTTTTACTCACACAATATATGTTCTAGATTCTAGAGAAACACTATTCATTGTTTTTGTTTGTTTCTTTTCAGGTATGTGACGTTCCTGTGAATAACTGAGAAGATTTTTTCCCATACTGCCAATATATGTATATCTTTTAAATATTTCAAACCATAATGTCAGAAAATTGCTTGAAAAAAAAGACTAGCAAGTTACATCGAAATCATTCAGTGTAAATACAAACGAAAAACATCCAAATTCAGTGAAGTGTTTCGTGTCCGACATCTTGGATATAAAACATATCTTCTATTTTTTTGTTGACAAAGTTACAAAAATGAATACGGGACAAGTTGAACAATTCTCAGTCAACACGACCGTGCGGTAAGGTGTCGAAGTCTTCAGCGACAGTGGAAACGGCTGGCCACGCTAGGGCTTTGGCGTGTCGGCCATCTTGTCATCGGGGGCGACCTTGTGGGGCCACAAAATGGCCGCATATATTTGACAGGAGGACGGCGCAGGCTGGCGACGCGCCGTGCTCAATCAAATTGGAGACGCGAGGACTCCTGAAGTAAATATTACTAGATTTCATTAACACAGTAAAAAGTTACTTCCAAAATCAAATTTACTTTATGACCAATTGACATGAACGTATGCAAAATGTTATTCTCAAAGCGTGACACGGTTGACAGTTTCGTAAGAGTTTTCGTCATGGTAACATTTTTTTTAGATGTGTTGTGTAGTTGTAGTGATCCAAAAACCTACGCGAGTGTGTAAAAGAGATATTTTGAATGTTCCAAACATTTCCCATCCTTATTATAGCAATACATAAAAGATATACATACATATTATTATTGAATGAATTGGCATTTACTTGGTAGGACTCCATTATAACACAGTGAAAAAATAGAAATGTATTTTAGTTCTACATTTTTTTATAAGATATAGTCGATAGCTATTTCGGCTCACGCCATCGTCAGAACTATGCTTAAACGTACATTTGCTTAACTATATATAGCTGTGTAGAAAAGGTACACAATACATCTTCTCTCCTGTTTTAACTTCTAGCTTATTTCCTGCTAGCAATAAAACTACAAATTTTTAAAATTGTAAATGAAACTAAAAAGGCGGCTATATCAGTAAGCTTACTCGTTAAGAATTTTAAGCAAATGCTCGTTTAAGCATAGTTCTGACGATGATCTGAGCCGAAATAGCTATCAACTATATCTTACAAAAAAATTGTAGAACTAAAATACATTAAAAGCCATTTTTTCACCGTGATATACATACAAACTAACAAACAAACTCATTCCAACTGCCAATTAGAAAGTGGTATAGTAAAGTGGAACTATTGTTAAAAAAACTCCTGATATAGACGAAGCAAAAAATGTAATAATTTGAATTGTTGAAACATTGCAAGATTTCACATGTTTTATCACTAACGGCCCGGCATTCACATTTGACATCTTCAGCCGTTCTATCACACGGATGCAACAGAACTGACAGAACACAAAAACAGAGACCTTTAGGCTAGGGTTATGATCCAAACAAACAACTGAAATAACTTTCAATACTATTGACTTAATAATGACACTCAATTGACTGTGATAAGTTTTTTAAACACTAAATACTACAATAAATAATAATAAACTATCATTCAATTGCAATTGAATAATTTTAAACTTAGAGATACATTCTTGTTTCAAATTGGTGGGTAGCGGAAGGAATTAAACATCAGATGACGCAATATAGGAAATTAATCTATGATATTATAGGCTCATTGAACTTATTTCACGTATGGTAAACAGTGTTTATTCTCAATCACTTTTTAACATTATTTTTATTATTTATTCAATTTTGCTTTGAATTGCTTGTGATAAGATTTGTTAACACAAAATATTATTGACGAGTCTTCGATGAAAGGATCCGAAGGATTAGAATCATTTCATCAAGTACCTTCGGTTAATATCATAGATTAAATAACGTGTTTTTTAAGAATTAAATAATTTTGTTTGATGAAACTAATCACACGTAGGAGATATAGCAAGAGAGAATTAGGAAGATCTGTTTGTTAATTGAAATTTTGTTAAATAGTTGATGGCTGTTTCGGCTTACGCCCTCATAGTTATAATTTTTCTGTTGCTGTTTGATATTTTTCACCTTGTAATAATGGAGTTCTACCAATTCAATGGCTAAATTTATGAAAAGTGTTTTTAATTTGATAGCATCATACGATTTTCTCATTCTTGCTAACGAGTTGATTATTATTGATTGTATTGATTGAATTGGCATTCACTTGGTAGAACTCCATTATAACACGGTGAAAAAATAGCAATGTATTTTAGTTCTACAAAATTATTTTTAACAAATATAGTTGATAGCTATTTCGGCTCACGCCATCGTCAGAACTATGCTTAAACTAACATTTGCTTATCTATATATAGCTGTGCAGAAAAGGTACACAACATCTCCTCTCTCCTTTTTCAATGGTATAGCTTGTTATTTAACAACAATTACACTAAACTTTCAAAATTCCAAATGAAACAATAGGTGTCTATGACAATAAGATTATGTGTGTGGGACGGAAGTGGTCCTTCAGGCAGCAAATTAGACCACCCCTTTGTGCAACGGCTTGACAAGTGGCGATATTATTATGTTAGTATTCATAGTCATTCCTTGACTATTTTTAATTTCGGCTACATACCTTATTAATTCAGTAAAACTAAAATACCAAATTTAAAGTATTACAACATTGTACGATTCCACATGTTTTGTTACTAACGACGCGGGTCTCACCTTTCGGCATACTCAGGAATTCTATCACACGGATGCACCAGAACTGTCAGTGACATAATATGTGGAATCGTACAAAATTGTAACAATACGAATTTGATATTTAAATTTCGTCAAGCACCTTCCGTTGATATCATAAATTAAACTTAAATATATTTGCTATTTTTCACCGTGTTATAAGGTAGTTCTACCAAGTTAATGCCAATAATTGACGTACAATAAACAGTAAGCATCATCTATATACCAAAGGTATTAATTACAGGAAAACACAAACCCCAAAGCAAACAGTAAATGGCAGCTAAAACAAATTTAATAATATTAATCTTATTATAATTAACACAATTGCCTGTGATAATTTCGTTTACGGTCTTTTTAATGAGTCTTTCTTGAAAGGTTTTTATAAAAAATTATAATCAACTATCATGAATGCCTGAAGATGCCGAAAAGCGAAACTCGTGTCGTTAGTAACAAAACATATGGAATCGTACAAAGTGGTAACAATTCAAATTTGATATCAAAATTCCGTCAAGCACCTTCAGTCGATATCATAAATTAAACTGAAATACATTGCTATTTTTCATTGTGTTATAGTGGAGTTCTACCAAGTAAATGCCAATTCAATCACTAAAATTATGAAAAGTTTCTTAATTTCATAGTATCATACGATTTTCTCATTCGTTATTCTCTTAATGAGTAGGTTATTCATTATTATTCCTTGACTCTTTTTAATTTCAGCAATATATTATACCTATACTGTAAATTTTGTAAAACTAAAATTAACAGGTTGGCAACTAAGTAATTGCGGATTCTTTTTTAGAAAATCAAAGACAATTTTTTCATGGAACCAAAAAACTTTATTCTGTAATGTATTGCCCATTTTTATCAATAACCTTTTGCCATCTTTCAGGAAGCATCATAATCTCATGTTCATAAAACTTCTGGTTTTTATTAGCAAAAAACTGAATCAAATACGATTTGACATCATCATCATTATTGAACTTTTTACCATTCAAGGAGTTTTGTAAAGATCGAAACAAAAATTAATCAGATGGTGCACGGTCAGGACTACATGGTGATGTGGCAAAACATCCCAAGCAAGCTCCAATAGTTTTTGCCGAGTGGCCAAAGATGTGTGTGGCCTTGCATTGTCATGATGGAATACAACACCTTTTCGATTTGTCAATTCGGGCCGCTTTCTTCAACTGCATTGTTTAATTTCGTTAGTTGTTCAATGTAGACATCAGAATTGATCGTTCAGTTGGGTGGTAAGAGTTCAAAGTAGACAATTCTTTTATAATCCCACCAAACTGATAACAAAACCTTCTTTTGATGAATATCAGCTTTTGATGTTGTTTGAGCTGGTTCACCTGGCCTGCTCCACGATCTTTTCCGCATGATATTGTTGTAAACAACCCATTTTTCATCGCCAGTTATCAGTCGTTTTAAAAATGGATCATTTTCATAACGTTTTTTTAGCAAATCGCAGCTGTTAATGCGTTGCGTTAAATGCGTTTCTTTTAGTTCGTGAGGAACCCATGTATCGAGTTTTTGAACATAGCCAAGTTGTTTTAAGTGATTTTCAATGCATGTATGTGATACATGAAGCTTCTCTGCGATCTCACGTGTTTTACTGTGACGATCCGAATCGATGATTGCTTTGATTAGGTCGTCATCAACTTTAACTGGACGACCAGAGCGTTGTTCATTTTTGAGTGAAAAATCACCAGAACGAAATTTGGCAAACCAATTCTGACACTGCCGTTCTTTTAAAGCTTCGTCACCATAAACAGCGCATAACTTTTTGTGAGCTTGCGATGTTTTTCCCTTTGCGGAAATAAAAAAGCAAAATATGACGAAAATGTTCTTTGCTTTTCCATTTTTCAACGAACGCCAAACGAAAACTACGCAACCGATCAAAAAACTTTTATTACTGATTGACAGCTGAATTGTCAACTATCCAATAACAAAATGTGTTACATTTGGACTACGTCGCAAACCTAAAAATTCAACTGGAACCATCTTTGAGTGAAATCCGCAGTTACTTAGTTGCCAACCCAATAATTGCTATTTATATTGTAGTGTAATGGAGTTTTAAAGAGTAAATGCCTATTCATTCGATAATACAGTCATTGGTCGGTTTCCCTTCGATGCTGTCGCAGTTTCGTTTTGCAAATAAGAAAGTTAGCTTTTTTTTCACCCGGCGACCTGTCGCGTAGGGATTAAAATCGAGTCGACCTCACGTCCGAGCCAAATCGGAATCCGTACAAAGAGCAGAATGGAAATTGAATACGCCGTAACCAAAATGTACGGCATCTAAAATCGATGAGGATAGATCGATATGTGCCCTACGTACCCGTGATAATTGATATGCGATGCGTTGTCGCTTTGGGGATGGACTACTACACGGAACAGCTGATTGACGTGTACAGTAGGGACTCCATATCTCGTGATTTTCAACTATCCGAACATCGAATAGTAAAACTGAAACTATCCGAATATATCCGGATAGTTTCAATAAGTCTGAAAATAACAAAATATTTCTATATGTACAAATTTATGTACTAAAATAATACATTAATAACGAGTTCATTTGTAATATAAGTCATTTATTCAGAATTTAACGATTCATATTTTAAAAATAAGACAGCGTTAAACGTATCATATTTTAAATTTGATCTTAATTTAGTTTTAATTTTTCCTGCTGTTGAAAATACTTGTTCAATTGCTGTTGATGCTGGTTTTATTGTTAGAACTGTTTTAAACAACACGTCCAACGTTTCCGTCTTTTTTAAATTGATCTAAGTATTTAAAATATTTTTTCAGATTTTTTGTACTGTCGTCAGTTTCCGCGAAAGATAAAATAGAATTAAGCATTCCATGTTGCAATTCGGAAGTCGAAAAAGTGAGCGGTGTTATTTCTACATCAGAGTCCTGAGAGATTTCATTATAACTAGATAACAAATTTGGGTGAATCTCTTAATAATACTTTGTGCTAAAGAAATGGCCTCATATTTATTTGAGTATCGAAAATGTTCTGAAAAATATTTTATTAAAAATTATAACGAATACTCTCCGGATATTTCCCCATATATCCGGAGAGTATTGTAAAAAATGTACAATCTTTTTTGATTTGTCTCGTCAATGCAACATATCGTAAACACAACAGAATAATTACAACACTTATAACTATGATAATCAATTTAACACAGTGAAAAAATTGCAACGTATTTTAATTCAACAAAAATTTGAAAAGTATATAATTGATTGACTTAAAAGTAGTTCTGATGTGAGCGTTATTGTTCTTGAATTCTTTTATCAAAATATTTTGCTTTTTGGCCTACGTAAAAAGCTTGCCATTCGTCAGAAGAGTGTTGGTATATGCCGCATTGTGATAATGATACAAATCGATCTATCATATATTGTATCTAAATACAGATCTATGTAAAATGTGTAAAATTATAATTATAAGCTTGCGCTAGTTGTTAAAAAAGGAAGAAATAAACAAAATCAAAAATTAGATCATTAAATTAATTTATATAATCCAAACTATGCAAAAATTAATTTAAAAAAAAACTACGAGAAGCCACACAAAAAAAAATTACAAACTTTTTGCCTATTTCTTGTGAATTTTACGTTTTTTTTAACACTTTTTAAATACATGAGTATTGCATATATAATTCTATGACATTATCATAAAAACTCTCCATAGAGGGAACACAAAAAAGTATCAAAAAATACAATTTGCATGATAAATAGTTTTTACTAATATTTTTTTTAGTTTACCAGTGGAATCGTGTTTGGGGTCAAAGATTTTTAAGACATTTGTGCTACCTGTATGAAATATATTTTTATGTAATAAAATAGTTTAATTTTAAAAATTTTATATTTGTTTTTCGTATAATTAATTTTAGAATACTTTTTGAAGTGTTAATCTTGACACGGCTTAGAAATCACTATCCAGTGTAATAGAAATAACCCCTCATTTATCTATCTTTTGTTTGTATTTTTTCCATTGCTGCATGGAGCTTATCATCGTAATAAATAAGAATATCAAGTATATTATACATTGAATTTTTAGTATGATATGATTGACATTGTTTTATATTAATAACAATACAGATATATATCTGAAAATGATTTTGAACGAGTCGAATCATCACAACGAAACATCAGTTTTTCTTTTGAGTTGGTATTTAGTAGAACTAAAATAATAAAAAAGGTTAAACTATAATAATATTTAATTTTACAAATTATATGTATAGTTTTTGAGTAGTTCTTTCATTTTCTGACATCGTCAGGACTATGATTAAGCAAAATGTAATGCACTGGAATAATTTAAAATAAATAACCTTTTAAATGATGACAGCATTAACTAATCACTCCTACTTGAACCGTAGCCATTAAATTACTTTGTATTTATTTTCTTAAAAAACCTCACAAAACTAATATTCAAATTCTACAAAAAAATATGATTTTAGAACAGTGTTTCTCAAGTAAAATTTGACTGTGTCCGCATTACGGACATCAGCAGTCCAATTCAAATGTCTCGCGGCCGCGTCGGAACAAATTAATTTGAAGAAAGAAAAAAACACATTCTCGGCCGCACATGAGAATCGCTGTTCGTGAAGTAATGTATTGTTTATCTCTTCTGAAACAGTATCATATAGTCAAACTTCAATTTAGTTGTATCATAATTCTGACGATGCGGTAGCCGAAAGAGCTATCAACAACTATAATTGAAATTTTGTTATGCTGAATACTTTATGATTTTTACTGTATCGATTTCTAAGGCAACATTTCATCACAAACATATATATTATAAACTAGGCAATTTAGTTCGTGTTAAGAACTTGAATTTTCGGAATCAATTATGTTGTTATTTTATGTTTTTTGTTTGTTTTATACGAAACTATTCCAAACAGCAATATTTTAATTAAATTTAATAAAAATATGTTTTATTTTATTTCAGGTTTTGTCCTCCATGTGGCCGAACAGTCTAACTGGGGGGTGAGTCAATTTAATCTTATTTTATTAAAAAAAAAAAACAGTTTTTAAGTCGCATAAAATATATTAATTGATTTGGTATAATTCCATTACAATGCGATGTAAAAATAGCGATGTATTTTAGTTCGGCGTAAGCCGAAATACGCTATCAACTATATGTATATATTTTTATGAATTTGTAAAACTAATGCACATTGCTATTTTTTCACTTTTTTCTACGGTGCGTATAAAATATACTTGAGTACAGGAACAACAGTTTGCTGATGGTTGATACCATCATAAATCCAGCAGTTTGATGTCTACATTGTTTATTTTGCTATACGATGGTTATTTCGACGTCACGCCATCGACAGGAATGTACTTACGTCGAGGTACGTTATGTCCACTCTTGTTTTGAGTGAATTTATCAAAGCAAATTTTTTAACTCTCTGACTGATAACGTCGCAATTATCAGATTTATCAGATATTAAATCTTTTGTAAAACCTATTTTGCTATTATAATACAGTCCTATTCGTCCTGATAATCATTGTATTTTTGGAGCACACAAACAAATAGACCTCAATTAATGCCCGGTGTTGGCATATCGTAACGTAACTCAACCGGTAAATTGTTAAGACGTAATTGTTTTTCCCTTTTCATGTGTTTAACCGTCACTACTTGGTGGAATTTTTTTAAGTACAATTTCCACCACATATTTGTGATCAGTTCTGGTTCCGCACATCGCTAGCATTATCGAGTGATTAAAATCATCAGTAATTAATTTTACAATTACAATACACTCAGCCCTTCTATAGCGTACTGTTCAAATAGCAAATTTTTCTATATCGATTGCGGCAGTTTTTCGTATAGCGAGTTTTGGACAGAATGCGAAACTTTAAAGGTCAAATTATAATTTATGATATCGACTGAACGGGCTTAGTGGAATTTCAATATCAAATTTTAATTGTTAAAACTTTGTGCGATTCTTTATGTTTTGTCACTAATGACCCGGGTTTCGCCTTTCAGCATTCTATCGCACGGATGCAACAGAACTAACAAAGTCAGAACTGAGTCGGTTCTATTGCGCCCGTGAATGCCTGAAGATGCCGAAAGACGGAAACCGGGTCGTTAGTGACAAAACATGTGGAATCGTACGAAGTTTGGTCACTTCAAAAGTTAAATTATAATTGTTATATTATATATACATATAAAAAAGAATCAAATAGTCAACGTTCATTGACATGAGCGCTTGTTTTTTTAGAAATATATATCTAGGTCATAATTAAAAATTCGTTTGAAAAAACTTTGATTTACTGGTTTTTATCAATTTACAAAAAATCCTACCATCAATCTTTTTTTGTGTACCTAACCTCCTATAAGAAACTTTCCAATTGTGTTGTCTATCTATTTGCGCTATAGAAGGGTCGTACAATCAAATTTGTTGTTATACTCGTTATATGTTTGATTATCACCAACAGTGTTATTTTTTTTTTTATCTTTTCTCATGTTTTGTTTTGTCACTGAATTAACAAAACTGATGGCTTCTAAGAACGAAAGCCGCTTTCGAAGAATCGCTTACGATGTGATGAATTTATTCGTATTACTACATTATCTAGGATCAATTCAGTTGATTTGCTGTGCAAACACTCTTATTTAGCAGGGGGGATTTGAAACCGATTATCTCGACCTCACGGCGCACGCCCTACTCACTTAACGGCAAGGCGACATGCATCGCAAATGGATACCGCGTGCTTTTGCTCACTTAGTATATAAAAATTACAATTCGCAAGAAGTACTATAGTCCAGTGGTTCTCACGTGAAATTTAACTGTGTTAAATATCATGTCTCGTGGCCGCACCAAATGTGATAAAAATATTTTCGATAATTATTTTTTATAAAGTGCATTACTTTGAATGATCTTTCACAATATAAAGTTGTAGGTAAAATCGACAAAATCTATAAAGCGACTGTTGTTAATTCTTTATATTGACTTGATTCATGGTCAACGTATAACTTCAACCAAAATTTTTAATAGTTTTATTATTTAAACGGTCCTTTACTTAAGCTCGACTTAATGTTGGATAAGAAAGGTTTATTCAATCAATTTTAAAATATAAAAATTTTACAAATTCATTAGTAAAAACACATTTTTTTTAAACATCAATATTTACTATAAAACTCTTGGTGGCCGCACATGAGAACAACTGCTTTAGACCCTGATATCTCATCCGATTGAGTTTGAATTTATATCAGCATCTACATGTTTGCATCTTTGTAATAAAGGTCGTAAAATGACGGCTGGAAATCAATAGATAACTATAAAAAAATTCTTAACGAACAAACAAATATATATCGGTCGCAATTGCTCAATCCACTACAAGGGGCTGTTTCGTTTCCGTAATAAACCATTTCCGTGCCATATGTAAGCTTATTGATATAGCCCACTTTTGAGTTTCAATTTTTGAAAATTTTTAGTTTTATTGCTAGCAAGAAACAAGTCAGGTCATTAAAACAGGAGAGAAGATGTATTGTGTAACTTTTCTACACAGCTATATATAGATAAGCAAACGTTCATTTAAGCATAATTCTAACGATGGCGTGAGCCGAAATAGCTATCAACTATATCTTAATAAAATAATTTTGTAGAACTAAAATACATTGCTATTTTTTCACCGTGTAATATTATTGAATTTATTTATTAGCAATTCAAATTTCAAATTTGAATTATTGAAACTTTGTGCGATTCCACATGTTTTGTTTCTAACGATTGTGATTTCGCCTGTCGGCATCTTCAGACATTCTATCACATGGATACAACAGAACTGACACACACTAAACAGTTAGCATAGGTTATATACAATAGGAGTCAATTTAAAAGAGAAAACTAAAAAAAAATTGGATCCTAAATTTAATTGTGAAATAACTATCAAAACTAGTGATTTGTTTATAATGACACTCATTTGCATATGTGAGTTAATAATTGATTTTTAAAACTATCGGAGAACTTATAAATAATATTCAATAGGAATAACTTACTTAACATTGTGTTTTACTATTTAAGAAAAAAAAAAATTCTCATCGGCTTAATGGATCAATAAAAAATCCCTAATCGAATCTACAATAGATACTTCCACTGCCGTTTAAAGTTTCTTCGTTAAGACTTATCATGATGCAATTGACTATCCGATGGGCATCATTAATTCTTCAAACACTTCACCAATTCATTTTAAGCGACCTCGTCTCCCTTCATTAACCATTTCAATTCGAAACATCAAACAATACGCAAATCTCGACAACGGTTTAAAATACGGAGCACAACAATGGCTAATAGGTACTGCACTGTGCGCACTCGGCATTATTTGTTTATCCACAGTCTAGTTAGTGCTAATTGGGCGCATCAAGGGTTAACTATAAGCAGTGGCGGAGGTAATCCCGGGGGTCATTAATATCACAATATTTACATCTGGCGTTTAACGTTCTGCGATATACATTTCTGAAAAACAATCATAAACACAAAAACTTTTGAAATATTTTAGTTATATTCTTCTTACAAATAAAAAATAGCACTAAACGTATGATGAGGTGAGCCAAAATGACTATCAACTATATTTTATAAAAAAAATTGTAGAACTAAAATACATTGCTATTTTTTGACCATGTTAGTAGTAAACATTTTGTTTTCTTGTTAGATAAAAAAGCTTTTCCACATGAACGTGACAATTAGCACATTAAAATTAAAATACAAAATTTTATTGCCAGTGCTATAATAGCAATGTGTTTTAGTTCTACAAAATTTATAAGGTATATAGTTGTCGTTAAGGCCATAAACTAAATGGATTAGAACAATTAGAAATTAATAGATATCATTAATCCAATTGCAGTCTAAATGACCAAACAAATATAAATCCATCACCGCTTCTCAAACCATTACGGAAGGCTAATGCAGTTTTTTTAATAAATCAACATGGTTACTATATACGTTTATTCCCACGCAATAAAGAAATACAGATTTAGTCTCACTTCGAGAAATACATAAAATCATTTTGCTATATTTGAAAATTTATTGTCAGAATATAAAACTTAGATGTAAGAACAGAAGAGAATATGTATTATGTACCTTTTCTACACCGCTTTATGTACAAAATTAAATGTACGTTTAAACATAAAATAGTTCTGATGAGGGGGTAAGCCGAAATAGCCATCAATCATTTGTCTTGTAAATTTTGTAGTAATAAGTTAAGAGTTATTATGAGGTTCTACAAAGTAAATTCCAACTAAATCAATTACATTTTCTTTTTCATCTATTTCCACTCCCGTTGTGAAGCACATAATCTTTTAATCGAGGTATCTTGCCGTAAGCTTTCTTCTACGAAAACTGCATGTTAATCAATTTTTCAACTTCAGTGTATCGATGTATATGTATATCAGGACTATTGGTTAGCAATTGGATTTATGAAAAGAATTTACAGTCTGCTAACCGATCACTCACTATTCAAGCTTGATTATGCGTTTAAAATATAGCAACATTTTTCCTGATTATTTCCATATGGTTGCTTACTAGTTAAGCAATTCTTTATATCAAATATATTATTTTAAATATTCAGTGTTATAAAATCCTTTATTCTGTTCAGAAGAGAGAGAGTGTTAAGATATTTAGGAAATGCACTACGTTTTTTCACTTAAGGAATTCCAACAATTTCTTCTATGTATTGCTATATTAACAATAGAAAATGTTTGAAACTTTCAGCATATATCCTTTCCATCCTCGCAAAGATTTCTGGATTACTATAACCATATGACAACACATCTGAAAAGTTTTTTAACCATTACAAAAACTCTTGCGAAACCGTCAACCATGTCACACTTTGAAAATTTTTGGAATAAATTTTTCAGTGAATGATTTTTTTTTTTTTTAAATTACTCACCCAATTCGATTACTTTGAAACTTATCAATAAATATTGATATTTTCAATCAGTAATGAGAACCACCGGTGGCGCATTCGTACGAACGCTGAGCTCTTCGACCGATACAAACCAAGAATCATTAATGTCTTGAGATCGAGAAGGCTCAGATGGGCGGGTCACATTGTACGATCTGAGAAATCTAGAGCTCTCCATAAGACTCATGAAGGAACACCAGCTGGCACCCGACCTCTCGGTCACCCTCGACGGAGATGGGTGGATAACATTCAAAAGGATGTTGAGAGTCTGAGGATAGTCAACTGGAGAGAAAGAGCGCTCGACAGAGATGCCTGGAGAGAGGTTGTGCAGTCGGCCATGGACATGAACGGCCCCTAGCGCCATTTTATAATAATAATTAGCCTCTGTGAAACTGTTACACTCTGATGTCATGAATTTCATTGAAATTCAATATACATAAAGACACATATTTTACAAATACAACTTTGAACACGTCTTAAAATTAAATGCAATCAAAATCAATTAATAATTTTATTAACCACGACTGTGATACAAGCAGGTCTGTGGAATTGCGATGTTATGATCGGAGTAGTAAGTCATTAAAAACAAATTTGAAATCAATCAATGAACAATTTACCGGACTGGGTGGTTGGTATTTAATCTAATGCACAAAGAATACGATGGTTAAGACAAAAATATTCGGAGTAGTGTTTTCTTTTATCAACTCCACAGCTATTGATTGATACAATTGTAGTTAACCTGATAGTTTTCCGACGCAATTCTGTGGACAGAAAAATGTACTATTTGTTATTTTAGGGTTTATTCTAATTATATACTTAATTTTGGATAATAATAGTGAAATATGTAATGATTATTGACATTTCGAAATAAATATGTACATTATCACATTCGTACATACAAAAATGCAAATTTTAAATAAATATTACATATCAAATTTTAAATAAAATGTTTCTTATAAAAAAAAAATGATGTAGTAAAAAAATGAATATTGGTGAATGTGTTACTGAACATAAATAATTTGTCGACATTATAATACAAAAAATGCATAATATAACGACAACAATTTAACAGTGATATTCATTTTTCATCAGTAACAAAAAATATCATGAATTTTAATTATTGACTAACTATTTCTTCTAATCATCCTTTTGGCTACAATTTAAATTTTATTTAGTATCGATACATTATGTTCCATAAAGTATTTAAGTGTTAAGTGTTAAGTTATAAGTTACACGATTTTCACGATTGTTCTTAGCTCTTAATGGATTATTGATTTTTCTTAATGTTGCTTAAAAATTATTAATTTGATATTTCTTACATTTCATTTTTTAATTAATTTACTTCATTTGAATGTATATTGTATGAATTCCTGTGATTTTTTTGTTAGTTCTTGAATCTTTGGTTTTGTAGACCTCCTAAATTTTTAATTAGAAATTTTGTATACATAGATTTGCTTGTAATTAGTATGTTATCAACTGATAATGATTGCGATGAATGAGGCCGGTCCTGGTCATAAAATATATTGTGGAATAAGGAATTAAGGTGTTAACTGTCACTAATCGACGAAAATCCATAATCCTTTAAACAATAAAAACACATTTTTACCATTTCCAAAATATATTTTATGATTGAGACAGTTTTCGTTCGTCGCCAGCATCTATCAGTTGATAATGCTCGTGATGAGCGAAACCGGTCTTGATCATAAATTTTATTGTGAAAATAAGTATTAAAAATGTGTTTTTACTATTTAAAATGACAGTTTAATAAAAGCAATTAAAAAGTGATTATTAAGAGTGGCAGAGTTCTCATTTTGGCCTCGGATAAGCCGAAAGAAATATGTGGTCAGGTGCACTTCTCTTCTAATAAAGACACTACTGGGAAAATCTTTAGAATAAAACAGTTTATAGTTAATTTCACCATATTATGTGAATGAGTTAAGAAAACTTTTCCATAAATGCATTTTTGCAGGTTTTATCTGAAATTGTTTTATTGACATTTTGCTTATTTCAAATGTTGAGTATTTCTTGGTGTTTTTTTTTCATTTTTTTCAATAAAATTTTCTTAGTCATATATTATTAAGTGTAAAATAAATGTATAAAAACGACGTATGATTAAATTGTTTATTTTTTTTTTTAGATATCAAAACAAATAAAATTTTGATGTCATCATTTAAGATTCTTAACCAACAAACTAATATAAATCGGTCGCCATTGCTCAACCCAACACAGGGGGCTGTTTTGTTTCCATAATAGACCATTTCCGTGCCATATGTAAACTTATTGATATAGCCGTATTTTTAGGTTTATTTACAAACTTTAGTTTTATTGCGAGCAAAAAAGAAGCTAGGTCGTTAAAACAGGAGAGAAGATGTATTGTGTACCTTTTCTACACAGCTATATATAACATAGATGGTCAAATGTTCGTTTTAGCATACTACTGACGATGGAGCGAGCCGAAATAGTTATCAGCTATATCTTTAAAAAAATTGTACAACTAAAATACATTGCTATTTTTTCACCGTGTTATCATTTAAGCTTATCGAGCTGTAAGATGAACTGATGTTTCTAATTTTTATTTGATAAATATATTTGATACGAAAATATTTTTTAATTCGTCGCCACCACTGTAAGCTTAAAACAGCATGCTTTTGCATTTTTAAGCTCTAATTAACCATATCTTGAAAGTTAGAAAAGCGGCAGGTGATTTTATCAACAAGGGTAAGGGGCGGTAGCTTTTATCATCACTGGCATTATTATTATTATTTTTTTAAAATAATTATCATCAACGTTTTCAACCCTCGGCCTCTACATTTTTTGAACAGATGAGAGATTGAAAACAGATTTTACAAAAATAAAAAACGGGGGTTGCTATGTTTCGCTGATTACGAAACATCGTGGAGCGAAAATGCTTTGCCGTATTTCCATCCCTTATTTTTAAGAAATGAACATTTTTTTAAATTAATTATGATAATTTAACTAGCCTCCATTAAAAATATTACCTTTTTTGTATTTCGTAAGATTAATGTCAGACAAACAACAGGGTATTTCGAAAAGTAACGTATGTCTGAATTTGGTTTCTGTTTTTTTTTTTTATTCCAATAATAAAATAAAATATTAAGCACAGTAAAACCTCGATATAACGAACTAATTGGGGGACGGTGTGTCCGTTAAAGCCAAAAGTACGTTACATAAAAATAAGTTTAGTATAATTATAAAAACGTTTTTTGAAAATAAACTGTATTTAGATATAAATAAAAAAATACTAAATACAAACAAAAATCTATTTAATTGTCTTCGGACACTCGTCGTGAAGTGACGTTGCTGTTTGATATCGACGTATATGTACGATATGTATCAAATTCTAGTGCTAGACGTATGACGTGATTATCATGGCCACTAAAAATTGTTTACATGCGGCAGTACTTGAATTTGAGAATGTATAATATTAACAGGACGTTTTTAATTTTATTACATTTGACTGGATATTTTAAGACCGTTAAATAGATGTCTGTTATATAGAGGTTTAAATGTACTAATTCAGAATAAATAATACTTATTAAAATCACAATCGGTTTTTCTCACCGTGAGCATAACTTCTTCCTTCTAATAAAAAATCGCGTAAAATCGAGTAAATCTCGTAAAAAAAGTAACAGCTCCGTCTTAAAATTCTGCAGAATACACTTTTGAAACAGAGTATGCAGCCGTTGCGGATGGCTGTGGTGGGTACAACGACGAATAACTCTGCAAATGAAAGTAAATGTCAATGCAATTAACCTAGAGTGCGCTGTTATTTTTAAAAGTTTCTTTTTGGTTGCAATAGACAAAAGTAAGATTTCGTATTTCCATATTCGGTCACCAAAAGTGTCATTTTGAGATTCCATTAATTGTATGTATTTGATTTTTGGCAGTAAATATTTTTTTTAATTCGTTTTGATTTAAAAAAAAAGTTTACGATAAGTTGTTTTTTAATTATTGCAACACTTTGATCGGCGCTTAATTCTTGTATAATTCAAAAATCGAACATTGTTTGACGTTTGGTTTGTCTATTAATAAAAACTTATCATAGCCTATCGAGTAAAATGTCAAAATATACCCAAAAAAATAAACGTCAAAACTATCGATGGGAATCGGTTCGTATCGGATAAAAAATTTCACTTTGATATGAAATCGAGCAGAGTTGAATCAAGGACTTATGGCTTACACAATAAGACTGATTAAATTTACAATTATTATGTTACATTCATTCAGTTATAGCATGTTCGTTGATACTTGTCAAGCTTTGTCAAACATCAATCGTCTGGAACTCGATGATTGATGAGAACTTAATTGAAACTAATTAATTAAAACAACG
The DNA here is from genome assembly GCA_028555115.1 of Himalopsyche japonica. Taxonomy (NCBI): domain Eukaryota; kingdom Metazoa; phylum Arthropoda; class Insecta; order Trichoptera; family Rhyacophilidae; genus Himalopsyche; species Himalopsyche japonica. The sequence continues at coordinate 1,560,994 of JAHFWJ010000416.1, read as the reverse complement.
CATTTAGTTTTGTTTTTTTTTTAATATTAATTAATAAATGGTAACGCCTGGTGGTTGTTGGTGGTATATCATAATCAATTTAAATATGATCATATTTAAATTTCAAAAAATGTATTATATTTAAACGATAAAAACACAAAACTTAGAAATAAATCCACATGTTTTTATGTTTTTAAGATTAAGTACGGTTTCGCTTATTGCAAGCATTATAAAGTGGATTGAAATAGTACTAACATATTTTTTTTATTTAAATTTAATACTCGTTGAAATAAGTTAACACGGTGAAAGAAGAGCAATGCATTTTAGTTATATAAATTTATAAGGTATATACATATAATAGTTGATAGCTATTTCGATTTTTTTTTAATTGTTTGTTTTGTCATTAATGATTCGTGTTTCACCTTTTGGCATCTTCATGTATTCTATCACACAGACACAACATAACTGACGCACAATAAACAGTTAGAATCGTTTACATACCAAAAGAGTTAATGTAAAAATATATTGATTATTATTTGATGTAGAACTCTTTCACGAAAGGCATATTATCAGTATTTAGCGTTAATAAAACTTATGACAGGGAATTTAGTGCTAATCAATATTGTTGAAATTTATTTCGGTTGTTTATTTGGATCATAGTCTATGTTTTTATTTGTAATTAATTCTTTTGGTATATAACCGATGCAGACTGTTTGTTGTGAGTCCGTTCTGTTGCATCTGTGTGATATAATGCCTAAAGATGCCAAAAGTGTTGCTAGTGATAAATCATGTGGATTCGTACAAATTTTCAACAAGTTAAATGTCATATTAAAATTAAAAACATATGCTACAACATTGTGCGATTCCACATGCTTTGTCGCTAACCGGGTTTCGCCTTTCGGCATCTTCAGGCATTCTATCACACAGATCCAACAGAACTGACAAAATTTGACTTCAAATTTGATATTGAAATTCCATGAAGCACTTTCAGTCGATATCATAAATTAAAACATATGCAATTGGTTGACCTTTTTTACTTTACAGTATTTTAAAGTATTCATATAGCATTGTTCTATCACAATAGCGAATAAGCTGTTCAATTTAGCTAGTAACTAAGTAATGTGCCCCGATTCAGTATCTTCTTAATTCGTCCCCGATGTAAAATGAAGAAAACTGAATGAGTGGTCAGGGGAAGAACCGGGGGGTGCGAGATTCAACTGACAGATTAAGCCCAGTTAAGAAGGAAACGGGGCAGACCCGGGTTCGACAGCCTGTCGCGACCAAATTGTTTTATTCACTACAGAGTGAAATAAAAAATGTTTTCGAAATTGTACCTTCACTGTGGTATTAAGTGTCATATATTTTACCTTACATGGCGTGACGAAATTCAATTTTAATTCCGCTAGAGTATAACTTCCATTTTCATAATTCAAAAAAAATGTTTACCGCGAGTGATCGGTTAACGAACAGTTCGAATTACAAACAACTCGGACATACCACGAAATAATTGAAGATTCGGATAACGAGCAAATATTCGGATAACGAATTAAATGCTCTTTCTAATCCACTTATTCTGTTTGTAGTAAAGCAATGAATACGAATTCTTAAAAAAAATATATCAACTGAAGATGCGTTATGGCATAGTTCCTTAACCTTTTTACATCCGCAGACGACCGAAAAACTCAAAAAATATTTTACAAATAACAAATATAATTGTATAATTGATTTTTTATTCAAAACAATTTATTTTGCGACCCCGTATGCTGGTATAACAATATTGGAGTATATTAAAACAGTACAACTTAAAATTCGATTGTTTCGGCTCACTTAAAAATCTTTGCGGACCACCGGTGGAGAAACAATGCTTTATGGTATTTCAATATCAAAATTGAATTGTTCAAACATTGTACGATTCCACACGTTTTATCACTAACGACCTGGGTCCTGCTTTTCAAAACTTATTACAGGCAAATGAGTGTCATTATTGTTAAATCAATATAGTTTAAAGTTATTTCAGTTGTTTATTTGTGTCATAGCCTTTAGGTATGTGTTTTTCCTTTGCAATTAACTCATTTGGAATATAACCGATGCTAGCATTTTGTCGTATGCCAGTTCTGTTGTATCCATGTGATAGAATACTTTAAGATGCCGAAATACTGGGTCTTTAGTGACGAAACATGTAGAATCGTACAATGTTTGAAAACATATTCGTTTAACGAGCTAAAATAATCTTTCTAATCCACTTATTCTATATGTAAAGCTAATCGACTTGAACGATTATCGGTTAACGATTATTAGTTAATAATGGTTGCGATCAGCGAAACTAGTCCTAATCATAAAATATATTATGGAAATAAGTACTTAAAATGTGTTTTTTTGTTTTTTTATTAAAAATATTATGCCTTTAATTTATGATATCGAGTGAAGGTGCTGATGGAATTTCAATATCAAATTCGAATTGTTGAAACGTTGTATGATTCCACATGTTCATTGAAATCCCATCAGTCGATAACATAAATTTACATAAAACTCGCTTTTTAGGTGTTAACTGTCACTTTTTGATGGAAGGGCATGATATCTTAAATAAGAAAAACACGTTTTTTGGTATTTACTTTCAAAATATATTTTATAATCAAGACTGGTTTCGCTCATCGTGAGCATTTTCAACCGATGAATAATGTTGATAATACTCGCGTCAAAACGGTCTTAATTAAAAAGCATGTTGTTGAAATAAGAATTTAAAAAAATGTTTTTATTAAAAAAAATACATCAAAAATGTACTTTCAATAGTTTGTATCGGAAGGTCAAGAACTGTTGCGCGGCCACTCACGCATATTCCTTAAATTTTTGATGTTTATGTTTATTTCCAAGGTTTTTTTTCAATACTCAGAACTCATAACCTGGAAAATATTTTCGGAAATACATATTATATTTTTTAACCTAAAAGTACTTTCTTGTTGTAAATTTAAACGATAAATGAGCGCCACTGATTGTTCGTTTTCTTGATTCAAATAAAACCATTGAGCTGTTCAATTCAAACATTGCCATATGGAAAAATATGTAATATGTGTGTCATAGGGTATACATTGTCCAGATATATTTGTTGGCAGATGAATCATCGTATCATGAAAGTTAAACTTTAAGGAATGTAACTCCATGCGTATTATTTTATTTCTCAGAGCATCATTATATTATGTAGGAGTAAAATTTCAAAACCTAAATACCTAATAATTCTAATTTACTTTTTTCACGGCTGTCAACAAAAATCCCGCCCATTTCGTCGGCCATTAAGCGTCGGACCGCCATCTTGTTTCGTGACAGCGGCAATGTTCCATTTTCGAATAAAAAATAATGTTACAATTTGAAAGATGGCGGACACCCACGCTCGCGGATTATAGCGACAACCTGAAGGAATGAAACGCGATCTGTGGACACTCGTTTACACGACGCCGCAATGTCGGGATTACGATAAATAATAAAAATAATGCACACCCATGACGGGAAAATTTACACGCCTTATGTTTCCGAACCTGACAAAGGACGTTCCAAATTCAAACACGTATTTCCAAAGTGATATTTGTTCTCCAAATATCTGTAACAAGGTATACATGTTACCAACGAAATAAAATACAAAAAAGCTTGTTAATATTTCACTTTAATTGAACCTATATAAAAAACATTATGATACTAACACGCTGAAAAAATAGCAATGTATTTTAATTCTACAAAATACATTGTTATTTTTCACCGTGTTATAATGGAGTTCTACCAAGTAAATGTCAATTCAATCAATATTATGATACTACCCTTGAAAGAGTTCGTACATTATTGCTGCCTGAATTGAAAAACCATATTTTCACTAGGGAAAATATATTTCCACTAAAAATTTACTTTCACTGTAAAATACGTATATACACACTCCCAACAACGTACAATGTATACAAACTCCCATTGTGGTCCTTAAACACTTTGTTGGTGCAGTTTTAATCGTTGTTGATTTTTGCGAGAGATCTCTTAGGTTCAATAAGAACATCAGTTAATCAATTCTCTTCGAAGGCATGGGAGTTTGTAGTGTCTATAAACGCATCCCAATTAACCGATCCTCATACTGGACGTCGCGAGTGCGGTTGGCTGACTACTTTTCCTCTCCTTTCTTCCTATCCCGTCTTCATCTATCTGGGCAAAAGCTGGAGAGCTGGAGATTGAGTATAGATAATTATACATGAATCTTTTGTGGAAAAGGCTGGTATTCATTTATAGGCTTCGTGCGAAGAATCGTAGTCAAGACGTGGTGACATTCGGTCTGATCCCAACAGAAGAAACCTTTACCTCTAAGATGTTTGAACGTTTCTTACTGGATCTTCAATTCGATTAACTCTATTTAAATTTTCAATTGTTACAACTTTGTACGATTCCACATGCTTTGTCGCTGACGACCCGGGTTTCGCCTTTCGGCATCTTCAGGCATTCTATCACGCGGATGCAACAGGACTGTTTGAATGATGAACTGATCTATTCAAATATTAAAAAACACCTTTCAGTACGATTTTCTCAATTGTTTTTTCAGACCAGGACCGGTTTCGCTCGTGTTTAGAAAAATAATTGAATAGCCTTGCTTAAATTTGAATTGTTTGAGTTGAAAATGGTCACTATGAACGAAACAGGGCTTGGTCATCAAATTATAAAATTGTAGAAATAATAATAAACATTGTTCACTTTTAAAGTGTTAACTTTCACTCTTTGGTGATTTAGAAAATACATAATGGAAAGATAATAATATATACGTACATATGTATTTACTTTTTTTCCCATAGTTTTCATAGTTTTTCATAAAGAGTGCACTATAGAAGGGTTGACTATATTTCATTTATAAAAATATTTTTAATGATTTTCACCAGTTGATAATCCTCGCGATGAGCGAAACCGATCCTGATCATATACTGTGGAAATAACTACAAAAAAAAATGGTTTTATTATTTAAAATATCATGCCTTTCCATCAAGAAGTGACAGTTAACAACTTAAAAGTGATATGTATTTACATTGAATATATGCTTGTAACTGTTAAAGTTATAACTTTTACTTTAAGGTGGAACGGCAAGATATTTAAAAGAATAACAAATAACACTACATAATGTGTTGTTATTTTTTAGAATAAATATTGTATTTGTATAATGTGTTCTATATGCAAGACTCTCTCCGTGGGTCTAGTACGTTAGTGCCGTTTTAAGATTGATGCTAAGGTGTTAAAATGCGCGCGTAAAAATCAAAATAATATTTATTTACAGCAATATAAAAAATATTATCCAAAAAGGGTTCCGATTATTTCATAAGATGGTAGGTATCTCAAATTAGGTAAGTGCGTTTAAAAAAAGTTAAGTCGATATGAAATTTGATCACATCAGGTCTGTTATAAAATATTTAATATTTCCTTGGATTTAAAACCCTCTTTAGGGATTAGAGCACTCTTGAAGCTTTCAGAACAGAGACGAATCTAGTGATTGGGCACTGTGTTTGATAACAGGCCCGAATCAGAGTATCAAATACTTCTTGTAATGTAATGTAATGCACAGTTTGCTTACCTATGGTATAAAAAACTAAATTTGTAGTAAATATCCTTTCAAATAAAACAGAAGACTCGTCTTTAAAAAATTGTTTTCTTTTGGATGTCTCACATTATTTTATAATAAGCCGAGGCTGTGAAATTGTTATGAAAACATGTCTCTGACATTGACTAACAACACAACACAACTCCGCCTAAAACATATATTGACAGATTTTTTCCTACCTTTCTTATTTATGTGCATTAAATTAAAGACCAACCAACCAATCGGGTAATTTTTTATTGAAATATTTTTTAAAATCGTTAGTAAAAAAATAGTCCTGTAATAGACATATGTTTTGTTTTGGCCCTTGAAATACGAGTGAGATTTAATAAGGCCCTATAAACAATTTTCGTTTGACATCATTGTGATAAGGCAAGGTTTGAAAACATCGATATTTTTCTCGAAACCAAATTTAAGCACCACAAAAAACATATATCATATAACAATCATTATGGTGTTATCTGAAAAACCGTGCTATAAAATAAAACTTGAAATAACATTGATTATACCGCGTATTGTGTTACTAATTGTTACACGTGTTTCGCCTCTTTCAAATGCATCTTCAGACTTACAGACTTACTTACGTAAAACAGTAAGTCGAAAAGATGAAAAACGAATAATCAAGGTTATTTTAAAATTAATATTAAAATAAACTTCCACAAAATTACCGCTGAATCCAATCTAACTTAAGATCAATTCATTATTTTTTTGGCTTATATCGATTATAATTAGCACTCGACTAACTTATGAAAAAACATTATGTCCTTTATGAGATAAAATTTCGATAAACTAATAAAAAAATTTAGATGTCGAATGTGGGTGCTTGGTGGAATTCCACTATCAAATTTTAATAACTTTTAAGGTGTTAACTGTCACTTCTTGATGGAAAGGCATGATATTTTAAATAATAAAAACACATTTTTTTAGTACTTATTTCCACAGTATATTTTTTGATCAGGACCGGTTTCGCTCATCGCGAGCATTATCAACTGATAGAATACAATTTACAAACAAGTCTATTTATACAAAACAAAAAATTAATTTGAGTTAATGGTAGCAGGTGTACAAAACCATGGGTACAAGAACTAGGAAACAATTTACATAAAATCATACAATACTGATACAAATAAAGTAAATTAGTATAAAAATTAAATGTTCACAATCACTCATTAAGAATTACAATTACAATTATGGCAACTCAATAATCCATTAGGAGCTCTCAACAATCAATAAGGAAGTAAGGAGTGGGAAATTTTTAATGACGAAAATAACCCATACTCACTACTTAATGGAATAAAATAAATTAATACGTGAGAATTTTAATGATAGTCGATTAAAGATGAATCGATGAGATGGGAAGATATGGTCAGTCAGACTGACCTGACTGAAAAAAATCTGTTTTTATTATTTAAAATAAAAAAAAAAAAAAAAAATTAACTGACTAAATTGGCATTTACTTGATAGAACTTCATAACAACACGGTGAAAAAATAGTAATGTATTTTTGATATACAAAATTTATAAGATATACAGATGATACCTATTTCAGCTTACACCTCATCAGAATTATGTTTGAATGTACATTTGCTTATCTATGTATAGCTAGCTGTATAGAAAAAGTTCGCAATATATCTTCTCTTCAGTTCTAAAAAATCGCAAATTGACTTTATACTTAGTAAAGCCCCTATGGCGGTATATTGTGGAAATAAGTACCAAAAGATGTGTTTTTATTATGTAAAATATCATGCCTTTCCATCAATAAGTAACAATTAACACCATAAAAATCTTAATATGGAACCATTTTAAAGAATTTCTTGGAATGGAATGTCTGCAGATGATGATTTGCGGAACCCGGGTCGTGAGCGACAAAACATGTAGAAATATGAAAACTTCGAACAATTCATATTTATAAGTAAATAATTCAAAAACGTCTCTAATTACTGATATAAAATAGACTTATTTTTATTTCAGACATCTCACATTCGCAATGTAAAATTGTGTTGACAAAGAAATATTTTAAATAATAAAAAGTAATAAAGTAAATAAAAAAAATCAGTTGATAATGCTCGCGGTGAGCGAAACCTGTCATGATCAATAAATGTATTGTGGTAATAAGTACTAAAAAATGTGTTTTTATTATTGAAAATTATAATATGAATCTTTTAATTTAACACTATCAGTCCGGTCAAAATTTGATAAATCAAATTTGAATTGTTACAGCTTTGTACGATTCCACATTTTTTGTCACTAACGACCCGGGTTTCGTCTTTCGGTATCTTCAGGCATTCTATCACACAGATCCAACAGAACTAACGACGAAATTGAACTGAAGATGCCGAAAGGCGAAACCCGGGTCGTTAGTGGTGTGGAATGGAACATGTGGAATCGTACAAAGTTGTAACAATTCAAATTTGATATTGAAATTCCATCAAGCACCTTCAGTCGATATCGTAAATTATATTGATAAATCAAGCCCTGTGCCCGATACATTTTTAAAACAAATGGCATTTTTCTTGAGTGTCCACAAAAAGTGTTATGACTGGTCATTTTCGATAAAAACCAATGAAACTTTCTTAAATGGTATGGAAAACTAAAGAAATTAGCCCTAGTGTAAAAAAAAATGCTAACGTTTTCTCCTGTGAAGAGCCACACCACAATATTTATACGTATACCGATTCTCACTTATTATTTTGCTTTTTGCGTCATACCTATCCATCAAGAAGTAGTGACAGTCAAAACCTTAGAAGAGAAAGAAATGTTTTTCAAAAGCTTGTCTCTGTTTCGATTTCCAGTTGTACCCCTGATGCTGACTTGGCGTTCCCTGGTTTAACAGGATGCTCCCCGTCTCTACGGCAGGACGGCGCCGCGGTGGCCTACCTCAAGTCCTCGCCTTACGGAGTCAACGGGCTGACGCTGCCCATGCCGATGGATGGACTCCACTCCTCGATGGGTTATCCGACGGGTTATTGTTAATACATTTCCTACATTTCCTACCACATAGTTTGAATTTTTACTCATCTATACAAGTAGCGTCGTAATATCGGTGGCCTCAAAATGACAACTCTTTTGTTAGTTAACCCAATGACTTCCAACGTTTTAAATGATGACTGATTAGAATCATACTCCAAAATATGAGATTCAAAACTTTTATGAACAAATTTGAATTGCGGTTAACACTGCGGCGTGATTTATTTGCGGCTGCGAAAAGGCTAAAACAAAAATTAGCTTGTTCGTAAAATTTATGATATCGACTGAAGCTGCTTGTTGGAATTCCAATAACAAATTTGAATTGTTACAACTTTTTACGATTTCACATGTTCTGTAACTAACGACCCGGGTTTCGCCTTTCGGCAACTTCAGGCATTCTATCACACGGATGCAACAGAACCGACGGTCCGTTTAAACGTTCTTTCGTCAGTTCTGTTGTATCCGTGTGAGAGAATGTCTGAAGATGCCGAAAGGCGAAACCCGGGTCGTTGGTGACAAAACGTGTGCCTTCAAATCAAGCGCCTTCAGTTTGAATCATAAATTTTATGAACAAGCTAATTTTTGTATTTACCTTTTCTCATCCGCAAATAAATCACGCTGTGGTGTTAACCAGGCCGCATATTTTTGGTCAAAATAAAAGTAATAAAAATAAATTATTGATTGTTTACAGAATATTATATCTCACACCGATTTTTAGATTTAATTCTCGAATTTAAACAGTTTCAAAATTTCTTTGTCAGACTGAGTTTTCACCGTCGTCCGCATCCAACGTGTTAACACATTAAAAAACAAACAGTCCGTTTAACGTAAAAAAAAATATTTTTATGAATTTACTTATTAAATTAAAATTTCCATTTTCTTTCAATATTCCACAGTAGAGCTCAAATGTCAATTTTAGACCACCGATATTGTTAACACTAATTCCTTTAATGATGAATGGTAAATAAAATCCATTAGAGTAGCTTAGATTCCCAAAAAATAACAATCCATTTGTTTGATTATTTGAACAATCAATTAGTTTCTGTGTAAATATAAATATGTATGTTGAGTTAAAGGGTACGTCTGTAGAAAGTTCTCAAAATGTACAATCTAGGCACTGAAGCATTAATAAACATTGTTTTTAGTAATTAAATTAATTGTAATATCTTCACTCAAATAATTCAATAAAATAAAAACGTAAATTATTTTTCATTGCTCACGCTTCAGTCGCATTTGTACATAAATATGGCAAAAGTGTTTTCGTGAACTTAAATTTCGTTTTCTCAAATAAAACCTTTTTGAAGAACCACCATTTTCCTATATACATACTAATGTACTAAGTTCTTCATATTTAAAATTATTTTTTACATTAATTTATATTCTAGACTTATGGTCTATATTTTTCGTAACTCCACTTTTTAAATATGTAAGCGATTCAAACTGACGGTTTACTGACAGTCAGTTCAAATTCGTATATGTTGTCAAATGCCTAAAGGTACTGAAAGGCGATAAAGTGAATCATATCTTTTGATAGTTGGTATTCAATCTATCTTTTCAAAGATGCTAAATCTATGTAAAGAATCGATTAATAAGCCATTCTCTTTGAGGCCAGTTTTATGTACAACGGGTTAAATAGACAAAATATACTAACATTGAAGCGTGTAGTTTTAATCATCTTTTATTAGTTATTCTCCTTACATACTAGATGTCACTATTGCTATTTACCATTTATTAGCCTCTTTTATTATATACTAGATGGCGCTGCTTATCATGTAAAAAATCATATAGCTTATATAAATTTTCAACTATAGAACTCCTCTCCTCTCCATAAACTTAATAGTTCATACTTTAAAAACTAGATAGCGTTATATTATATGTACGTTTATTGCGATAACTGGCGCTCAACGCATGGGGCCAAAATAGTTATCAATGAACCGTCGTAAAGGTTCTCAGTATAACAGAAAATATATATTAAATTAGCATTTACTTAGTACAATTCCAATAAAATTAAGTAGTATAAATATCTATCAAAATTTTAGATATGGTTGTTGATGCTATTTCAGCTTACGTCATCGTCAGAATGATCATTTATAAAACTGTGTGGAGCCAGTGGCGTAGCAAGAAATTTGGCGCCCTCGTGCAAACGTCACGCAAGCTACTATTTTAAATGATTTAAATAAATATAAGATAACATAATTAGAACATCTTTTTGGTATATAAAAGTAAAACTCATTTTTTTCGTAAATTAATTTATTATTTTAAGTATGTAACAATATGGACCTTCGTACGTTGCATGACTCCGTGAAGCGGCTATTTTAATGATTAATGATTTCATTTATGATCTGGTGATTATTATGATCGAATGATTCCACATGTTTCGTCACAAACGACCCAGGTTTCGCATTTCGGCATCTTCAGGCATTCTATCACATGGCTGCACCAGAACTGATCAGCTTGTTCTGTCTGATGTCATTTCTATTGTATCAGTGTGATATAATACGTGAAAATACCAAAAGAAGAAACCCGTGTCACTAATGACAAAAAATGTGAAATAATACAAAGACACAATAAATCAAATTTCATTGTTTAATTTTTTACATCATTACAATTTACATTCACGAATTTATCAATCGAAAATGGTTTCGTAATAAAAGTCGTACATATCTAAAATAACAGCAACCTTAATGTCACATCTACATTTTGATTATAATCATACAGCTACAAACGATTTGATATACTACCGATACAATTTTTTTTGCCATCTTAAATGACAAAAATTGAGCATTTGTTTAATTAACAGTTCAATTAATAAGAAATGTGATGAACTGTGAACAAAAAGATCACAAAAAAATACTTATTATAAAACCGCTTTTATCTACATACTTCTTAATTTTCGACAGTTGGGAATCCTAGAAAGCAAAGACGAGAGAGGACGACGTTTACCAGAGCACAGCTGGATGTCCTGGAGGCACTTTTCGGGAAGACGAGATATCCTGACATATTCATGAGAGAAGAAGTTGCCCTCAAGATCAATTTGCCAGAGTCAAGAGTTCAGGTAAGTCCAACTAGACCTTTTGTAAGGTCATTCTTCCCCTTATAAATATGTAAGTTAGGATATTTGCTATCAAAGAATCTCTCGTTCAATATTAATGAAGGTGTTAAAATATTGCATCAAAATATAGGAGAACGTAAAAAATTTCATCATGAAAATTAGAAATTTATCGAGCACAACTAAATTCTCAACCAATTTTGGATGAACAAGTAAACCTTCCTAATTCTACTTGTTATATCCTCTGTGTATAATTATTTGAATCAATTTAAAATACTATGTTCTTAAAATAAAACGGCATCTAATTTGTAACATCGACTGAAAGTGCTAAGTGAAATTTCAATATCAAATTTAAATTGTTGAAACCCGATCTTTAGTGTCAAAACATGTCGAACCTAATAAAGTATACTTCATTCAATAGATTTTTTTAATGTGAACATAAAAACATTAACTTTGATTATTTCACCCACCAAAATATAAAGGCAGACTGCCAATAGTGATGGTTAATAATATACTACATTGGACGATCGGTTAACAAATATAATGGAACACCAAGACTGTGTTCGTTATTCGAAGTTTTATTTAACCGATCGCTTTCATTCCTTGTCCGAACAGAAAAATGTGACAGTGTCCGTTTTCTTAGCAGTCCAAATCGTTCGTTAACCAATCATCGATCACGTCGATTAGTTTTACAGATAGAATAAGTAGATTATAAATATCGTTTTAATTTGTTATCCGAATATACGTTCGTTGTCCGAACATAAAAATCTTTCGTGATTGTGTTTATTGTCCGATTTGTTCGCAGTTCGAATTGTTCGTTAGTCGATCATTCACCGTATTATAATTTGCTCGGCAATCTTTTTATTCGAAGTTAATTGAAACTAAAAAAATCTTTCTAATATCGATCGGAGTTTAGTGGCTTTTGAAATAGTTTCAAAGGCCAATTTCACTAAAGTTATACTATAAAAAAGTTTTTTTTATATTGTATTTTAAGAAAAGGTAAGTAACATGATTTTAAATTCACATTTTGTATTGATCGGTTCTAACTGTTTCCAGTTAATTGGTTAGTATACATGTGGAGGCACGTTTTGTACAGGTAGATACACAATTTCAATAGCGTTTCTAAATAGCCCTCAAACATTGGTCCGCGATGTTATACACATTTGTTTAAATGCGATAATGTAATACAGAAAGCTGATAATATCATTTTGAATACATCCAGATATTGGATAACGAAAGAAAACGTGAATTACTACGGCATTTAGATTACAAATTTAATATCTAGATCGATTTCGCATTTTCGTCAATAATAAAGACCGAGGTTGTGCCTTTCGGCATCTTCATACATTCACTCGGATGCACCAGAACTGACCAGTCTATTCTATCTGACGTTAGTTCTGTTGCATCCGTGTGTTAAAATATCTGAAGACACCGAAAGGTGAAAACTGGGTCGTTTGTGACAAAACATGCGGAATCGTACATTTTCAACAACTTTGAGTTATGGTATATTGAAATTCTGTCAAGCACCTTCGATATCATAAATTATAACTGTAATAGTAAAGAATTATGTGTGACTAATTTGTGGCCTAGATAACATACGTTAACACAAGTACGTGGCTCTTTTAGGAAAAAGATTGAGAATGTCTGTGGTAAATTATTGTGATTTACCATGAATTCGAACGTTCTGCATACAAAAAGTGATCTTTGTGTACATATGCATTGAAAAATGATAAATTGTAAAATCCACGACCGAGGCAATTGAATGTTTTGAGAAGCACTTGTGCATAAATCACGTACCAATTTATGGATATAAAAAAAATGCTTTGTCAGCTATACAGTCAGAGAATAATATCTATGGGCAGTTCGTGTTCATAGACAATAATCCCGCCAAAATGGGTAATTGTTCGAAATACATTTTGGTGTTTTTTTGTTGTGCAACAACATACGTGTATCTTTTCAATTGAATCTGATCTATGGACTCCGTCGGTACAATAACCTACGCTTTTGAGGTATAGAACTAAATAAAACGCTGACATAATAGAAGACTAGTGCAATTTGTTAAAAATACCTAATTTTACATCATATCTATAATGGGACCGTGGTACACTGGTCAACATCGCTATCTTTCATGATGAAGCTCTCGGGTTCGATTGCACGACGGTACAGTGATTTTTTCTGTTGATTTATCGATTCAATAATTGACGTTTTACCTTATACGTGTGGTAAATTCTCACTAGTCCTTTGATAGCCTTATAATTTCTCTCTTCGTGAAAGAGAGCTGATCCATTATTAAGTAACTAGGTACCCTCTCAGAAAATGTTTCCATTACTAAACTATCAAGTAAAAGGCAAATATGCTCCGCATTAGGACAGAGCGAGCATATATCCATCTGAAAGAAACTATTATAATACATTTTTTTTTTTTTAAATAATTTCTATCATTATTTGTAAGCACAATCAATATATTCGCGGCGGGGTTAAAGTTCCCTAAGTACGGACAAATTGTAAATTGATGAAATTGTAAAATTGAAAGGTCTCAAATCATTTTATTATATTTTTTTCTCTATACGTTGATTATTTATCTGTTAGTATTTTTTTTTATTAATAATTCGAGAAAATTAGTACTAAACACTTAGTGTCCAATTTATGATATCAATGGAGATTCTTGATGGACTTTCAATATCAAATTTGATTTATTGGAACATTGTACGATTTCACATGTTTCATCATTATTGAACGGAGTTTGGTCTTTCCGCAAGGTTAGTTCCGTTGCATCTTTGTGCTAGGATGCCCGATGATGCCGAAAGACGAAGCCTAGCTGACAAAAAATGTTGAATCGTACAAATTTTCAAATTTGATATCGATCCAAGTTTTACTAATTTCAGCAATCCAATATTTTAAACATCTTTTGGTATTGTCATGAAATATTCACTCGCAATGCATAGCTAAGCTTAAAGGTTACTTATAGATCTGACCAGTGCCGTGGAGTAGTTCCGACATTGACTAACACGACTCAGACGAAAAAATAATAATTTTGTTAGATTTTTTCCCGCCTTTCCGATTTACGTGCATTAAATTAAAGATCAACCATCCAATCCGGCAAATTGTCATTGAGATATTTTTCAAAATTGTCTAATCGAAAAAATAGCCAGAGTCACTTGTTTTACACGATCCTGGCTCCATAGCCCTGGTGAATTCCATTGACTTCTATTTTTAAATATCAACATACCTTTTGCAATCTATCATCTCATAAATTAAACCTTTAGCAGTCAAACGGTTAACTCTACAATTATTAGGCTATTTTTAATTTACGATATCAACTAACAGTGCTAGACGGTCGCAAGTGTTATTTTTCCGCTATTCAATGTGAACTCTCTCGCGAATTTCATCAGTAAAGGATCTTGGAGTACAATTCGAAAGTAAACTAACCTTCAATAGTCACATTAGGACTACCTGCAACAAAGCATTGCAAATTTTGGGCTTTATCCTACGTACTACGAGAGCCTTTTCAGGTGTTAAAATTTTAATATTATTGTACAATACCTTAGTACGAAGTAAGCTTGAGAGTGGGTCTATTGTTTGGGCCCCAGGAGATTTGAAATACGCCCTTATGGTGGAAAAGGTTCAGAAGAAATTTTTGAGACTTCTTTACTTGAGGGCATACGGATACTATCCGTGGCTTTATCCAACTGACTTTCTTTAAGGTATGCTCACTTTTAATAGTTTGAAAAATCGAAGAGAAATATTATGTATCTAGCCACATATTTCTTTCGACTAATTCGAGGCCAAAATGAGAATTCTGCCATCCTTGATAATATCAATTTGTATGTTCCGGATGGTTTTTTGAGAAATCGTGTACATAATTTGTTTATTCTTCCAAAGTGTAGAACCAATCTGCCAATGGGGATGCCAATGGTAAGAGTATTAACAATGTTTAACAGCTTCGGATGTTGACATATTTCATGTGGACGAAAGTGAGCTCAGACGAATGCTATTTTTTCAGTTAAAGTAGACAATTCATGAGCTTACTTGGTTGACTTTCTTTTTTTGCAATCCTTTTTGATTGTTTTATAGTGTATTTGTTGAACTTTTATATTCTTATATTTAAATATGTTGATATGTTACGGTGCAAAAGCATTAAATTGATAATTTGTCAGTTTTTTACCGTATAGTTGTAATAAATAAATAAATAAATAGTTTCACTAAGTATCAAAAATTTGTCCGGCTTTTTCCTACTTTTCAAATTAAAGATCAACCAATCAATCCTATAATTATTCATTGATATATTTTTCAAAATCATCTAAGAAAACGCATTCGGAGTCGCTCGTTTTTCACGACTCGGACATTGAACAACAATACGACTCCTTAGTTCAGATTTAATTAGGAGTCACTCATTTTTCACGACTACCACGGCGCTAACTTCACTTCTGTTCTGACAATGGCGAGCTTATTACAATTAACAGTATAGGTGAGGTTAGTTGTGTTATGAGACAATAGTTTTTAACTTTATTAAAAAAGTGTTCAAAAGCAACATTTCTTAACCTTACTGTATTATCAATGAAACTGTGCGCCCTTTCTTTTGTACTATGATTTCTTTTACTTATATTTTAATAAAATATTTTTATTGTTAATGATACAAGGTTTTTGATCTTTTTTTGTATATATTGATGATTTTTAAAGTGCAATTTAATAGAGAATGCATTTAGGCACATTGTTATACAAACGTCTGTCAATCGCACTCCTATCAAACTTTCGTACGATAAACTGTTCGAGCGAAATCGACATTATTATTATTATTATATTATTATTAGTTATGATTAAAGCAGTGATACTTAAACTTCAACTATTTAAATATAGTATCACTAAAAAATATGATAATTAAAAACTATCACTTCTTGGTGGCAAAGAATTATATTCAAATAATAAAACGTAATGCTTATTTTTGTTTTACTAATATTATGATCGACTTTGTTCATCGCATGTATTAAAAACTGGAAAAATTTTAATGAAAACAATGTTATTTATAAAAAATTACAGTTTATAATTACTAGATATAGGAACTTACGGTTCGATAAATATAAAAATAATTTACAAGTTAATATACAAAATCGAGATATAAAATGTAATAGTTAATTAAACAGCTGTTTATGTTTTGTCACTCACGAACTGAGTTTCAAATTTCGACATCTTCAGGCACTCGATCATAATGATGCAATATATGATAAAATGCCTGATGATAACGAAAGGAAGTCGAAATGTACAAATGTTTAACAGTTCGAATTTGACATTAAAATTCCATCAAGCACCCTCTGTTGATATCGTGTTTTGATTATTAGAAACTACTTTACTTAAATACGGTTTTCATTGCTACATTGACAGCTGATAACAGACTACATTTCGGTTATTCGATGAAAGATATCATAAAAACAGATTTTTTTTAAATAATAAAAACACATTTTTTTCCACAATATATTTTTTGATCAGGACCGGTTTCGCTCATCGCGAGCATTATCAACCGATGATCGCTTTGATGCGCGCGAGCATTATCAACTGATCAGTTGATAATGCTCGCGATGAGCAAAACCGGTCCTGATCAAAAAATATATTGTGGAAATAAGTACTAAAAAATGTGTTTTTATTATTTAAAATATCATGCCTTTCCATCAAGAAGTGATAGTTGTTAACACCTTAAAAGTGATAAAAATAGATGTTTATTTTTTTTGAACCGGGCTATTTTAAAGCCGTGTAAATAATAATCTAATGATATTTTTTTTTAATATATCACAGGCTAAAAATTGAAAATTATAAAATTTCAATTGATAAAATTTTGTACGATTCCACATATTTTACCTAGTGACAAAACTAACTAACTGGCATAAGTTTGATAGAATGCCCGAAGATGTCGAATGGTGAAACTCGGCCGTTAAAAATTATGAAATGATACGTATTATAAATTGATTATTTGACTTTTAGATGATCCAGGAATTCAAATTTGATATTAAAATTCCATCAAGCGCCTTCAGTCGATATCATAAACTAAACGTTAAAAAAATATTTTTTTAGATTCAAGCTTTGAGACTACAATAATTTCTGAGATAATACACCAATATAAAAATTCCTGGATAGTATATTTTACATATTGAAAAAAATATATATGTGACTGTAAACAGTTTGAGAAGCCATTGCAATTCGTTTGTACTTTCATAGTATATTACCCAGTTAGATATTTGTGATGGATTTATGTTACCTGAAGAAGATGGCTTGTTGTCCAACGGAGTGAAAAAAAATGCTGCAAATCTATTCGAGTGTACATTTTCAATGAAATATAAATGCCAGTGTAAGATAACGTTATTGAAAATAAAATTCAGGGCTTTTCAATCAACCAAAATTGAAATCAACATTATTTAATAATAATTAATAAGATATAAAGTTGATAACTATTTCGGCTTACGTCTTCATCAGAACTATACATAGTTTTGTAAAATTTGTTTAAATACATTAATTTTTAAAATTTTAGTTTTATTGCTAGCAGGAAATAGGCTAGATTGTTAAAACAGGAAAGAAGATGTATTGTGTACATTTTTTCACACAGCTATTTATAGATAAGTAAATGTACGTTAAAACATAGCTCTGACAATGAAGTGAGCCGAAATAGCCATCAACTATATCTTATAAAAAAAAATGTAGAACTAAAATACATTGCTTTTTTTTTAACCGTATTATGGAGTTCTATCTTGTTAATACCAATTCAATGATAGTCGTATAGAATTCGAATATAAAATATTTTATAATGTAAAAGTGTTCATTGCTTTTCCATTGATATATTGTATTTTAAAATGTCGACTCAGTGTGCTTGATGGAATTTAAGTATCATTGATGATTCATGTGGAAGGCTACAAAAAATTGGACCTCGAAAATGCATGTGTATACCATGAATATGGAATCGAACAAAATTTTAATAATTCATTTTTAAAAATAATCTATCATTTTGTGCAAACACTCAAATTATCAAAACGACTTCAATATATTACTGAATGATTTCAGTTCCGTTGCATTCGTGTGATAGAATGCCTGAAGACGCCGAAAGACGAAACCTAGGTCACTAGTGACAAAACACGTTTACTTTGTACGATTTCACATGTTTTATCTCTAACGTCTCTGGTTTCAGTTCTGTGGCATCCGCGCGATAGAATACCTGACGATTCCAAAAGCTGAAACCCGTGTCGTGTCAGTGACAACAAATGTGGAATCTTACAAAGTTGTAACAATTAAAATTTGATTTTGAAATTCAATCAAGCACGTTCAGTCGATATCATAAATTATAAAATGTTAACAATCACATATCAGTAATTTTCCAAACAAAACTTTCAATTTTATTAATTAAAGTTACTTTGTGGGAGTAGGTACTAAAAAAATGTGTTTTTATAGTTAGAAAAAAAAAGATTAAACAGTTCTGTTGCATCCTTATGATGGAATGCCTGAAGATGCCGAAAGGCGAAGCCTAGGTCGTTAGCGACAAAACATGTGGAATCGTACAAAATTGTAACAATTCAAAAAAAAATGATTTGAAGTTGATTTTATTTTTGAAAAAGGAGTTGTTTTTTTTTTTTTAATGCGGCCCGTTATTTGTGCACCCCCTCAATCCAGTCCCACGATCATCCCTCCCTCCCCCAACAGCGCCCCATTGTTGTCATCACGAAAATGTTACAAATAATACATTCTGCCCGTATTACACGCCATAATATATTCTCCCTGCTAGTTAGATGTATACAGTGAATGCAGAATCACACACCGCCAGGCAATTACACGCCTACTTAAACATCCATTCATTACAAAAAGTCCACAATCGACCGACATCTTGTGGAACACACATCGTTCCACTCGTCCACACCTGTCATCGATTATTGGAATATTGAAATTGTAAAAATAACTCAAGTATAAACGAGTGATTTTTCACAGTTTTCAATTACTTTTCAGGTACCTAATAATATATCTTTCTCGTTACAGGCCTTTTATTATACAATAGTATGCCGCTTGTCAAAGAAAATCGCCATGTTTTTTTATTTTTTATTTTTATTAAATCTTTAACGTTGCGATTTCATAACTTTAACATTCGATTGCATTAACCTTTCTAACCTCGTTTTATGCTTAAAAAAAACGATACCTCACCCCAATACTGAGCATTTCAATAGCTTATGATATCTACTGAAGGTGCTTGATGGAATTTCAACATCAAATTTGAATTGTTACAACTTTTTACAAATCCACATGTTATTTTAAATAATAAAAACACATTTTTTGGTACTTATTTCTGAAATATATTTTTCGCTCATCGCGAGCATTATCAAACGCAATGCAACGCAAACATTGTGTTTTTATTATTTAAAATATCATGTCTTTCCATTAAGAAGTGACAGTTAACACCTTTAAAGTGATTCCACATGTCTTGTCACTAACGAACCGAGTTTCGCATTTCGGCATCTTCAGGCATTCTATCACACGGATACAACAGAACTGACTTACAATAAACAGTTAGCATCATATATTTACTAAAGTTATTAATTACAAGAAAACACTTACTCCTAGTCAAGCAGTATATTACAGTTAAAACAAATTTAACAATATCAATCTAATAATAATTTACACAATTGCCTGAGATAATTTTCATTAACGATCTTGTTAATGAGTCATTCTTGATAGGGGTAAATTTGAATTGTTACATCTTTATACGATTCCACAAGTTTTGTCACTAGATCGCTTCAATGAATCGTCAATCTCATTAAGAAAATTCTTATATTTCATCATCATCACTAGATGTTTAATCGTTACTTGCCAAATTGAAATAAGTTGGTATTTCTTAACAACAACAAAAAAAAAATATATTTTAATGATTTTTGATTAATATTTGTTGTAAAACTTTTTAAAGAATGACTCATTAACAATATTAATCGTTAATTAAAATTATCACAAGCAATTGTATTAATTATTACTAGATCAATATTATTAAATTTATTTTAGCTGCTGTTTAGTTCTTGCCTTTGGGGTTTGTGTTTTTCTTTAATTAATGCTTTTGGTATGTAGACGATGCTAACTGTTTATTGTGCATCAGTTCTGTTGCATTCGTGTGATAGAATGCCTGAAGATACCGAAAGGCAAAACCCGGTTCATTAATGACAAAACATGTGGAAGTTGTAAAAAAACTCCTGTCTATGTTTTCCGAATATAATTCCGCTTATATATAACCGATGCAAGCCGCTAACAACGTATCAATTCTATTGCATTCGTGTGATATAACGCCTGAAGATTCTGAGAGGTGATACCCGGGGTTAGAGTGACAAAATATGTGGACATAAATAATGTTTCAACGATTCAAATTTGATATTTTAATTCCATCTAGCGTCGTCAATCGATACCGTATTTTAAAAATGTATCAGTAATTAAAAGGTTAACCTTTTGACTGATAATTGATTAATTTTTGAGATAACAGATTGTACTGACATTGATAAAAAGGATTCAATTGAATATACCAGAACTGTTATACAAGAACAGAACTGTACTTATTCGATTAGACGATTTTTCAGAATATCTCAATGAACAATTTGCCGGATTGGTTGGTTGGTCTTTAGTTTAATACACATAAATAGGAAAGGTAGAAAAAAATCGGACAAAATTTAACTTGTTTTAGTCAAAGTCATGTTTTTTTAACCTCTTCGCAGCCCTAGAATATACCCTTATTAGCCCTGACAATCATCATAAGTTTGCTTTACACCGACAATGAAAAACATTTTTTTCTGTATAAGAATATCATTTCATTGGTTCAACAGCGACAGTTTAATTTCTACACTGGCTTCGATACTACACCGCACGTGAAAAGTATGGTATACCTCTATTGCATAATAATATAGAATACAACGTACGTTAATATTTTCCTGATACTTTTCTTCTCATAGAAACCTTTCAACGTTCCCAACTGAAATGCGATAGCTTTATCGACCAGGCAAGTAAAACAAGTAGCCACTGGCTTGAGTTGAATTTAAAAGAAAATAAATTATATCTTACATCGTACAAAATTGCTTAACGCCTGGAAAAAATGTACACTGCAACATTACTTACATGATAAACACAGTCGGTATAAGATAGAAATGGACGACTAAAGTTTTGAGCTTACATAGTTTTTTTGCACTTATTATTATGGGTATAAAGGTGAGCTGTAAAGTCTGAATTGGATTTGTAGAGTCGTGGTGTTTTCTCCGGAGTCGGAGTCGTGAAAACTGTTCCGATTAGGCGAACGATTTTCCGGATTGGTTGGTTGATATTTAATTT
This sequence comes from Himalopsyche japonica, assembly GCA_028555115.1. Lineage (NCBI taxonomy): Eukaryota > Metazoa > Arthropoda > Insecta > Trichoptera > Rhyacophilidae > Himalopsyche > Himalopsyche japonica. Next base: position 1,539,073 of record JAHFWJ010000416.1, on the reverse strand, counting down.
AACGCCCATAAATAGGAAAGGTATGAAAAACCAACCTAAGTCTAAAATCAACATCGCCTTAATACTACAAGGACGAAAGCTAAGGAACTACTCATACATAACAATATCGCAAACATACGAACGAATATAATAAACTTAGGTACTCAAAAAAATTTAAAACTCTAATACAAAAATAAAAATAATTTAATTTATGATATTGATTGAAGTCACTTGATGGAATTTCAATATCAAATTTGAATTATAACAACTTTGTACGATTCCACATGTTTTGTCACTAACGGCCCGGGATTCACCTTTCGGCATCTTCGGGCATTCTATCACACGGATGTAACAGAACTGACGAACAATAAACAGTGAGCATCGTTTCTATACTAAATGTATTATTTGAAGGAAAAAACACTCCGACTTCGAGTCAAAATATTTTTTTTTTGTAAAATCCTTTAAAGAATGACTCATTAGCAGTGTTTATCGTTAATTTGACTTATTGCAATTGTGTTAATTATTATTAGATTACCATTATTGAATTTATTTTGGCTGTCATTTAGTTTTTGCCTTGTGGTATGTGTTTTACTTCAATTAATACCTAATTGGTATATAGACGATGCCAACTGTTTATTGTGCGTCAGTTCTGTCGCATCCGTGTGATGCCTAGAGATGCCGAAAGGCGAAACACGGATAAAGATAGTGACAAAACATGTACATAAAAATATAGTGGCATATTTTAACAAAAAGTTCTATTTCTTTATCGTTTTTTTAAGCCGTTGTAAAAATATCGATCTTATCTGGTGTGAAAAGGGAATCGAATATATTTTATAGTTATCACTAAACATTGTATTTAAATAATTAGAAAATATTTTACAAAAAAGCTAGTTTTACTTAATTCCACTGCAAAACTACAACATTTATCCATTTCTAAAGTAAATATTTCTATAGTCAAGCATATCTGTTATTAAAAACGTCAAATTGCACATATTCGACAAGTTTGAGGTTTGTTACCCGATCGAAAGATGTCTCTATTATAATATTCGGTATTATTGTTTGTTTGTGTACAGCTGTCACTTTTTTTCCAATATGTCCACTATTTATTTGTTTGCCTACGTTGCAATCTGCCTATTTATTGCGTTTGTATTGTTGGCGCACCTCCATCACGGTGACATGTCAATTTGGCATCGATTGACAGGACACAAAACTCAACTCCCGACACCTATTATGATATAATATTAGCGAGGCATTCATTCCTTCGTATATACGGATCTATCGCGCCCTCTAGCGGCCGGCGGTGACGAAATATCGAAAACAAGGAGTCGTTAAAAAAACACGATTACACTCCGACATTGACTAACAAGTCTCCGACTAAAAAAAGTATAATTTTGACAAACTTTTCCCTAATTTTCCTATTTATGTGCATTAGATTAAAAGTCATCCAACGAATTCGGCAAATTGTTTGTCTAATCGAATTGTTCGTAATTCGTTAGTGTTGTTAATTTGAACTTGTGTAATTGGGGGAGTGAATGTCATACAAAATTAGGGATTTTGTTTTTTTTCCACGAAAAATGCAAAACTACAAAACAATATGTATGGACAAAATATTCAGTTATAGAATGATGAAATGCATAGCTCTCTTAAAATTCAGCACACAGACATTCGCTCAGCTGTATGTGTATAGCCTGGCACGTGTTGAATGCATAGACGCTAGGCAACATTTGAATTCATATGTGCAGCCAAACGATCGTGCAATTGGGGGATTTCCGGAGAATATTTCAAGTCAACACATAATTCAGAGTCGTATGATTGGAGGTTTCACTGTACCTTAAAACTTGTATATAACTAAAATAAATTGCTATTTTTTCCGTGTTATAATGGAGTTTGACCAAGTAAATGCCAATTCAATCAATATAAAGTTTTTGGATCAATATAACCATATGTGATTGTATCCAATTTACGAGCGGTTTTCCCCACGTAAAAGTTCTGACAGTCACTATATTACCTGACTTACATTTTACAAACCGACGTAAAAGGTTTATTACGACATCATTTTCGAATTTTATTATAAATCATAATACAAGCTTGTTGACATTTGTGGCTGTAAAATAAAAACCTTTGGTGAATAGGTGAAATAAATCGAAAATAATTAGCATTACGTTAAAAATTATAATAACCTTAATATTTCATAGTTGTATTGGATGTTAGTGTAAGAATTATTTATTTCTCTGTTATTTGTCAAAAACGTAAAACAAATTTGTCCCCGAAACGTGAAAATAGAATAGAGTTTATTGTTATGATATTTTCATCCCCTTTGATGAATTTCGTCACCTTTTTACATATCCATAATGTCAACCCTCTTTTCTATTATAATAATAATAATAATTTGATCCCAAAATGTAACAATATTTCGTACCAGTGGCGTACACTTTTTGGTACATTTAAAAGAAAAAAATATACGAATCATTTTATAATTTTTATTCAGATTTTTTTTACACATTTGACACTTCAGTGAAATCATATCTAATCACATCATAAATAGTTGAAATATACTCCTTTGCGTTTAAATACATTTTAGCTTTTGTCGGAACCACATACAATTTTATTATTATATTGATTACACTGGCATTTACTTGGTAGAACTCCATTATAAAGCGGTGAAAAAATAGTAATGTATTTTAGTTCTACAAAAATTATATGGTATATAGTTGATAGTTATTTCGGCTTCATCAGAGCTATGTTGTTAGTTTTATTATTTTTTCGTTGACAGACTTATTACAATACTAATAATTAATAATTAATAAAACTTGATCAATCACAACTTTGTATCGTACCTATTTTTCCGTGCGCGCCAATTTGAGATCTTCGTTTAAAATATAATACCATGCGTTTCGATCAAGAACTGACTGTCAACTCCTTAAAAAGTTTAGTAAATTTTCGCTGCCTGACTTGGCAAGCTACGTTTTCACTTGAAATGTTCATTTGATGTTATATATATAATACATTAAATTGAAAATTAAAATAATACCACGAAATATTCATCGTATCTTATTACGTTACTATCAGCTGAAATATAATTCTACTCGTGAAAATACATACAGTGTACTCTCGATTATCCGTGTATGGATTATCCGGTTTGCGGATTATTCGTGCCTGAAAATAAATATTTTTTGATTTAAATATAATCTGATTGATTTTTTTTCTATACCGATTATGAGACGCATTAATAATTGCGATCATGAATATGCGCGTTGTATGAAAAAAGGATGAATTTAGCAATGTGTTTGTGTTTACGTAACTTATCGGTAAGATTTTAACCACTTGTGTGTTTTGAATGTATGAACGTTCGCATAAACCGCAATAAACATCACAATTTATGGGACTAGAATGACTCAACAATTGAAATCCTTTGTACTCCACATGCGTTTCTATTTACATTGCAAGTGAAATGCATAAACCAGCGCGAGTGCCCGCAGTAAATTTGTTAATTTATATATTTATTGCCTATATTTGTCAGCTCTCGGGAATACGTTTGTCATTATGATAAAATATTTTATTTTTACAAATTTTTTGTGTTTTCTTGATAAATAATGTGTAAATTTTTTTTTGTGTATATGATATTATATTCGAAAATAAATAAAATATTGATGATTCGGATTATCCGTGTTTTTCAATTATCCGTGACCATCCTCCCCAGCATTAGCCCGGATAATCGAGAGTGAACTGTAGCTATATTTAATTCGTTTCATAAATTTCAGGGAAACTACGATATATAATACTTTATTACTCTATCGTTGACAGGCTTAGAACATTTTCGCTGTGTGAATTGGTAAACTATACATTTTCGCTTGATATGGAATGAAAAATATATAGCTACGGTTATTGTTTTATATATTATATTTTCTATGTTATGTATTTTCTTGGATATGAATTGTACGCTATATGTTCAAAACTATTCTGCCAATGTAAAAACCCGTCGTTCCATTTTTTCAGCTCGTGTTACGTCACTGCTATCTGCTCCATAATCCCCGTATGAAATATGTTTCAAAGTGAAATATTTATGGATACCTTTCCCGTATATTGAATTCAATTATTCATTTTAAATCATACGGCGTATTAAATGTCAAACATTCCTTTCAAACGAAACATATTCCAGAAAAAGAAAGACAATTTAACAAGTATATGATGGATAAAAAAAAATAATCCGGTACAGGGTTAATGCTTTTGTAGTCGCTTTTTTCGATACACCCAATTGACAAAAGATATACCTCTAGTTTTTATACTACAAAAGAAAAAATAAATGTAGGAAAATTATTTCACTCACATATAAAATAAATATTTAAAAAATGCTGAGACGTTTTATTAAGAAAATCTTCGTAAACACTGTTCAGTCAAGTGCCTTGTTTTTGTATAAACCTGAGTTAAGTGAATACACGATCAGTTAAATATTTTATTATTTTAAGACGTAATTTATGACAGCGAATTTTTGATTCTAGTGTTGAAGACATTGTATTTAAAAAAATCAGACACGAAGTCAGTTTCAAAGCACATCAGAAAGTTTCATTTGTTTTTATTCAAAATTATACAGTTATAACAATGTATCACACTCAATAAAAATGCAATTTGTTCAAAAACGGGCCAGGCACAGGGCTTAATTTGCCAATTTTTGACCGTGTCTCAAAAATAATCATGAAATACACACTAGCAAAAATAACAAGCGGAAAGTTTTTACAATCAAATAAAATGCGCTTATATTTTTAGGGAACATAGCGTATCAAATAATTACTTAATTCAATAGGTAATGCAAAGTAAAAACAATGCGAAGAAATTATCTTTTACTGGTTGAATTGGCATTTACTTGGTAGAACTCTATTATAACACGACGAAAACAATGCGACGTACAATTTTTAGCTTCACAATATTTTACTACACTCGGCCGTATTAATTTAAAAAAATAGTGTAAAACAAATTTAATTTATTTACCGTGTGAAAAAATAACAATGTATTTTAGTTCTAAAAAAATTGATTTGCAGCCATTTCGGCTTAAGCCATCATCTGAACTATTTTTAAGTCTACATATAGCTGTGTAGAAAAAGGTACACAATACATCTTCCCTTGTATTGTAACATTTTCCTAGTTTCATATTGTGCTATAGCACATTTCATTTCATGTTTTAAAAAATCCATTAATATTTTAATATTTCAGTAAAATGTCATAATAAACAAAAAAGCATATAATTTTTTATTTGTTAATATATATCGCAGCCTTTACTGCAATTAATTATATCTTAATCATAATTTAAAAAAATGCAACTTTTATTTATTTATTAATTGAATTGGCATTTACTTGGTAGAACTCCATTATAACACGGTGAAAAAATAGCAATGTATTTTAGTTTTACAATTTATCAGCAATGTTTAAAATCTTTTTTGATTGCTGCAGCACTTAGTTGATTATATTTTTTTTTTTCATTTTTTTAGGTTTGGTTCAAAAATCGTCGCGCGAAATGCAGACAACAAGCGAAGCAGCATCAGCAGACGCAGCAAGGGGGGTCCACAGAGGGCAGCACCACGACCAGCGGGAGACGTGGTACCGGAAGTGGTACCACCAGCGCGAAGGGCGCCAGCAAGAGTGCTGCCGCGCAGAACGCCAGCAAGGCTGCGACCGCCGCTACGGTGCCAGTCAACAACGGAAGGTAGGGCTTATTTTTACTCCGACCCAACAACTGTTAACCTTTCCATACTCTTTCTTTAAAAAGTATGGACGTAAATGTCAACAATTATTGTGGTAATATATTCAAATGGTTTGTGATCCCTGGATTATGCAACCGGTTTTATTACGACAAAACTATTTCTATGTCATTATATTACAATGATTTGATTTAAAAAATATTTATAATTTTCATATAAAAAAAACAAATTAATCAGTTACTCCTGGAAACGTTAATACTTTTGCCGCCTTTAATATAAGCTTGAGGTCAGCAACCTTTTGTGAGAATGGTTAAAAAAAATAATCTGGTAAATTTTATTTGCATAGTGGGTAAAAGTTTAAGACATTTATTAAAACAAAATGAAATTATAAACTAATTTATATCAATATACTTAATACATAAGTACATAAAAAATTACTCCCAGTTACTTATTTATAAGTGTTAAAAATTTCGTGTATTTTTCATGTATTTTCAATAAATAAATAATTATACAAATTAAATAATATGATAAAAAAATATCAACTCAAAATGTTTTAATGTGTTACCCACGGGTAGTTAGTTGCCGAAAACTGATATATGTAATTATAAAAGTACATATGAAGAAACACGTTAAACTTTTATTCTTCAATTTGAATTGTTGAAACTTCGTGCAATTCCACGTGTTTTGTCCCTTATGACCGTATTTCCGCTTTCGACATCTTCAGGCATTCATTCACACGGGTGTAAAAGAAATGACTATGTTGTGTTAAAAATCGGCCATATGACAAATAATTAATCCGGTAATACTATTTCCGATTGGTTTCAGCTCTTCCGGTGGTTCCCCTTCAACGGTAGTTCCTTTATTGAGGGATTCCCCGAGCTACACAAAGCCTCCAGCGCAACTTACGGGAAGTACCTCTACGACACCGAGTGTAAGAATAATCTATATTTTCTAATATTTTTTATATTTTTTAGTATCATCTATCAACACTCGGGAATCAGGAATCGCAACAGTTAAGACGCCAGCAGTCAGAGGGTTAAAATAATTCATGTACATTTTCAGAAAAAAATCAAATCACGTTATAATTCAAAACTTATCTCATATGTGAAAGCTTAACAATTGTTTTTATTAATTGGATTGGCATTTAATTGGTAGAACTCCATAATAACACGGTGAAAAAATAGCAATGTATTTTAGTTCTACAAAATGTTGTTATAAAAAAGATATATTGTTGATAGCTATTTCGGCTCAGGCCATTATCAGAGCTATGTTTAAACTTACTCACTTACTTATCTATATATAGCTGTGAAAAAGGTACACAATACATCTTCTCTTCTGTTTTAACAACCTAGCTTATATCGTGCAAGTATCAGCTGTTTCAATAATTAAGCCATTAGCAATCCGCAGGCTAACAATACATCCATAAAACAAAACATATATTCGACATGTTTCAATTTATTGAAGGCGATACGACGACATTTTAATAATCAACAATGGCTTTTTCATACCACATCAAAATGAATCAATGTTCACTTTTAAGATGTCAACTGTCACTTCTTGATGGAAAGACATGATATTTTAGGTGGATGGCTGCCTGAGACGAGATATCTAGTCAATATCTTTAAACGTGCTTTCTTCCAAAAATATTTCTTCTATTAAAATGATTCTTTGACAGGACACACACTGATATCTATAAGAAAGGTTTAAAAACATTTTACCATAAATTTAACGAATTCCTACATTGATTGATTGAATTATTTTAGGGTTACCAAAATCCATTTTCTTCAAAAAATCTGTTTTTAGTAACATAACAAGAAACAAATGGTGAGTTTATAATTTATTTCAGTACAGTGAAACCTCGATTTTACGAGGGACCCTGAAAAAATAACGGTAATTGCGGGAAACGGTGAATGCGGGAAAGCTTCAAATAATTATAAACAAGTAAAATCGTAAAAAGCATTTATTTATTAGTTACTTAAACATACTGCATATAAAATTTATTTTTTAAAAAAGTCCTTTATGTTAGTTTGCTTCTTTGTTATTTGGCACTTCAATCGGAACAAAGACTTGTTACTAAACTTGTGACTAAAGGTTTGTATGTACAGGAATTATTATTACCATGAATTTTAAACAACTCTACATTTTCATCATAAACAATAATACGCGTGTGGTGGATTTTTAACCCAAAAAATAGTACATGCGTCCAATGCGTTACATCTAACATGTACAGCGGATTCCAACGTGTCTACACATAACACCTGCACTCGGCTGTGTCAAACTTGCTTGCCGAGATACGGAGAAATATGCAATAAAAACGGTCATTCGGGATAATATTTGTGACGGGACCAAAATATTTAGACGGTTTATCGAGGAAATCGGGGAATCGGGAAACGGTCAATGCGGGATTATTTAACATTGTTCTTATGGGAGTTTGACGGGACTATAAAAAATAAGCGTTCCAGCCGGGAAAACGTATTATGCGAGAACGGTTGATCGAGGTTCCACTGTATATGAAATTTATATAAACATCGGAAATTCACTTTTTCTGTTACAAATTATAACTTATATTTTTTTCAGGAAGCCAAAGGATCAAATAATAAAAACATTTTTTTTTGTACTTATTTTCACAACATATTTTACGATCAGGACCGGTTTCTATCATCGCGAGCCGTCAGTTGATAATGCTTGCAATGGTAGAATGACTTAAGATGCAATATCCAATTTAACATGTTTTGTCACTAACGACCCGTGTTTCGCCTTTCGGCATCTTCAGGCATTCTATCACACGGATGCAACAGAACTGACACACAATAAACAGTTGGCATCGGTTATATACCATAGGAGCTAATTGCAGATGATAGATACAGTTGATAATGCTAATGAAACCGGTCCTGATAATAAAAAATAACAATGTTGGAAATAAAAACAAAAAAAATGTGTTTTTGAACCGATTATGTTTGTATTTTTCAGCTGTCGGGCGGAGCGTACTCCTCGGGGAGTAGCAGTACCTCGATCTGGTCTCCGGCGGCCATTGACACGCCTTGGATGACCAGCATGACCAGCTCTATAGCATCCGGAGCCCAGGTAATCGAGTCGATTCAATTCTAGGTTACGTTAAAAATGGCCTTCGTGTAAAGAAGATGTGATGTTCATACAAAAAAATTGATAGGTCCTATTCGACTTTATTTACTAAAATATATAATATAATTTTAATTTTTTGATTTATTGGCATTTACTTGGCAGAACTCCATTATAACACGGTGAAAAAGTAGCAATGTATTTTTTTTCTACAATTTTTTTTTATAAGATGTAGTTGATAGCCATTCCGGCTCACGCCACCGCCAGAACTATGTTCAAACAAACATACATTTTTTGAATCGTTGCAATTTTGTACGATTCCACATAACAGACTGAACAGAACTGACATCCTACTGTTGCATCCGTGTGATGGAACACCTGAAGATGCCGAAGGGCGAAACCCGGGTCGTTTGTGACAAAACATGTGGAATCGCACGAAATTGCAACAATTCAAATTTGATATTGAAATCCCATCAAGCACCTTCAGTCGATATCATAAATTAAACATACATTTGCTTATCTATGTATAGCTGTGTAGAATAGGTACACAATACATCTTCTTGTTTTAACGACCTAACCTATTTCCCGAAAGCAATAAAACTAAAATTTGAAAAATTGTAAATGAAACTAAACAGACGGAAATATCAATGAGTTTACACATTGGACGGAGATGAAAAAAATTATATATACAATACAGAAACGAATCAAAACTTTGGTCACCTCTAATGGCAACATTGTATGCAGAAAGTATTTGTAAGTTTGCCTGTCATTGAGAGAATGCTCCATACGTATCTATCAAATTCTCATTGCATTATTAATTAACATTTGATTAAAATTGATTATTTCCAGGGCTCGAACTGTTACCAAAACTATGGAGGGTACTATTCAAACATGGACTATCTCAGTCCGGCTTCCGCCATGGCTCAACAGCAACTAAATGTTGGGGTATGTAAAAAATACATTATTCATTTGACTGAAGGGGTTTTCTAAAATTAGTATGACTGATTACTCTAAAAATCTGAATTTATTTATTTACTGAATTGGCATTTACTCGGTCAAGCTCCATTATATTTTACGTATGGTTTTTTATAACTATTTCGGCTATCTCCATCTTCATAACTGAAATCAAGAGTTAAATAATCTATAATTAGAATGACCGAACATTTTCGCAAAACGACTGATGTTTATTTAGTGATTTCATTGGCATTTTCTTGGTTTCAATTCTATTATATTAACGTAAAATAACAAAGTCGTAAGTAATTTTTATTTGTGGTTTTTGATAGGTATTTCAGTTTCCACCATCTTCAGAACTGGAATTAAATTTAATTTAAGCCTACCTTTATACCAAATTTGAATTGTTGAAATATTTTAACATTTCCACGTGTTTTTCAGTCACAATCTAGGTTTCGCCTTTTGGCATCTTCAAGCACTCTATCACACGTTGTTGTTAACAATATTTATACAAAGTTTCAACAGTTTAAATTTGATATTGAACACCATCAAGCACCTTCGGTCGATATCGTTAGTTTTAATTATAATTTAAATCAAGGACGTAATTTCAGTTTTGTAAATATTTGCAGGTGAATTTTGTAAAACTTTAGTTTTTTTTGTTGTGTTTGTTTGTGGGCAAACCAGTGAAAAACGGAAAAATGTGTGATTTTACAAATTCAGTGTTGACATACATAACCCACTAAGGTTCCGAATTACGTCCCTGGTTTATATATTATATAATACAATAACACATACGTAATCGTGTTGAGATTTACTGTAAAATTAATAATTTAATAAATATGCGTAATAATTTTAAAGCCTTGTAATTTTTTAAGTAGGGAAGACGAGTTAACGATCTTATAAAAATTTTGATTTATTGTTGTCAATTGTTCAGAGCATTTACTTGATTTAATTGACTGTATTCATATTAAATGACCAAAAATGTAAATAAACCAAAGATTAAAATATTTAATTACCTTTCCAGGACAACAGCTTAGAATCGTCTTGGGCGAAGACCAGAGAAGATGCATCGTGGTTCTACAACACAAGCGGCTGGGACAGAAAATAAATATAATTATATTTATCTAGAATATATCATAACATAACATTAAAAATAAATAAATTTACTTATCACTGGAGAGGTCGGCTACAAAAGGTGATCCACTTCTAGTGACTTACGCGAGTAGCTAAATTTATATAACACTCGACTCACATTAAAAAGCAATTAGCCACTGGCACGAGTCACTTAAACGATGGATTCAGTAATTTTAAATAAATTTAGTGTATTAAATCCCCGATAAAAAAAAAATAACACAAGTCATCGAAGAAATATTATTTCAATTGTTTGGTGTAATAAAGTTGCATACATTTTTTCGGTTCAATTTTAACATAACCTCATTTTAGTGGCATAGCAACACTGTGTGCTAGTTACGCTTATTGTTATTTTGGTTTCACATTTATAATATACCATCCACAGTAAAGAAAATTTTACAGGTCTCGAAGTGTTTAAACTCCAGTAACGGAACGCTATCAAAAAATTTTGATTGTTTCATTGTTATAATATTGGTTTTGATAACTTGATAATGACAGTAAAAACCGAGTTCTGCAGTAAAAAAAAATAAAAAACAGTTTATCCGCATATCCTAAAGAAATTCTGAACATATAAAATATATTTTTACGTGGTAAAGAAAACCATTTCCGTCTATAATACAATAATACAGTCACTATAGAAATAAAGTCGTGTAAATGTTTTTTTTTATATTGAAAAAACCTCTTCATTTTCAATATTTTAAAATTTAGCCTTTAAAAGGTTTTTTTTTATAAAGCTGTTTGATCGAGGTGTGTTTTTCATCATAAATAAAATCATTTTAACCATAAATTTTTGAATTTCAGACAGTTGATTTTTTATCTACTTGTGAGTCGTTTTGTTCCAATGACACTCAAAAGGTTAAACTAATACAGTGGGTGATTGGCTAACGCACAGTTCGGACTGCGAACAAATCGGACGACCAACAATATTACAAAAGATTTTTGTGTACATATTCGGATAACGAACTAAAATGATCTTTTTAATCCACTACTTCAATCTATGGTAAATCGATGATCGGTTAACGAATATTACGGACCTTCAACAAATGGGAAAAAACGTTATAAAAAAAGATTTTTGTGTTCGGACAACGAGCAAATATTCGGATAACGAGCTAAAACGATCTTTATAATCCACTTATTATATCTATGGTAAATTGACGATCGGTGAACAAACAATTCGGATAGCGAACATAGTTTTGGAACAGATTACATTCATTAACCGATCACCCACTGTATACTTAAAATAAACACATTAAAAATTTCTGCATTCTCCTTATCTTATAAAATGTAAATGACTTTGTTTTTGATTCTAGAAATCATTAGAAAATTTTAATTCGCAATGGCTATTGGAGGTGTTTGATGGAATTTCAGTACAAAATTTAAATCGTTCAAACTGTGTACACTTCCAAATGTTTGTGAAGCAAAAATACATTTTGCTCGTAGACTAAGGGATTTGTAAGCAATGCAAACTGTTTACTTACTGTCAGCTCGAGAGCACTTAAATGCCTACAGATGTCGAAAGGCGAAAACCGGATCGGTATTAACAAATCATATGAAAGTGTACAGAACTCGAACGATTTTCGAACGACAAAAAATTTAAAAAAAAAGTATTGTTACAGAAAAATCAATGAGACGACATCTTTCGACAGAACTCTTTATTAATTAATTTGTTATTTAAAACTTTATAAAAAAAAATTCTATCAAACAATAATTATTTTTAATTAAATACAAATGCCACAATTGTAGACAACACTTTCTAATTCAGAGCTGGTAAAATAATATACATTTCATAATTGCTTAAGGCTAACAAATGTAATATGTTTTCCGCCGTGTTATTTAATATTTTTTGACATAAACAGCTGAACCAAACCATATCAAATGATTTTAAAAACAAATCAATAATGTTAATGCGAGTGCCAAATTAATTTAAACGTTAACGTTTGATTCAATAAAGAATAAATTTGTCAAGACTTAAACAAAGTACCCTCATATCAAATAATGTATTTAATATTTAGTGTTGCCACACATTTAGAACGATTAATTTTTAAATCTATGTACCTTGACTTGATTATCGAGTATGACTCTTGTGCAAGGGGCTCATTAAACGATGCAGGTATTGCAATGTTATCAATTCTGATAATTTTTATAAAATATACTTACTAGCCATAATTTACGAGGTATTTTTTTTTAATAATTTAATATTCGTATCAGTATGGCCTAAATGTTTTTTGCAACGATAGTGTGTAGCTAAATCAATCGAAATAAAGAGTAACATATTATGTATTTGTGTTTCGGCGGTGCTATTTTTATTTGGTACTTGTTAATTATAAGGGCGACACTATGATATCATAGACAAAATTTTAAATCCATTCATGATCGCCGAATCAAATTGCGAACACAATATTGCCAGTCGTTGATAACCAATCTGTAAATCAAGGATATGAATAGCAATTTTACAGCGCTCCAAAAGAAAATCTTTTTATCTAATATTTTTGTGTGTTATAGCGAAAGTAAATTTCAAATAAAAATATATTTTCACCACTGGATATACGTTTTAGCAAATTTAACTAGTGAAACTGTACTAATGCTGTTTATGATACTATATCATAAAGTTGTTTATGTTTTAAATGAAATTCATGAAATGATTTAAATATCACTTGATATATAATATATTATGACGCATGGAAGTATATTTTAACTGATGACAATGAAATAACGAGAATTTACTACAATTTGACTTCACTGAAATTTATAATTGTTTACGATATCACTTGAGGGTGCTTGATGAAATTTAATCATTTGAAGTATGTCCATTTCCACAAATTTTGTCACTCCCGACCAGGGTAACATCGATAAATACATGGAGGTATAGCATATTAATTTTGTATTTAATAGTAGGTATTCCTTAGTAATAATTTACTCAATTACATTTTGATGGTAGTTGATTATTGTGAAAACCTCTCGTTACAAAGTTATAAGGTTGTAATAATTGAAGATTATCTTTTACAACATTGAATATTATTTAAATCAAATCGGTAGTTATTAAAACTCTTTCAGACGTTATAACGACGTATTCGTTTTATTTATTGGCGATGCAAACTGTTTACTGACAGCCAATTCTATTGCATCCGTGTGATATTGGAGATACTCAATGCCGAATTCCGATTCGTAAGTGACAAAAATTATTGAATTGGACATATTGTATACAGTGATAATAAATTGATTATTTGATCAATACATGATGCAACTTAATCTGATTAATATTGTTTTTTAATATCAATCAAAGAAAATTATGATTGTTTACACGTAATTGATAATAACATATGTGCAATCATGATGTAATTGTATAATTCATTGCTGTAACCATGTATCATTGCTGCGTCTTCCATGTCACCGCTCTATTTAACAAGTACCATTTATTAAATCGTTGAAAAATAGAATAGGTTTGTCAATGATAAATATTCATTATGGTAATTTTATTTATATTGTATCAAAAATTTATCGAATGTGCATTCCAAAACCAGCAATCGATCACTTACACATCGACTATTTTTTAATATTTACGAAATTGCCTATCTCTAAGTTTTAAAAAAATGTGTATATATTAAAGTTATTGATAATATTGTAGATCCTTTTAACATATCAATGAGATTTCCATTTACCTTTTTTTTTCGTTCTATAAAAACAGAATATATATACTGACATAATCATTTAAAACTACCATAAATCGATAAAATTACGTCTTGTTTCCGTACTGGAAAAAATCAGAAAAACCTATTATTTACATTTGTATTTATCATTCTGTATTCATTATATATATATATATAAATATATATATTCCAGATAAATTCAGCCTATCCAATAATTCTTGTTTACCCATCAATTATCAACAACTGTGAAATTAAATATGTACTTGTCAGTTGAGCAGTTGCATTTGCTAACCGCTGTTACAATATATGAAACAACAAAGTCTTTTCAAACTTACGTATTTATAATCCAATTTTATTCATAAATAAAATACGTTAACGACTTTTAATAATTATTATAATTATTATATAAGTGCCATTTCTTTCTATTTATCCATTTGATGTTTCACTATATTGTATTGCGATTAAAATTTTATTTATGTTTTATCAACAATTTGTCTATGTTCAAAGCTAAAAAATATTGCACAGGGAAATTCATACATCGATGTTTTTTAAATAAAAGTGAAACCTACAGCGCATGCGTACGAAAGCAATCGACGTTTAAATAAAATTGCACAGGAATGCAACTGTCAAACCGACATGAACCGCCACCGTGTACATGGTGTATATTTAAAAAATACATCTTTACATTCATATAAATTGTTTGTCTTTTTTCAAAATTTAAAAACAAATGGTTAACTGTTATGTCATTATCATTATTTATTCCGCAAACAGCATAATGTACTTTACACAGTGAGTACTTATTTTTTTCACTTAATTTGAATTTACTATTATTTTAACTGAGGTATTTTTTTCATATATGTTTGATGAAAATTTGTTTTAATACATTTATTTTATGTCAATCGGTGGATATTTTTTTACTGTGAATACGGCCTCTATGTTTTACAAGCCATGTTATGTAGTTTGGCAACATTGTATTTTCGAACTGAAGTTGTCTCTATTAACTTTTTGAATACCAGAAAATATTCAAATGGTGGAACCCTGAGATTCAGCAATTTCTAAATAAATCAAAACATCATAAATTAACAATTTTTGGTCGATAATTCTTGACATAGTGTGTGTTTTGGTAATTCACCATGATTCCAAGAGATGTCATTAGGTTTATAATATTAGATTGCGATCAGTTATTTATTGGTCATTATATTAAATTAACAGAGATTTGAATAAACAATATAAGACTCCTAAACAAAGATGTTTGATGTTAAGAAAATAAATCGTACCATGTTGATTTAAATGACAAACAGGAATTTATCACTAAGTAAATAGTACACCGTCATATTTTTAAAGTTACTTTTAATGTATTAACACTGTCAAAATGTGATAGAAAGGCACTATATTCAGATAAATAATACATAGTGTTTATCCAAACTTTCCTATGTATGTGCATTAAATTAATGATCTAACAAACAATCTGGCAAATTGTTCATTCAGACATTGTTTAAAGTCATCGAATCGAAAAAATACTCGGAGTCGCTCACTTTTCACGACTCCAACTTCACAGCCCCAGTTTAAAGATCAGGACCGGTTTAAGTCATCCCAAGTCTCATCTTCAAAAACCGGTATTTTTTTTTTATACTTTGAAATTATGGAAATAGCTCTAAGCATTGTATTTTGTAACCTGTCGAGTGGCAGATATTTTTCAACTGATTTGTATATGGAGAGCGAGATTTTTTTCAGCCTAATAAATGTCTTTTATTTTCACATATTATGTATAAGACCAAACCTGAAAACGTATTCTTTATTTAAAAAAAGTTAATATTTCGATAATTAATGGGTTAATTCGACAAAGAGCGGAAATAATTTCCAAAGTTCGGTGATCAATTGTCAAAAAACATTACACTTTTGATAAAAAAAATATTCTAATATCACTGATACTAGCATGGTTCTGAGCTGTCAATATTTCGCGGGAATAACAAATGTATATTTGAGTTGGTAAAAGCGTATACTGTAAATTAAAGAGTAAAAGTATTCAAAAATAATTCCTAGATGACAGTAGCATACCCATTTTCGAAATAATGGATTAATTTAAAAAAAAAAAACGTTAAAACGTACATGTACGAGCATGCTCCTTTTGGACAAGAATTTCGCCCCCGTACCGGTACGTACATGCCACTCCACAGATCAAATAAAGAATGACACATGTTTGAAAATTCACTGCAGCCAGACCATACAAGATGGCATGCTAAATATAAAAGGTCATGTTATGAATAATTTAAACTTACTTAAAATAAACGGCTTAGTTGAACCGAATGATATTTTAGTAATTAAAATATATAATATTATGTACAGTCCTTCGAAATGTTTTGAATATTATTCTTAGTTTTTAAAGTGGCTTTGTTAGGAATACGATTTTTCCCTTGAAATAATGTGATTGGTCGATTATAACCGTGAACTGTGCAAATATTTGAATTTATTTCTTTGTATTGATGTTATAAAAAAAATAATAATAAAAACTATTTCATAAAATGATGTTTCTGTCAATTTTTTTTCAATCGTTTAAAAATATGTATTTTTTTTATTTTTGATATCGACTGAATAGCTCTTGGCGGAATTTTAACATAAAATTTGAATTGTTGAAATTTTGTACGATTCCACATACTATGACACTTATGACCAAGTTTCGCCTTTTGGTAGAGCTTTTTTTTTCTTCAGACGTTCACACAGATGTAACAGATTACACAAAAATGTCATTTATGTTACATTCGTGAGATAGAATGTCTGAAGATACCGAAAGGTGAAAACCGGTGTCAAATATGTGAGATGGTAGAGTTTCAAAAATTCAATTTTTTTGTTTATACGAGCGCCACTCCCTCCCGTCCACCTTCAAACTATTCATATGTGAGCTTGAAATACCCTCACGACAGAATATTATCATAGTATATTTATATATATATAAATGCTGAATTAGTCAGCTAGTTAAGCAGTATTTATAATTTATATCAGAGGTCGGCAATCTATTGTACTACTCGTGTGTAATTGAATTACCCACTACAAAATTTTGAGTGACCCACAAAGTACATAAGTATTATTTTTTTTTATCAAATTATCTATTTTTTGAAAATATCTTACGATGAAAAATTAATTATAATTTTTTCACTTATTAATGTTAAGTAAATAACTGAAGGTAAATTTTCATTTACTAATGTACTACATCAATAAGTTTAATTTTGTAATTTTTTTACCTTTAAACACTATGACAAAAGAAAAAATAGAAGATTTTTTTACTCAGTCTCTCAAAAGGTTGCTGACCACTGGTTTAGGTACATATGACAACATGTCGTCTTGCAAATATCAAATCACATATTTCATCATATGACTTTATTTATTTCATCAAATCATTTTAATTTATTTGCATTCAATGTGTACTTTGATCGTTAGTTTCTCATAACAAATTTACATTTCGATAATTTAAAATCGACGCTACTTGGGTACCCACAATAATAAATGAACAATAATTTCAAAAGAGCTTGTATTGAAATAATTCTGCGTTCAGGACACAGAATTATTCCAATTCGTTCCAATTCTAATAAGTTCCAATTTCTGAAATGCAGTTGGTATCTCAAAGCATCACATACCCAACATATAACATTAACAATACAAAAAGCGAAACTGAAAATGCAAAACTCTTCCAGTGTGAATTTTCAATTGATTCTAACTAATGCAAATATAACTAAATAAACAAAATTCACATCAGATTAATATTTGATTTGACGGTATTTATTGTTTATAAAACATATTATGTCCAACTGACTGTCAATTACAATCAAATCAATAGTTTTCAAAGTGTTTTAAATTTATATATTTAGATCCTAGCATTTGTTTCCTAGAATTTGTTTACATTAATGATAAATGATGATGATCCCAGAATTTGCTTACATTAATGATAAAATTTGTGGAATTGTGTAAAAGCTTAACAATTCATATTCAAAAATATATTTTTTTTTTTAATAAATATTTGAGCATTAAGTCATAAGGCATGCATAATATATAGAAAAAATCATGAATCATTAAGTATTTGTGAATTATTTAATTCAATTGTCACGAATAAAAGAAAAATAAATGAGCTTTCTTATACAACGAGAGTTTGCTTGTTCTGTTATCAAATTAATTTAATTCCCAATATTTTTCTGTATCCCAATCTGAAACATCAATTTGTTGAAAAATATTCGATTTTAAAATCTAATTTTTCTTTTATTTATTTTTATTCTACATCTTTTTGTATTTTTGTGATTCAAATAAAGGAAAAGAATATGGAAAAAATGTCACACTGTGGCAACACTATGGCGTTTAGTTTTTTCATTGGCAGTAACACAACATCATCAGTCCGGGTGCAATGGAGCCGTTGAGGAAAATGCCGAGTTTAGTGATATATTTGACATTTTTAGTTTTAGCGCCGCAATTAAGTCGCGAAGCAGATGCGGCAGTCACACAATTAAATGAAGATAATTGGACACTGATGCTAGAAAATGAATGGATCGTGGAATTGTAAGTGAAAATACGAATAATTCTGCATGTGGTATTTCGGTTGTTGTCACAGCGTGTTATGGAATTAGTCTCATAACGGGACGCGAAATAAAAAGCAGTATACAATTTCAGTGATTATAGTTATCTAAAGACTCTTCGGCGTTAAAAAATACGTGATTTTAAATTGTAAAAAAGACTTGTCAATTGTTTCAATAGCTTAAATTTGCAGACGAAGTGGGCGTGAAAAAAACTAACTTTCTTATAAACTGTTATTAACTAATGTTTAAATTTTGTTACAGTCACACTAAGTTAATTCTATTTTTAAATATTGTTGAATTTTTGAATAATTCGGTTCTTCAAGTTCGAAATATTTGACAGTACCAAGCTGTCGGCTTTTTGCTCCCGTTGTGTTTACTCATTTTTTTTTTTTTTAATTTCGAAACCAAGGCCGCGCTGCATTAGTAATTTACGTTAATTAATTATTCTAAATTATTCATGTCTTTGACAATAAAAAAACATTAAGAATATCTCGTACATATTTGACTTTTTTTTCCTACAGAACTATTTCGCCGACTTGATTTTTGATATTTGTATGTTCTCGATAAATGCAATTCATTATGTCATTACTAAAATTAGTCATCGGCTCCCTCTCTTATCACCGATAGTTAGCTTAAAATTTCAATACCCATAAACCATTTCTAGATACTTAATATGTATGGAACAAATGCAGTCATACTAAAATTGCATCATTTTTTATCTAATAGACAATATAAACCATATAAGGGCATATATTATTATTTTAATTTGAATAGAAGTTGCCATCAAATATTTCAATTTCACAATGTATTCACATATAGTGGGACCCATTCTTACGCTCCAACTCTGACCAAAACACCGCGATTCCATAGCCCTGGTTATTTCATTTTAATTGAAGTGCCAAACTGTAAGGAAACAATTTTGTGCTTTGTATTATTTCCACAATTTTATTATAGCAAGATCAATACCGCTTTCGGTCATTGATGGCAACACCAAAAAGTGACGATTAAGACCATAAAATTTATGCAATTTAGTATTACAGATTTTTTTATGAAGTGATATTATTTGTAGCTTTCTGCATTTTTCATTTTTTCCAGGGTAACCTGAAAAATATAAAATCAGGATTTTACTTTATTTAGTATGTCTTGAAAGATTACAGTGGTATAACACGGTGAAAAAATAGCGATGTATTTTAATTCTACAATTTTTTTTATAAGGTATAGTTGATAGCTATTGCGGCTCATGCCATCGTCAGAACTATGCTTAAACGAACATTTGCTTATTTATATATAGCTGTGTAGAAAAGGTACACAATACATCTTCTCTCCTGTTTTAACGACCTAGCTTATTTCCTGCTAGCAATAAATCTACAAATTTTTAATATTGTAAATGAAACTAAAAAGGCGGCTATATCAATAAGCTTACATACTGCACGGAAATGGTTTATTGGATGGGGATGGTATATTACAGAAAAGCCTGTTGCAATGGCTTGAGGAGTGGCGACAGACATATATTAGTTTGTTCGTTAAGAATTTTTTGTGAGAATTGATATCTATCGATTTCCAGCTGTTCTAAAGCCGTCATCTTGTACTATACCCTTTTGTCATTGTCAACTATATCCTATAAAAAAATCTGTAGAACTAAAATACATTGCTATTTTTCTCCGTGTTATAATGGAGTTCTACCAAGTAAATTCCAATTCAATCAATACATTGGTATATTCTATGGATATTTTTGAAAACCAGAGACAATCAAGACCCTCTGACTGCTAACGTCGATGGTTGATACCCAAAAATATATGAATTAACAGTCATTAAAACCTTCTTGTACTCGATAATTTTTGAGTTGATGCATTGCTTGATTTGTCCTGACAAACTCAATAAGTTTGTTTCAAACTGATGTTATTCAATAAATTTAGAAAAAGTCTAGGTGTTGAAATGAAAATGGTCTGCAGGGAATGAGTTAATAAATAGAGCATATTAGCAACTTTCTATCAACTATATCTGTTAGTCCAGATTCGAAAAACCCTGGACAATACACTTTAGTTGGCACATATTTCAATTAATATCTTCCACACCAACGCCCCAACGTATGGGACGGCAATGTGCAAGGCCTGTACGCGAGCGCCCCAGACGTTGAGACGTGAACATTAAACGTCGTTAACGCAGGCAATCTTTTGCATGTAGGACTGATTAGTTATTTGTTAGGGATATATTTGTTAAGCTGATTGTGAGAACATAGGACTTTTCTTTGTCTTTTTTAATAATAATTTTCCTAATGCATCTAGCTTCCATAAAAGTCAACCCAATTATTTTTTATTGCTGTATTTATAGCTCTATAAAAAACTGTTGTGCCGATCGGGTTAAACTATCATTTAAACGTTTACAGTTTATATACAATTTATAGGACAAAGACGATGTCGATACATTGAGACACTCCTGGCTTGCATGTTTCTGAAAACTGTACATGAGTCATCTCTCACAAAGGCATTTAGCGACAAAATTAACCCATTGATACGCTAAAAATGACGTAAATTAAACTTGAGCCTTGAGCCTTATCGAAATTCCTGCAAATGCATTATACCTTAGCCGTCCTATTGATCAGACCGGCCTGATACTCGAAGGAATCAAGCAATAAAACTGGCGAGATATGAAGTAGATATAAAGCATTATCTATTGTCGACAGTTGTAAAAATTAAATTGATAAATAACTGGTTGTTTTTTTATTTCACTTTTAATTCAGCTATATGGTAATTGTGGTTTTTTAAAGTTAAGTTTAAGTAATTTTGGCACAGACAAATAAAAAGGTTCGCTGCCGCTATGTTCGACCCTTTTTATCTCATTAAGTTCTGTATATGTATACATGGCGACCATTATTATATCTTCATTTTGGGGTATCAAAGCATTTCCCTTGCTGTTATAATATTATGAAAAATTAAATGCATAATCTTTAATGAAAAATATTTATTAAAACAATGTACCCTGATAATAGTAAAGTCCATGTTTAATTATGATAAGATGAAATGAATAAGTTCAACTGCAATAGTTTATCACATAGGTTCCCAACCTGGGGATCGTGAGAGGTTTTTTGGGGGGTCGCCAACTTATACGGTCAACTAAAAAAATATTTTTTTGTATGCTTAACTAACTTACACATTATTCAAAATATGAAATTAAAAAAAAAAAAATTGTTTTCGAGGACAGTATGGCGCCATGGTGCCCGGCGTGCGTGGCCATGCAGGAGTCATGGCAGAGTCTAGGCAAGCAGGCACGGGACTTGGGCATTCATGTTGCCGAAGTGGACGTCACCACGTCCCCTGGGCTCTCCGGAAGGTTCTTCGTCACTGCACTGCCCACCATTTACCAGTGAGTATTCAAAAACAAAGAAAATGACACATGTATTATATCTTTTACAACATTTCGACAAGTCTTTATCATTGTCATCATGACTATATTGTCACACGGTGAAAAAATAGCAATGTATTTTAGTTCTACAAAATACATAGCTATTTTTTCACCATGTTATAATGGAGTTCTACCAAGTAAATGCCAATTCAAACAATGGACTATTTTGTCACTCGTACCTTTTTTCTGATACAGCAATATGGTATTATAAGTTATTGCTGGTTCATCGGCAAAGACTGGCGATGTTAGTTGAATGCAATTTGACTTGATGAGTAAAATCTATTGAGAAATATTGTTTTTTGAACCGTTACAGCTTTGTACGATTCCCCATGTTTTGTCAATAACAACCCGGGTTTCGCCTTTCGGCATCTTCGGGTGTTTTATCACACGGATGCAACAGAACTGACGCAATGTAGAATTGTACAAAGTTGTAACAATTCAGATTTGATATTGAAATTCCATCAAGGACCTTCAGTTGATATCATAAAAAAATATTGTTTTGTTACAGCGTTATGAATGGTGAATTCAGACAGTACAAAGGCTCGCGCAATTTAGAGTCTCTGGTTGCCTACATCCAGAATTCAAAGTGGACAGCTACGGATCCAGTGCCTTGGTACAAAGAACCCACTCGGCTGCACATGTCGGTTGTCAGTCACTTCTTTAAGTTATCGCAAATGCTTAGGGTGAGTTTTCTTTCATTTTTTTTTTTTAATTCGTCGTAATTATCAACTGTTTTAAAGCAGACAAAGAAATGCAACATAACTTACTTAGTTATAAATGTAGTATTACCCTTTGGTTATGGGATGTCGATTTTTTAATACTACATCACTGTTGGTCACATTTCTCATCGAAGGTGCACCTGATTGATGGTTTATGACATAGAGCCGGCGAACAAACTTCCGATAGTAGTACTCTCACAATCTTTTCTCAAATGTTAACCAAATAAAAAATAAACTTACAAGCAGAATAATAAGATGAAAATTAAAATCACGTGCACCTATCCCTCGATTAAGTGTAAAACTGTGTAAATCGAAAAGTACACTAAAAAGGCATAATTTGGTTGTTCTCTGAAATACATAAATAAAACAAATTTATTAAAAAGTATAAATATACATATTCTTTTACTAATTAACCCGATCGGCGCGACAGTTTTTCATACAAACAAAATCTGTCCGCGTTGCTATTTTTCAATGTTCTCTTTACACATAGAGCTATAAATACACCAATAAAAAATACACACCAGATATACACCTGATTCTCTTATGGCACGGGGATATGTTCCAAAGACTAACATGGTATAATTTTAGATAATTTCCACTCCTTACTATTTCGCTTAGAAATTATATTTATTTATTATTTCAACCCGATCAGTATTGAATTTTATAAACCATATTTGATAATTAACCCTTTCCACACGGCTGTTTTTCATGCAAATTAAATTTGTCCTTTCTTTCCATATAGAGTTATAAATAGAGCAATAAAAAATAATTGGGTTGGCTTTTATGGAAGCTAGTTGCATTAGGAATGTTTCACAACATAAAAAAACACAAAGAAATGTCCTATGTTGTCACAATCACCTTAACAAATATATCCCTAACAAATAACTAACTTGTAAATTGCCGTTACCGTGACGTAACGAGGCAACCAATCAAACTCAAATGAACAAGCACCATTACTGTCACGTGTCATGGAGTGTCAGATTGCAATGCCGCGAGATTGGTGCAAAGTTCAGTGCGAAGTACTCGCGGGTTTAGCACACAGTTACAAACTGATATGTTAAAAATGGCGGGATCGGAATAAATTTGAAGGGTTCGATAAATCGATATTTTAAGCATTTAAACCTAATACTTTTGACAATTTTATGAAGGTGGTAGTATCAGGACGAATTGGGTGATATTTTAAAACCAAAATCAGTCCTATATATGCAAAAGATTGCCTGCGTTACCGACGTTTGAATGTTCGCGTCCCAGCGTCTGGGGCGCTCGCTTACAAGCCTTGCACATTACCGTCCCATACGTTGGGGTGTTAGCGTGGAAGAGATTGATCACACATAAAGTATATATAGGGGCACAAAAAAATGATTTTTGTCTAAAGAAGAACCAGTTGTCCCTGGGCGTAAACCTTCCAAAAACCGATTGACATTGCTACTTGGTGGAAATTTATCTATTGATAACTTTTTTAGGCAAACACCCGCAAACCCCACTTAAATATGTCTCTTAACCTTACATATACATGTAATAATTATGTCTACTCTTGTATATATTTGTTTTTTGTTGAAAATATATATTTTTTAATTATAAGTAATACGCTGTATTTTTTGCATGCCAAACAATGTCAAAAAAGTTTAAATTTTCTCTTAGATTTTTACTTCCTACTTTTGAACAATTTAACTTTCGCACATATTTCAAGAACCAATTATGTGCGAAAGTCCAGGTCTGCCTGTATATTCATCATATATAGAGTGGTTAAAAACATGTATTCGGATATAGTGATAATATGATGCGATTTGTTTTCCAGACTGTTCATAATGAATTATTGGAGACGTATGGACTTCCCACGTATGGCTCATACCTCATCTTTGCAGTAGTCACAATTATTCTCGGATCTTTCTTAGGATTGGTGAGTTATTTTGTTCCTCTAATCATATATCTAAATTTATTGCTGTGATGTAGCACTATACTTTTACATGACTGGTAACATGAACTCATATCGAAGAGTTACATACTTCAGAAGCTAATTTTGCATTTACCGAAAATATCTCGACTTGTCATAATTCTTTAAATTGTACAATCAGGTTGTCTACATTAAAAAAATATATCTTTTATAATATTGGTCATACAGTGTTTATGGTGATCTGAAATGATATTTATTTTTTTTTACACATATTGTTGGATAAAAATATATTAGTTGACCAGTTAGGTTGCAAATAAACATTGAAGAAAAAAAATCAGAAACACATTATTATTAATTAATTAATTGTTTCTTTTTATATCATATCTGGCAACATTTAACGACTTAACCGTTTTAGTGCTAAGCAATTTTGGCAAAAATGAATGAAAATTGCTATACACATATTGATTAATTTAGAGGAAAAAATAATGGTGTCAAATAAAACACTCTAACTTAGACAAATATCAATCAATTTTATTAATTATTTTTGCATTATAAAGATAAAATGTTTATTGTTTATTAATGTTTATTAAACATAAAGTGATATCAATATTATTGTATTTTATTTCTTTTAGAAAATAAAAAATCAAAAAAAAATAGCTCAACAATTATGTTTTGCCGCACAAATAGCTACTAATAACTACTAATTGTTGGCCTTCTCGTTATTCCCATTTCGAGTATGACAGCAATAAAGGCTTTCATTTCGTATATTGTTGTCGGCGTCCACTTTTTAGTGCTAAGCAATTTTGGCAAAAATAAATGAAAATTGCTATACACATATTGATTAATTTAGAGGAAAAAATAATGGTGTCAAATAAAACACTCTAACTTAGACAAATATCAATCAATTTTATTAATTATTTTTGCATTATAAAGATAAAATGTTTATTGTTTATTAATGTTTATTAAACATAAAGTGATATCAATATTATTGTATTTTATTTCTTTTAGAAAATAAAAAATCAAAAAAAAATAGCTCAACAATTATGTTTTGCCGCACAAATAGCTACTAATAACTACTAATTGTTGGCCTTCTCGTTATTCCCATTTCGAGTATGACAGCAATAAAGGCTTTCATTTCGTATATTGTTGTCGGCGTCCACTTTTTTGCTCGAGAATTATCCGATACAGTGTGCGAGGCCAAAAACTGTGCAGCATATCGATTTGTTTCCCTTACGATGGTTTCGAGCAGTGATATTTTAAAATAATATAAAAAACGATAAAAGTTATTTTTAAATGTATAAGAATGCACTCTCATTACAAATTACGCGCGAGGTTAGCGTACGTGCACTCCCGCGGAGCACCGAAAACACACTGAAACTCGCAGCGCTTTTGCGCTGCGCCGCAATTTTCGATACAAACGATCGCAGCGCTTTTGCGCCGCGTAGCATTCTAACGGTTAATATGCTGTGATATATATGATGTTTGATGGACTCAATGTTTCAGCGGAGATATAGTTTTTTTCTATGTATAACTAAAAATATAAAGTATGAAGATTTAAGTACAGAATATATTAAGACATTTGCATAGTGTTATTCAAAAGCCTTAATAATATTTTTATTATTGCAATATGAGATAATAAAGCCACTTTTTTTTGGGTCTGTCAAATCCCCCTATTATCTCGCACGCCGTTTTTTCAACCATTGTCCTTTAAAGTTTATTTAAAACTGCTGCTATGAATACAAAATTATATGCGTGTGTTATTAAATCATTATATT
Source organism: Himalopsyche japonica (assembly GCA_028555115.1). Lineage (NCBI taxonomy): Eukaryota > Metazoa > Arthropoda > Insecta > Trichoptera > Rhyacophilidae > Himalopsyche > Himalopsyche japonica. The sequence goes on along the minus strand of JAHFWJ010000416.1, from coordinate 1,512,245 downwards.
TCTGATAAACCAAAATAACTTATATATTATGAATATTTTTTCCAGATTGTGGTATGCATGATCGACTACATTTGTCCACCAAAGGTTTCCGACGAAAAGAGGCCTCACACAAGTTCTTCAAATACTGTGAGTAATATATTTCATCTCTTTATATCTTCAATTGATAATGCCCACTCGTCGAATGAAAGGCATCTGAATATTATGAAAAGTTAACCCCCTGCTAATGTCTCATTCGTTGAGACGGTAGCAATGTGTGTTTTTAATTGCATCTTGAATATATTATATACTTAACCCTTTGCACTCGAATGCTGCCACAGTGGCGGCATGTTTATAAAGTTTTTTTTTTTTTGTATACTTTTAGCATTTTTTATATGTCGATTTCAACTAGATCACAATTACAGATCCTGAGGAGTCATTTTCTGATAAAAAACATAGCCAAAGATAGTCGGTTTGCGTAATATCAATAAGTGTCGTCATCGAAATGCATGGCGGATCTCGAGTGCGTACTTCAACTGTTCCTACAGAAGACCGGCTTGCAGATAAATTACATATATTACGTTCAGGGACTAAGAAGGACTGTGCAGTATGTTCAAATAGAAAAATTTCTGGTGGGAGATCGGAAACACGGCTGTTTTGCGAGACCTGCATAAATAAGCCAGGATTACATGTCGGCGATTGCTTTGTGAAATACCATAAAATGAAGAATTACAAATAAAATAAAAATATGTACATTATATTCATTATATATCTATTTTACAGAATTTGTAATTTTATATATATTTTTTTATTATAACAAAATTAATTTTTGAAATATTCAGTGTTGGAATTTCTCTTATATTGGCCTCAGAAGGGAACGCGTTAAGTGAATTAATGTGTATCGCTTGTTTAAAAAAATTGATTTATTGTTCCAGAGCGATCTGTCACCCGTTAATGATGATCTGGTAGATGAAGAAGAAGAACGTAATCAAGGTGCAGGAAGTGGCGGCGGTGACGAGGAAGGTGACAGTGACGATGAAGGGGAAAGACTTTCCCTAAGCGATACACAGGTTATTCATAACTTTTTTTTTTAACCACTTGCACGCCGATGACTCGCCGCTGTGTCGCACACTTATTCACTCAATACCCTAGTGACTCACCAATGTGTCAATATCTATTATGCAGTTTGCCTGATATAAAAAAAAATGCGCCTGCGTGTTTGCGATTTTGTAATAAAGGTCACAAGATGACGGCTTTGGAACAGCTGGAAATCAACAGATATCAATTGTCACATGAAATTTTAAACGAACAGACAGACAAATATAAGTCATGCAATGTCATGCAAATACAAGTCAACGCATTTCTGTAATAAATCATATCCAGCCAGTATAAATGCCGCCTGTTTAGTTTGATTTAAGTTTAAATTTTAGTTTTATTGCTAGTACAATATAAGCTAGGTTGTTGAAACGGAAGAGAAGATGTATTGTGTACCTTTTCTACAGAGCTATATATGGATATGTAAATGTATGTTTAAATATAGTTCTGATGATGGCATGAGCTGAAATAGCTATCAACTATATCTTATAAAATTTTGTAGAATTAAAATACATTGCTATTTTTTCTACCAAGCGAATGCCAATTCAATCAATAAAAAAAAAATATTTTGAAACGTTAATAGTTTTAAATGTATCCTTTTTTTTTAAATTTTTCAGAGCTCTGATTCGGAATCTACCTCACAACGCGAAGAAGCTAAAGTAACCGAGAAAGAAAAGTCAAAAGGCACACCTTCGAGTCCTGACCTCAGGAAAAGAAAACCGAGGAAGGCCGATTAAGAACCGCGAAGAGACCGAGACCTGATAATTAATTTTAAGGACGTCTCTAAGATTATGTTACTGAGGTTGACGACTGATTTTTCTATCCGATGACAATGCGAATTTATTAACACACTTACGGAATAAGGGGGAGACTGTTTCGATCGGTCACCAGAAGTTATCTTAGTCGTTGTGTTGTCAGTTTATTTTTTTTTTATTATTTATAACCGATTAATATACTCTGCATTTTGCTTGTTTTGTTTTCTATCGGTTCCCTAAGTCCATTGATTGAGACTTTGTCGATAATTTAACTGAGAAATATGTCTACAATCACTTTACTAACAAACGTTATAAACAGAATGGTGCATTTTGTAAATATTAACACAAATGCTGAAAACATTTTTTTTACCCAGTGCTTTTTACTTCTGTTATTGTTTGTCAATATTAATAGATTTTCTTTGTTTTGGTTTATATTGAATGTTATTCCAATCTTTTTTAGTGGCTGGTTTTTAAAATTTTTTTTTGCTTTTTACGATTGCCCGATCAAATTTCAGTTAACAAACCTTTACATTTTGCTTATCAAACTTGTTCTTGATTTGTCTCATGAATTGATCAAAACATCAAGCTGTACGATGGTTGCAGAAGAGTATTTCGATGTGTTTCATTGTTGATTTAGGGTATTGGTAACATCTTCATGGCCTCGTATCATCATCAGTTTTTTTTTTTTTTAATTTTGGTGTCGTAACCTCGTCGTAGAATAAAATTATCGTGTTATAGAGCAGCGCAAACGGGGTGTTCTATGATTATTGAATCATTACGCTTGATAAACGGTCCAATTGTTTGTGCCTATGTTTTGCAAATAATTTGTGTATTTTAGATTTAAATATTACATTTTAATGATGCACATTCAGTATACATTATCCATCTACAAATTTCTCATTCGCACATTCGGCGATAATGTAACGAACATCTCACATTTATATTTCGTTATGTAAAATAAATATACCAATTTTAATCATGAACAATTTTTCATTCGTCATTGTTGTGTCTTGTTCGTGAGAAGCCCCACCTGTCATTTTCCCCATCGTTAAATTTTGCCTAACAGATGTTTTCTTAAACTATCTTATAATGCTGAAAACTCGCCAGATAAACACCTGATTCTCTTATTGTACGGAGATATGTTCCAAAGACTAACATGGTATAATTTTAGATAGTTTCCACTCCTTACTATTTCACTTAGAAATTATATTTATTTATTATTTCAACCTGATCAGTATGGAATTTTATAAACCATATTTGATAATTAACCCTTTCCACGCGGCTGTTTTTCATGCAAATTGAATTTGTCCTTTCTTTCCATATAGAGTTATAAATAGAGCAATAAAAAATAATTGGGTTGGCTTTTATGGAAGCCAGATGCGTTAGGAATGTTTCACAACACTAAAAAACAAAGAAATGTCCTATGTTGTCACAATCGCTTGAACAAATATATCCCTAACAAATAACTTGGTCGTAAATCGCCGTTACCGTGACGTAACGAAGCCACCAATCAAACTCAAATGAACAAATGCTATTACTGTCACGTGTCATGGAGTGTCACATTGCAATGCCACGAAATCTGTGCAAAGTTCTATGTGAAGTTAGGTGCAAAGTTTGAAACTGATTTGTGACTCGGGCGGAGATCGCGATAAATTTGAAGGGTTCGAAAAATTTATGTTTTAAACATTTAAACTTATTACTTTCTACATGTGTATAGAAGTGGCAGTAGCAGCACAAATTAGGCGATATTTTGAAACCAAAATCAGTCCTATATGCAAAAGTTTGCCTGTATTATCGATGTTTGAAAGCTTGCGTCTCATATCTTGAGATGTTCGCGTGGAAAGGATTAATGTACACTCCCTCCCCTCAATTAGTTTGTTATATCGAGGATTTGCTGTACTGATTATATTTTCAAATCTTATGAGATACAATATTTAGCATTTTTTTGTTTCTGGTTATATTTTATGACGCTTTTGAGAAAATTATCACCTGAATAATTCTAAAAGTTGACTCAAGTGGTTGTTGTCCCCCTGGCCGTATAGAAATCAAATTGTTTTGCCTATAATGTATGGTATACTCACATTTTTTATTCGATCATATTTGTATAGCCGTCTTCTTGCATTTAGTGTCTCCAGGTGATGATCAACAGTGGCATGCAAGGATTCAAAATCCAGTCAGGTCAGAATTAAATACAGGTAGGACAGACTTTTAATTTGGGCACTATAAACAACTTGCTGTGTTGCCAAGTGCGGTATTGTCTATTATCAAATGCCACTTTCTTTCATATTTTCATAATGAATATTTATGTCTTCAAACATAGATGGATACTATATATAACATAGGTCGCCAAATTTTAAACACTATAGACTGTAGTTTCTCAATCTTTTTACATCTGCGGACCACAAAAAAATCCAAAAATGTTTTGCCGACAATCAACATTGGAATAGAATAATAAATATTTACATAATTAATTTTTTTTTGACAACAATTAATTTTGAAACACCGTATGCTGATATAACAATAAAATTCGATTGTTCATCGAAATAATATCACATCGCGAACCCATGGTTGAGAAACTAGGCTATAGACATCCTATTGATTTGTTTAACATAAAAAAAATGTTTCAGTCCTCTAAATTCGTTTTAACCATTTTTTACTATTTGGAATATATGCATAGCTGTGTAGAAAAATATCAGCATGAAAATTTATTTCGTCTTGATGATAGCTTGTAAACAAACAGAATGCAATAACAATTTATGGATTCTGGATGGAAGTTATTTTATATGATGTAATAATTTCAATAAAATTTTTAGCAATGTTCTGAATAATACTATAAAAATGGATTTACTTCTTGAAATAACGAAGAAATATTCTTTGCAAATTGCCCCAAAACAAAAAACTATTTTTATGACTACAATATGAGACAATTCGCGTCAAATTTAGTGCAATCCAAAATAATCTCAGAGTTTGAAAGAGGAAAGTGGTTAAAAAAATCATTAATATATTACTCAATTCAATTTTTTATTATTTTGATACAAAATTTGCTAAAACTCATTACACTATTATAACTAAAGCATAAATAATTATATTCTATAAAGAAAATAACTACAGCAACACTAAACAATCCAAAATTAGTGTTACATTTTTTGGTGTGATATCTGTTTTGAAGGTAACTAATTTTTAACACTAATCGTCACATGTTATCCACAGACAAACCTAAATACAATAAAAAAATAACTCAGTAATCAGTGGGTTGGTGAGCTGTTAATTCTGTAGCCTGTTAATTTACAAGTCGGTATTCCCCTAAAGCAGCGGTCAGGGAACTTTTTTAACAATTACCCCAAATTATTTTTGTATAAGTCGATAGTACCCCCTCATTTTGAAAAGGAGACAACCAATATATTTTAAATTAAACATCTTTTATTGTATAAATTTACACGGAAAATAATAATTGCTTATTACCCACAAAACTGCTGCCCAAAAGTGTTATCTAATTTCCATTTTATAACTCCCATATATTTTTATTAATTATTTGATATGAAATCATTCTACGAGCCACTGTTTGTTTACTAATGTTTGATGATTAATTGAGACATTTATGAGAGAGAGCATTAACTGTCTTGCCAAATTAATTAATACTTTTTGCTTAGTTAAAAAAAAATTATATTTATTTTCAACAAATCTAAAAAAATTTATAACTGCCTATTAGTGCTATCAAATGCTCCTAGTAAATAGTAATAATAGGCTAAATTAGGTTTAGTGTTTGTTATTAAAGACAACTTTACCATATATTTTAACCCTTAAAGGATTAGGTGAACACTTGGCGCCTCAAAAATGACCTATATTTTTAGTTTTTACTTTTTTTGTCAAAAAAGAATTACTGTAATATATTTCAGTTTATGTGTCCATCAGAGTGCATTTGACATTAAAAGAGTTGCATATTAATAATTTAATAGCGATCACAGATTAATTTGCGAATTTAGTTTAGTGCCTCTAAAGTGCATTATCCGCCACAGTGCAAACATTAAAAATGTAACATGAAAAAGAAAAATAAAATAATTTGAATTGTTGAAATTTTTCCACATGTCATTTAGTCACTAACGACTTTGGATTTGGCTTTCGGCATCTTCAGGCATTCAGAGCATCGTCTATACACCAAAGGTATTAATTCAAGGAAAATACAGACCCCCAAGGCAAGAACTAAAATTTGGTCGGTATCATAAATTAGAATAATGAAAGTTTTTCATATTTACTACAGACAGTATAACCCCAATTCTATGTTTTTCAGATGACCCTAAACAATGAAAAAAAGAAGAATAATTTAATTTTTTTAAAAAAGTTCTTTGGTACTAATTATTTCACTTTTAAGCCTGTCACCTTTTTGTGGAAAAGCAATATATTTAAATATATAAATTTAAATTTATGTTGATAATTCTTGCAATAAGTGTAATCGGATCTGTATACAGTGCACTCTCGATTATTCGGGCTAATGCTTGGAAAGGATGGTCACGAATAAATGAAAAACACAGATAATCAGAATCATCAAATTTTTATTTTATTCTCGGATATAATATATACACAATACAAATTTTTAACACATTATTTATCAATCATGTTATTATCTATGTTTATTTTAAATTTAAACTTATTTTTGGCCTTAAATTACTATTTTTCTTATGGTCACCTAACACATACGATGGTAGTATACTGCCGCCTATAATTTAAAAAATAGTCAAATAGTCAACAGTTTGGCCAACCCCGATCTATAGTTCTGACGATGGCGTGAGCCGAAATAGCTATTAACTCTTATATCTAATAAAATTTTGTAGAACTAAAACACATTTAGTTCACTATTTAGTCAGCTCCACTATTTTTTATTTTTGTGGTGCATTTATTTTATGCAGATGTAGTAATGAAAAGCAACAATATTTTATTCCATTTTTTATTTTTTTGCTATCTATTACATAACCAATTCTCAGCTCAACTGTTGAGATGTCAGATCGTAAACTTTTGGTAATTGATACACAAAACTACATATACAATACCGGCTAAATCTTATGGAAGAAAAATGCATGCCGATTTGTCCTGATAATTAATTGTGTTTGCTTAACACCAATACAGTCAAATTAATTAATATCCTTTACACCGCTCAGTAAGAAACAAACTAAACAAAATAAAAATCGACATGGTGGCAACCCCTTTCTGGCTAAAAACGGAAATAACTCCCCTCCCCTAATTGCCGGATGCCTTTTCTGGAATAAATATTATCTCCTTGCTTTTCAAATGCTTTTATTTTATTTCATTTAATATAATCTAACTTGCAAGATATCTGCTTTAAATTTTATTATTTTATTTTAATATTAAAAGATATTTTTGAAATGTTGAACTATTTCAAAAATTAATTAAATTGTTTCCAATATTTAATAGTTTTTATTGTAAAATAAGGTTTTTTATACTTACCGATTAGATAGTTTTTAGATTTTTGTCGCTTCTATCTCATTTTCATTCTATTTAATCAGAAATTAAAGCTATAAATAATTCATACCAATTTATAAACATAACGGACTAAATTTGAATTGTTACAATTTCGTACGATTCCACATGTTTTGCCACTAACGACCCGAGTGTCGCCTTTCGGCATCTTCAAGCATTCTATCACATGGGTGCAGCTGAACTGAAACCCGGATTGTTAGCGATAAAGTTGTAATAATTCACAATTGATATTGAAATTCCATCAAGTACCTTCAGTCGATATCATAAAATACTGGATTGAACTAGCCCATAATTGATTATTTAATTAATATAAGTATTAAAATCAGAGGAAAAAAAATAGCAACATTCCCCTAAATACTAGTACATATTAAATCAATCTTCTCAAACAGTTTAACAGAAACTTTGTGTCAAATAGAGTGGCCTAGAATCAAACTGACACTTCAAAAATCAGATTTTTAAAATATTGTAAAAATTACTTCTATTCCACTACACAGTAAGATCAATGACAATTAACATAATAATGGAATAACAAAGTTATCAATTAAATTTTTTATCAAAATCTAATGCTACAATTCCTCTTCGTAGTGTATTGTAGAAATTATTCTATTTTTTGTGTTTTGAATATCCTTTTGTTACACAAATAAAAAAATAAATTGTATTCTTTTTAAAAAAATATTGTTTTATTTAGTATACGATACACCATAGTTTCTCAACCTTTTTAAATCCGCGGACCACTAAAAAATCCAAAAATGTTTTGTGGACCGTCAACTTTGGAATAAAATAATAAATATTTACATAATTGGGTATTTATTCAAAATAATTAATTTTACAACACCGTATGCTGATATAACAATATTTGAGTATATTAAAACAAACAGTTTGTTTGTCCTATCAAAAATCTCAGCGGACCACCTGTTGAGAAACAGTGCAATACACAAAAGTGCATTCAAATAAATATTGATCAACTTTTCTTGACTTAACTTGACTTGACTGATGTCAGGGTAAAATTATTGTGCCGAATGAAAGAAAAAATGTCATTCATCATCAAAGTTGTAAAAAGCTAATGTTCTTTTTGGCTCTCTTTACACATTCATGAATGTGTACAAAGTATGGATAAATTGTAAATTGATAAATTGCAAGGTGACTATTGAGAAACATTTTTTAAAAATTGATAAAACTATTTATTTATTTTTCTACTTTTTTATCGAGTTTTATTGCCATATGTTTTATAATTTCTGTTTAACATGTTAATATTCTTATAAACACTTTTTTAACTGGCGGCCATTTTGTCAGCTGTCAAGTGATTTAAGGTTAGTTTGGTTTGGCATTTCAACATGAATAGACTGACGCCTGAACAACGCTTCCGAATTATGCAAATTTATTTTGAAAATCATGGTTCTGTTCGAAATACGTCTCGCGCACTACGTCCATTTTATGGTCAACATAATCGTCAATCAGAACAATTAATTCGATTAACTATGGAACGTTTTCGCACCACGCTTACTCTTAATGATAATACACATCCACAGATACGTTGTACAGTGCGTACAGAAGAAGTCATTGCTGCTGTAGACCCTAGCGTAGAGGAAGACCCGAATCAGTCTATCCGCCATCGTGCACAGGAATTGGATATGTGTTCATCCACTTTATGGAAGATTTTGCGGAAAAATCTTGGTTTGTGTGCTTACAAAATCCAACTCGTGCGAGAATTGAAGCCACACGATCACCTTGCAAGGCGTAGATTCGGTGAATGGGCCCAAAACAAGATTGCCATTGATCCCGATTTTCATAAGCGAATTTTGATTAGCGATGAAGCTCACTTTTGATTGAATGGATACGTCAATAAACAAAACTGCCGTATTTGGAGTGATGGTAATCCTCAAGTGTATGTTGAGACACTGTTACATCCAGAAAAACTGACTGGTGCGCTTTATGGGCTGGTGGAATCATTGGTCCGTATTTCTTTAAAAACGATGCTGGCCAGAACGTTACAGTCAATAGTGACCGCTATAAAACCACGATTACTGACTACATCGTTCATCAATTGAACAACCATGACGTGCAGCAGCTGTGGTTTCAACAAGACAGCGCAACATGTCAAACAGATCGTGCCACAATTGATTTACTGAAGGAAACGTTTGGTTACCGCATAGTTTCATGTTTCGGACGAATTAGCCTCTAAGATTGTGTGATTTAACGTCGCTAGACTATTTTCTGTGGGAATATTTGAAGTCGCTAATCTACGCCGATAAGCCCGAAACGACTGACCACTTGGAGGACAACATTCGTCGTGTTATTGCGGATATACGGCCACAAATGTTGGAAAAAGTCATTGAAAATTGGACCTCCAGATTAGACTACGTCCGAACTAGCCGTGGCGGTCATATGCCAGAAGTCATTTAAATTATAATGCCAAAAGATTATTTTTCGAATAAAGTAAATTTCATGTCTATTTAAAAAATTCATCTTTGTTTTATTCCATTTCAAAGTTCTATACCTCTAAAAAAAACACCTTTATAACCAAGGTATTTACATATCGACAGACACTGCAGTTTTAGTGTTTGACTGTTTCCCATACTGATACCACTGTGTTTTGATTTTTAATCATTCAGTGTTTGGGATAAGCCAAAAAATATCACATTACTTCATGACTGCCGGGATTGCTAGCCATAAATAAATAAGTGCATCATTATTGCATGTTGTGCTATCAATAAGTGCCCCAAAATAAAATATATTAGGTAAAACGGAAAGAAATGACATTTTTTCTGGCGCGTCACTTTAAAACTAGTTTGTCAACGGTTGCCGTTGAGTTAGCACGTCGTGGTTGGTATTATTTTTAAGCTCTGTGTGTACTATTTCCATTTCAAAATGTTTTTTTATTTTTTTTGCCGTTTTAGAAAAATGGAGAAGTCTGAGATTGAAGAAACACATTTGCGCTGTTTTTATTCGATAAAGGATTAAAACCAAAAGAAGCTACGCAGACCATTCGTGACATTTACGGTGTCGACTTGAAACTTCGAAAGTGCTTAAGATGGTTTCAAAAGTTCAAAAGTGGTGATAGGGAGTTAAAGGACAAACCAAAAATAGGAAGACCCCCTCAAAATCGATATTGAAGTCCTAGAATCATTGGTGGAAGCTGATCCTCATAAAACAGTGAAGGAATTGTTACATGACCTTGGCTGTCCAATAACAACTGTGCAAGATCATCTGAAAAAGTTTGGGAAAAAACACAGACAAGGAATTTGATCCGCATGATCTCTCTCAAACGGCCTTGGAGCAACGCGTGACCATCTGTGCTTCCCTATTGTCCAGGCACAAAAGGGATCCATTTCTCAGAAAGATAATTACCAGGGACGAGAAATGGGTCCTTTACAGTAATAGCAGGAGAAAAAGCAATGGCTATCACCAAATCAAGTATCTGTGCCTACCCCTCGACCAACATTGACGTTAAAAAAAGTTTTGTTGTGTGTTTGGCGGGATGCTTCGGGGATAATACATTTTGAATTGTTGAAATCTGGTCAAACAGTTACAGCAGAGCTATACTGTGTCCAACTAGAACGATTAAAAGCAGAATTATTAAAAAAAAACGATCTGTTTTGGTCAATAACAATAGGCGGATTTTACAACATGATAATGCAAGACCTCATGAGGCAAAAATTACTCAGAAAAAAATAAGAGAACTTGATTTCGAACTTCTGCCACATCCTCCATATTCACCCGACATAGCACTTTCGGATTATTATCTCTTCAAGTCGATGGAGCATTCCCTTTGTGACAAAAAATTTACAAATGCTGACCAGGTGAAAAATCACCTGGATTTGTATTTTGCCAGTAAGTCACCAGAGTTTTACAAAAAGTTGCCTCTTTTATGGAGGAAGATAATAGACAATGAGGGAAATTATTTAACAGATTGATATTGTATAGTTCTTTTAAAAATATTTTTTTTGTTACAGTAAAAAAAATGTCATTTCTTTCTGTTTTACCTAATATAATAAAAAAAAACATTCAATGACTATTAACGATTAATGTAAATTTATTGATTGAATTGGCATTCACTCGATAGAACTCCATTATAACACGGTGAATAAACAGCAATGTATTTTAGTTCTACAAACTTTTTTATGAGATATAGTTGATAGCTATTTCGGCTCACGCCATCGTCGGAACTATGTTTAAACATACATTTGCTTATCTATATATAGCTGTGTAGAAATGTAACAATACATCTTTTCTTCTGCTTTAACAATCTAGCTTATATCGTGCTAGCCAAAAATGTAAACTATATTGGATGGCATGGAATTCACGTTCCCCGATGTTAACTTGTCAAAAACTAGTGATTTTGCAAACAGAAAATTATTAGGAATGAATGTATTTAAAATGTTTATATTTATTTAACATCAATATTTAAAGATATGTTTGGACCTATAGTGAGTGTAGCATAAAATACAAATAAATAATTTATGAATCTCATTTATTTCATATTGGAAGCGATTAATTTGATGTTTGTAACATGTTGCTTATTTCTATTGTGAGAAATCAATATAGTTATTCCGGCTTTACTCCTTGGAGAATATGTGAAATTTCTGAAATGTCATTCAAATCTTTCCCCATTGAGTTGAGAATATCGTACAAGTTTTGCAAATCCGATTTGTTTTCTTCTGACGCCGCGAAATGGACCATAAAGTCTTTCTTTTGTGCACAAACATACTCCGTCTGCGAATTGATCTCAGCCGGTCTCACAACAACCAGGGGATGATTTTTGACTTCTGTCCCTTGTCCCAATACCTTTTTGTTCAGTTTTTCTTTCAGACTGTCAATTTTTTTGTGAAGCGTTTTAGAATTCTGTGTCACAAATGCCAATTGGCGTTTCAACATATTGGCCACGTCCACATAGGCCCCCTTATCAGAGCTCGTTGACGATCTGGCATTGATTACAGGTGTAGAAGACGTTGTCGCTATACCGATGGCGTCTTCGTATAACCTTAAAATTTCTGTCCCAGCGAACTGTATAGCTGATTCTAGAGCCACTCTGTTATACCACGCACCTGTTTCTTTCGATCGACACGGGGACTTGTTTATTTTTTCCAGAGTTTTCAATCGCCAGAACGTGCTGTTGATTCTTTCGCAAAGAGCCAGGTTCCCTGACATCTTGTCGACGGATATAGCTACAGTGTTGCTACTGATTTCGGAAATGTGATCTGCGCTAGCAATACCTCCGCTGATATCCAAATTTTCCGTATCGAACACGTGTACTTTTGTTCCGATTGTTCCATCTTCCGATCCTAAATAGCTGAATAAAAATATTCTGTTTTTGTCGAGATCTATTCCCATGTAACTGACAGTGTATCCTACATCGGTGACCATCTTCACTATTTTCGAGCTCGAATGATAGTTCAAAGTAACTTTTCCATTGTCATTCGCGACAACTGTACCGTAGGGGTCAATATAGTGCTTTCTGTTTTCAGAAAACACTTTGAATTTGAGTGCTTCCAATTGTTTATTTGCCCTTAGAACAAAACTTGTTTCATTGTAAACAAAGTAAATGTCCTCTTCTCTATATGAAATGATCTCTGGAGCAATACCCTCGTGTTCGGAAACAGTTTGCAGCAAATAATGGTCATCAAGTAAGGAAATAACTTTCGGCTTTGAATCTTCGGAACAAATATCCGCGTTGATGAACTGGACTAGGAGAAACGCTAAGAAGAACCGTATAGCCGCCATCTTTTACAGCCTCAGTAACTGTAAAATATAAAATGTTTGTTAATTAATAATAAAAAATATTATACAAACATTAACTATAGCACGGTGAAAAAAATAGCAATGTATTTTAGTTCTACAAAATTATTTTTTCAAATATAGTTGATAGCTATTTCGAGTCACGCCATTGTCAGAACTATGCTTAAACTAACATTTGCTTATCTACAATATATATAGCTGTGTACATCTTCTCTCCTGTTTTAGCGGTGTAGCTTGTTTCTTTCTCGCAATTAGACTAAATTTTTCAAAAATTGTAAATGAAACTAAAAAGGCGGTTATGACAACAAGTTTACATGTGGCATGGAAATGGTCTATTACGGAAGCAAATCAGTCTGTCAAATCAACTGGATAAGAAAATTGTTTTCTTTTTATGTAGAACCGCTCTCTGCAAATCATAATTATTTTTTACGCCTTAATATATTTAAAATTCATTTCTCCCAAAACCGATGTTATATATATATCATGTAGTTCCAGACTGATGGTTTGCCATCAGATGAAGGCAATGAGGACAAACTTAGGCCAGCCGTTCTTGATGAAATAGTGGCTATAGTCACTGGACTTTTTGAAAGATCAAAACACTGCTATAGAAATTTTAAATTAGTAAACTTTGAAAGATGGAATACAAGGCGAAAAAGTAAACCTCATATAATTTTATTTATAATGATAAATAATTTTTCGTCTCTAGATGTTTTAAAACTAGCTTTGATATTGTTGAACAAAAACTGTAATCTACCGTCGCAACAGCTGAGACGTCAACAGTCAGTGTGTGAAACAAAATTAATATTTTTCAACGTTCAATGAATTTAACAAAATGATGTAAAACTTACTATAGAAGAAATCATCTAAAATTATAAAATATATTCACCTGATGTATAAATCTCCGTCTTATGAACTAGAATATACAATGATTGAAAATCTCTAATCTTATTTTTGTCAATAAAAGTGGGTTTTACCGCACTGTGTAAAAAAAAAAAAGAAGTTATTTAAATATCGCTATCAACTTAATAAATTAAACAGTTTTCGCTGCAGAAGCAAATGCTTTCAGTTGTGAAAATAAATAAATTACTGATCATTATATTCGTTCTTTATATTAATACATAGTTTTTTAGTTTAGATTCATAACATTTTGCTGCTTAAAGTGTCTTTAGATGAATTAAAATCGGAAAAAAGTAGTATCATAACAGAATTTTACTGTCACTTTAGCCCAGTCATTAAACCTTCTAATTAGTGTATTAATTTATTAATAAGAGCAGCCATATTGATGTATTGAAAAATTTACTGAGAATATCTTTTAATATTATCTTTTATGATATCGACTGAAGGTGCTTGATGGAGTTTCAATATCAAATTTGAATAAAGTCAGTTCTGTTGCATCCGTGAGATAGAATGCCTGAAGATGCCGAAAGGCGAAACCCGAGTCTTTAGTGACAAAACATGTGGATTCGTACAAAGTTGTAAAAATTAAAATTTAATATTTCATTTACCCATTCCTGCTGAACCTTGTAAAGGATATTCGAACATTGAGTTTTTCAAAAATTAATTCAGCAATATAGGTGTTAAACAAATTTATGGAGATCAGAACAAATCAGGCTATATTTCAACACAAATTTTGTCTTGTATACGAAAGTTTTGAGGTGTTATCTTTCTTATATTTTTGAATAACATCTGTCAACACACTTAAATCAACAAAAGAGATGTCAACAGTCAGAGAGTTAATTAAATGTGTATTGTGGTTTAATATAATTCAGATTCACAGTGATGAACACTGAAAAAAACATTTTGCATGCTAACACCTATATGTATAGATAAATTGACTTACTTGTACTCTATTATTAAATGATATTGAGTGATTATTAGTTTTTGTGTCCAGTTTCTGTTAATGATCAATTGAGAAATGCTACACAAAAGTGGCTTTAATACATTATTCTTTCAAATCTGTTTTTGAACATAAAAACATACTTTAGAACCCAGTAAATCTTTTTATCAACAATCTCCACTTCATGGTGCAGTGCTTAAAATATTTGACTTCGGTGATAGATTTTACAGGCTTGCGTAATAGAGCAGTCAGCAATTACTTTCAATTGACATATTGATTATGCTCAACAAAAATCTCCCACAAATCCAATCTAAAAAACGGTGCATAGCAAGACTGAGTGGTTCTTTACTAGTTCTCTTTTTTTTTATCCATAATCTCTTTGTAATTTAAAAACTTTTGGTGTGACACACTTAAGCTCTACATTGGGAGTAAATATGGACTTAAACATAATCTTGGTTTTCTGTCTGAAGACTTATATAATGGCCATATTATGACATTCATTAAAAATAATCCAGCTGCATTATTAACTCCAAATATAAACCATCTATATCTAAAATTAAAGTTATTCTAACCGACATTAAGTGCTAGAAAAATGATAATTTTTCTTACATATACAAAGAAAAATAATGATACTTCAAAGTGTATATCTTAGATTTCCAATATTACAGGTTTAACATATCAAGTCATGAACAGATGTTTTTCTCATTGACCAATTCTCTGCTGAGCTGTGTTAAGATATTTCAACATTGGGTAATTCAAAAATTTATTAAATAATATTGGTGTTAAACAAACTTATGAAAATTAACAAGATAAATCAAGTAATATTTTAACACAAAATATAGCTTGTACAAGAAAGTTTTAACTTTTGAAAGAGTATTGATGTCATTTTCTGTGGGTATGTCAGTGTTATTTTATGTGTCAATTATTAATTAGTGTGTCATCTGTAAGTAGTTGGATGTATATTTGATGCATTTTAATTATTTTTAGATCAGTCTTTTCATTCTAATACACCAAAGTGTCACATAAAAAACTCCAAAGGTTATTAACATAATTAATGCTTGTCATGTTTTTAAACATCAACTAAGGTTCATTTGACATTTGTGCCAGGGAACTGTTAATGTAAATTGTAAAGTCATCTTGTAATTGAGATTTTCTCAAATATTTTAAACTTTAAGGTGTTGTTATTTAAAATCTTACTTTGGTATAGTTTTTAAGTTCAATTGTTTTTCTACAGGGCATGCTATACATTAAGATAAATAAAAACTGATAGCAAATATGAAAGGTCAAATGTTTATCAGTGTCTGAGAATATGATGAGTTTTTAACTACTAAGACACCCAGTAATATTTCAATTTACTCGTATTGATTAATTATCAATAAAATATGCAACAGAAATCTTATAATTTGAATATTAAAACACAATATTCAGTAATGTTAACGAAAAGAAATGACATTTTTTTTACTACAACAAAAAAATATTTTTGTAAAAACTATATAATATATTTCTATTAATTAATACACCACATTGCTTATTATCTTCCTCCACAAAATAGGCAACTTTTTGATACCCTTTTCGTAAAACTTTTACTACCAAAATATGAATTCGGGTGATCTTTCACCTGATCAGCATTTGCAAATTTTTGTCACAAAGTGAATGTTCGGTTGATTTAAATAAATGATAATCCGATGGTGCAATATCAAGGTAAATACGAAAGATGTGATAGAAGATCCAAATCTAGTTCCCTGATTTTGTCTTGAGTGATTTTTGCTGCATGACTCCTTTCATAATAATGCTGTAACATTGTTCTATTGTTTGGTATCTCAAATTAGGCACAGTATCCTTCTGTTGTAACCGTTTGACCAGATTTTAATAATTCATAACGACTTATACCAGAAATATCCCACCAAATACATAAAAAATCACGGTGAAAAAATAGCAATGTATTTTAGTTCCACAATTTCTTTTTTTTATAAGATATAATTGATATCTATTTCAGCTCACGCCATCGTCAGAACTATCTTTAAATGTACATTTGTTTATCTATATATAGCTGTGTAGAAAAGGTACATAATACCTCTTCTCTCCTGTTTTAACGACCTAGCTTATTTCCTGCTGGCAATAAAACTAAATATTTTGAAAATGTAAATGAAACTAAACAGGCGGCTTATATCAATAATCTTAAATATTGGACGAGATGATTGTTATGGCTTATGACGGGTAGACAATAGCCTCTCGCATTGGTCTGAGAAGCGGCGACCAACTTATATTTTTTTAAGGAAATAAGCTTGGTCATTAGGACAGAAGAGAAGATGTATTGCGTAACTTTTCTGCACAGCTATATAATATAGATAAGCAAACGTACGTTTAAATATAGTTCTGACGATACGTGACCTGAAATAGCTATCGACTACAATATATCTTATAAAAAAAAATTGTAGAACTAAAATACATTGCTATTTTTTCACAGTGTTATAATGGAGTTCTACCAAGTAAATGCCAATTCAATCAATATATTTAGTCTTATTTGTAATATATATTTCATCTATTGATAATGCTCTGTATGAGCAAAATCGGTAATGATCATAAATGTACTGTGGCAATATTAATACTTACGATGGTTTCGGCGGTAACTTTGTGGAAGTTGATTTTAATATAAAATTTAAAATAACTTTCATTATTCCACGTATTCACGTGGCAATATGTGGAATAATCAAAGTTATTTTAAATTTTATATTATATTGTGGAAATATTAGTGAAAAATATGTTTTTATTATTTAAAATGTAATGTCTTAACCAAGAACTGACAGTTAATACCATGAAATACTTTGAACATATACTATTTTTGTATATCAAACAAACGCATGCATTCAAAGCTATATGCATAACAATGTGTAACAATTTCTAAATGTGACATAGTTTAAATTTTAATTCTAAACGTTATTAATTTAAAAAAATCATTTTTGACTAAATATACGTACAGGATTTAACAAGTTAACGGGGAAGAACAAAATAATAAATAATCGAACATTACGAAATTATGACCTTGAAGTAAAATAATTTCAAGAAAAATGGCTGTCATATTATCTATGGCACTACAAAAAATTATCTATTCAGTTTTTAAAACACATTCCGTTTTTTGATCGAGAATTTGAAAGTAGGTAAAAATGAAATGGTCGAGTGTGTTTCTGTCTAGTGCTAGTTAATTAAAGATCGGATACAATGTCTCACAGACATTTTCATAAAAATATTAAATAAATAACATACTGTACTTTATTCATCCTATTCAGTAGACGTTTGATGAATTTTTACAGTTCATTTGTTTGGAAATAAATTGGAAGACCATTAAGTACTTAAAATGAATACTGAAGCAATTATTTAATATACTGTTCTGATAAACTGACGCATGGCAAACGTGTCTCTTACTAATCACCATACATAATTATCAAACACCAAAGGGTGAGTTTCATAAATGTTTTAGTTACTATCGAGTGATATTATTCTTCATTCTGTTAATTAATTTAGGCTCAAAACATATTGGGGAATCAAAATATGAACATACAGTGTTTATTTTGACAGTTTTTATTAAACAAATTCAACAAAAATAAAACAGATGGCATCAATATTCTAAAAACAATTATTCATTCTGACATGTAACAAATTAAAATAAATACGCTTAAAATTGAATTGTTGAAACTTTGTACATTTCCACATGATTTACCACTCACGACCCTGGTTTCGCCTTTCGACGTCTTCAGGCATTCTATCACACGGATGCAATAAAACCGACACAAACGTATGGTTTGCATTAATTATATATTTTATTTGAATTTCTAATGTTTACTTTTAAAATCATTTTTACATTGCAAAAGCAATAAACTTATAATATTTAATTCTTGTACAATTCTTAATACAGGCGGAATTACATAGCAAAAAAATAGACTAGGTGGTGACAAAATATGGAAACATAGAAAGTTTTAAAAATTTCAATTTGATATTGAAATTCAATCTGGCACTGTTATCTGATGTCGTAAATCAAATACATTTAATTTTAATTGGTTGTTGAATGTTTGAGAATAGTAAAGCACTTTTTGTATTTTGAAAACATCAAAATAGCTTGGCAAGCTTCATTGCTTATTTGTAAACATGTGATAGAGGCCACAAATTAAGGTCATTTTCGTGGGAATGTTTTAGTTCTGAACTGAGAACATTTCGAAATTAACAGGTAAGCGAATTCAAATTTTTAGCTTGCACTAAATTCAAAAAAAAAATGATAAACGCACAATGTAAATACAAATATTTCGCATCACTTTTAACTCGTTCACGTCAAGCCACGTACACTGATATCAGTTGTCTTAACAGTTGATTGAGACTTTGGTATTCAGTGGACTACCCGGTCCCTGTTGAGCTACGTAAATGATATTCCAACACTGAACATTTCAAAAATGTATTCAGTACTTAATTCAGGATACATCATAAATTATTTTAACACTTAATTAAGCTTTTCCACGAGAGTTTTGACATATCTATCATATATTAAAGTGTCAAACAATCACTGATTAGTTGTCTAACCGATATATATATATATATATATATATACAATGGTCCATACTTCAAATTAAACCCATGAGATGGTTTGAAACAAAGAGAATGTAATGTCACATAGCAAATAGCATGTTCTCAAACTCATTCTATCACAACTTCCACAAAATAGGGGGAGAGTATGTTTGTTGTTTAAAGTGATTGCAATGTATTGAAAATTGGCACCCAAAAATGTAATGCAAATAACAATGTTAAGTTTTCTTTATTAAAGTTTAGTTTTGTATTAACATATAGATTGACATCTGTCCTGATAATCTTAACTCATTCTGTGTTAAAAACACACCTAGAGCGTCCATATGTATATCCACTATGTGCTCAAGACCCGCGTAGCGTGTTCATTCCCGAAACGTAAAAAAGTAATTTTACGATTGTTGATATTGTTTGTATTTTCTCTTAGCCGAAAATATTCATTTCTAATTTCGTCGCCTTTGGATCTTACTGCGCGTAATATTTTTTTTACATAGTAAAGTTGAGTCTACACGTGCAGTTGTGAATATTTTTTTTGTAATTTTCATTCAATTGTTTTCATTGTTTTACTGTACTGTTATTTTTAACAATTGGAATATAAACATAACTGGATTATTTCTATAACGTTGTTTTGTGAAAGGTTCAGCACAGAAGAATTGTTTTAGGTAGATTTTGATCATGGTAATTTTCGATTTTGAATGATTCGTGAATTTTGAGCAAACATTACTGTTTTTTGAATAATATTGTAAAGAAATTTATGTGTATAGTATATATTTACAATCATGAATCAAAATGTATTTATAAAATAAATACACGTGTGAACCAACTATTACAGTATAAACTTGCTGCCGATTTATCACTGTAATATGAGACACAAAAATACACACGTCGAGTTATTTGTATTTACCGACAGTCGCATGTATTGTCTTTGAAATAATGCATATTATTAATAATTTGCTATACATTTTTATAATTCAAATATATTTAGCATGACACTTTTACATAGGATTTTACATAAGCTTTACATTACTGAACATTACATTACATAAGCGTTACATTACTGAATTAATTTTTGAAATATTTATAGTTGGTTATCCTTTGTGTGGCTCAGTAGAGAATGTGTTAAACATTTGACATGATGAATATTCTTTAAAAAGGGAATTTTGTCATAAATTTAATTAATTTTTGAAATTCAATTGCAATTTTTTGAACTCTGTACTCATAAGAAATTCGTTGGAATCAACGTTCACTTAATACTTGTATTATATGATTTTGAATTGGTTTCCAGGTTTTACAGTAATGACAAACATTTCGTTGATTTTTTGGACATGGCTGTTTATCGGCATTTTGATTGGTGTGAATAGTGATACGATGGGGTTTTTAGGGACTCTCTATGAAAAGAGAGGTGAGGCAATGTACAATGGACCAGCCCCTACAGAAATTTTCGTTAAGTCGCTGAACGAAATCATAGTCAACATCGGCAGAGACTCCTACATCATCAGGAATTTTGGGAGCTTGAAAAGAGTCACTATGAAAAAAATAAAAAAGATGGCATTGATTGATAGGCTCGGCAATACTATATATAACAGAGGAAGTCAAACACTATTTATGACCTTCAAAACAAGAGAAGAATATCCGGTAAGATTACTATTGTTTCATTCATGTCTGCTCCCAATGTGGAGGATATAGCTCCTTTCTCGACAGAAAAATTTGTCTACGAGAACCACTTGTTATTCAGTTGCTTAACCTGTCATTAACAAAGAGATTAAGGATAGAGAAGATAGGACTAGAGGACAAGACTTGTGTATAGCTAACCGATCTTGCAATTTTTTTAAATTTATTTAGGTTTGGTTATCTAGAAGAGATATAAAAACACTTGATTTCAAAATTGACCTGCTTATGAAAAAGTTTGTGAACCTCTGATTAAGATGTAATATAATTTTATTGATTTTTTTCCCCTCTGTTAAAATTAATTGTCATGTAAGGATATAAAACAATAACTCTTATGTTATCGACTGAAGGTGCTTGATGGAATTTCAATATCAAATTTGAAGTGTTACAACTTTGAAAGATTCCACATGTTTTGTCACTAGCTATATCTTCAGGCGTTCTATCACACAGAAACAACAGAACTGACTAGAATGCCTGAAGATGCTGAAAGGCGAAACCCGGGTCATTAGTGACGAAACATGTGGAATCGTACAAAGTTCTAACAATTCAAATTTAGAACAATAGTAAATTTGATTTTCTCAACTTTTTAGATATTCACCGCTGCGAATTACAAAACCTACCAAATGGCCCTCGACACGGTCAGAAGTCGAGTTTACGTGGTCAGTAGACTAAATAAGGAACCTTACGGAAAGGTGTTCGCTTTCGACACGGCACATGCCGTCATTGACTCCAATGATAGAGTCATAATGGAAGAGTTGACTGACTTTGGAGCACGCGTGTCCGCTATTGCTGTTGAATCGTCGACCGGAAGCATTGTTTACAGTCAAATTATCGATTTTCAACAATGGCAGATAAAGTTGCTATATCCCCTCAATACTATGGATGAAACACTAAAAGCAGAACAAGACGAAAGACGCGGACGGCAAAACAGCTTATTCATAACTACTCCACGACCGAAAACTTCATTGAAAGCTGATGATATTCCTAATGACATCTATGATGTAAAGACCACAACAAGCCGAACGGTATCCCTGACAACACCAAAGCAAAAGAACGATAACTATTTTGATGGTATAAAATTGACAACAACTAGCCAACGGACAACGACTAGTCAACAGACAACAACCCCACAACCAACTACAACCCCTCAACCAACTACAACCCCTCAACCAACAACAACCCCTCAACCAACAACAAGCCCACAACCAACAACAACCCCACAACCAACTACAACCCCGCAACCGACAACTTGTATACCAGCAGTAGTCCGTCAACAGAATGGTAAAACTAGATTCAACCTGGAGGCAGCGTTAAATGAATTTACTGATAATTTGGTTTCTCTATACAGTCATGGATCTGATGAGCGTGTAAAACATTTGGTCATAGAGAACAAACGTCTGAGATATCAGTTGACGATCTTAGCTGAAAAGCACGAGTATTTATTGGCCAACGCAAATGTCTTCTTGACACCCGTGAGTCTATACAGCGACCCGGGGGAATCAAGTAATGATGTATACAAGAAACTATTTACGTTATCAGCCAGAAAAATGAAAATGGAATTGACAGAATTGATAGATCAAATATGTCCGGCATGAATTATTGAACTAGAAACACTTCTGAACAGATAAATTAAAAATCATTAAGTATATATGATAGTGACATCTTTCAATATGAATAATAGACAATAGAAATTGTTATTGATTGATACATAAATGCAATTTACAATATTGATTTAGAGCGCTTGTTCAATTTTTTCATATTCGATTTGAATTGCATAAAATGTCTACAATTTCCACACGTTTTGTTACATACTACCAAGGTTTTGTCTTTTGGCATCTTCAAGTATTCTATCACAAGGATGCGATAGAATTGACATATAGTTAACACTTTGCGTTGGTTATATCAGGGATTCCGAACCTTTTTCTACTCTAGAGCAGTGGTTCTCATGTGCGGCCACCAGAGGATTTTGCTGCGGCCACCAACAGTTTTATAGTAAATATTGATATTTAAAAAAAGTGTGTTTTTACAAATGAATTTGTAAAATTATTATTATTTCAAAATTGACTGAATAAGCCTGGCTTATCCAGCATTTAGTCGAGTTTAAGTAAAGGTCCGTTTTAATAATAAAACTGTTCAAAAATTTTGGTCGAAGTTATACGTTGACCATGAATCAAGTCAATATAAAGAATTAACAATTGCTTTATTAATTTTGTCAATTTTACCTACAACTGTATATTTTGTAAGATCATTCAGTGTAATGCAATATATAAAAAATAACTATCTATATAACTAGTTGATTTGATTTTAATTACTTTCAATTTTGAATATGATTATTTTATAAACAATACATACAGTTAATGACTTTTTGATCACAATTTTTACAATATAAAATAATCAACGATCATTAAAATGTAATTGGATAATTTTTTACTCAGAGACACCTTTTTTACATATTTTAAATCGATGCTTAATATTTTTTCCTGTGTACTTAATTCCTTTTGTATATTAGGTAGTTCGGAAAGAAATGACCATTTTTTTTACGTCACTTTAACGTCAGTTTGTCAATGGTTGCCGTTGAATTAGCACGTCGTGGTTGGTATCATTTTAAAGCTCTATTAGTACTCTTTCTATTTTGACGTTTTTTTTTATTTTTTTGCCGCTGTATAAAAATGCAGAACCTTGAAATCGAAGAAACTCATTTGCGCTATCATGCTGTCTTTGTTTGATAAGGGATTTGAATCCAAAGAAGCCACGCAGACCATTTGCGATGGGGACATCGTGAAGCTTCGAAAGTGCTCTAGATGGTATAAAAAATTTAAAAGTGGTTATAGGAAGTTAACGGACGAACCAAAAATTGGAAGACCTAAAAAAATCGATGATGACACCCTGAATTCGTTGATAGAATCCGATCCGCGCAAAACAATTGAGGAATTGTCACATGAACTTGGCTCCCTGAAGACAACGGTATACGATCATTTTAAAAGTCTTGGAAAAAAAACAGGCAAGGAATTTGGGCGCCAACTTTCTAAAACGGCCTTGGATCAACGAGTAACCATTTGTGCTTTTCTATTGTCCAGACACAACACGAATCCATTTCTCAGAAGAATTGTTACAGGGGATGAGAAGTGGGTACAGCATTTCAAGAAGAAAAAAACAATCGTTATCGGCAAAGCCGGTACATTCACCTACTGCTCGCCCAACATTAATCCTAAAAAAGGTTCTCCTTTGTTTTTGGTGGGATGTTAAAGGAATAATTCACTATGAATTATTAAAACCTGGTGAAACCGGTACTGGAGAGGTTTATTGTGCCCAATTAGAACGTTTAAAAGAGCAATTGCTCAAAAAACGATCGGTTTTGGTCAACAATCAGAGGCGAATTGAAAAAATTGTCATTTCTTTCCGAACTACTTATTATAACCTATGTAAACTGTTCACCGTGTGTTAGTTGTATTGCATCTATATGTTAGAATCCTTGTTGATACTAAAGGTAAAGTCCGGATCATGAATGAGAAAATATCTGGAAATATAAAACTCAAATTTGAAAAATGCAATTGTAAGAACATTGGCAGTATGAATACGTCTGTTTGAAATTAAAGCATTGGACAAAATATAAATAAATAAACATCTAGAAAACTGTATTATATTTTTTTAAAGTGAACATCTGTCAATGTTCAACTCATTCCAAGAACACGCCTAGGGTGTCTATACATATATCCCCTATGCGCTCAGGACCCACGTAGCGTGTTTATGCCCGAAAGATAAAAAAAATAACTTTACGACTGTTGATATTTATTGATTGAATTGGCATTCACTTGGTAGAACTCCATTATAACACGGTGAAAAAACTATAACTGTAGTGTAAAAAGTAACTGTACCTATGAGCCAGATTACGACAAAGAACTGCAAACTATTAAATGCATAGCCCGTAATAATGGATATGAGATAACAACGATAAATAATTTATTATATAAAAAAACAATTAAATCTAGCTAGAAAACTCATTTACCTGAACCCAATATAAGATAACCGCTTCTATAAATCTATTAACTACCTAGGGTAGCATTAGCGAAAAAATTCATCGGGAGATTAAAAACTCAATAAACGTAGCTTTCAAGGTCAACAATAACTTAGGCAGACATCTTAAAAATAGCAAGGATAAAATCAATGAACTGGACAGAAGCGGTATTTATAAAATGTCCTGTGCCTCATGTTTATATCGGACAGACAGGTAGAAGTATATCTACTCGGGCTAAGGAACATGTAAGATCATTCAATATTAAAAAAACAGATTCACAATTCGCTAATCACGTTATTAATGAATCACATAATATAAATTCAAACTCAGCTCCTAAATGTTTGCATCTTTGTAGTAAGGGTCGAAGAATGACGGCTTTGGAACAGCTGGAGATCAATAGACACCAATTATCACAAAGGTTTCTTAACGATCAAACTAACATAATAATATCGCCACTTGTCAAGCCGTTGCACAAAGGGGTGGTCTAATTTGCTTCCTGAAGGACCACTTCCGTCCCACACATAATCTTATTGTCATAGACACCTATTGTTTCATTTAGAATTTTGAAAATTTTGTGTCATTGTGTTTAAATAACAAGCTAGGCCGTTGAAAAGGGAGAGAGGAGATGTTGTGTACCTTTTCTGCACAGCTATATATAGATAAGCAAATGTTCGTTTAAGCTTAGTTCTGACGATGGCGTGAGCCGAAATAGCTATCAACTATATTTTAAAAAAATAATTTTGTAGAACTAAAATACAGTGCTATTTTTTTCACCGTGTTATAATGGAGTTCTACCAAGTGAACGCCAATTCAATCAAACAATCGTGTCAGTTGATTTTAAGGTATTAACAGTTACTTCTTGGTAGAAAGACAGTAATCAAATACAATGCAATAATATTTCCATAATTTTATGTTACTTCATTTCAGGACTGGCTTATTATTTTTTAACCAGTAATGGACTTTATTAATTTTGATTTATTTTTATTTGTTATATTTCTATATGATTGATTACCTGTAGCCTATTTTCTTAATTATTGAACTTCTGGTTTTGTATTCCTGGTAATTATTATCTCATAACAGTAGAACTTCGATTATCCGGACTAATTGGGGATGAAGATAATCCGGATAAGGTCAAATCCGGATAATCGAAAACAATCATAATTGACAAGAAAGCACAAGTGTATTCTGCATTAATCAGTTTTATTTCTTTAGATTTATGAATAGCTTTAATATTAAATTATTTATTGTTTCTGCTTAAAGCTAGTTTTTCTTTTCGATGCTGCCAAATCACGAATACTTTCAAGACATATGAGTTGTCCTGAATTGCACTCTTCTTGACTCTCAAACCACTTCATGGCGACATCTAAAAACTGAAAATTTTCAGAATGTGTAAGACCAATGTCTCCCTCTCACAAATCTCTTCTTCGTCTTCTTGATCTTGTTCCTCTGATGCAAATATTTCTTTAATTGTTTCCTCATCATTCAAAATTTGGAATCCAGGATCGTTTCAATAAACATTTAATTCGTGATCAATTTTTATAGTTCAAGTAGAATTGTTTCATTTGAGTTCTTGCATGAGAAATGCGAATGCCATTAATCACATCGATTTTAGTATTGTAATTTATGATCTCTAAATAATTTTAAAAATATTTCTCTCTTGCCGGATTTTATATTGTGTTGATTGTTTTATATCTATGAAAAGTTAACTCTATTGTAGGTCATTTCTAACAGGTGTCAGTGATACTAACAGTAAATGTTTGTGATTAATTTGTATGACTGTCAAACCAAATTATAGTGTGAAATGTGTCCATAAATATATGTGAACTAAGGAGTGCTGTTATACACCAGTTTTAAGATATATGCTGTCACTTCTTGGTGGAAAGGCATTACAGTAGAACCTTGATTATCTGGACTAATAATTATCCGGATAAATTAAAAAAAAATCACAATTGACAGTAAGGAAACGTGTATTTAGAATTAATCATTTTTATTACTTTAGATTAATGAAAAACTTTATTATAAAATTATTTTTTATTGAAAAAATCAATTATCAATTTCTGCTTGAAGCTAGCTTTTTTTCGATGCTGCGAATACTTTCAAGACGTATAAGTTGTCCTGAATTGCACTCTTCTCGACTTTCAAATCATTTCATGGCGACATCTAAACACTGAAAAGTTACAGAATGTATAGGACAAATGTCTCCCCTTTCACAAATCTCTTATACGATTCTTGATGTTGTTTTACCCATACTTTCCCCCAGGTTTTACACAGAACTTATTTGAACAATTGCATAAAAAAACAAATGAAACAATCAAAATGTTAAGATTTTATTCCATTCGTAATATTTTTGTTTGGTTTAACCAATCCGGATAATCGAGGTTCTACTATATATCATAATATAATCATTTATAGGTGCTTAATGGGATATCAATACAAAATTTGAATTGCTTAAACTTTGTACGGTTCCAAATGTTTTATTACCAATGATATAGGTCTTTGAACCAAATACAAATAAATTAGTTTTGCTTCAGAAGGTTTCATGTGTAAACTCTATATTCGATCTCGTTTTCTATTTTATTCATTTTTTGAAACAATTATGTATAATGAATATAATTCAGATAGCTACGCCAATGACATATTTGCGAATAATGATTGAAATTATTTAGATAAAGAAAATATTGAATTTGGTTATTTTTAAGAATATTATAGGTGAGTGTTTATATGTCTTCTTTTTTTATTGATTGAATTGGCATTCACTTGGTAGAACTCCATTATAACACGGTGACATTGCTATTTTTTCATCTTCTTTTTTTTTTTTTTTTTTAAATTTTATATGTTTCACAAATAGTTCGCGACGGCATATATCGCAATCAATACGTTACTCAAGCGGAATACCCCCGCGTCACTCATCAACTTACGCTTGATTGGGGCCACAAGAGATGTGATGCCACCCATGGCTTTATCCAATTGTCTTTCTATTAGGCTAGTTCACTTTTGACAGTTCAATTCAAAGAGAAATGTAATTGGCTACATATTTCTTCCAACTTATAGCAAACCAAAATGCGAATTCTTCTATTTAAATATAAATCTGATGCCATTTATGATATCGACTGAAGATGCTTGATGGAATTTGAATTTGAATTGAATGATGGAATTGGAAGATGCCAAAAGGCAGAACCCAGGTCGTTAGTGACAAAACATGTGGAATCGTACAAAATTGTAACAATTCAAATTTAATAACTATTAATTTGACCATAATGACATTCAAAAACCAATGCAACCTAATGACATTAATTCATGATATTGACTGAAGGTGCTTGATGGAATTTCAACATCAAATTTGAATCGCTACAACTTTGTACGATTCCACATGCTTTGTCACTAACGACCTGGGTTTGGCCTTTCAGCATCTTCAGTCATTGTATCACACGGATGCAACAGAACTGACTAAGCTCCAACTGCAGTTCTGTTGCATCCGTGCGATAGAGTGCCTTCGTCCACGTTAGTGACAAAACGCGTGGAATCATACAAAGTTGTAGCAATTCAAAACTGACATTAAATTTAATTGGGCGGTTTTCAATGCTCGGGTTGTGCTGGGGTTAGTCAGATGACATATCATTGCAAGAATTATTTTTTGACTAATCTCACGTAATGGTTATACCAAGGGAGAAAGAGAGACCTTAATTTTATTTGTAACATCGTTGACATTTATCTTACAGAAAAAAGCAATGAAGAGAATCACAATATTTTCATGGATGATTATAGAAGTTTTAATTAGTACAGTTTCTGGGGAAGGGCAGTATATACTTAGCACACTGTACTACCTACATAAATACACTACATTTAATGGCGAAGCACCTTCGGAAATTGTCTTTGAACCTGATGGATTGAACCTGTTTATTGGCACTGAAGCGTACAAAACCACTGACTTTATAACATTGCAGGAATCAAAAGCACAAAAACCGGCAAAAAATATGCATCTGACCGATAAAGTAGGAAACACTATTATGATCAGTAGAGGAAAAGCATTTTTGACCGATTCGAAAACGGGAGAGTTCCATCAGGTAGATTATCAACTATGCTATTATTAACATCTTATTGATTGAGTTGGCATTCACTTGGTATAACTCCATTATAACACGGTGAAAAACCACATAGTAGTAAAAACTAAGTAGTTCTGACGAAGGCGTGAGCCACAATAGCTGTCAACTAAAAACTCATTGCTATTTGAATTGTTACAACTTTATATGATTCCACATGTTTCGTCAACAGTTAGCATCATCTATATACCAAAGTTATTGATTACAGGGAAACACTTACCACAAGGCAAGTAGTAAATTGCAGCCAAAACAAATTTAATAATATTAATCCAATAATAATTAACACAATTGCTTGTGATAATTTTCATTAACGATCTTGTTAATGAGTCATTCTTGAAAGGGTTTTACAACAAATATCAATCAAGTAACATTAAAATATAAATGGGTTTTTTTCCTTTCATATAGAGAATACCTACTATCAAACATCTCGTGATGAAACATAGGAATTTACATCATGAGATTGTCGATTCATTGAACCGATCTCACGTAAAGGGTACAACAAGGGGGAGTTGGGAAGATTGAGTTGATCATTGAGATTGAAGTTTGATTTGAATAACCGGCCTCTATTAATTTCTAGAATCTCCTGATAAAATAGTTTATGGTCCTCCATGTTATTATGTAACAATGAACCCCCTCATCCGCGTCCAAATGCCTGACGATGCCGATAGGCGAAACTTGGGTCGATAGTGACAAAACATGTGGAATCGTACAAAGTTGTAACAATTCATATTTGATATTGAAATTCCATCAACCACCTTCAATCGATATCTTGAATTATAACTAATTTTTTCCTCTTCCTTTAGATTTACACAGCGAAATCGGACAATATATTTCAAATGGCTCAGGACTATAAACGCGGATATGTTTTCTTATTAAGTCGACCAGATAATAAACCATTCGGAAAACTTTACAATTTCAACAGTGCGGAGTATACAATCGGAGTGAAAGGTATTGTAACATATGCCGGACTGTCGGCCTCCCGCATCGGTATATCGGCAATCGCGATAGATCAGAAAACCGGTAACATCTCTTTCAGTGAAGTGAGCTCTCCGCATCTTTGGACCTTAATTTATTACGTTCCCAAGAGAGAATTGAGCAAAAATGAAACATTATATCGCAACCAATTCAAAAATGACAAAGAAAATCTTCCAATCACACCTGAAACTAAAAGCTTACTATCAGAGACTGGCAATATTAACGTTGAGACTAATCTGAATGATTTCAAAACCGAGTATAACCGCATTGCAGATAAATTGACAACAATGCATAATAATGGAGTCAAAAACTTAATTATTGAAAATAGCAGATTGCGACAACAGCTTAAAGTATTGACAGAAAAGCACGAATATATCTTAACTAATGCCAATGTACAAATTTCACCGATGCGATTCAATTTAGTGCCGGAAATCGACATGATGTCTATTGATAAACAAAAAGAACAATTTAAACACTCTCTGATTGATGCCAGAAATGATTTAGAGGCTTTTTATGACAAAATGTGCCACAAATGGACACCGGTGTCGGAAACAATCATGAATCATCACATTTAGCATATAGAGAATAGAAGAATTCAATAATTAAAATCTATATATAGTAAAGTTATTACATATCATCATTAAAGAATTAATTATTAGATAATCACACCAAATTATTTAATAATTTAGAATATCGACTGAAATGACTTATATGAGATTTGTTACAACTTTGTTCAATTCCACATTTTTTGTCACTAACGACCCTGATTTTGCTTTTCGGCATCTTCAGGCATTCTATCAAACGGATGCAACAGAACGGACGTCAGTTCTTTCTTTTTAATAGCTATTAGTTTCCAATAAAAATAATTCGGCAAAAAAGCATGTAAAAGTACAATGTTATATTTGATTTGTTGAAACGATTCCACACGTTTTATTACTAACGACCCAGGTTTCGCCTTTCAGTATTCTATCACATTTGTCAATTCTGTTGTATCCGTGTGATAGAATGCCTGAAAATGCCGAAAGGTGAAACCCGGTTCGTTAGTGATAAAACATGTGGAATCGTACAAAGTTGTAACAATTCAAATTTTATCTTGAAATTCCATCAAGCACCTTCAGTCGATACATAAATTATATGAGATATATTGTATATAGTACTTGATGGACTGTAATTATCAAATTTGGATTGTTTAACTGTGTACATTTCCACAAGTGTCACTCACAACCCGGGTTTCGCTTGTTGGCATATTAACTCACTCCATGCTAAGAACATGCCTATCGTTTCAATATGTATATCCACTATGTGCTCAAGACCTACGTAGCGTGTTCATGCCTGAAACGTAAAAAAATAATTTTACGACTGTCGATATTGATTGAATTTTTTATTAGCCAACATATTCATTTCTGATTCATTTATATTAATCTGTCACCTTTGGATCTTACCGCGCATAACCCTTTTTTGCATAGTAAAGCTGAGTCTACACGTGCCATTATATATATACAATGAACGTGAATTTTTTTTTTGTAATTTTTAGTCAAATATTTTTCATTATTTTATTGCACTGTTGTCTTTAGCAATTGGAAGATAAAAATAACTGGACTATTTCTATAACGTCGTTTTGTGAAAAGTTCAGTGCAGAAGAATTATTTTAAGTAGATTTTGTTTATGGTAATTTTCGATTTTGAGAGATTTAGCGAATTGAATGATCAAATTTGCAATATATAGTATGGAAATTTGTGTGTATAGTATATATTTACAATCATGAATCAAAATATATTTGAAAATAAATACACGAGTGGACCAACCTTTACAGTATGAATTTGCAGCAGATTTATCATTGTAATATGAGATGCAAAAATACACACTTCGAGTTATTTGTACTTGCCGACACTCGCATTTATTGTCTTCGAAATAATGCATATAATTAATAGTTTGCAATACATTTTCATAATTCAAATATATTGAGCGTGACACTTTTACATGGGATTTTACATTAGCACTGAAAGCGTTACACTACTGAATTAATTTTTTGTCAATACTCTAATGGTTGGTCCACAACCAACCATGAACTTGCTGACGTTTTATCAGTATAATATGAAATGCAAATATACCGAAGTCGAGTTATTTGTACTTGCCGACACCCGCATTTTTAGTCTTCAAAATAATGCATATTATAGATTATTTGTTATACATTTTAATATTTCAAATACATTCAGCGCGACACTTTTACATGGGATTTTACATTAGCAGTGAAAGGCATTTTATCAATCAATCTATTACATCAAAACACGGGGGATCATGAACTATTTTATTAAGAAACTTTAGAAATAAACAGAGCCCAATGGAATGTATGTTTATATTAAACAATCAGTTAAACCTTCCTAACTCTCTGTTGCTATATACCATACATCAGACAAGTTCAATGAGTCGACAAACTGAAAATAATAATTTTTACACTAGGTCATGTGATATTTGATCCAACTATAACCCACCAATTTGAAATAAGTAGGAATCTCTAATTATCAAATTAATCAA
Source organism: Himalopsyche japonica (assembly GCA_028555115.1). Lineage (NCBI taxonomy): Eukaryota > Metazoa > Arthropoda > Insecta > Trichoptera > Rhyacophilidae > Himalopsyche > Himalopsyche japonica. Next base: position 1,479,491 of record JAHFWJ010000416.1, on the reverse strand, counting down.
TTATTCTTTTATTGTTAGCTCAATTAATGTAAAAAGCTTTCATCAAAAAGTCTGTATGGCTTAAGATTTATATCATTTTCCAAAATTGAATGCCATTATAACAGGACTATGGAGTTGTAAAAAAAAACCATGATTCCAGCTCAGTCCTCAACCAAAAACACGACTCTGACTCTAACATTGACCAACAACACGAATCTGACTAAAAAAGTTTATATTTGTCAGGTTTTTTTCCTACCTTTCCTATTTATGAGAATTAAATCAAAGATCGACCAACCAATCCGGCAAATTGTTTATTGTGATATTCTTCAAAATCGGCTAATCAAAAAAGTAGTCGGAGTTGCTCGTTTTTCACGACCCCGACTCCCAACTCCACAGCTCTGCATTATAATTAAAAGTATTTCAGATATATATTTACACGGGATCCGCTTTTCGGCATCTTCATCACGGAACTGACACGGGTTGTTAGTGACAAAACTTGTGAAATCGTACAAAGTTGTAATAATTGAAATTTGATATTAATGTTCCATCAAGCACCTTTAGATCTTGTCATAGTGTTTTCCTTCAATTAATACCTTTGGTATATAGACCATGCTGACTGTTTATTCTGCGTCAGTTCTGTTGCATCTGTGGGATAGAATGTCTGAAGATGCTGAAAGGGGAAACCTGGGTCGTTAGTGACAAAACATGTGGAATCGAACAAAGTTGCAATAATTCAAATTTGATATTGAAATTCCATCAAACACCTTCAGTCGATATCATAAATTTGTTATCTCCGTGTGATAGAATGGCCAAAAATGTCAAAAAATGAAACCCAGGAAAAGTACACAGTTTTGACACTCCTAATAAAATAAATGATTTTACTCGCACTGAATATTGTTTTGTTAGAAAGAAAATATACCATTTACAGTGCCATAAGTTAGTATGGAGTGGCTTTCAGTGATGGTAAATGTTGAACGAAATTTGAGAAACTGTAAAACCGTTTTATGATATATCTCGTTGAGCTATACGTTTATATTTAAATTGTACAAATTCTGTATAACTCGACATGTTTTATCATTCATTACAACCTGGATTTTGAACGCAATCAAACTGATAATATATTTGAATATAACCATTCGAATTTTATATTGAAACAAGCATGCTCAGTTGAAATCTTAAATTAAAGCAACACATTTTCAATAAAAATGAATACAGATATTGACGCTGGAACTTAAGTATGTAAAAAAAAACATATGAGTACACACCGCCAACCGTAGAGTTGAGCTGTGAACCAACTTTTTATATCATTTTTCATGCTAGAAAAATATCTTAATGACCTAGTCTATAATTTAAATAGATTATTATATTGACTGACCTCTGATTGAACACACCACTACATATATGAAAAATTCACTCTTGCATATCAAAATATAAGAGATAATGCTTTAAAAACATATTATTAGTAGACACATCGATTCCATCGCTTAGATTTTTATTCAATTGCTTTAATTAGTCTCATTTTGACACAAACACAACAAAATAAAAGTAAATTAATACAATCTATAATAAGATTCATCAAGTGAATCCTTTTTTGATGAATTTGAAGAAGATGGGCCGAAGAATGGAATTGATAATTGTGATAGTGAGTTTGACATTGTTTTCGACCTCGTTGAAGGCCGATACTATAACAACCAGCTCATCAGCTAGCGATGACTACGAGAGGACAGTTCTGAGAGCATACCCTGGTTCTGCACCGTTTATGATGATTTATAGGTTGGGTAAACATTTATTTTTTTTCTATCAAAGAATCTATACAATAATATAGAACTTTTAAGGAGTTAACTGTCACTTCTTGATGGAAAGGCATGATACTTTAAATAATAAAAACACATTTTTTTAGTACTTATTTCCACAATATGTTTTTTGATCAGTACTGGTTTCGCTCATCGCGAGCATTATCAGTTAATAATGCTCGCGATGAGCAAAACCGGTCCTGATCAAAAAAATATTGTGGAAATAAGTACTAAAAAATGTGTTTTTATTATTAAAAAATATAGAATATGATTTGTTACACTTGTTTTTTATTAACCTTTTGCACTCGAGCACTTTTTCGTATGTGCCTACCAGCAACTTGACGCGTTTTTTTGCGAAAATTGTATTCGCTACATGAATCAAAGTAATAAAAAAAAATATATATAAAATTAAAAAATATATATTTTTTTTTCTGTAAAATCGATTTATAATGGATATAATGTACATATTTTTATTTTATTTGTAATTCTTCATTTTATGGTATTTCGCAAAGCAATCGCCAACATGTAATCCTGGCTTATTTACGCAGGTCTCGCAAAACAGCCGTGTTTCCGATCTCCCGCCAGAAATTTTTATATTTGAACATACTAAACAGCCCTTCTTAGTCCCTGAACGTAATCTATGTAATTTATCTGCAAGACGATCTTCTGTAGGAACAGTTGAAGTACGCATTCGGGATCCACAATGCATTTTGATGACAACACTTATTGATATTACGAAAGCCGACTATGTTTTGCTATGTTTTTTTATCAGAAAATGACTCCCTAATGATCTGTTATTGTGATCTAGTTGAAATCGACATATAAAAAATGCTAAAAGTATACAAAAAATGACTTTATAAATATGCCGCCACTGTGGCGGCATCCGAGTAATACGATAAACTTACAATGCTGCCTCTATGGCGGCATTCGAGTGCAAAGGGTTAATATCTATTTTTACTTCAGTGTTTATCTCATAGTTTATTAATTGAATTGGCATTTACTTGGCAGAACTCCATTATAACACGGTGAAAAAAAATCAACATAGTTCTGACAAAAGCGTGAGCCGAAATGGCTATCGACTACATATCTTCTAAATTTTATAGAACTAAAATACATTGCTATTTTTTCAGCATGTATATTTGATAGGTTTGGCATTGTCTTAACCCTTTTAGTCCTAGTCTAGTAAGCATTGAATATACAAAAAGCCCCAGTTATCTTTAGGCAATAAGCCATTATTTATTTGTTAATCATACTTAATCCATTCTATGCTAAGCTGTGTGTGAATATTCTAAAACAGAGTGTTTCAACTATCAATTCAGTGTTGTTGGTGTAAAACAAAATTCTCTGGACAAATCATGCTATCTTTCAGTATAAAAATATAATTAACATAAAAAAAAATTACACTGTCAATTTTTAGAGTATGTTCTATCAAATTGTCGTAATTTGTCATTTCAAGTCAGAGGCTAGCAGTCAGTAAAGTCAACAATCATTAGGTAAATACATTTCCATCAATGACTGTTTTGTGGTAGCACCTTCATAATTTGCTAGTATAATCACAAAGCTAATAAATCTACCTCAAATGAGTTGTTGTGTGTACTAACAAGACCAGTAACCTCCTGTAGGACTAAAAGGTTTATTCATCAAAATAACCTTCATGTAAAATATGTTCATTGAAGAGAATCCACGTCAAACAATTAAAGTGGAATGTAAAATGTTATGTATTTTTATTATTTGTATTACTGACATTCAGCCATGTATAAAAGTGAAAATGATTTTTATTATTAATAGTTATTGACATGTTTGATTCTAATCACACATTAATCCAATGTTTTCACATTTAAAGACAAAATGATATTATTGTGTTCATTGGCAATACTACCCATTTGATTCAAAACTTTGGAGTGATGAAACCTGCCTCTGAATCGATACAACGAATGTCACAAATCGTGGACAAAGCTGGAAATATTGTCTACAATGAAAACCGGAGGACTTTCTACTCGCAGCATTCTTCAGGGAGAACATATCCGGTAATAGAGAAAAGTTCTTCACACTTAGTTATAGGAGTACCGAAAAGCAATTCATTTTTTTTATATGACACATGTTTATTAACAGAATTCTTGTATTTTTTTTTTATTACAAATTATATTCTCCTTCATTGTCTAAAACTGTCTGCTATCTCTCAGGTAGTTTCTCAATCCCTTTACGAACGCTCCATAGACCTGAACAGGTAATAATCGGAAGGAGCAAGGCCTGGAGAGTATCGGGGATGCTTTAAAATCTGTCATTTTCAAAATGAGTCATTTTAGCATTATGAGGCCGAGTGCTGTCATATGCAAAAGAATCACGCCCCTCCTATTGACCAAATTTGGTTGTTTTCTGATTTTTTTTCATGTAACATTATCGTACACAATCCATTTCTCATCACTGGTCACAATTCGTTCCAAAAATGGATGTAGTGTTTGTCATGACAACAGGGAGTCACATGTGCTCATTCGAACCTCTTTGTTCATCTCGGAGAGCGCATGCGGAACCCAAACACTCATTGTTGTGGACCATAGAATATGTAGTTTTTGTGATAATTCTTCAATACTTAAACGAGGATCGGCTTCCACTGTGGCTTTCAACAGATCATTGTCGAAATTTTGTGGGCGCCCCAATTTCCGATCATCTGTCAGGCTTCTACCGCCGGATTTAATTTAATCTAATCACAATAGAGAGCTGTAGTAATCAGTAATAGCTGCGTCTTCGGTGATATGGTCATGGAGAAGCGAGGAAGAATGTTGCTTTTCTTGCAGTATTTTCCATATGCTGAGGCGCTGCACTTTGTTTTGATCAGTTAGCGCATGAGGAACCCAAATGCCTTCTTTTTGAACTTACCCCAGTTTCTCTGGATAGCGATGAGTGTTCGGTCGTGATGTGCCGACCTTCGTCGTCGGATCTGCTTTAATTTTCGCCTTTAGGACTACTTCATCCCTTAGACTGCGCCGTCCACTTCGAGACTCATTTTTCAAATCGAGATTACCCGATCGAAATTTTCTGAACCATCGTTGGCACTTTCTTATGTCCAATATTTTATTTGAATGAAACAAAAACAGCATATAGCTTCTTAAATGTGTTTCCGAAGGACACATCTCTGCCATTTTCGTAGACGAGGTAGATTTGATTTTTTTGTTTAAAAGAATGGTAAAGGATCACAAAGAAGAGAAAAATAATAACACACGTCATTACTGATCAACAGACCCAAACATACAGAGTCAAAGGTGCATATTGAAAAAACGACATTAAATCCGGGATTACCTAATACTATGGGATCTTTCAATGAGCTATCAATGCGAATGCTTGAAAACAGTGTTTGTAAAAATTGTAGCTTTCACACACCTCATAAACTCTGTTTATTTATAAATTCAAAATGTTCTCAATATTGTTAGTTCGATGTACCACTTGGTTTAAATGCAATTGTATTAATCAATGACACATTTGTTGGTGTAGGTTTTCACAAACGTGTCCCACACCACTTACCAAACGGCATACGATCCGAGAAGCAACCGAGTTTTCATAATAAGTCGGTACTCGTTGAGTGTTTGTGCAAGTCTCCGAAGAGTCTCGAGGACTTTGTTTGCATTCAATACTATGCATCCGAACATAACCAGAGGTAAAGTAATAATTCTCTACTTGCAAGTTTCAAAATTACATTAACGCTTTCACTGCTATTATAAAATCCCATGTAAAAGTGTCATGCTGAATGTATTTGAATTATGAAAATGTGCTTCAAATTATTAATAATATGCATTATTTTGCATGAGTAAGTAAGTACAAATAATTCTACTTCGGTATTTTTGCATCTCATATGACACAGATAAATCTGCAGCAAGTTTATACTGTAATGGTTGGTCCACACGTGTATTTATTTTTAAATATATTTAAATTAATGATTGTAAATGTATACTACACACACAAATTTCTATACTAAATTATTCAAAATGTACTTATGTTTGCTCAGAATTCATTAAATCACTCAAAATATTTCTTCTGCGCTAAACTTTTCATGTAAAGATGTTATATAAATAGTCCAGTTATGTTTATATTCCAATTGCTAAAAACAGCAGTGCAATAAAACTATAAAAAAAATATTCACAACGGCACGAGTAGTAGACTCAGCTTTACTATGCAAAATATTGTTATCCAAAGATGACGAAACCCGAAATGAATATTGTCCGCTAATAAAAAATACAAGCAATATCAACAGTAGTAAAAATATTTTTTTACGTTTCGGGAACACGCTACGCGGGTCCTGAGCGCGTAGTAGTTATACGTATGGACACCCTAGGCGTGTTCTTAACACGGAATGAGTTAACTCTCTCGCCTTATACCTACTTTACCACTTTAGTACAAATATTTACTATGATTTAAAAATTATGCGACGTTGCGACATCTCTGAGAATTATGTTGTAACATTTTTATTTTTTATATCGATTTTACAAAAAGCTTTTTTGCATTGTCAAGCGCGTCGCTATTTCAAGGCTGGAAAATTTGTTGTACTCATTCTTTCCGATATTTTACACACGTACGGGTGTTGTGATGTTTAACAGTTGTCAGCTGTCGTCGGTTGCGGTAGGTTGGGTTGTGCAATTCGTGTGCGGCGGTATATCCGATTTTATTGTGCGTCCGAGTGATTTTGTTTTTACAGATTGTTTACCGATGTGAAAGTGTTGTGTCAGTTTCAGTTTATTTCATAAGATTTTTTTTAGTATCGGGACATGTCCATACAGTGTTAAACTTTTCTTGACTATGTGTTATATTATCTTCTATAATGCAAGATCATTGGTCCACAGGCATATTGTTATTTTCACCCATATACAGTGGAACACCGATCAACCGTTCTCGCATAATACGTTTTCCCTAATGGATCGTTCATTGTTTATAGTCCCGTCAAACTCCCATAAGAACAATATTAACGCATTCACTGCTAACTTAAAATCCCATTTAACAATGTCATGCTGAATATATAATATTTGATTATAATTTTTTTAATAATATGCACTGTTTCAAAGACAATACATGCGAGTGTCGACAAGTACAAATAACTCGACGTCTTTATTTTTGCGTCTCATATTACACAATATACTTCGCCGGCAATTCACACTCTAATTTTCTGTAGACACGTGTATTTATTTTGAATTGCATTTTGGTTTTTCAAATATTCCTTTTCAAATCACATTGCTTTAAGTTATTTTGATATTTGTATATTCGGCGTAGAAAGAGGTATCCACTCTTTTTTTTATCGAATTTGTTGTCCGAGGTATATATTATACTTTTTCAAACACATTTATTTATTGTATGGGTATTACCTTTTGGGTCATCTGTAGAAGTTATTTATCTTTAGCATTTAAATTTTTCAATACTGAAGCTTGTCACAACTCTTAATTTTATTATTATAACTTGTTGGTGTGATTAGAATGAAATTTGTTGTTTTATGCGTGGTATTGAATTGTATGTATCTGTCGACATAAATTGTGCAAATGCTGGTGAAAAAGTATCTTTGGAGGAAAATCAAAATAAAACCTTAATTATTGTTAAATCTATCTATTTATTGATAAATCTCTCTATCGAATACAATTTATGAATTTGAGCACATTAAATCTTATATATAAACCGAAGAAATTAACGATGATTTGATTATTTCAATAAATGTGATAATAAAACTTTCACAAAACCCTCTCATATTTACCAATTTTTGTAAAACCCCATTTTTGAAAATTAAAGGGAGGAGGGACTTATATTTCACTTTTTTATTACAATTTTTAAGCTTTCCGACATTCCTCGTTTCATGCATTCTCCATTTTTAGGGTTCCTTGAAAAATATAGAATCGAGTTTTCTCAGTACTCTGTTATTATGTTTCAAATCATTCATCGTATGCCTCATTTTTATGACAATCCGAAGCAAATAACTGGTGACAAAGTGTTCAAAGTTAGATACCTCGTGGAACATTTCAAAAAACTTTTCGTGCAGTCTATGTATCCGTATATGAATGTGGGTATTGACGAAAGTGTACTTTTATTCAAGGGCAATTTGTCATGTCGTCAATACATTCGTCCATCGAAAGCAAGCCGTTTTGGTATTAAATTTTTCATTATTTGTGACTGTTCTTCGGGATATGTTCTAAATTTTATTGTATATACTGTGAAACCTTGATTCAACATTTTTCAGGGGACACTAAAAAAGAAATTTTACAAAAGTGGGTGAATATGGACTTTACTTATTGAAATAACCAAATAGTGTTTTAAACTTCTTGTGAAATTATTTGTTAAAGAAAATCTCAAAACATTTGAGCCATCTATATATTTCATCATTGACTTCTTTCGTTAATATATAAGAGTAATGTGCTCAAAATCTCTAATTAGATTTGATAAGATTTATTTACTGAAACCGGTCAATCGAGATAATATTTGAGACGAGATCATAATATTTAGATGATTGATCCAGGAAATCGATCAATCGGAAAAGGTAAATGCAGGATTATTTAACATTGTCCTTATGGGTGTTTGACGGGACTATAAAAAAAATCAACGATCTATTCGGGAAAACGTATTATACGAGAAGGTTGATCGGGGTTCCACTGTATTGGAAAGACAACAGTGTATATAACAAATTAAGACAAATTGACTGATTTTATGGGCTTCTGAAGTCCTAAACTTTAGTTAGTTAATTTTTAGGTATGTCTCACTCTACATAACTGTCAAATCATGTATATATTACGTATTAACGCTTTCTCTGCTAATCTAAAATCCCATGTAAAAGTGTCATGCTCAATATATTTGAATTATAAAAATGTATTGCAAATTATTAATAATATAAGAATAAATGCGAGCGTCGGCAAGTACAAATAATGCGAAGTCGGTATTATTGCGCCTCAAATTACATCTCGATAAATGTGCTTCAAGTTCATACTGTAATGGTCGGTATACACGTGTATTTATTTTGAATTACATTTTGGTTTTTCAAAGAGCTTTTATTCTAACCTTTTCGAAATACATTTTTTTTAAGTTATTATTATTTTTTAATTATAATTTGATTTTGATCATTGGGTATTCGGCTTGACACGTTTATTTATTGTGTCGGTATTACCTTTTATGTCATCTATAGAAATTATTTATGCTTAGCATTTGGATTTTTCAACACTGAGGCTTGCCACAACACGACTTTTTAGTGTGATAAGATGTTTTTTTTTTTATTTTACGTGTGGTATTGAATTGTATGTATCTGTCAATATAAATTGTGCAATCGCTGGCAAATTGAAAAGAAAATCTATCCAAAAAAATATTGGATGAAAATCAAAATGAAAGTTTTATGATTATAATATAATAGTATTACATATAATGATTGCACTATGTATAATATAATTGTATACTATATACATGTATTTATACACTACATTATTCTAAAAGCACTTATTTTTGCTCACAATTCACTAAATAGCTCGTGTAGTCCGGTTACTTTTATATTATTATTGCTAAAATCAACAGCGAAATAAAACAGTGAAAAAAATTTGAATGAACATTCACAGCGGCACGTGTAGGCTTAGCTTTACTATGCAAAAAAAGTTACGCGCGGTATGATCCAAAGGGGACGAAATCCGAAGTGAATATTGCCGGTGCATGAACACCCTACACGGATCCCAAGCGCATAGTGGATATACGTATGGACACCCTATGCGTGTTCTTGGAATGAGTCAAACATTGACAGATATTCACTTCAAAAATATATAATACAGTTTTTTAGATGTTTATTTTGTCCAATGCTGTTATTCTGAACAGACATCAATTTATTTTTTACAGTAGAAAGGTTATTCATACTACCAATGTTCTTATAATTATATTTTTCATATTTGAGTTTTACATTTCCATATTACTTAAGTTTCAGATAGTATCTATTTCATAGGTTTTAGTTTTTCAAAGAATATCGCGGCACTCCGTATACGGCCATACTAATACTTCCAGGCATAGATCGGGTTAGGTATATTTCAAAAACAAATTGAATAGAGTAGAACCTTGATTATCCGGACTAATGAGGGGTGAATATAGTCGGGATAAGATCAAATCCAGATAATCGAAAAAAATCATTATTGACAGTAAGGAAAAGTGTACTCAGCTTTAATCATTTTTATTTCTTTAGATTATTTAATAGCTTTAATATTAAATTATTTATTACTGAAAAAATCAATCATCGATTTCTGCTTGAAGCTAGCTTCTTTTTTCTTTCTTTTAGAATGTGTAAGACGAATGTCTCCCCTCTCATAAATGTCTTCTTCGTCTTCTTCGTCTTCTTGATGTTGTTCATCTGAGGCAGATATTTCTTTAATTATTTCCTCATCATTCAAAATTAGGAATTCAGGATCGTTTGAATAAACATTTATTTCGTGATCAATTTTTCAAGAAACAAACATTCAATGCGTATCGAATTTGGATGATTACTGACCCATATTTAACACTGGACTTCTTGTAATAATAACATAAAAAACAAATGCAACAATCAAAATGTTAAGATTGTATTCCATCATGTTCGTCAACAGTGGACGCATTCGCCGTGTACATATCACCAAATTTGTAATAATTTTGTTTGATTTGACCAATCTGGATTATCGAGGTTCTACTGTACTATTGTATTTAAAATTTTTTTTTAAAATATCAGGTTATATTCTAGAATAATTAATAACATCTATGAGAATGTTTTTTGTTATTGTTGATAAAAAACACTGCAATCAGCTCTATCAACAGTCAAGGCGTTAGTACTCGGTGGGTCAAAATATGATAATTCATATAAAAAAATTACTCCTAAGACCAAAAACAACTTAGATACATATTTCATTATACAGTTCCATATACCATCATTTCATATAATACCAGTCATGCGCCTTAATAATCAATATTGAATAATCTCCACATTTATTATTCCCCAATTTATGCAACCATTTCCTTTTTCTATCGTCTAAATATTATAATCTCAACATAAATATTATCAAATTTGAATTGTTGAAGTTTGTATGATTTCACATGTTTTGTCACTAAGGACACGTGTTCCGCCAATTGGCACCTACAGGCATTCGTTAGTTATGCTGCGTCCATGTGATACAATTCCTGAAGATGTCGAAGAGTGAAACCCAGGTCATTAGTGCCTATTCAATTTGATATTAAAATTCCATCAAGCACCTTCAGTCGATTTCATAATTTATGAATATTATCACTTTTGTTCGTTTCCTGCTTCATCATTTACAGAGGTGTTGTGTTATTGATTCAAAAGACTTTAATCATTTTTTTTTTATTCCAAAGGTATAAAATATAAATGGATCTGTTGTTAAAATAGTAGGCAAGTTTGAAAGTTCTTGTTTGAATTAAAATTCCAACAATTTCAACAATTTTAGAATATTATGGATCAATTACCCTCATTGTGAGCATTATAAACTGACTATGCTTTTTGTTTTACTTGTTTGAATATAATATATTTGCACAAAGTTAAAACCTTATCCCATTAGCAACCAAGCCAATTCCAAGGATTTTTGCTGTACGCCACCATTTTCAATCATCGATTTTTCCATGAAAATACCATGTGACATACCCGAATAATCATTTAATCATTATACTCAAGATATTATTGATTTTCATAGAAAAGTTATTTTATAATAACTATATAGTTACACTATGCATAAAGAAAAACACAATTAATAATTTTCTCCCACTGCGCCTACCTGTCTTATTAGCAGGAACAATCGGTGGAACTACTATTTATTTCTTGTTTCCTGTATAATAATGTACAAACATCTTTTATTATGATAAATTTCAAAAGATGTCACAGCACAAAACGATATATAACATTATTTGCAAAAGTGCTTCGTCTTGTTTCTTATTTTTTCGTTCTTATTAGTGTTTGCACATACATGGTACCTCTTTTTTATATTTTTTTCAGGTGGTTTAGTTGGGATCTATCAATCGAACGATCTTTGCAATAATAAGTTGAGCCTAGTGACATCTGTTAACTCAACTTCAAACAAAACGAAAACGGTTCAACATATGGATATTCTAACAATCACATTTCTGCCAATAGGTGTCTCTGCATTAGATTGCATATAAAAATATTATATTTATTCAAAAATAAACTCAATCGGCACCTGACCGGTTAAAAGTGAAACAATTTTTTTCGAGAGGTTTCCTATTCCTAATTGTTTCTTATTTCCTATAAGGTTCATGCTACATTCCTCAGAAAAATGTATTTACTGTCTTGTCATATAGAAACATTTATGCTGATAATTATTGTTTTTTTTTGCTATTCTGGTGAATTGTAATTTAATCCTTCAAAAACAAATATACTCTCTTGGTGGTGAATGGCTTAAAAATATAAAGTGAAGCAGAATTGTAAAAAATTTGTTCATTTCATTTCAGGTAAAGTGATAGCGAAGGAAGTACGACAATTGGGAAGAAACCTGACCGCCATATCTATAGACCCCGAATCAGGAAAAATGGTTTTAGCCGATGAAGTTTACAAACCGAAGAGTTGGAATTTGATTCTCATGGAACCTGTTTCTTCACTTAAAATCAGGAATATTAAATAAATATTTATTCAACCGCGTAACTGCCAGCGTAGTCAACAACTATTTGACAAATAAAAGTGGACAATACAAATAAAGAACTAAACTGAAAATCGCAAAGTAAGCTTATTTTCAATTTTATTATTGGTCTTTTCAATCTTATTTTTTATGAGAAATGCAAATATGACTATGGTTGATTTGAATAATTTAATATTTAATGCTTCAATATGTGTTTATCTTTCTTGCTACAAATAGTGTCTATTTAAGAAAACAAAAATAAAATGCTAAATGTGGTGCTGTAAGTAAGGTATGATCGATGAGCATGAGCATCAAGGAAAAGGAAAGAGGGTTCTGAATATGAAATTAAATAAACAATGTTTATTGTAAATATATAATATATATAAAAAATTTATAAATGTTTGTGTTATACCAAAATAAAAATCGCTCACAACACATTTTTAGTAATACGATTCGAGCCACAATAATAAAATGGTTCAAATAGATGTTAAAATGATGTTAAAAATGCATCCTTCAAAATCGTATTGTATTTAAACATTTTCATGTTTAGTTGTAATAATTTAACGACGTCACGTTAACATATATAACATTCGCCTGCAATTACTTGTACTGCACTGTTTTATTTATACAAGCTGTCAATTTATAGAGAGAATGCTGTTTTTTTTTTATATATTTTTGAAATGGCGATTGCGGACGTTCTACGAGTAGACACTTCTTCTTAGCCAGTCTTCCAAGGTGAATGTCACCGTGTTACTCGTTTGAGAATTCACTCTCCCCTGGAAACTATCTGGATGTTGAAGGGCCGAGAGGAAAGAAAACAAAACATTGACAATTAGTACAAGAACAGAACAAAACAATTGAAGCGTTTCCCCGGTCTAAGAAGGATGAATCCTTTTTTTGTCCACAAGTTTTTTTCCCTGGCTAATTAAATTAATATTAATGTTAGGCTTTATACATGTACAGGTGTTAGAATTATGATGATGAATTTTGTTTTACACCAGAAAAATTGAAGCTTTCAAGTAGATATTAATATGTTTAGGATTTAAAAATTATTTACCCTTAAAGCAAACAAACAGACAGATTGACTTGTAAATCAATGAAACTTTTTGAAGAAATGAATGCTGGCTATACAACAAGCGTTCAGGATGATCGTTTGGGCAAACTGGAGAACCAGATGGCCTAGATATCAAGCCTCTTGTTGTCTCGGTGGGAGCAGGATCAATCAATTGTCCGCCTCACAACTTGAAAGATTCTCTCACGAGGCGGCAGGAGACTTCCTTCGCCTCCCGGGGTGGCTGCCCCGTCCAACCAACTACAACTGAGAGATTTGGTGGGACTGTGAAGGAACCGATCGTTCTCAAAGCGGATCCGGCCAGGATATCAAAGATGAGTGCCATCCGTCGGTGTGGCGCATCAGAATGGGCCAGTCTCCGTTATTGTGAGACACCGAAGAAGTATGCAGCGACGCCGATGTGCATCGACCTGGAGGTGAATGATGAGCGCTAACAGCTCAGCTGACGGAGAGGACACTCGCAGCTTTATCCAACGCGTTGCTGCTGGCCCAACAGGAAGCCTTACACGATGGCCTGCAATTCGTCATTGACTGGGCGGCGGGAAGAAGACGGTTCCTCCTATACCCACAGAGCTGTTTCAGATGATCCAGGGACAGTTTGGAGGAAAGTCTTTCCGCCAGCTAATTACATAATGCAAATAGTGTGTAGGAAGAGGGCCGAGCAGATCCAGCACCCCTGAACCCACCTCCTGTCCAAGATGAAGGAGGAAAATATTAAAAGGACCGACTGGCAAAAATCCTCCCCCAGGAGTCGATGTTTGGGGCGGAACAGTTGTCGGCCTACCCAGGAAGAATAGGCAGGTTAGATAGAATCGACAACAGAGTGCAGGAAAGGGTGGCGAGACCTGTACCTTTGTCTGAGAATGATAAGTTGCCTTTTTGAGAGCGTCCTGACAGTCAGAGTTAGGACGGCCAACAGTGGTAGACCTAGAGTAAGTAACCTATGAGGGGGATGCAGTCCCAGATTGCAAGGCCCTTCAAAGGGGGCTACTACGGCAACTACCTCTCAAGATTTATATGCAGAGGATGACCAATCTTCAACTTGAAGAGGTTGAATGGCTTTTTGGATCCCAGGCCCTTCAAGCTGTTCAACCGTGGCAGAGTTCCACAGTTCCTGCAGAGGAACGACTAGATGGTCAAAATAGACCTACATCAGGCATCTCCACATTACATATAAGCAAGACACTCCGCCTCCTCTGTCATTGTTTCAGGGACGAACTGCTCCAGTCCGCAAGCCTTCCATTCGGTCTATCAGCAGCCCCACGAATGCTCGCGTCACTGACGAATTGGGTATCCTTGTACTCTGCCAGAAACTGGACTTACTCAGGATCGAGTGGGACACTTACATCAAGAGCATGTCCCACGAAGAGTGTGCAGCCCTCCGCAACACAGAGCAAGAGATGATACAGAAGCAGGAATGGTCCCCCAAGTCAGCTCAACGGACCTTTAACCACGGACAAATACAAAGACCGAAACAATAGGAGGGAGCAGAGGTGCTACTACGTCCACTACAGGTCAGTAGTCGTATGTCAACAAAAGAGGCACACGGTCACTAACTAGACATCCTCTTACTGATGTAGGAGATGTTCGCATTGGTTGACAAATACAAGGTTAATGGTTTCTTCCAGTCCGGTACGACGAGGAGATATCTCCCTCTCGCTGTGCTCAGGTGGCGAATACTTGGGGAATCATGTTCGGAGGGGGAGAGATCCACGCCAATTAGTAAACCCACAAGCGGCTGAATGGGTCGTGATACAGAGTGCAACAGTTGGAGTATTTGCGAGACACATACCTGGGAACTTACTCGCGACTCTTTTGAAGCGAAGAGGTCGATAGACAGTCAGTCAGCCATGCTATTTATTGTAAATTCCTGTAGGTACTGCATGATTAGTGAGATGTTATATTACAGCAACAGTGCAGACCAGAAATCGACCTCTTCACATAAAAAGAGTCACGAGTAGTTCCCAAGTATGTATCTCACGACTACTCCAACTGTTCCACTCTGTATCACGACGCATTCAGCTGATTGTGGGACTATTTATTAACTGGCCCTCTGAACATGGCGAGAGGGATATATGTCCTCGTCATACCAGACTGGAAGAAACCATTCTGGAGAGCAGATCTTCAGAGGCTCTCCTCTGAAAGGGTCACCAGACACGATACCAAATTTGGAATCAGTGCTAGTGGACATATCAACTGGCCGACCACTTCCAAGGACACAAGATCTGTCACTCCATCTGTGAAGGGTTTCCGGTGTGAAAGTCAAATCCAATGAATGAGCGAGCTGCAAGAAGCTGTTATTACATTACTTTGGTCAGAATTAAAATATTAATACCAAATCAAAGCATTTAACGATTTGTCAAACGATAGACAATAATTGCAAAGGAATTGTTGAAGAACTAGTGTTTCCAAAATTGACTGTAAAAAAATCAGGGAGACTGATAAGACAATATTGTTGTTAATTTGAGTTTTTTTGTCCCTAAATCATAAAATTGTATACATTTGAAATCGGTTGCAAATAAAAAATTTAAAATAATTATAAGACATTTTTTTAGCAAAAATTATCATATGATCGCGATGTTTTTCACATTTCAGCCTGAACTAATTACACCACAATACTGGAAAAAAAAAGATTATTTTATCTTTTATAATGATTTCAAATTGGAAAACAATAATTTTCAATGAACAAAGAGTGAAAATAAAGAAGTTTTAAGACATATGTTGTATTATTCATTATAAAAGCACATGGAATTATTCGAACAGCAGCATTTTTGAATCACATGATCGATTGTATTATATTTTATACTATTATCAAGCTGAAAAAAAGGTATTTGTGAAGTGAATGAATAATTGATCGATTAAAGCTTTCAAAATAAGACCACAGATGCCCTGTTAACACAAAAGGAATGTTAGTTCGGGTCAGTGATAAAAAATTACGACATCACCGGACTGAGAATGCACGTCTCCATGTAACAAAAGTGACTTGGAATTCACTGCATTTCATAATATTTTTTCGAATGAATGAATTATAAAGTTAAATTAAGCTAGCGATGTAATTCTTTTTTAGACATATACAAGGCGGTGATTTTTTTCATTTTCAATGTGAAATAAATTTGAATAACTACACAAATACTCTTTGTGCTACTTTGATCGACGCGCAGAGCAGTCTTTTGAAATGCATTTCAAGACTGAAGTGTCTCTTTTGTAACACAAAAACTTATTTACAATGAATCAATTTCAAACATATACCATTAAACAGTAAATAACCAATGATTTTCGCATTCCACACCCATAACTTATAATCCTGTCACAAGAGTCTTTCACTTAATAATCGTAAAAATCAATAAAAATCAATATGTAAAATATTTTCATCAAGCACAAAAAAATGAATTGCCAAATCGATAGACCGGTGAAGCAGTGTGACCAGACCATTTCAAACTCGCCAAAAGAAAACAAAATAGTAACACAGTAAAAGGTCAAAATTTAATAAATAACAATGCAATAGATAACATATGTGAATGGCTTGTAGATATTATACAAGAAAAATTTTCATTTGATAATTCATAAAAAATAATATGTGGAAAGTTCAAAGGGATAAGAAACAAGAAATTTTTAGATGTAGGCCAGAAACATAACCAATAGAAATAGATGCAGTTTCCATTTGGAAAATATTTTTCAGACAGTGTTTATAAATATTTACCCAAATTAATGAAATAAGGAAAAATTTTAACTAATTTATCATCAGAATATTATTGAATAAACATTATTTTGAAAATATACTTTGATCGATAAGATAGGTTTAGGATTTCTTCACTGTGCGTAAAAATAAATGGGAATCATAATGGGAATATTGCTGTGATTTCAACATAATTTGTCTTGTGTTTGTAGTGCGAATTAACATTCAATCAATTTCCAGTTTACTAAACAGTAACAGAAATATAGATATAAAAACTCTAACTATCACAAGAACGTATATTTGCATATGATGACCGAAGCCCATCAAATGAGCCAGACAAACGAATCTGAACTTCAGAAAAACAATACATCCCGTGCATACAAATGCGGTAGAAAATGATATTATTCGGCATTTTTTTCAATAGATGAAGCTGAAAATGAAACTTACTTTCAATTATAACAAAAAAAATCTATTGAAAAAGGAGCAGAATAATTGATAAAACCATCCCCCGGATATTAAGGACATTAAGATAATAAAATCATGCATAGAGAATAAAAAAAAACTACCTTTTGAATATATAATAAATAAGTTTAAAAAAATCGATTGATAAGTCTGTGTAAAAGTAAAATTGAGCAAGGTGATGATGTTCTATATATTAAAAAAAGCTAATGAGTTATTTCTTAGACAGCACAAACAAAACAGGGCAGTCTAATATGTATAATATATTTTTTCTGAACTTGAGAACAAAATATCTACGATTATTTTTAATTTAACGACATGCCTAATAAATTTAAAAATAATCAGTTAATTTTATTTAAGATCAAGCAATATACGGCCATATATATTAAAAAATATTTCCGACAAATATACTTTGTTGAATGGGAGGGTATGTAACTCCAGCACAACTGCAAAACCTCATTGGCTATGATTTCTATTATATTCTCTTCAGAATTTTGAAATACAAAATAAAAATGAATTAAATGTTTCGACGCAAACATAATGTAAAATCCCCTTTCTATCCAATAACAATGGTGGGCACTATTACGTAATATACAATTGAAATTAAAGTATCAATGTAATTTTGAATGAGGTAAACTAATTAGCTTTTTAAGTATTTGAAATGAATTCTTTATTAACACAAATATTAAGCGAAACTTCAATTTCTTGATGTAAACCATGAAAAAATATGATATGATGATTACATGCTTTTACTATTATCGATTATTCCTCATAGGCATAAAAATTTCAGATCGACTGTAAATGTGAAATGAAGAGAAGATTTTTTCTATCATACTTATGTTTTTTTTTTTTATTATAATTAATACATTAACTTTATGATGTAATAATGCAATATTGTATTATATGAAAAATTAATGTTATTAATTTTTTTTCCATAAATGATAATGTATTAATTTCCCTTGACTAATTGCAAAACAAGCATTCAGCACATGCACATTGAAAATAATTTGAAGCAAAAGAGAAACAGAATGTCAACTGACCATTTCGCATGGAGTAGTCGAGGATCTCTTTGAGTTCGAGCCAGTCCACTTGGCCACCGTCTCCTGCCAATTTGAGGAAGAATTGTCTGACAGGATCGTCTGGGGTCGGCGGCATATCGGGAATTGTGTCTTTCACCTGCAAAATTTATTTCAGGCATAACGTGAAAAGATTTCATGACAGTGAATGAAACGATCTAAAAATATGTTTTCGAATTAAGGATTTATGAAATTTCTGAAGCAATTTATGTTAATGTCTATGACAATGAAGATGAAGAATGGTAAAGTCATCCAGTTTAAAAAAAAAAACAAAAAAATAACATTACACTAAATTGAGTGCTTGCTTTTTACTTACCCTATCGTCAACCTCTCCCATACCGTTTTATTCATCATTCTTACTGAAAAACAAAATCAAAGCATATGTAACAACAAATTTATAAACACTGCGCATACAAAGAGGTGCAATGGAAGCCTTTACAGGGCATTGGGAAGAAGAAATCTTTTTGATCTTTGAATTTCATATCTAAGGCATGGGCAGTCGTGATATCACTATCAACCTCTATCACTTGTCACATCAGCCCCAAGAATATTAAACTTTTCACACTTTACCGGATCAAGTGTCAATTTTTTCAATTGACTTGTTGATTCTTTTTAAAGTTATAGGAATTTGTGAAGTCTAAGTTCTCTCTCATTTATCTGACCCAAAAAAATTAGGCCGTAGCGAGACTGGTTAGCTGATCACCAGTCGTGTCCTGCTGTATCCTATTTACCTTTGCTCTCTCTGCGAAAGAGAGATTGAGTGACTAGAAAACTGAGTATGGAACCATCAACTCATACATTGAGAATGGAATTGGATTAACAAATAAAGAAACTTTTATAATTAGAAAACATTTAACATTTCATAGACTTGTTGTAAGACTCAATTGTCATTTGAACGTAGAAAAAAATTAAACAGCATGTTTTAAAACCACTTATAGTTTAACTGTAATTGTATTATTTCAATTGAACCTTTGGAACTGAAGTATTTATTATAGAGCTATAGAAAAGTTAAATCTTTAAATGGCCTTCCTCCTGAACAATTTACGAAACATAAATTAACTTAGTTCTGCACTCAATCGACGAAATCATCTTAAAGTATTGACTTACGTTACGTAGCTGGAAGTTTCAGTGAAAACTCTCAGCAAGAATTCTCCCTCTTCATTTGGTTCGAAAGTACTTGGAACAATCCAATATGTACCAGGAGGCAGTTTGAAACTATAAAATGATATACACAATTATTTTATGTCAAGCAAATAATATTATTTCGACATCAATAATAAAAAATGTGTATATGTCAAAGTAACACACATAGTAGTGATTGTATTACAATTGTATTTAAAATTTTATTGAAATTGAACAAAGCAACAAGGAGACATATTCAACCCACCGGCAGTTGACTTCCCGGAGATTGATGAACGAAGGACTTCTAGCAACGGAGGCGTTATACTTGAAGAAGTCTTACTGAAGTGGCCGCTGTCCACTCTGAGTCTGTTTGTAAATGGCAAAGCCAATCGTGAGGCAGTCCAGACCCGCAGAGCGCCGGTTTTTCTGCATAAGGGCTACGATTACTTGAAATTAGATTTGATTTTCCGAATAAAGATATCTTTCAATTGACACGTCTTGTAAGTTTTTCAGTTATTTTTAATTATAGGCTCGAGTTTCAGCTATCCAACTTGTGAAGTAAAACTTAGAACATATAGTAAACAATGGTCCTTTTCAATTATTCTTTCTTATCCCACTTCATCGGCAAGTATCTCAGAATGTTAAGCGAGAGGTTATAAAAACGACAATACAAATTGCGTTTTCTTATCAGATAGAGTAAGATAGACAGTACTAAGAAGTTATATTTTCCAACTTCAGAGCAACAATCTTTGGCAACTTAATACAGTGCGACGAATGCAATGAATGATTCTTTAAAAAAAGTAACAGCAAACATACCATGCACAAGTTCTGTTCATCATCCTTATCAGGGTCAGTGGGGTCAAGTTATACTGAGGAATCATGCCAGAAAGAATCTAGATAATTTCTGCAGCCTCCGGCGGTCACACCTGTGAAAAACAACCGGCAATATGATTAGATACAATTATCCGCGGTAATCAAATGATAGTAAGCTTACGCAGAGGGAATTGAATGACCCACTCTCCTTCAAATACATTAATCTCCCATTTTTTATTGCACCCCTCTGGGGTCTCATCAGGGTCGAAAGAGTCAAGGTTCAAATTGCAAATTTTCAATCTGAAAAAGAGCTACCTCTATCAATTATTCTCAAAATTAACAAATTCTCTGATGAGGTATAAATTTATATAACTAAACAATCAGTCTCGGAGGAGACTTGACCAAATAATTTATCAATTTGTCTCTAGACTGAAGACCGTTTTAACTTACTTATCACTCCACGGTCCTTTCCACTCGACATAGTTTCCCCAGGTGTTCCTCAATCTGAGCAGAGGAATGTTTCCTTGGCGGCCAGGGGTTTCAATTTCGACATATGACACTCTGGTAATACTAAAAGCGTGTCCGCACACCAAGACTTGGTCTGTTTCGGCTTCCAAGATATTTGGATCAGGCTGAAATTAAAAGATGAAAAATGTATCCAGCTTCAATCATTATTGCTACCAGAAGCATTAAAATTTTTATGAATGAAGCTGTTATCTCCAAGCATTGGCTATTTGTTGATAAATTTGCATTTTATTTTCAACAAGTCGGGTCTTTGGGTATATAACAAAGGTTAGCAATCACACCGGACAATCAAAAAATATGATAAATTAGTGACATCCAATTTGAATGTCAATCGATAAAAACTTTCGATACATTCATTATTATCTCATTAAGATTTCTTCACCGCATACAATTTACATTTCTTCTCAAGAGAAGTGTCTTTTAAAACCAAGAAAATTATATTCAATAATACAAAAAAAAAGAACAGCTGCTCACCTCAATATTGCATCCCATAAGCAAGCAGCGTTGATAACCGTGCATAAGGATGATGTAAAGATTTGGTGGAACTTCTGTCATCTCGCACATTTCCGTCACGTCCCCTGTAAAATCTTCCATAGCCTCGCATGTTGAGCCTCCTTTCAGGGCTTCATATGATCCGTGCAGCCTGATAATACAAAAATTAAAAGTTATACATCAATCATCACTAATTACAAATCAATTGTTCTTTTAGAATCTGGACATACTTAGCATATGCTTTTTCGAGTAAGGCACTCCAAAATTCATTGGTCTAATTGGAATGGAGGAAGACGAGTTTTCCTCGGTGAGTTGGAAGCCTGTCGTCGATGACCACATCGACCCGTCGACTGTACTGCCAGAATCTGAAAAAATATCAAAGATAATTGCGATAATAATTGAAATGAATTTTACAAACTAAGTTAAAAATGCTTTGAAAGCATATTGTCTCACCTGAAATGGAAGATTCCAGTATATCCTTCATCAAAGCTCTGGTCGTCCAGAACAATTTGGAAGAATAACCTAAAAGCGTAAAAATAATTTTATTTTAAAATTCTAGACAGTGATTCAATTGATTTAATAAGGCCTCGAGTAATTTCCAAGAATTTGTGAATAACATACTATAAGAGACTGTCTGTATTATATTACTATCTTTTTAATTATGCAAATCTTCCCTTCTAAGCGACAAATCCTTTTGTCATGGAAAAAATCGACAACCATATCGACTGGAGTTTCAAAGTCATATTTGAATCGTGAAACTCACAAAGTGTACAGAGTTTAAACAATTCAAATCCATTGGTATTGACAAAACATGACTTACACTTAGTTACACAAGTGCAATAAAAAGTTAGCAATTATTTATATTATACATATACATCAAATTAACTGAACGTACTTTCTGTGCAGGGTAAGATTAGCAACAGCCGCAAGCAGCCAGCAATCGCCGAGCTCTCCTTGTTGGACATTAAATAGACTGAAGCCCTCAACAAACAGTTGAGGATTGTCAGCAATTTCCTAAAAACATAAATCAGTAAAAATATTATAAACCAGTAAGTACTATATGGTAACATAAATAAAACAGGTAAATGAATGACAACTTTAACACTACCCCTACTGTGCTAAAAAAAAATCCGGCCGTCACTTTGCTGGAAGTTCAGGGTCCAGTTGAAAAAATATGCTTTCAATTAGAATAATGCTTATTCAGACACTTCCACTGACTGTAAATTTAACAATATTATAATGTATATTATTCACAACAATGCAAAAAGTTATGAAAATCTGTGAAATAGTGAAATAGTCGTACGGATTTAGGGAAGACAACTAACCGCCGACCGCTTACGCCGAATGTTGTTTGTACAATAAATAATTATTATGTTTTGGCTTAGTGCAATCCTCGTGCACGTGCGCAGGCGTTTCAAACATTTTTAATTTAATTTCGTAAAAAAAAACAATCAAATGTAGTCTGTAAAATTATTAATTATTTTAGAACATGCTACAATTTATAAAACTTACAAATTAGGATATTTAAATCTATGAAATTTACGGACAAGAAATACAAATATACGAACAAAAAAAAAATAGTATGTACAAACATTGTATATATGTATGGTTACTCTAAAGCAGAATATCTACTGCGTTCAGGACGCAAAAATATTTTTTTCAAATATGTGTATCATATACACTGGTTCGTTGTAGATATTGCAAAACAATTTTGTTCTTTTTAAGGAATCTTTAGAACAGAATCTACAGATTCCTCTCTTCTGAACCTCACGGGGTACAACTGAGATGTTACTTTCTGCCGTGTCAAGAAACACTTCGCCACAATACAACACCGTGTTGAAGACATATTATTGTTGCTTGTGGTCAGGGCCGGCCCTAAGCGTGTGCGAGGTGTGTGGCGCACACAGGCGCTGGCTCTCAGTAGGGCGCAAATTGGTGGATCGCTCCAAAAAGAAGCAAGAACTCATTATTCTTATTATTTTACTTTAAAAAGCATCAAATACTTCGGTAAATATTTATCCCATTTTTGACCTATTTTCTAATTAAACCTATGATTTTCAAACTGGGAGGCGCGCCTTTCTGGAGAGGTGCGGATTACTGCATATAAATTTAAAACTATAAACCCGCGAAGGCGCCAAAAATTTTCGATAAAATATACTGGAAATATTAAAAAATTCGCGCCTACGTAAAGTACCTTTACACATGCAGTATAGTAGAAAATACAGTAGTACATTTCCTGCAATATTTTTTATTGAATTTACAGACCACAAAAACAATATAGATAAAAAAATGTCTGGTTGGCAGAACAAACAAAACCGAGAAAGGAAGTTAAAAAATTAAAATAAATGTCAGAAAACTCTATGTAGTTTTATCATAGAAGAAAAAAACAAAAATATTACTCCTGGGGCTGTTGAATCAATGATTATAGACGATGAACATGATGGTGAAACTATAATGGCCGATAAAACTGAAGCAGAAAATGGTGAAAATTTAGTAAACTTTGAATTAAATACTGTAAAAAAAACAC
The DNA here is from genome assembly GCA_028555115.1 of Himalopsyche japonica. Classification (NCBI taxonomy): domain Eukaryota; kingdom Metazoa; phylum Arthropoda; class Insecta; order Trichoptera; family Rhyacophilidae; genus Himalopsyche; species Himalopsyche japonica. The sequence goes on along the minus strand of JAHFWJ010000416.1, from coordinate 1,455,359 downwards.
GAAAATAGTGATGTAATCTCAAACATTGAGTTGTTTGATTGTGACTTTTTGAATAACAATGTAGAAAATATTAGCAGCTGTGACTTTGACAACATAGCTGATTGGTTTTCATCATAGTAATGTCGTTTTTTTACAGTTAAATTCAAATTTGATTTTTTAAATCATTTATTATTTTTTTAAATAAAGTAATTACCAGTGTTGTCAATGGCCCTTTGCTATCTATTTTCAAGATCTAAAATTTTTTTCTCATATAAGGTCTTCGGTTTAAATTCGAAGAACTCCGAGAGACCTGATTTTAGGTCTTCAATATTTTCGATTTTTTTGTTCCTTAATTGCGTTTCTAAAGAATGAAACAAGTGATAATCACTTGGTGCCAAGTCCGGAGAATAGAATAGATGTAATAAAACATCTAGGCCAAGGTCCTGGTTCTTTTTTCGTGTAATGTCGGCAACGTGCGGACGGGTATTTTCCACACACACAATAGGGATTTCTTAGGATGTAGGCCTGGTTTTAGGGTTGAAATTGTCGTTTGACCACGATTTAACTACTGCTTTTTTTCTTTTAATATCGTGATACAGCACCCATTTTTCGTCTCCAGTGATAAGGTCATGGAGAAACGGGGAAGAATGTTCCTTTTCTTGCAGTATTTTTTAGATGCTTTGTTGTGATCAGTTAGCGCATAAAGAACACAGATTCCTTCTTTTTTAACATTCCCCAGTTTCTAGAGATAGCGGCGAGTATTCGAATGTGATGTGCCGACCTTTTTGGATAATTGATCAATAGTCATCGTCGGAACTGCTTCAATTTCCGCCTTTAGGGCTGCTTCATCCATTAGACATTTTTCAAATCGAGATTACCCTATCGAAATTTTATGAACCACCGGTGGCACTTTCTTATGTCCAGTATATCGCCGTAAATCTCACAAATGGATTCCGTTGCTTCTGTTTCAGTTTTTTTTAATGAAACAAAAACAGCACACAGCTTCTTAAATGTATATCCGAAGGATACGTGTCTGCCATTTTTTGTTTAAACGAAAAGTACAGAAGAGAAAGACCAAAGAAGAAATCACCAAAGAAGAGAAAAATAATAACACACGTTTTTACTGGTAAACGGACCCAAACATACCGAGTCAAAGTTGCGTATTGAACAACGACATTAATTCCGGGATTACCTAATATTTTCTAACACGGTTCAAAAATAGCAATGTATTTTAGTTGTACAATTTTTTTATAAGATATAGTTGATAGCTATCTATTTGTCATTCGACCATGATACTTCATTGGGCAAATGAACATTATCAGCATTTTCCTCATTGTAACTAACGAGTCTCATAACGCTTCTTCTTCTTCTTAAAGGAAACAATTCTTCCGCAGGATCTGTCTGAGTAGGGAGTAAAAGTTCTGACTCAGAAATTGCGGTATCGGCACAGTCTTCCAATGCATCGAATTCATTTCAACTTGAGGCATATAGACATTTTTCATTGCTGGTCACAATTTGTTCAAAAATGGTTGTAGTTTTTGTCATGAAAACATGGAGTCACATGTGCTCATTCAACCTCTTTGTTCATCTCGGAGAGCGCATGCAGAACCCAAACACCCATTCTGTTTGATTGATTTACCGTTTATTTAGTTTTGTTGATAATTTTTCAATATATATGTTGTTCGGTTACTTCTGATTTGCTCATTTTATGCCTAACAATTAAAAATTGAAAATGAAACCGAAAAAAGCTGAGAAAAAGTACCATAGAATGGAACACTAACAAAGATCTCCTCTAACATGTTCAGGTACAAACTGATCCCAAACAAGGCATGAAAAAAGATGGACTTCTTTTCGGTACCGCTAATATTATACATATTATATCATTATGCATGCAGAATTATCAACACTTTACTCTGATAGATCTATGTTTTGATATCATTATTAGCTATCCGAGAGATATCCTTTGATATTAGACATTACCTATAACTTTTGTACGGGCATACAAATTTGTCTCAATAAATTCTTGCTTTTTAGTACAATACACCCAGTCCTTTTTTTACGCGATACATTGGTTCCAGAAAAAGGCGCGTTAAAAAAAATCGCGTAAAAAATCACAACTTTCATATAATTTGATCAATTGGTTCCAAAAATTAAAATATCGCGTAGAAAAGTCCAAGAAACGTATGAAAATTCAAAATTTTCTCCTCAAAATTCGTACAAAAAAATGTCTTTATTGCTTATAAAAATATAATGAGACTATAAAAATATAATTTTTTTCACTTATATGAATTATTCGCTGCTGTCACTCTCGCTTGCGAAATGTAATACAATAAATTCCGTTATAAGTTTTTGGGTTGTTTTCTGCATTTTCTTTGGCTGTAATTCTTTATAAAGTTCGGTGTAGTTCATCATACAGAATCTTAATTCATTTTGAAATTTTTTAGCACGCTTAGTATCGGAATGGTTTGTCAAAAAAAAAAAAATACAATCTGTTTTGACATTTTCAATCCTTCTTGAATCATTGAATGTTAATGATACAAATTTCTTCATTAAAACAAATTTGGGGGAAAAAATCGCGTAAAAACGAATGAAATCCGTAAAAAAATGTAACGGTGCCGTCCAAAAAAATCGCGTATAATCGAATTCGCGTAAAAAAAGGACTGGGTGTATTCATATTTTTTTAAGCTTGCGCTATCAGACTACTGTTTATTCTATTCAAGTTGCAACTAAATATTTAAAAATGCTGACCCAAGTAAAAAGCTCTCTATATATGTTGAGTCAAATCCTCTAGACGTTTCAAAAATTTGATTTAAAAAATCTACCAAGAAATAAGAAAAGTTTGTATAACTGAAATGCAATACGATTTTGAATGATCAAAATAAAAATAAAATCTATTTAAATATGTTTTGTTTTATCAAAACAAACGGCATTCATTTTTAACATACGTAATGTAACTTTTCCAGTTTTGATTTAGTTTACAAGACAAATAAAATTTTGCTTTCTAATCTTATTAAAGTTTGAAACATATAGTTTTGTTTACTATTTTATTACTAGATGTCCCATATATATATATATATATATATATATATATATATATAAATATTAAATATACCACGCATTAAGTACTTGGTCAAAATATAAATGGAACAACATTTTGTCTTTTTTTAAATCAATTGAAAAATTATTTTCAAGCAGTCAAAAAATTCTCTGAAATCCTGGATTTTGGCGAAAGATAAAATTTGACTATAACAAAATAAATATATATATATATATCATTTATTTGCTACTTTTCATACAAAATAGATGGCGTTGTACTTTATTTTAATTTAAGTATTATAAAAACCAAAGGAATTCCCCGATAAGTTCATTTTGTTGACACTAGTTGTCGTTTATTATTTATTAACAAATCGCATGTACTATGTAAATGGAATATAATGATAAACCATTCAATGCCAACTATTAGCACCCAGCCGTAGAACTAAGTGTGAAACCTTATTTCACTATAAGCGGGGCTTTTTTTTGAAAATTTACTCTAATTCACTCAAGTAAAATTATATTCAAATATCGTTTAAATGAAATTTTAAGCAGTTTTTTTAATGTCTCGAAGCACACAAAAAAAATGTACAACAAAATACTACGAAAAAAGGTGCGGGAACGCCGTTCCACCGCGTTGCTTTGGAAAAAGCCCTGACTATATGAAGGTTATCTATTGGCATTTAGGCAACCAAGCCAATGAGTGCCAATGCCAAGGAGTGGTTCGATCACAATCATCTAATTTATTGTGCATTCCATCCATTGTTAGCTTCGGTTGTCTCTTTGGGTCAGGTCCTCTTAGTTATGGCAGTGAAGGGTGTTCAATCATTTCTCTCTATAAGGGTGTTATTCAATGACATTTAGGTATTAATTCACTTCCCACTATTCTACTAGTAACTACTGTGAAACTGCAACTCCAAGATCTTCATGTGTATCAGTGTTTTAACTTATTTTGATAAAATCTACTATAAATGTGTTATATTAGATAATCCCGGAATTAATGTCGTTTTTTACACTATAACTCAAATTTGAATTTTTTAATTATTTCTTATTTTTTTTAAACAAAGTAATTACCAGTGTTGTCTATGGCTCTTTGCCATCTAATTTCAAGATCTAAAATTTCTTTCTCATATAAGGTCTTCGGCTTAGATTGGAAGAACTCCGAGAGACTTGATTTTAGTTCTTCAATACTGTCGATTTTTTGTTACTTAATTAAGTTTCTAAAAAATGAAACAAATGATGGTCACCCGGTGCCTAGTCCGGAGGTGGGTGCAATAAAACATCCCAGCCAAGGTCCTGGATCTTTTTTCGTATAATGTCGGCAACATGCGGACGGACATTTTCGTGTTGAAGAATAGCATTCCTTCTTTTCATAAGAGCAGGTCTAATTTTTTGCAAATTTGTTTTAAACTTGTCCATCTAATCACAATAGAGAGCTGTAGTAATCAGTAATAGCTGCGTCCTTGGTGATATGGCCATGGAGAAGCGAGGAAGAACGTTGCTTTTCTTGCAGTATTTTCCATATGCTGAGGTTCTGCACTTTGCTTTGATCAGTTAGCGAATGAGGAACCCAAATGCCTTCTTTTTGAACTTTCCCTAGTTTCTCTAGATAGCGATGGGTATTCGATTGTGATGTGCCGACCTTCTTGAATAATTGATCAACCCTTTAGGGCTGCTTCATCTATTAGACTACGCCGTCCACTTCGAGACTCATCTTATAAATCGAGATTGCCCTATGGAAATTTTCTGAATAATTGTTGGTACTTTCTTATGTCCAGTATTTTTTTTTAATGAAACAAAAACAGCATACAGCTTCTTAAATGTGTTTCCGAATGACACGGAATTATAGGTAATAGACGGGGTAGAATTGATTTGATTGATTGATTTGTTAAGAAGAAAGGTAAAGAATCACAAAGAAGAGAAAAATAATAACACACGTCTTTACTAGTCAATAGACCCAAACATACTGAGTCAAAGGTGCATATTGAAAAAACGACATTAAATCCGGGATTACCTAATACTATGGGATCTTTCAATGAGCTATCAATGCGAATGCTTGAAAACAGTGTTTGTAAAAAATTGTAGCTTTTCACACACTTCATAAACTCTGTCAACTTATGATGTTTGTTTATAAATTCAAAATGTTCTCAATATTGTTAGTACGATGTACCACTTGGTTTAAATGCAATTGTATTAATCAATGACACATTTGTTAGTGTAGGTTTTCACAAAAGTGTCCCACACCACTTACCAAACGGCATACGATCCGAGAAGCGACCGAGTTTTCATAATAAGTCGGTACTCGTCGAGTGTTTGTGCAAGTCTCCGAAGAGTCTCGAGGACTTTGTTTGCATTCAATACTATGCATCCGAACATAACCAGAGGTAAAGTAATAATTCTCTACTTGCAAGCTACAAAATTACATTAACGCTTTCACTGCTAATATAAAATCCCATGTAAAAGCGTCATGCTGAATGTATTTGAATTATGAAAATGTGCTTCAAATTATTAATAATATAGGAGTTTTACCTACCAATAAAACTCTTATTGTGTTTCCAGCAATGTCCAAGATCCTCTGAGATGATACGTCTCTGTTTTCGAGCCACGCGTCCAAACCCTACGTTGGCAACACCTTTTCTTCTCCTATATTGGGGCTATATTTTGCATGTCTCCTTTCCTAATGTGCCAACCCGATTGCTGATGGGTAGTTGACCCGAACGCAGGCCATAGAGTTATCTGGTCCCGTTCCTCTCTAAGCCCGCTGTCTGAATATCTGAGCAATGTCTTGAACTTCATGAACTTGTCTAACCGACGTCAATAGTAGCAATGTTGCCGTCCTACAAGACACTTCATATAGGCTGGATGTAGGTGGAGTGGTTGCCTTCAAGTGACGGACTTCCTCCTGACATCCCAAATAGAGGCTTTCGGGGTCTTTACTCTGGCTAGGGATATGGCTCGGAGTACACGCCTCACCAGGGCGTTTCCGCTAATGTCCACGCCGCTCACTGGTTTGCAGAAGGTTGTTATGGCTGACTTGTGTACCCCAATTGTGGAGTACTCCAAGCCTTCTCGGAGGTAGAGGTGATCTAAGTACCTGGCAACTTGTTCCGGATGGGGTGATTTGTGACCACTGATAAGGATCAGGTGATCCATCTAACCCATGCCAATTGGTACGTGACTTGTGCACCCCAATTGTGGAGTACACCAAGCCTCCTCTGAGGTAGAGGTGAGCTAAGTACCTGGCAACTTGTTCCGGATGGGGTGATTTGACCACTGATCTAAGGTTGCATCAGGTGGTCCATCTAACCCATTCCAATCGGTACGCTATCATCAGGGTGGACTGACGCTACCCTGATGATAGCAGCCCTTTTCCTTCAGGGCTCCACTCACGAATTAGACTCTCCCACCCGAAAGCCTCCACAGATAGAGCGACACGTCTTGTATTTTGGAGGTGGTCGGCCGGTTGACATGCCCACCCGCACTGATGCCAAGTTGGGTATCGTGTATGGCAGCCCTGTCGCTCTCCTCTGAAGGTCTTCTCCCCAGAATGGTTTCTTCCAGTCTGGTACGACGAGGAGATATCTCCCTCCCGCCGTGTTCAGGTGGGCTAATACTTGGGGAATCATGTTCGGGTGGGTAAAGACCCACACCAGTTCGTAGTCTCACAAGCGGCTGAAAGCGTTGTGATACAGAGCGCCGCAGTCGGAGCTGTCGTGAGATACATACCTGGGAATTACTCGCGACTCTTTTGACGATCTCGGGCGTGCCTCTGTGATCAAAGATCTGTTCTGTTGCTGTGGATGTGATGTTACCGGGAATGTGCCACTCGGGAACTTGTGTTCCACTAGATAGACGGTCGGCCGTGTCGTTGTAAATTCCCGGTAGGTACTGCATGGTTAGGGGGATGCCGTACTTGTCGACCGATGCAACCATCTCATGTGTCAGTAAGAAGAGGTCTAGCGACTGTGTGTCTACTTCTTTGTTTATATATAAGACTACTAACCTGTTGTCCGACTGTAAAAGTACCTCTGCTCCTCTTATTTCATCGGCTTGCAGTTTGATTGCCGATATCACCGCACACAGCTCCTTCCGATTGGAGTGCCATGACCGATGCTGCCACTTCCACTGTCCCGACACGAGGGTGTCGTTCAGTTGAGCTCCCCAACCTGCATCTGCTGCGTCTGTGGTTCGGAAGTGGCGAAAAATTGGTCTGTGCAGTGGGTGATGCCACTCCAATGTCTGTACCCACCAATTCAATTCCTCTATGGCTGGACCTAGAATCGCAACCCTAAGGTGAGGCGCCAGATCGCGCAATTGGCGGATGTGTCGTTGTAGGTGACGGCAATACAGCCATTCTCGGGGAGTGACGAAGGATATGAAGTTTGGTCTGCCTAGCAGGCGTTGAGCTGATTTGAAGGACCATTCCTGCTTCTGTGTCATCTCTTGCACTGCGTTGCGGAGAGCTGTGCACTTTTCGGTTCCAAAGTTTTTCAGCTACCCAATTCGTCAGTAATGTGAACATTCGTGGAGCCGCTGATAGACCGAAGGTGAGGCTTGTGAACCGTATCAGCTCGTCTCTGAAGCAGGGCGAGTTGCCGATGTCGCTTCGCTATAGGAAGATGGAGGTATGCCTGATGCAGGTCTATCTTTATCATTCAGTTGTTCCTCTGCAGGGACTGCGGAACTCAGCCATGGTTGACCAGCTTGAAAAGTCTAGGATCCAAAAAGAAAACCATTCAACATCTTCAAGTTGAATATTGGTCGTTCTCCGCCATCCGTTTCCTGACTAAAAATAACTTCGAGAGGTAGCTGGGCGTTCCGTCTGCCGCTCCCAAGATTTACAGTTCCTTTAACACAGTTACTTGGGCCTGCATCTTGCCCGTTACCTGCATCTGGAATTCCCGCAGTAGCTGTGGTGTCTGAGGGAGAAGGGCGGCATCAGGGTGATTGGAATGCGCTCCCCCCCCTCTAACATCCTCAGAAGGGGTAAGGGGGCTCCTTCTGCCTTCCAAACTTCCACAAGATGTCGCAAGCAACCGCCTTTGAAGGGTTTGGCGTCATCTGGGGCCCCCCTCGAAGATTCTTTCTTTCGTGCAATTCCCTGTTTTTTTTTGTAGGGGGGCCTTCGATTGTACCTTGCTGAAGGTCTATCACTGCTGGCCCTCCTAACACTGGCCGTCGGGACTTGCTCCCGAAAGGGCAACCTATCATTCTCCGGTGAGGGTCTAGGTCTCGCCAGCCTTTCCTGCAACCTGGGGGGGGGGGGATTTTCGCCAGTCTGTCCCTGACGTGTTCTTCTTTCACCTTGGCCGGGATGGTTACGGCGGTGCTGGATCTGTTCGGCCCTCTTCCCACACACTATTTGCATAATGTCTTCGGTTATAAGTTGGTGGGAAGAGTCTCTTCCGAACTTTCCTTCGATTGACTCCGCGGGTGTAAGAGGTCCGTCTTATTTAAACCCCCCTCCCCCCTACTCAATGACGAACTGCCGGCCATCGAGTAAGGCGTCCTCCCCGTCAGCTGAGCTGTAAGAGCTCCTTGGTCGTACCCACGGGACTCATCGCTCACTTACAACTCGGTGAACAACGGCGTCGTGGCATATTTTTTCTGCGTTTCATAGTAACAGAGCCCGGCCCAGTCTGATGTACCACATCGCTGGATGCCGCAGGAGGGGAGAAGAAAAGGTGTTGCCAACGTAGGGTTTGGACGCGTGGCTCGAAAACAGAGACGCATCATCTCTCAGAGGATCTTGGACAGTGCCGCCAGAACACACAATAAACATTAAAAAAAACTACAATCAATTGAATTGTCTTGTTTGACATATAATTTTATTAAAAAGAATATCTAATTATCAATGTGTATATGTTGTTTTCTTTGAAAGAGGATTTCCAATTGATAATATTGTATTACTGTCAAACAGGAAGATTGCGTTATATCGATGATTCATAATAAATAAGATTCCGATATACAGGACATAGTGACAATTGTGTGTATTGATGGTTAAAATGTTTTTCTTTGGCTTAACCTTAATTCAAAGCAAATTAAATGGAGTAAAAAAGGTTTATACACATCAGCTTGAAATAAATAACTAAACAAAAAAAATGAATATTACTCTACTTAATAATTGCCCAATTATAAATTATTATAAATAAAAACATAAGGATAAAGCAATATAGTTTCAAGCCTTTAATATTTTGATGCTGCAACGTAAAAAGTCTAAAGAGATTTCAGAACTCAACGATACGAGGAAATTCTTCAATCACAGAACATTACAAATAATAATGCTGAAGACGGAATCATTTAACGTTACATGACACAAAAGACTTTACAATCGGAATATTTAATAACATTGCTGATAAAATATGGTAGGTCAATAGACTAAGGAAAAAAAATTATAATATTTTTCTAGCATAAAAAAAGGGCTTAAAATTATATTTTTTAAGATATGTGTATACAATCAAACATGTTAAAAGAAGTTTTTTATAGATTGGAACTAATTTTACAATAATTTTTAATAACACTCAAGCAACCGGTCCCGCGTTCGCGCGGAAATTGTTGCAATCGGTTAACGGCCGGTCCCGCGTTCGCACGGATTTCGTCTCACGCTGCATCTTTACGTCTGCTGGTCGAACACATGCCACATGTGGATATTTTTGTCTTTCATTATATTTCTCCGAAATTTATAGCTCCAAATCGTCCTTGAAGTAAACAATATTTGCCAGTTCCAAAAGTTTCCTATAATTACTCTTGGACTGTAACGAATCAAGTTTTTTGTTTATCACAACTCAGCAATAAACTTTCATTGTTTATTAATCATACAAAAAAGCATTATTGATCAAATTTAAGTGATTATAATAAGTAATAGAATATTATTACTCATGATTAGGCATTAGTAATAATATTCTATTACTACTGACTTATTATTATTATTAGGGAATCTGTAGTGATAAATAATATTTAAATGTTTATAAAAATGAATAATAATAAAGGTTTTAACATGTTTTTTTAGTAAATGAAATATTTCATATCTCATTGTGCCTCCTGTTCCTGTCGTAAACCACTGACGGATGAATGATAAACGCCTACCACAGGGTACAGACCCTAATTCTCGGAAATGTAACAACTCTCGACAAATATTTCTTGTCTATGACTGTTTTGTATATTATTATTTGAATATGTTATCATTGCATAAGACGTAATCCCTAAAAATATCTTGATAGAATCATGATAGTAAAGGTACAGGGACCTATAGTATATGATTGATTATCAACATATCGATAGCCAATAACCATTCTGTTTTGAAAGACTTATCTTGAATGGTTTAGTTGAGGCAACCCGACAGAGACCATTTTTGACAAAAAGTAATAAAACTCTTGAGTTATTAGACAGAATGGTTTCATTCATTACATAAAAAAAGATGTGAAACATGTTTCTCGAATATTTACAACTTGAGATCCAGTGATTGTGAAATTATAGGAATATCGAGTATACATTGTTATTTATCAAATAATTAAATTGAATGGAAAACTATATCTTGAACCCGCAACATCTTAAATATTTCAAATTAAAAATATGTTTAGTGCCATTTACCAAATTGACAAAATTAAAAAACAGATGTTTATATTCGCCTTAGAAATATGCTGAAATTATGACATAATCATATCGTTTTTTTTATTTAGTCGATGATGACCAAATATCACACATAATTTCTCTGAAAATTTAAAAAATTATATTGTTTGGCTCTCAAGTTGTGCCGAAAAACGCCCGCTTTCATCTAGGGTCTATTTTTCGAGACTCCCGACAACCGAGTGATATAAGAATATAACAGAAACAAATAAACATATCCACAGTTTGAGAAGCTCCACATATAATAAACACACAATAATGTGTAACATGGTGTAGGATTTCTAAAGAATTTGACATTCCTTTGTGGGTTTATATGAGTGTTAAAAGATTTTTTTTTTGATTTTTATGAAAAAAATACAATTGAATGATGGATTTGTAGCTTGATAATTTTATTTTTAAGAAAATTATTTTTAAATAAAATATATTATACTATACTCTACACAATACTTCTTATTTAATTAAATTCCCTCAACTGAGTAAAAAGTTATAAGCATATTTCCTAATGTCGCGAAAAATTGCAAAGTATCGAAAAATAAGCGGGCACAGGCGTTTTTTCTGCGCAAAATGTGGTGTTGCTTGAGTGTTAACAACCATTACACAAAAAATCGTGTTAATATTCTCAATCAATGCACGCAAATACACATATATTTTTATTTTATGGAAAACAGATAAAAAAAAAATTAAGAATTTATTTTTATCAGTTTTCTTAGCACATGGGATAGCTTATAGTGCACCAATAATAATGAAAGTCTACATTTTCATTGAAAAAAATATTCAATCTATCTAAGTGTAGAAAAAAAAACTATTGGTGACATTTTATGTTAGGTGATATAATTGCAACATTCCATCGCCAAATATTTCAATAAATAATTCATTAGTGTTGTTGTCGACCAAACATGCAGTAATTATCAGGAAAAATTAATCTATATAGATCAGTAAAAAAAATATATCATGCGCGAAAGTTTTAACAATGCTAACTATATCATATTTTTAAGAGTCGACTATCAGCACACTGCAATCGGTGGAAATGTTAGCAGTCAGAAGATTGACAGATCACACAGATTAGATAATTCATAATTTTATAAAATAGTTTCACTGTAATTGTATTATGTTACTTCAATTGAAGCTTTGGAACTGAAGTATTTATTATAGAGATATAGAAAAGTTAAATCTTTGAATGGTTCTCTTCCTACATAATTTACAAAACATAGGTTAACCTAGTTTTGCACCCAGTCGACGAAACCATCTTAAAGTATTGACTTACATTACGTAGCTGGAAGATTCAGCGAAGACTCAATGCAAAAATTCTACCTCTTGACTTGGTTCGAAAGTACTTGGAACGATGCAATATGTACCAGGAGGCAGTTTGAAACTGTAAAATGATATACACCATTATTTTATGTCAAGCATATAACATTATTTTGACATTAATAATACAAAATGTGTATAATTTAAAGTAACACATATAGTAGTGATTGTATTACAATTGTTTTTAAAATTTTATTGAAATTGAACAAAGCAACAAGGAGACATATTCAACCCACCGGCAGCTGATTTCTCGGAGATTGATAAACGAAGGACTTCTAGCAACGGAGGCGTTATACTTGAAGAAGTCTAACTGAAGTGGCCGCTGTCCACTCCGAGTCTGTTTGTAAATGGCAAAGCCAATCGTGAGGCAGTCCAGACCCGCAGAGCGCTGCGAGCGCCGGTTTTTCTGCATAAGGGCTACGATTACCTGAAATTAGATTTCATTTTCCGAATAAAGATATCTTTCAATCGACACGTCTTGTAAGTTTTTCAGTTATTTTTAATTATAGGCTTGAGTCTCAGCTATCCAACTTGTGAAGTAAAAGTTAGAACAGATAATAGACAATAGTCCTTTTCAATTGTTCTTTCTTATCCTAATCCATCGGCAAGTATCTCAGAATGTTAAGCGAGAGGTTATAAAAACGACAACACAAATTGCGTTTTCTTATCAGCTAGAGTAAGATAAACAGTACTAAGAATATATAGTTTCCAACTTCAGAGAAACAATCTTCGGTAACTTCAAAATTCATTAAAAAGAGTAATAGCAAACATACCGTGCACAAGTTCTGTTCATCATCTTCATCGGTGTCAGTGAGGGTCAAGTTATACTGAGGAATCATGCCAGAAAGAATCCAGATCCATTACTTCTTAACTGAAGCATACTTTTGAAAACCAAGCAAATTATATTCAATAATACAAAAAAAATGTGCAGCTGCTCACCTCAATACTGCATCCCATAAGCGAGCTGCGTTGATAACCGTGCATAAGGATGGTGTAAAGATTTGGTGGAACTTCTGTCATCTCGTACATTTCCGTCACGCCCCCGTGAAATCTTCCATAGCCTCGCATATTGAGCCTCCTTTCAGGGCTTCGTATGATCTGTGCAGCCTGATGTTACAAAAATTAAAAGTTATACATCAATCATCACTAATTACAAATCAATTGATCTTTTGGAATCTAGACATACTTAGCATATGCTTTTCGAGTAAGGCACTCCAAAATTCATTGGTCTCATTGGAATGGAGGAAGACGAGTTTTCCTCGATGATTCCTTTCCTTGGAAGCCTGTCGTCGATGACCACATCGACCCATCGACTGTACTGCTAGAATCTGAAAAAATATCAATGTAAAACAGATAATTGCGATGATTATTTAAATGAATTTTACAAATAAAACAAATTTTTTTTTAAAGTATATTGTCTCACCTGAAATGGAAGATTCCAGCATATTCTTCATCAAAGCTCTGATCGTCCGGAACAATTTGGCAGAATAACTTAAAAACGTAAAACTGATTTTATTTGAAAATTCTAGACGGTTATTCAATTGGTTTAATAAGGCCTCGAGTAATTTCCAAGAATTTGTGAATAACATACTATAGGAGGCTCTCTGTATTATGTTACAATCTTTTTAATTATGTACATCCTCCCCTTTAAGTATCAAATCCTTTTTTAATGGAAAAAATCAACAACCATATCGACTGGAGTTTCAAAGTCATATTTGAATCGTGAAACTCACAGAGCTTAAACAATTTAAATCCATTGGTATTGACCAAACATGACTTACACTTAGTTAGACAAGTGCAATAAAAAAGTTAGCATTTATTTACATTATACATACATATAAATTGACTAAACTTACTTTCTGTGCAGGGTAAGATTAACAACAGCGGCAAGCAGCCGGCTATCGCAGAGCTCTCCTTGTTGGACATCAAATCGGCTGAAGCCCTCCACAAACAGTTGAGGATTGTCAGCAATTTCCTAAAAACATATATCAGTAAAAATATTATAAACCAGTAATTACTTTATGGTAAAAATTTGTGCAGAATAACTTAGATAACTGCATGACATAAATAAAACACGCAAATGAATGACAGCTTTAACACTACCCCTACTGTGCTAAAAAAAAATCCGGCCGTCAAGTTGCTGGAAGTTCAGGGTCCAGTTGAAAAAATATGCTTCAGATTAGAATAATGCTTAGTTAGGTTCTTTCACTGACTGTAAATATAAGAATATTATTATTTTATAATGTATATTATTCACAATAATGCAAAAAGTTATGAAAATCTGTGAAATAGTGAAACAGTCGTACGCATTTTGGGAAGACAACTGACCTCCGACCGCTCAAGCCGAATGTTATTTCAACAATATTAAGTAATGACTAATTGTGTTTTGGACTAGTGCAATTCACGTGACACGGGCGCAGGCGTTTCAAACATTTTTAATTGAATTTCGTAAAAAAAAAAAATTATTAATTATCTTAAAACATACTGCAATTTATAAAACTTGCAAATTAGGATATTTCAAAATTATGAAGTTTACGAAAAAATAATATATGAGAAATACAAATATACAAATAACAAAAAAAATATAACGTACAATTTTTTTATATATGTATGGTTACTGTAAAGTAAAATGTCTACTGCGTTCAGGACACGAAAATATTTTTTTCGACTATATGTATCAAATACACCGATTCGTTGTAGATATTGCAAAACAATTTTGTTCTTTTTATGGTATCTTTAGAACACAAACTACAGATTCCTCTCTTCTGAACCTCACGGGGTACAACTGAGATGTTACTTTCTACCATGTCAAGAAACACCTCGCCACAATGCAACATCGTGTTGAAGGCAGTTTGTTGTTGCTTATGGTATTTGACGTTTGAATTTTTAAAATTGTTTTTTTGTAGTAAAAATAGTGAATATAATGATTTTTTTTTGTACCAAAAAGAAATAATGAATGAACCTGAATAAAAATATTCAAGATCCAAATCCAAAGTTGACTATTCCTGCCCAACTTCACTCGGGAATAAGCGACGCCGGTCGGGGGGAAATTCGGCCTACATACACTGTTATATTCGCTCACAATGAAGTATAGATGCATACAAGGTGCTTGCAGTTTCATTGCAAAAGTTGATTTTTCGCGGGAATCGATATATGGTTTTATGCTGAAATATTTTTATTTATACGATTACGGTTTTAAGGACTATATAATATATGAAGACCCAGGGTTCAGTAGATTAGGGGGAAAAAGTTAAATATGTGCTGAACCCTTAACCCTTTGCACTTCGTAAAAAAAATTGAAAAGCGTTGTAGCAACTCCTTTATTAATTTTAAGATTTTCGTAATATTCGAACGTCATTGAATCAAATGGACGCTAAACACGCCATAATTAATTAATAACATATTTTATAATTAGTTCATGATTGCAAAGCTTCAATCTATCAAATAAAAGACACACATTTAAAAATATGATATTTAAAAAATAGTATGTACTATTTAAAACATTTGAAAGTGGGATATTTTTTAAAAAAATCCCCTGGTTGAATTGATGTTTGGTTTCCTCTCACAAGTTTCGCAAAAGTATGAGGTCTCTTTTTTCCTCCTGGAACCCTTCTGTGCCGTGCAACCCTGGAAAATACTATACCAGAGTTACCTAAACTGTTCGCCGCAGATGTTCTATTGGGCGCCGTAAAATTTTTCACATTTTTTCAAAATATTATTTCGATATTATCCGCTTGAAAGTCTCCGAAAAATTCTTTCAAGCAGAGAATATCGACAAATTCCCGTGGATTTTCATTCAGAGCTGTGGTCGTCAACCTTTCTATTACTACCGCCCAATTTTGTGTCTCTAAAGAAATAATATTGCCCGGAATTAATTTCGTTTTTTACAGTAAAATTCAAATTTGATTTTTTAAATTATTTATTATTTTTTTAAACAATGTAATTACCAGTGTTGTCTATGACTCTTGGCCATCTTTTTTAAAGATCTAAAATTCCTTTCTCACAAAAGGTCTTCGGTTTAAATTCGAAGAACTCCGAGCGATCTACTTTTAGGTCATCAATATTATCGATTTTTTGTTCCTTAATTGCGTTTCTAAAGAATGAAACAAGTGATAATCACTTGGTGCTAAGACCGGAGAATAGATTAGATGCAATTAAACATCGCAGCCTGGAACTATTTTCGCGTAATGTCGGCAACGTGCGGACGGGCATTTTCCACACACACAATAGGGCTTTCTTATGATGTACTCCCGGTTTTAGGGTTTAAATTGGTGTTTGAACACGATTTAGCTATTGTTTTTTTCTTTGAATATCGTGATACAGCACTAATTTTTCGTCTCCAGTGATAAGGTCATGGAGAAACGGGGAAGAATGTTGCTTTTCTTGCAGTATTTTACATATGCTGAGACGCTGTGCTTTGTTGTGATCAGTTAGCGCGTGAGGAACCCGAATGCCTTTTTTTGAACAGTCCCCAGTTTCTCTTGATAGCGGTGAGTATTCAATTGTGATATTCCGACCTTCTTGGATTATTGATCAATGGTCATCGTCGTAACTGCTTCAATTTCCGCCTTCAGGGCTGCTTCATCCCCTAGACTGCGCGGTCCACTTCGAGACTCATTTTTCAAATCGAGATTACCCGATCGAAATTTTCTGAACCATCGTTGGCACTTTCTTGTGTCCAGTATATCACCGTAAATCTCACAAATGGATTCCGTAGTTTCTGTTGCAGTTTTTGTTTTGTTTTGTTTGAAACAAAAACAGCATACAGCTTCTTAAATGTGTTTCCGAAGGACACGTCTCCGCCATTTTTTGTAGACAGGGTAGAATTGATTTTTTTTGTTAAAAAGAAAGGTAAATAATCACCAAATAAGAGAAAAATATTAACACACGTCTTTACTGGTAAACGGACTCAAACATACTGAGTCAAAATTGCGTATTGAAAAAACGATATTAATTCCGGGATTACCTAATACTTTCTAACACGGTGCAAAAATAGCAATATGTTTTAGTTGTACAAATTTTTTTATAAGATAATGCTGATATATGACGAGCTATCTATTTGTCTTCTTGATGACATTCAACCATGATACTTCATTGGGCAAATGAACATTATCAGCATTTTCCTCATCGTAACTAACGAGTCTCATAACTCTTATTCTTCTTCTTCTTCTAGAAAACAATTCTTCCGCAGGATCTGTCTGAGTAGAGAGTAAAAGTTCTGACTCAGAAAATGCGATATCGGCACAGTCTTCCGATGCATCGAATTCATTTTCAACTTGAGACGTATATTCATCTTCACCGCTTTCAAACTCATTATTGATTGTGGCAATTCTTTTTTTTATTCGGGGCATCTTTATTATTATAGTATCAATTACGTAAAACAAAAAAACAAAATTAAATTGTTCAATCGAAAATATTATGAGACTAGCTACACATCATTTTGACATCACACACTATTGCTTTTACATCATAAGTTTTTTGTCTTTTTATCACATCTGATTCACATAACACAAAACATAGCTCTGAATAATTATTTTTTGTAATTTATCAATATTACTAATAGTATATGTTTACGGGAAGATAGACGCGGTACAACTGCACACTAGGTATCGTTTACCAAGCTCGAATAATGGGAACAGCTGCACACATATAAATTGTTTTAGCTGGATTAGTTCGCGCTTAGACAACGCCGTCGTATTTGTTTTATCACTGGTAGTTCGGAAAGAAATGACCATTTTTTTCATTGAAACAAAAAAAATATTTAAACATAAACTATACATTATTATGCAATTGCCATTATTTTCTACTATTTTTTCCCATAAAATGGGCTATTTTTTTATACCTCTTTCGAAAAATCATGTGGTTAAAAATTGAATCCAAGTGATTTTTCACCTGCTCCACATTAAAAAACAATATGCCTAAGTGAATGTTCCAGGGATCTAAATAAATGGTAGTCTGATGGCGCTATATCAGGTGAATATGGCGGGTGTGGTAAAATTTCAAAATCCAGCTCTCTGATTTTATTCTGGGTGATCCTTGCTGCATGCGGTCTTGCATAATCGTGGTGAAGAATTCGCCTCTGATTGTTGACCAAAACCCATCGTTTTTTGAGCAATTGCTCTTTTAAACGTTCTATTTGGGCACAATAAACCTCTGCAGTAACGGTTTCACCAGGTTTTAATAATTCATAGTGAATTATTCCTATATGTGTCTGGACAATAGAGAAGCACAAATGGTTACTCGATGATCCAAGGCCGTCGGAGAAAGTTGGCGCAGCACGCAAATTCCTTGCCTATTTTTTTTCCGAGCCTTATCAAATGATCGTATACCGTTGTCTTCGGGGAGCCAAGTTCATGCGAAAATTCTTTAATTGTTTTTCGTGGATCGGATTCTGCCAACAAATTCAAGGTGTCATCATCATCGATATTTTTAGGTCTTCCACTTTTTGGTTCGTCCGTTAACTTCCTATCACCACTTTTAAACTTTTTAAACCATCTATAGCACTTTCGAAGCTTCACGATGCCCCCATAAACTTGGCAAATGGTCTGCGTGGCTTCGTTGGATTTCAATCCCTTATCAAACAAAAACAGCACGATATGGCATGACAAATGAGTTTCTTTGATTCCAGGCTTCTGCATTTTTATACAGCGGCAAAAAAAAAAAAACGTCAAAATAGAAAGAGTACTAATAGAGCTCTAAAATGATACCAACCACGACGTGCTAACTCAACGGCGACCGTTGACAAACTGACGTTAAAGGGACGCAAAAAAAAATGGTCAAATCTTTCCGAACTACCTAATATTATAATCATAAAGTTTTCTTTTACCTAATGCCGCACTCGGCCAAAAGAATCCTGTGCAATATCAATAACTAGTATTTGAAAGGAAAAAAAAGGTTTTAAATAATCGTAATTTCATTTTTTAAATGTGCTGTCAAATGTCGAGTCAGGCTCGACACAGGACTTGTACGGGTTAACGTCCATAATTTGGCGGCAGGTGTTAACCTTTAACTACTACGAGTAACTACTTAATTTATTTTATCACTACTAATCTAAAAAATCCCATGTAACAGTGTCATGCTCAATATATTTGAATTATAAAAATGTATTGCAAGTTATTAATAATATGCATTATTTCAAAGACAATAAATGCGAATGTCGGCAAGTACAAATAACTCGAAGGCGGTATTTTTGCGTCTCATATTACATCTATAAATCACCGCCAAGTTCATACTGTAATGTTCGACATTCACGTGTCTTTATTTTGAATTACATTTTAGTTTTTCAAATGGCTTTTGTTCTATCCTTTTCAAATCACATTATTTAAAGTTATTTGATATTTGGGTATTCGGCGTAGAAAAAGGTATCCACTCTGTTCTTTTATCCAATTGTTGTCGAAGGTATATACTATTTCAAACACGTTTATTTATTGTATGGGTTTTATTTTTTGTGTCATCTGTGGAAATTATTTATGCTTACCATTTGGATTTTTTCAATACTGAGACTTGCCACAACTCTTAATTTTTTTATTGTGACTTTTTGAAGTGATTAGAATGGAATTTCTTTGTTTTACGCGTGGTATTGAATTGTAAGTATCTGTCAACGTACATTGTGCAAATGCTGGTAAAAAAGTATCTATGGAGGAAAATCAAAATGAAATTATTGTTAAATCTATGTTATACATTGATAAATCTTTCTATGCAATACAATTTATGAGTTTGAGCACATTAAATCTTATATATTAACCGAAGAAATTAACGATGAAATATATAATTCTCGTAAATGTCTCGAGATTTTCTTTAATAAAGAATTTCACAAGTTTAAAACACTCTTTGATTATTTCAATAATTGAGATAATAAAACTTTTACAAAACCCTCTCATATTCACCAATTTTTGTAAAACCCCATTTTTGAAAATTAAAGGGAAGAGGGACTTATATTTCACTTTTTTATTACAATTTTTAAGCTTTCCGACATTCCTCGTTTCCTGCATTCTCCATTTTTTAGGGTCCCTTGAAAAACGTAGAATCGAATTTTCTCTGTACTCTGTTATCATGTTTCAAATCATTCTTCGTATGCCTCATTTTTGTGACAATCCGCAGCAAATAACTGGTGACAAAATGTTTAAAGTAAGATACCTCGTGGAACATTTCAAAAAATTTTTCGTGCAGTCTATGTATCCGTATATGAATGTGGGTATTTACGAAAGTTTACTTTTATTCAAGGGCAATTTGTCATTCCGTCAATACATTTCTTCATCGAAAGCAAGCCGTTTTGGTATTAAATTTTTCATTTTTTGTGACTGTGCTACGGGATATGTTCTAAATTTTATTGTATATACAGTGAAACCTCGATTCAACATTTTTCAGGGGACACAAAAAAAGAAATTTTACAAAAGTTGGTGAATATGGACTTTACTTATTGAAATAATCAAATAGTGTTTTAAATTTCTTGTGAAATTATTTGTTAAAGAAAATCTCAAAACATTTGAGCAATCTATATATTTCATCATTCACTTCTTTCGTTAATATATAAGATTAATGTGCTCAAAATCTCTAATTAGATTTGATAAGATTTATTTACCGAAACCGGTCAATCGAGATAATATTTGAGACGAGATCATAATATTTAGATGATTGATCCAGGAAATCGATTAATCGGAGAAGGCAGGATTATTTAACACTGTCCTTATGGGTGTTTGACGGGACTATAAAAAAAATCAACGATCTATTCGGGAAAACGCATTATGCGAGAACGGTTGATCGGGGTTCCACTGTACTGGAAAGACAACAGAGTATATAACACATCCACGTATGGGTGTTTCGGGGAGTGTGGTTATGACACTAATGGAACCATATTTGATTCGGGGACAACTTTATATGTCGATAATTGGTAAACTGGTCTATTTTTTAAAAGACCATATAATCGGAATACAAATGCTTGTGGTACAAAAAGAAAAAATAGAAAGGTCATGCCAAAACATACCGAAAATTTAAAAATAGGAGAGATGAAAGCGTATCACGCGGACACCATTTCGGCAGAATTTTGGAAGGATGAACGGGAGGTGTCCATGTTGACGACTTTTCATCCTGCTGTACTTACCGATACAGTCAAAAGGACATACAAAAATGGAGTGACTGTAAAACCAGAATGTGTACAAGACTATAATAAAAAGTATAGGACTGTTGACAGATTGAATATGGGCCTGTCTAGTGTACACTCCCCCCGAAAAACTGACGTGGTATAAAAAATGTTTTTCCACCTAATGGATCTGTCTTTATTGAATGCCTGCAAACTTTTTTGTCAAAAGTCAGAGAAATGTGTGCCGCCACGTGACAAAACGAGTAATCAATAGACATAAAAGTATTTTAAATAATAAAAACACATTTTTTAGTACTTATTTCCACAATATATTTTTTGATCAGGACCGGTTTCGCTCATCGCGAGCATTATCAACTGATAGAATACAATTTACAAACAAGTCTATTTATACAAAACAAAAAAAATAATTTGAGTTAATGGTAGCAGGTGTACAAAACCATGGGTACAAGAACTAGGAAACGATTTACATAAAATCATACAATATTGATACAAATAAAGTAAATTAGTATAAAAATTAAATGTTCACAATCACTTATTAAGAATTACAATTACAATTATGGTAAATCAATAAGGAAGTAAGGAGTGGGAAATTTTTAATGACGAAAATAACCCACAATCACTACTTAATGGAACAAAATAAATTAATACATGAGAAGTCGATTAAAGATGAATCGATGAGATGGGAAGATATGGTCAGTCAGGGGCGTTCCAATATTGTCTGTAAAAAAATTAAGTAAAAGGAGGCAATATCATTTTTCAAAAAAAAAAAAAATATATTTATTTGAAATATATATTTATTAATCTAATTTAATGAGTATAACAATGGTGACGACGCAAAAGTAGTTTGTTCATTTATAAGGTTAGAATTAGGCAAAAATTTATATCGATTAATTTCAAGGATTTCTTGTTTATCTAATTTCAGTGATTTGTTATTGAAATGTAGGATTTTGTAGTTTATAGAAAAATCACATGAATGTTTATTTTGAAACAAATGGTTTCCAAAAGTAGAAATCTCATCGCCTTTTTTGGCAAAAGCTAAATGTTCCTTAAATCTAGTATGAAAGGATCTTCCTGTTTGACCAATATACCTAGCCTCACAGGAATCACATTTTAGAAGATAAATACCACTTTGGCTTAAAATATTAATTTTGTCTTTAGTGTTAACTAACATTCGACTAAGATTATGATTGTTATAAAAAGTTACATTAAAAATTTTTTTGTCTAACTTCTTGGATATGTTTTCAGAAACTCGGCCTAAATAACTTAGTTTTACCCAACGTTTT
Source organism: Himalopsyche japonica (assembly GCA_028555115.1). Lineage (NCBI taxonomy): Eukaryota > Metazoa > Arthropoda > Insecta > Trichoptera > Rhyacophilidae > Himalopsyche > Himalopsyche japonica. The sequence goes on along the minus strand of JAHFWJ010000416.1, from coordinate 1,433,030 downwards.
TCAACGGAGGGAACATCAATCATCAAGCTCGAGGTTACATTTAATAAAGCTAATTTTTTAGTTTTTTAAAGACAAGTCGATCAATCAACTTTGCATCGTATCCATTGTTAAGTGCGATCTGTTTAATGGTGTTTAATTCTAAATTGAAATTTGATTCTGTCATAGGAATTGTCAACAAGCGATGAATAAAGGAATGAAAAGTTGACAACTTATGTGAAATGTGGTGTCTAGACGAGCTACTTATGATATTGTATGATTTTATGTAAATCGTTTCCTAGTTCTTGTACCCATGGTTTTGTACACCTGCTACCATTAACTCAAATTATTATTTTTTGTTTTGTATAAATAGACTTGTTTGTAAATTGTATTCTATCAGTTGATAATGCTCGCGATGAGCGAAACCGGTCCTGATCAAAAAATATATTGTGGAAATAAGTACTAAAAAATGTGTTTTTATTATTTAAAATATAATGCCTTTCCATCAAGAAGTGACAGTTAACACCTTAAAAGTAATTAATAATACTTACACGGACCCATGTCATATGGTCACGTAAGGGAGGTAGATATTTATATCTCTTTTTTTTACAATGCGTGTCCCCGATATGGAGCATGTAATATGAAGCATATTCAGCATTTCAACGTAAATTATTTTCAATCGGTCAACCTCAATATTTGAAGACGGAACGTACAAGGATAATTGTTTGAGTTTAAGTTTCTAGGATTGTAGTTAGCATGCTAATTTCATTTTCATAGTCAAAGAAGAGTTTTGGGAATATTTTTCTTAGTTAAGCGATTCCACGATAAAGAAACGTAGTTAGTTGTATTTTTAAATGAAAATGTGTTTACAAAATTTGACGTAGGACCCTCTATGCCAGTGGTCGGCAACTGGTGGTCCGCCAGGAAATTTTGGTGGTCCGCAGAGAAATCTGACTACTTGTTAAAAAAAATATATTAAAAAGAATGTGAGGAATCCCCGAAGCAATACGCTGTAATATTGAAAAATAAGCAATGCAGACTTCAACACAAATGGTTTAAAATGTAACTTAATCTTTTATTATTTTTCACTTTTATTTAAATACATATTTAATACAAAAGTCTAATTGGTGGTCCGCCGGATCAAAATTTTTACATTTTAATCCATCTAGTGGTTCGTGAGTCGAAAAATGTTGCCGACCGCTGCTCTATGCCCTTCTCCACCCACCAATGCTGTTCCATTTGTTAACATTATATGGCAGTACCCAGTGGAGTAACATGTATTAAGTGTAAATACAGTTTTCTTTTTCAAAGCAACTGTCCAAGACTTTGTGATTGTGTATTTGTAAGTATTTGGAAAATGAAATCCTAATGATAATCGAAAAGCTTATAAAATTTCACGTGTACTTAATTATTTTAAAGCCAGATAGTTTCGGTGATTTGCTGTTACGCCAGCGTGCCCGATCGGTCCAATGGAAGGTTGGACAAACTTTGAGCAACTCTTCCCTTTCCTTATATATACATTCAATTGCATTTATAAAGGCTATATTTAGCATTCTATACCTTATATTCTAGTACAACATTAGCACGTTGGTATATGCACCAAACAACCAAGCTCAACATCTGAAGGTGACTTTCAAACCGATCGAAAACAATTTTAAGTAATATTATTTTTACATAATTTTCTCATGAATAATATAAAATAAATTATAATCGACGTTAATATAATATCAACTGCTGTCATTAATTATAGTTTGAAAAACGTGATGCTGTCGATAATTTTTAAGGTGTTGACTGTCACTTCTCGGTGGAAAGCATTTTGTTTTTGAATAATAAAAACACATTTTTAGTACTATTTCTACAAAAAAGCGAAAGCGGTCCAGATTATAAATATAGAGTGGAAATAATACTAAAAGTATTTTTTGAAATACATAACCGTTGATATAGTTGTTTATGAGAAGGTATTGTATAGCAGTAGTATACCGGTATTTTTAAGCGTCAAAGGTATCTAAATAACGACATTTTTATGATGATGCGATGAACATGAAAGAAATAGTGATGTCTAAATCACGGAACATTTGTTGAAAAATTTTGATTTGTTTTGACGCTTTAAAAAAAGACATGAAACATTTTTCTTACATCAAAATATTTGGGACGACGGAAAAAAATCAAATGAAAAAAGATCTTAGACATTGGTAGATAGATGTATACAATTTAATGATTATAATGTGTGTTTTTGTCTGAAACGTTATGATTTTTTTTAGTTTTCATTCCATGGTGTACACATATGTAATCACTGCCAAAAAAAAATTTAATATAATATCATTTCAGATAATGTTTCAATCGGATAAAATAATCTTTGCTTTCATAAATTAGAATATATTTTATTTGTAGCCCTTTACATTATAACATTTTGAATTTTGTTTAAGTCGAAATAATGAACTTTATTTACTATAAATTTTATTTTCGTTTTTAAAATGTAAGCTTCTTACAATGTTCTGCATTTGCATATAATATGCAAATATGTAAAAAATTAAGTTTCTATTAAAGCTCGGATATTTTTTTAAGAAATCGTGGATATGAATTGTTTTTTCAATGGGAATGCCAATGGTGAGAGTATTAATAATGTTCAAAAGTATTTGTGAGTTCAGGCGAATATTATTTTTTAATGTGTTAAAGTAGATTTTTCATGAGCTTGCATGATTGACTTCCTTGCTATCCTTGTTATTTGTTATGAACTATATTTCTTTAATTTCCAGCATTAAATGTTTAAATATTTTGACGTTGCAAAAGCAATGAACTTGTAATTTATAATTTTTGTTAGTTTTTATATATAAATAAATAAATATTATTAAATATATTGAAAATTAAATTCGGTTTATTAAGTACATATACGAGACAGTTAATAATTATAAAGAGTACATTACATGAATAATAGGTAGTTTTCCTTTTCCTTTGAACGTTATAATAATATCAATCAATCATTAACGGCTTTTGTTTTATGTTATATAAAAAAACAGGACTATAATAAAAACATTAAAAAAATATGAAATGAAGTTAAGACAAATTTCTTTTAATACAATTACACAAACAAAAGCGAAGGCCGGCTTCGTCAACGTGAAAAGAAGTAATATTTAGGTATTGTTTTGGCGGAGAGCGATCGAGCGTGTAGGTCGTGAAAACAGACGACTCATTCATTGCATATTCACTGTGATTTCGCTAAAATTGTAGTGAATCATGATGCTATATATTGGATTGTGGTTTGTATTTTTTCTGTGGGCATGACGGGTACTTTGTGACAAATATTCATTCTGTAGATGATGATGAATGATGACGACCATCAGCTAACAGAACACGCGCCAAATCGAGATGAATTGAATCGGCGATTGATAGTCGAAGTAAAATAGGCACGCTTATTTGGGTAACGGTGGACACTCACTTGATTTCTTATTGAAATATTTTGTTTCAAACAAGGCTATAGAATCAGAATCGTGATTGAAAGTAATTTCTATGAAATCGGTGTGTGATCTTTTGTCTACGAATTATTTTTACAATTTGCACTTACTATTCAATCAATTAATAATTTCATAATGTAAAGATAGATATACTTAACCCGCTCCTGGCCTTTTAAAATAAATCCGGTGTTAGAATATTCTTTATGAGATATTTCAAAAATTAGTTAGGAAATATCTAGCTATATTTCAATCCGAAAATTAGCTTTCATTCTTGAGTTTAAATACTGTTAATTAACTATTATTATACTTTAAAGTGTCAACTCACAACACACTAATATTAGCCGTCTTACCAGTTAAGATATTAGGAATCAACGGGTGAAAGTTAATAACTAATACAATATATATATATATTTAGAAAAACTTTGGCATAAGGATAAGAAGTCTTAAGAAAATTTACAATTCTATGATTGAATTTTAAAAGATTTAGACATAAATCGTCGTCTAGGAGTGAGAGACTTATCAATAAATGGATTATGTTATTATTAATGGAGTTGATATAAAATACAGAAATTTAAGTAACCGCTACTGAATTGTCAAACTGTTGAACGGAGTCCGGACACGGTTTGCGCAAACAGAACTTTGTACAAAGAAAATATTGCGTAATTGGCACAGTACGTGCCTGTTGAAGCCGAGGCGAGTGCGGGGGTCAATAATAATAATATTTACTTTATTACCGACTCGGCCATTGATCGATTTCAAGCAGCACCACGCGAAAACACGGCATTCCTAAGATTTCTCAGCAGTGACGAAATGAAAAGTCGGTCGAGTACGCGTGATATTGCATTCCACGTGCGTAACATTTCCCGCATGCAGCTATCGGAAACGTCAAACAGTAAATAACATTTATAAAATTAACAAAAAATTATTTTATTGCTTGGGTGTATTAGATATGGGAATGCAATTTGGACAAGCATTTAAGTTTCTACGATATACATAAAGAAAGAATAGTTGTTTTAAATATTCATTCTATGTATATATTTCGTAGAAAACTGATAAAAAATTAAACATTATTAATACAAATTATTTTTGATACTACGTTTTTTTTAACTCAATGCAAATTGAATTCAGACTATTGATTGAATTGCCATTAACTTGATAGAACTCCATTATAATACGGTGAAAAAATAGCTACGTATTTTTGTTCTACAAATTTTTTATAAGATAAAGTTGATAGCTATTTCGGCTCACGCCATCGCCAGAACTATGCTTAAACGAGCATTTGCTTATCTATACATAACTGTGTAGAAAAGGTAAGGCTCTAATACATCTTCTCTTTTGTTTTAACGTTCTGTTACTGTAATTATACATTGCTATTTTTTCACTGTGAATTCAGACTTGTTAATATTAAATTAGTACCCAATGCAAACGGACTATACAAAGTGTTTTATTCATTTAAATACAATTCTACCGTACCATACTACAATATCTATGTACTTATTAAACGTACATAAAATTATTCATACAAAAGACTCCAAATAAGAAAAAACCGCAGTTAATTGTTTTTAATTATTTTTTGAATATCATTATTATAATATCCATGTAACATAAATAATAATATTAAAACGTATTTATAAACTGCATCAGAAAATAAAAGTAAAAAGTAATAAACATTTTTTTATTGAGGTATTTTAAGCTTATTTTGAATTGAATCATTCTCATAGTAGTATTTTCGCAAGTGGGTTGTTGATTTAACACGTAGAATAGCGGATCTTGCATCACACTATTTTAAGTATTCGCGTTAATTTTATTGGTATTTTGGAAATTTTATTAAGTCATGCTATAAAGTCGCATTTTACTTTTTTTTACAATATGCTTGTATTAAAAAAAAATATAGTAGAGGTTGAGTAACTAGGGAACGAGTAGTTACTATTGAAAAACTTTAGTAGACATGCTTACACTAGGTTTCCATAGGCTTCATGTCAGAAGCGGATATAGTTAAAATTAAAATCTAACAGCGCTTGGCACAGATTTTTCCGTCATGCGTACAATAAAAGTTATCGTCATTGATCTAAAGTATTTGGATGGTGCCTACAAAACAGTAATGTACACATCAGAACGAAGGCACGTTGATGAAGATTTATTTGTCAGGTCATACGATTGTGATACGGCATATGATTTACGAGAAGAGCAAGTATGATGACATGGTACACAACGAAAATAATCTTTGGCCACGCCTGCTGGCCTATTAATCAACGAAAGAGGAATGTTGCTAAATGCACTTAATAATACTGATGTCCACATGCATGCATGTGGTGGTATATTAATGACAACAATTATTTTTGTTAGGATGATAAGCATTTAAATACATTGTAGAGCTGGACTCAAAATACATGTAATAATCATTGCTGTAGTGTTGGTAGAAAAGAAATTGGCTTTCTGTAGATGATGTTATAGAAATTTTTATGTAGAGATTTATTTTCATTCAAATCGATATAATGAAGACATTTAATGTGTAGCAGAAAGGCGAAAAAGGAGTTAAAGAGAGAAAGATGAGTTCAATTACATCGTAGAGAATGCGTGGCAACCAACTGCTCAAAAAATCATACAAATGTTGTTTTTTTAGAATTATTTATGTCTTTGCGCTTCTTCCTCAAAAGTAGTATAATTTAAACTGAAATGTTATCAATTGACTGAATGTGACTGTTGTCGGTTATATTCATTTGTTATCATGCATTATAAATACACTCTTAATCGAATGAAATGATGAAAATGTTTAAGAATGTTGGAATTCCTTCACGATATTAATTCTTTCGTCAGCGCGATGTAGATCAATGTTCTACAATTATTTTGTTTTTATCAACCACCTACAAAATGTCACAGACTCTCTTTGAAAAAAAACGAGAAAAAGAAAAAAGAAAGCGATTTATTATTTTTATATTTGAATGGTATTTGTATTATAAAAAAAATACATGTTATAAAAATAAATGTTTCCAAAAGCTACAAAACAACATAATATAACTTTTTAAAAATGAATGAAGTAGTTTAAATTACTGTTAATAAATATATATTATTTTTTTAATACCTACCATTTTAAGATATAAATCCGTCTCCAAATAATTAAAAATTTTAATGAATAAGAAAAACAGCCCATACTAGAATACTTGGGTTCTCACCTTTTCACACTTTGAGTGATAAAGCATGTTTTCATTTTTAAAACTTCATATGTATTTATTTCACGGGTAAGCAAGCACTCGACATTGAAAATCGTGTTTGTTTTTGATAGAATACGTTACAATGCTCTCAAATGAAATTACATGAATAAATACAAATATTTTTCTAGAAATCTATTTTTAAGCTAAATAAAAAGATTTAAAAAATAACTTACATGATTTGACTAGAAAGCTCGCGGATCATTTGCAAATCACTGATTTTTTTGATTCACTGAATTTTTTCCTATAGATCAGTGCATATACATATAATATTATTTGCAAAATATAAACAGTTTCCAATCCATGCTGGAATTGTTTTCAATCCATTGATTTATAAAAAATATAATCATTTTTCAATCTTAGTCATTAATGGTATTTTAATTTCGTTCTTTTCTTTGAGTGATTTCATGAGAACGCTTTCAAAAATATTAACTCATAAAAAGTAAGATAAAATATTATTGACTGAATTGGCATTTACTTGTAGAACTCCATTATAACACGGTTAATAAATGGCTATATATTTTAGGTTTAGGACCTTGTTTTGATGGAGACGTAAGTCAAAATACCTATCAACTATATACCTCATAATTTTTTAAGAACGTGTTATATAAATGAAGTTTTACATACAAAATACACAGTTGCAGCATTATTTAAATTTCTAATCTAGGAAAGCCGGAATCTTCGATACTAAAAAAGTGAATTATTTATTGGAGTATCAGTATAAGCAATACGTTATATATTAATATATATTCTAACCCGATGGCTTTATTTGTTTATGAATACACACATATTTTCATGTTATAAAAACAAAGGTTCTAGTGGCCTTTCAAAAGTCTACTTTAAAACAGTGACTATTTAGAGGGTCAAAGAAAAACCGACGCGCAATGGCCTATAAACGCTTTAGTGAAGAGGAAACGAGGTCAGTAAGTCATTCGCGCCAGTCAACTTTACTGATTCTCTTTTTTGGAATGCCAAAATACGAATGCGTAGTAAAAATTAGAGAGGTTTTAATGTTGATTGGAATATTACCCAACAAATAAAATGCATGCAAATAGCGTAAGTAATTTGGCTTATGACGATTCGGTTTACCTATATTTATAATTATGGAACTAAAGTACCCACCGTTTAGTAAAAAGTATATTTTACACATCAATTGATTTGCTTTGGTTACATAATTTTTCATGCCCAGGCAACTCCCTCATAAATAATTGAAAATTAGAACTTAAATAAATCCTACAGAATTTAATGACGTAAATGATAACTATGTTGCAATCACCATCATCAATTTTAGAGAAAATAAACAATTTATTGTCTGGCTAAATAGATAAATTATACTTTGATATATAAATAACTATGTTTTTATTTGTTTAAAAAAGAGCAAACAGTAAAGATTTCGTCATTAAATTGTTTAATTATATCTATCAATTTAAATTTTTCGAGTTCATTTAACCTTTATTCTACTGGACGCCAATCAAAAAATATGACCTATTTTAAAGACGAATTATAAATTGGGAGTATGTTTTTATTATCAATCGAAATTTAAACGGTGTCGAGATACTATTTCATGTTTATCCGATTCAAAATAAATCACAAAAACCGCAGTAAATTTTTAAATTCCAAAATATTTAATTTGAAACTTAGTAGGTAAATCATCTTTCTCATATAGAAAGAGAAAATGGAGTGTGTAATATAAACAAAAAGGAATATTTTTATTAGATTGTGCGGAAATTGCACTGGTTGTGTTACTTATTTTGACACGTGTTTCGGCCGCTTCAAAATTGTCTTCAAACGTATATTTTTCGTTTTTATTTATTTAAACATATTTTCTTCAAACTAAACAAAACATTTCATTAGAACATACAGTTTTAACCCAATCAATACGATTTAAACAGAAAAAAACGTCAAAAAGTAAAAACGCATTGATAAATGATGAAGTAGATAACTATTTTATATTAGATTCACTATTTCAAGATCAGTTATTGATAATGAATTAAAAATGTTTTGTATTACAATTAATAAGATTTTTGGTTGTAATACGTCTAATGAAAAATTGAATTATAATAATTGCTCAATTCTTCAGATTAATATAAAAAGTAAATAATTGAATACTTCGTATCTATAATCGTATCGTAATCTATAGTATAAAATAGATTTATTGTATAGAATCATCTAAAGCAATTTGAGTTGAATTTCTCTATTTTACTAATGACAAATTCGTTTGTTGTTGTCACTGCTGTAATTGTAATGTCACTTCGTAGAAATTTGAACGAAATCTATCTATTGAGTACAAGGTAATTCGTCATGCATTTACTATTACGTATCATCACAGTTAAATTGTGTATTGCCTTACTTCTTACCTTGTAATACAAGAATATAATGAGAAGGTACTTGAGTTTCGTTCATTCTTGCGGCTGATGAAATTTTATCAAATATGATGCTTGTAGCATAAAATCTTATGTAATAATTCAGTATATTTTCCTATCAATTTATATAAAAAAAATACCGTGTATCAAAATAAATTTATCCTTTTTTTGGCTTTGTTTTAAATTTTAAATTTAATTGAAAATTATATGAGATTCTCTAGATTCTGAGAGACTACTCACTACCGTACGCACATCGCCATCTTTTGATTGGAGTGCGAAGATGAGTATTATATCTGTCCGCAAGGAATTTATAACAATTTGAAAATTTCCAATGGATTTTTTTGCTTAAAAGTTTTTGACTGCCTTTTTTCTTGGTACCTTATTATAATTACATACAGATATTTTTATGTAGAGGATGAAAAAAGATCTCCCTTAATTTTTTCAAACATAAATATCGAATTTGAATTGTTCCACAAAATGGAATTTTACATTTGATGAAATCGAAGAGCAGTATTAGAAACCAGTAGTTCTATTTTAAGAATATGGATGCATGGACTGAAAAAGACTACGGTCAACTATTTTCAAAGTTTTGCTTGCGTGGAAATGTTTGATTGTTTTTTTGGGCTATGTGCAATTGACTAAGTTTAAATTGTTACAACTTTGTAAGATTCCACATGTTTAGTGACTAACGACACAGGATTCGCCTTTCGGCATCTTCAGGCATTCTATCACACGGATGCAACAGAACTGACGAAGCTCTGATGCGAAGTTCGGATGTCAGTTCTGTTGCATCCGTGTGATAGAATGCCTGAAGATGCCGAAAGGTAAAACCCGGGTCGTTTGTGACAAAACATCTAGAATAGTACAAAGTTATAACAATTCAAATTTGATATTGAAATTCCATCAAGCACCTTCAGTCGATATCATTAATTATAAAAATCGAATACATAATTTTACCCGATCTCGCTGAATTGGTTCTCAGGGATTTGCGCTAATTTTCAAAATACATATAATTTATACTACTTATTTATATTTGTAATAAGCATAACTTATTTAGAACATTAAATTGAGTCGATAAAAGATGTGAAATTTTTTTAATAACTTATAAAGAATTTACTTCTTATATATTTTTACTAAAACGATGTGTTTCACTCGTGTACATAATTACCGATGTAAAAATATACAGAGAAACACAGTATTTAATGTCAAAAAAAGAGCATATTTGATAATAATGGGTGAATGGCATTAGTTTCAAACAAATGAAATGAAGCATTTATACAATTTTATAACTTTATTATATTCAGTTTCGCTTCATTTATATTTTCTTACAGAAATATTTCTTGGAAAAAATAAGTCTGTTTAACGAAACTGTGTTATTTCAGGACCACATAAAAATATCTATGCAAAAAATTCATTTGATTACAACTTATTTTCAAAAAACGTAACGTAAAATATGAACGATCGTAAAGTAGATTCATTGATGAAATTTTACGCTTGTGTTATTATTTTTTTGATTTCATCATCCGTTTGATGAACAATGAGCAAGAATTGAGTGCAAGATAATATAATATTAGGTTATGCTTACAATAAAATTGTTGATAATAAAAAATGCTCACCAACTTCTCTTTAGTCAATTAGTCTTGACATTATCACAACAAACGCAATAAGTTGTTTCAAATGCAGGCAAAGAGTTATGCAACATTTCATATTCAAACAGATACCCAAACATTTTTGAGTTGAAAATTTTAGTTTACAAACAACGGTACAGCGTTATTGAGAATTTAAAAGTTAACAATTACAAGAATAGTTAATTTTTTCATAGAACTCAATCATTTCATTTAGACTCAGCGTCTTCTTGATTATTTGTGTAATTATAAAAAAAATAGATTGGTTGTTTTCCATAAATCGATGGATTGGAGTATAGACTTAATAAATGTCCTTTTTGTTAATATTGATTACATATTTATTATTTCTGAATCTTTTCTGAGCTTTTCTTTAGAGATAAGCTGCAGAAGATTTACTTTCGTTCTCACATTTTTAAAACAGCCCAGTTTATTGACATTCATAATTTCAGTACGGAATTAACTGTCATATTAATTTGATAATGAATTTTTATAAAATTATAAAATCGGTTTGAAGGAGAGTCTGTCTTATCGTAAGAATAAAGTAACATTTAGTAGATTTTGAATAAATTAAAATTTTACATCGGAAAGAGTAATAATGTTGCTATACATTGATCGTATTGAAAATAAAGAGCATCAAAAAAATATATGAATTTAAAAAACAGTAGATTAATCCGTATGCGCACTGTATTGATTGTCAAAAATTTTATTGGTAGATTTTGATCAAAGAAACAAACCACAATCGAAAATAGTTTAAGGAAGATAATTTTTCAATTTATGTTTACATCACACATGTTGAGAAGTGCAGGGTTGTGGTGAACTGCGCACTATAAGTAAAACATATAAGTGAATTCTAGAGATGGCCTAAAAAAATACTTTAGAAAGAACATTGACATGAATGAAGCGACTTATAAATAAATAAATTAAATAAAAATTTGTTACATAGTGGCACTACGCGTATTATATATAAAAATATTGACGACATCACTTTACTGTTCCATCGCTGTTTATATTATGGAAGTCTTAATTTCAGCATGAAATTAGAAATATAAGCATTTAAAATAGTTAAAATTTTTCACTTCTGACATATTGACACACTGATCAAGTACTGATTCGTTAGTGAATGACTAACCAAATCTATCAGTAAAAATGCGACCAATTGGACAGAATTGACAATACCAATACAATTTTCTAATTGTTTTACATTCTCCACATTGAGAGAGAACATTGTGGAAAGAGGTATCTTTATGGCAATTGGTACGAAGAAAGCCTGCGCCACTTTGTGGAGAAAAGTGATTTTACGGATATATACGCTCAATAAGTCGGATTTTTTTTATCCCAAAGGTATTCTTCTGGCCCATTAATTTAGATAGAAAGTAGCTCAAATCGACCTCAGTGTACAATTGAATTATTTTGCCTGTGGGGCTTACAAAATGACCGGACATTTAATGGAAATTTACGATACCGTTTGAATTGCAATAGGTGCAACAATTTAAAATTGCAATTTTTATGTGCAATAAATATTTTAATGGCTTTTGTCAAGTATGTAATAGGATGTAGAAACGACATTAAACTAAATCTATTATTTTTGTAGGCCATTACAAAGCAGATATGAAAGCCAGACACAATACAATTTGATATGTAATTATGAAAAAATGTTAATAGACTAATTGCCATCCAGTGGCGTAAACACAAGTATTGACACCTTTCTCAAAAATAGGTCTTTCATATATTGGCGCTCGCCATTTAAGAACTTAAATAATATTGGAGATGTTAATTTTAATATATTGATGTAACTTTGTGCTTTTGTTATATTCAACAAGAAAGTATATTTTTGATTGACTTGTGTGTATCACAACGACAATTTATCTTCTTAATACAAAATTTTAACACATAACATTTTTATCTTCAAACAATTTTATTCTGCTTGACTTTTCACTAAAAATCGTCCAAAATAAGCATTGTTTTGTCCCACTTTCCAGCGTTCAATCATAGTGAAATTTTGATAAGGCATGATATTTTGCCAATGATTTTTTTATAATAAATATTTTAGGACGAAGCGGAAAACATCGCAAAGCTCCTATTCAAAATTGAAAGATCCTGATCGTCAAAGCTAACGTGCGCAGGTTTGCTACTGTAATCATTTTGATCTTTTGAAAGTCGATATTAAGCCAAAGTATTCAATCGTTTTGTATTTTATTCGTATTTTGTAAAGATTGTTATTTTATCATCACCAATAAACGTTACATGTATTTAAAAGAAATTAAAAAAAAAAATTCACCACACTTACTTTTTGTATAAACTTTTTCATTAGACACTCATTGTGTAATATGTAACATTTAAATAGTGCTTAAAAATACAATGTCTTGAAGAAATGAAAATTAACTCACCTTTTTACGGGAATATATATATAGGCTGAACGAACGGTACAAGTCGTTGCCTGGTCAAAGGCCAACAGTAAAAAAATGCGTTTAAACCAAACTTATAAAACATTTTTCAATTGATATATGTGTATGTCCACTTACCAAAATAAAAAAAGTATCTTATATTGCTAGTAAAATTAAGTAAAACTATTCGTCATCCGTACAGTATAGCTCTTGTATCTTTAACATAGATGAAATGAGTTTTTATGACGAAATGAATCAAGCTCGAAACTCTTCAAATGTTGGTAATATAATATTTTATCGATGCACATGCGTTTAACTACAAGCAGTTTAACCTACATTTGGAACGAATCAAAAATAGACCAAACATTCTCTTGCAGTAATAATTTCCATTGGTTACGGCGTAGCTTAGGCCAAACGTCTGCAGCCTGCATGTTATAACCACACATGAGAAGATCACCAATGAGACCTAGATTCATCAAATGCAAATACTCACACTGGAAATGGGGCAAACTTAATAATATAAACAGAACAAGTGATTTCCAAAAAAAGAAAATTACCATTCAATAGATATGAAACTGATAATATTGTTGTTGTACTGGTTTAACACAGGTATAACACGTGTTTCGTGAAAATTGAATGATTAATAAGACTAAAGATGTTTCTCATAGAGAAGAAATAAACTAGTATCTCAGCTAGTGGATCAGTGGAAAGACAGCTATCAATTATAATTTTATTTTTTTTCTCAATATATCAATAAAAAAACAATCGAATATTTTATCTATGATGAAATGAACTGAAATTGGGAACCAAAAAAATATTTGCAGAAGTAACATAACAAAGTCCATCGATGAAACAATGTTACTCACACAATTGTAAAATTTCTTTATGAATCTTTTGGATTTAATTTTTTTGTTCCTCCTGATTTATGTGTCTTTAATTAATAAAAGAATATGTATATTTATACTTTTTAATTATTTTGCTTTATTTATGTGTTTTAGAAAACAGCCTTTTGGTTTTTTTATACTTTTCGATTTACTGTGTAAATCGAGCAATATGTGTATTTGTTTTTTGAAGAAATGAAAGAACGGCAGCTTTAGGTTATTTCAGTACGTTGATACTGGCTGATACACATTTTGTGAATGCATAGAGAAAGCCTCATACCTTGTTTGAATTCTCAAGAAATGATTATCATGAGATGGATGACTGCTAGGATTTATACATATGTTGAAATTAACGCGACTAAGAGATCCTGACGAAAAAAAGCAAAGGCTTTGGCATTAGATAAAAAATGTTGGAATTGGTATAAGTTAGCTGTTTTTAGTATATATGGAGCGGATATGGTGCAATAAGAAATCAAATTTGCGAAGAATTATTAAATTCAATAAAAAAATCTTTTGTTGTGACTAAATATTGTTTTTCAATTGAAGCTCTTAAATCCATTTTTCCTTTGATCTGCCGCAGTGAAATTGACACTCTTCTACGGGATCGGATAATAAATTGGAATGAAACCTGATATAAATCTGCTTGTACTGTGGGTGTGTTATCGAGATTCGTGATGTTTGTTTACGTTGCAAGACGCCGGTTGTGAAAGAGATAACCGTGAGCCAAATACCGCGGCGATTCGAGTCGCGCCACGCCGCTGTAGACCACACGTCATGCGGCCACTCGTTGCAATCGCGCGGATATATGCGCCTTGCACTAATAGCAAAAATACCGTAAATAATATACCATCAAACGGAATTTTGCACTCAATGAAATCGAAGAGCAGTATTAGAAACCAGTAGTTCTATTTTTAGAACACAGTGATGCACGAACTAAAAAAGTCTACGGTCAACTACTTTCAAAGTTTTGCTTGCATGGAAATGTTTGATTGTTTTTTTTTTGGGCTATGGGCTATTGACTAAGTTTGAATTGTTACAGCTTTGTACGATTCCACATGTTTTGTCACTAACGACCCGGGTTTCGGCTTTCGCCATCTTCAGGCATTCTATCACACGGATGCAACAGAACTGGCAATTAACTAAGTATTTATTTCAATAATATTCTACTATTTTTTGCTGTAATTTCCTTATCTATCAAATACAAAAAACTTTTAAAATATATCCATCAACTATCTTGAGTTATATTCATTCACAAGCTCAAACCTTCGCGACAACATCTAATCATTGAAAATGTGTATGACCTAAATATTTCAGAATGTATAGGAATGATATTCTTCCCTTCGGGAAAACTGTTTTTGCCTTCTTCTTATTCCTTCATTCATTTGTACTCATTCAAGATTTTGAATCCAGGAATCCGTTCAATCGCAGTTTTACGACCCGGCAACATTTTGTCACATTTGCTAAACATTGCAATTTGAATTTTTGCTTTATAGATATCTTTTTTATCAATTTCAAGTATCAAATTAGAATATAAAATTATGGCGACAAGTTGTTTACTTATTTAATTCTTTGAAGCAGTACTCGTCAGCAGTAATGTCTCACGTTAACATTTCCAATGATACGTTCGTCGAATAATTTTCAATTATTGTAAGTTTTCAATGAAAGTTATTAGGCAGTTAATTTTTCCCCGTTAATTTATTGTTTATTCAGAAAATTTTCTTTGTATAGATAAAACTAAATAATTTAGTTTCAAATAATTTGATTGCATGAAAAATTAAATGCGAAAACATTCCAGCTATTTTACTATTTGCATGTATATATAAATATATATATCTCATCATAGTATCACGAAATTGTAGTGCTAAGCGAACCCTGTTGGCTTAATAATAAGTTGCATTTTTAAGCGCTCAAATGCCGTAGGAAATTGGCCAATTAGAATGAACCGCAATGCTGACGACCTTGCTGTGTTGAAAACAACATTTTTTCATTCATTCAATAGTGAGGTTAGAAACTAAGCAAAAAAAAATTGTTTACCAGCTGACCGGTTTTTATTTCAAATTAAAAATAAATTTATGAGGTATCAAAATTATATTTAGAATAACAATATATATAGCTTGTATGAAAGTTATATCTCTAAGAATTTTCTATTGGCATTGCTCGTCACTAATGGTCCTCGAAATATATATCATATTCATGTGTTAATGATAACCACAGCACTTAGGTAATGTGATGAATCGAAATACATTTTAACTTTTTTCCAAAATATAAATTTAAATTTAAAAATTCAATCTATGGTATTTGAGCTATTTTTGGTTATAAAAGTAATAAATTAACTAAAAAGTTAGCATATGTTATAAAAACATATGATTATTTAAGGATGAACATGGGAGTAAACAACAGCCAATAATACTCTGAGCGATCAAGTAAAAACTATGATTTTATTAGCTTTTTGCGGGGTTCAAATTCAGTTTCAAATAACTATTTCATGTTATATAATCTATATGTCATAATATATATGAGTTTATTGTACCTTTATTAACATTTCTTTGTGCGGCTAGTTTGCATGTAAAAGAACTTTTGGGTGTTTTATTAAAACTAAATCAACATTTTATTTACATGCGTTCCACCCATGTATATTCACAATAATTTGAGTAACAATAGAAAACTATTCTTTATTTCAGAAGATACACAAGTAAAACCGTTTTTCGTTAATTCAGCCCCTTCAATTTTCTAAACAATTTCGTGAAAATATGAAAGCCAGGTTTTATTTCACTAACTAATTAAAATAACATCGAATGAATGGCAGTCCCGATTCACCCATTCAAATGATTTTTTTCTCAATAGAATTTCTGCGGCTTTACAAAGAATTTAGATTGTTGTTGGGAAAACGAAATGCCTATTAAAATTCATAGTCATTTGGAAACGTGAGCATTTAAACATGAAACAATGTATAATATAACTAGGATTTTCTTGAGATTCAATGATAATATTTTTACCTCAACTAAATAAATTAATTTTGTGTTTTTATTATTTAAAGTATCGTGCCTTTCTATCAAGATGTAACAGTAAATACAATAAAAGATATTTATTGTGTATTACATGAAAACCGTTGCTTTGCTTTGACACTATTATAACAATATTGATTTTAGCAGTATTTTTTTATACATATTTTTTTACCTGTGGCTGCTAACGTCACAATTAAGATAACTGATTGAAGTATGTCAAAAATTAGTACTGAAAAATGTAAAACGTATAAAAGTGAAAAAACCATCACATGGTAGCTATTTTTGTATTGAAATTAAACGTGATTTGTTTTCTAATCATCATTAGTTTAAAACATCGAGACCTTTAAATCAGCATAGAACGGGTTAACTTACGTATTTAGTAATTGTATATTTCAGTTTTTACGATATAAAATCGTGAATTTTTGAACGTTGTGAAGATATTCGTGGATAAAAAGTTATATTAAATAATGTTCTATGCATATAAAAAATATTGTTCGTGTATTTTTTGGTTTTTGTTATGGTCAATCAATATATTTAATGATGTTTATGCAAATTTTTTCGTCATTTGTTGATAGTTGTTTTTTTTAATAAGCATCCTCGAACCACTTTAAAAAAAATAAAACACATTTATCACTTTACATGAAGGTAAAATTTTATATATTATCATTTTAAAAATAGTATTGAAAATGAAAAAAAAATAAATGACTGCAATAAAACCAGCTCATCGAATAAATTAATTTGTTGATTGATTTGGAATTTACTTGGTAGAACTCCATTATAACACGGTGAAAAAATAGCACGTATTTTAGTTCTATAAAACTTTATAAGATGTAGTTGATAGCCGAAATAAATCAACTATATGTTATAATAAAATTGTACAACTAAAATACATTGCCATTTTTTCACCGTGTTAAATTAACTTGTCATTATAAAATAATTATATCATCATATTGAATGAGAAAGTGAAATCTGTATGGAATTGTGAGTTCTAAATAATAGCCGGACAATTGTTAAATACATTTTGTAGAAAGTATTCGTGTGTAGAACATTTATCAACTAAATAAAAAATAGTCATGAAATGTATAATCCTCTTGTTTAGCTGGTTATTGTGTGAGTGTTTTTGTTTACTTCTAGGCTACGGATGAAAAAAACGACATGTGCAACACGTCACGACAAACACAAAAGGTAATTAGTATCACGTGCTTAAATACATTTTGGATATAATAATATAATGATATCTTAGAAAATCGGAATTTTATTGTAGAACAATCTTATTAATGATCGAAATTCTTGCGCTTTGCCGGATGCAAAAAGCGTATAATATGATTGTAATGTTTTGTTGCATCTTTTGTGTTAGATATTTAATTTGGAATGCGGAATTTGACTTTGTAACGAAATATTTTGAGTGACGTACTGCACTTAAAAGTGGGCCAAAGTAGTGCGAGGTCGCTTCGGCTGAATATAATCGGATTATGAGCAAGTCGGGGAATTCCAGAGGTTTCTACAGATTTAGTAATACGAATAGCGTAATGGATTACGCAATAAATAATAAGTGAAACAAAGCAATGAGGTCAAAAAGAATACCTGCAACAAAAGTTCCAATTTTAATAATGGAGAATGAATATACAAAAACAAAGGCATTGTCTAAATACTTTGTTCAATAATTAACGGACAAAATTAAAAGTTAAATTGTTAAAAAATCTTGATTTTGGCAAGCATGACATGTTGGAATTTAGAAGTAATTACCCATAATCAATATTCAGCAGGTGATTAGCTCGCGATCACACAGGTCTAACGCGTTCCGACTGATTATTAGATGTAGGTTCATCCAGTTTTTGTCTATTGAAGGTTTAATATACTTAACCCTCCAGAGACGAGGATTTTTTGCTAAAAATTAAAATTATAAGCTATATTTCATCAACTAGTAGCAAAAATGATATACAAAAAATAAACAATGGTTTCTTGTAGAAAAGCTGATTTGAGAGATGTTGCTGTATGGTCACGCTCGTCCTTACAGGGACTGTGTATACAAGTGTATTGCTTAGATGAACGTTGTGAAATTTCATTTGTCATAATGTCAATATTCCACATATTTTTTTTTAATTAAAAATCCATACACGGAAGGAGTGAAATTAGTCACAAACATTTTTATTTTAATATTAAATTGCTGGCCGAAGCTTCCAAAACTTATCGGTTGCGTCAATTTTGGTATTATGGGCTGCGTGAATATATCAATTATTTGAATGAAGCAATCTCTTCACATCGAATCTGTTACCACCTCATTGTGCATGCCACCTTTTGTGACCCAGTAAAAAAAATCCGAGTAATTTGTTATACCCGGATAATATCAAAATGCCCAAAAAACATTCCATTTCTCCGCGCTTCACTGAAGGATTTGGGCAGTTTTTGAAGGCCGCATATTTTTAGGTTTCCTCAAAAAGATGTCCGATCATCTTCTCATTAAAAAAGAGTTTGAAGAGGTCCACAGGTGTCAGCATGGAATATTTGTTATATTTCCATGACCAATCACTCGTCGCTTTGTAGCTTTCAAACTCCACTTCCTGCTCGCCCCTGTGTGAACCACATTTCTGCAGGAGCATCAAGTTGACGCCTGCTCAAATTATTGATAACTCCCCCTTCATTTTCATCACCACTATCTTCATCGGTTAAAATATTTGGTTCGGGAGGACAAATGTAAAATATCCGTCTTCAAATCTCTCAAATTATCGTCTTCACTTTACACGGGTTTGTTCGAATATATTTATTATTTTTCCATCAGTAAAATCTTATTAATATATGAAAGATTAATTATATTCCAAGGTTAGAATTCATACAAAAAACAAAAAAGAAAATAAAATTTCATATAAAAAAGGTTGTCGGCGGTAAGGCCGAGCGTAACCATACGGCAACACTAACCTTTGGGGTTGAAATACAGCCACACTGAAAATATTTTGAAGTATTTACGACATTATCTTTTTAGATCAACATGTTGTTATAAGAAATAAATTAGTGAAAGTTACGTAAGTAGTTTTAAAAAATATTGAAAATTGTTTTTACTTATTTGAAATGTTCATTTTGAAGAAAAAAAATTTACCAAAAATAAAATAAAACGCGAGTGTATTTGGAAACTGTTTTTGTTGCCGCGGCTGCAGGATAACTGTGGTGAAGATCCTTGTCGACCGAAACTGAGTGATAGATGCGATGTTCAGGTAGAAAAAGGACCGCAATAAGGACAAACAGACCATAGTGTTTACTGTTGCCGTATGATCACGCTCGTCTCTGGTGGGTTAATGTATTTTTTTATTGTTTATTAATTCCGAGAAATGTTTGTGTCACTTATGTTGTGAATACCGCTCCGGGAAAACCTATATTACAATGTGACGTGGGTACTTTGAGACCTCATGAAAATTATGTGTCTTTGAATAAACTGAAATAAAAAAAATAATTACTTATGTTGGGAAATTACACTAAATAAAACAGTTCATACCATATAACATGTCGTCTTTCTATACGTCGTCACTAGTTTGTTGGTTGTATTTGGATAGATTCCCCCCGCAATAATATATCCTATGTGACCACAAAACCTTAGGGTTATTTTCGATCATAATTGTGTTTGATTAATTTATTACACGTCCGTGACAAGCAAAATAAGCTTTTCCAGAAGAGAGTAGCAACCCTTCTAGATATACACATACAATGAGGATGTTTTGAAAGTTTTATTCCGTTATTAAAAAAGCCTTTCAATAATAAAAAGTCTTGCAAAACAATATATTTTTTTCATATCTTTCACCGGGAAGTTTGAAGTATTTGGTATTTCTAATAATGAGATTTTTAAATGATATAATTATTAACCATTGGTACCCAGCTACTTAGAATTTCAAATATTATTTTAACCATCTGACTGAAAACGTCTCAACTGTTCAAATGTCTAATTGCAGTGTGTTGATAGTTGATCATCAAAATATAAGATTCTCAAATGTGTTAAGACTTTCATGTAATGGCTAATTTATGTAATAACATATAGACTGATGTCTCCTGGTATTCTCTATAAGTTTGCTGAATATCACTAATATTGTACTAAAGTTTTGAAATATTTGGCAATAGAATATCATTAAAGCGGCTCAGTATTAATGGGTTAAAACAATTATTTGAGTTTCGAATAATAATATGTATCACAGAAATATTAAAGATTAAAAAAAATAGTGCTTAAAAATTAGTTGACAAATCTTTATATATAATGTCAATATTTATATGAATAATTTTATTGTATACATATAGGAGTGTTATATTTTTTGAGTGTTTCTGGTGTGACGTATTAATTGTAAGCAAATGCCAATCACCACTCTTTGTTTTGAGTGAGTATTTTGTGATATAACATACGATTTTTTTTAAGTAACGAACGCATAAATAATGTAAGCAAATAATAAAAACCTTTCAAATATTTGGAAATTCAAATATGTGCCTATATTGAATATTCTAATGTTCAATCAGAATCTAATTCAGTTATGAATAAGGGTAGACTTTGCATTGGAAATGCACAATAACATGAATAAACGATTACTGATCGGTAAGGTATTGGTAAAGCTACAAAAAACATAAAAGTGTTCGGTTTCAAACGATATTTCTGATAGGAATTATTAATTTTATGGCTACTTTAATCTGTTGATTTTCCATAAAATCTTTTAATGTGTACATTATGTTATATAATAACGTATTCATGTGGTGTGTATACATATTTATTTCACATATTTTTTAATAGAAATGCGCACTATCGTGTGGTTTATGGCGCCATGTTAATATTTTACTTGAGATTTATAGAATGGGAAGAAAAACTGACGCCTGCCGGTTATGACAATGATTTAAAACAAGAGATCGTGATGTTTGTTTATTGAAGCTATTTGGAGACGAAAAAGACTTTTTTATCAAGTCAGTTACATGAAATGATGGATTTTTGAGATATAATACAAAGTACAATAAATAATATCAATCATACTTGACACAAAAAAACGTCATATTAAATTTAATGACTTCGTCGAAGAAAATACAAGTCATTGAAATATACTTTAGATATCTGAATGATTTTGCTTGTTCTTGTATATTCAGCCATAGTATTTTGATTGTTATGTAGACTCTCATGTCGGAGTTTTTCAGAATCGTTCAAATATCATTGTAAAAAAATATTGTTTTAATTTGATTTAAAGGTTAAAATTTTTCAGAATTTAATTATTTAGTGTTGCATTAAAATACATAATCAATTTAAAAAATGGTTAAATATGACTAATGGTATATGTTAGTGGTGATAAGATAATGTAATGTAAAAAATTAAATTATATCTAAAACTGTTTAAAAGTTCCAGTCAGGACTCAATCTATAATATAAATAATAAAATACACAATCTTGTTCGTTTGTAACAAGAGCTCTGCGTAAACAGTGAAAGTAGAAGCGTTTGTTTTTCTAGTTTAATTTAATTCACACGGAACACGGTGAAAAAATATCAATGTATTTTAGTTCTAATTTTTTTATAAGATAAAGTTGATAGCTATTTCGGCTCACGCCAAAGTCAGAACTACATCAATTTAATAAAAATTTTAAGATTTTGGATTTTTTGGGTTTCACATCAATCAGAGATCACGGATTTTTAGCATTTAACTTTAACAAATACTTTCAGTTACCTAGTCTTGAAAGTTTAATAAAATCAGGGAAATTCTGGACGGTAAGTAAACCAAAAAACTTTTATCATATTCGATATTATTATATATTTAATATTTATAACATAGATGAGCGGTATACCAGCTATTGTATCCCATAAAAGATTTTAATTGTTGTGAGTTTTTAGAAAAAGTAATCGTGGTATGAACTCTTCATGATTATACGGTCACAAATAATGCCGTAAAGTAAGCACTAAAAAAAATGGGTAAATTTTGAAAATATTCCATTATTCTGCTTTTCATATTGAAGTTCGTTTTTGAGCCAAGGTTGGATAATGAAGGATGCTTTAATATTTAAGTAAATGTTTCTGTACATTTATTAAAACAGCTAAACTATATTTGACACGAAAAAAACATAACAATTGCATAGTAAATATGCAAGATAAATCGAGGTTCTTGAATTCTCATCCATTCGCCAACATTTTTTCAGTTGAGGCAGTCAAATGTGATGCAAAACAAATTATTGTAATTATGACTATGAATATGAGTGGTAAACAATAAAATTGTTGTTTTTCACACATTCCTGCTAACAATGCTAACTCAAGGTTTTACTCTGTTAACTGTACCGTTATGTAGTGAATCGAAACAATTATTTATGCTTAAGCCACTACAGACCAGAAAAATGTGTTCAAAACGCTATTAAAAAAATATTTTAATAAATTACAATTCATATGAAATAAATGTAAATTTGTTTGTTGCTAAAAACTTCGTAATAAAAATGTGACGCAATTCCATACATAAGAGATACATCCCATCATGGTTTACTTTTACTCATCTACTGCTCACTTATATGGGTATGCAAAGTAGGGTATATCAGCGTAAACATTTCTATTCGGTTTCAGCATTGCTTGAAAAATACTGTTTTATCAACGAATAATCTTTTTATATAAAATACTTAAGTATTGTTCATTTTCTTATAAAAAAAGTTCCCTTTTCTGTCTCCAATTGTCTCTAAATATATATATCCAGATCCTCTATAAAATAAATCTTTTCTTCGTTTTCTTTGACCACCCTTTATATGCTGAGTTCTTAATACAAGAAAAATCTGCTATAAAGAAAGTGAAATATTGCCACACATAACACAAATACTCTGAAAGATGTCCTTCATTAAAATCAAGTAAAGCTGACAATATTCATCGTATCAACATATCATTTTCTGGTGTTATCAATGTTGTTGTACTTTAACAAAAAATTTTGAAATGTTTTTTGTTGACAATCTATTCGAGGCAACTTTGCAGCAGTTGACGGTAACACTTTTGTAAAAAAAGGATTATTTTTTATCAATATAATTTATTTTCTTTTTATGTTGACATCGTTGACCGATACGTAAAATTTTAGTACTTAACCAGAGGAGATAATTAGCATTGTGTTCTGAATAATCATGAAGAAATTATTTGTCATTTGATAAGTGAAATGGAATATTTATCAGTTCAATACAGTATTTTTAAATAATATATCATAAAATGAGGCAGGTTCTAAAAGAGTTTGAGGTGAAAAAGAATATTTCCGTGTTAGCCTCCCACTATTGTTCGCCAGCGATAACAACAACAACAATCGAAAATAGAATGGCGGATCCGTGATTGGTGATTAAATCGTCATGAGTGCATTTTTATTCAGCAGCCGTAACGCAGTCTTGTTGCTCTTTACCGGAGGCACTTATTGTTGACCAAGGTCGCGTATTTGGCACAAACATCAATCATATGAAATCATTATTTTTCCATTAGTTGAGTGAATGCATAACGGAAAAAACTGTACTATTACGTATCTCTTAAAAAGAAATAAAGACTTTTTTGATCTGTGTTTTTAAGTTAATGACTAACAGTATATGCATTATAAAGTATGTATTATTTATTAAATGAAATATGGTGATATTTGTTCAGCAGAAAATTTAATGCATTTGTTATTACTATAGTAATAATAAAAATAGTCTTAAAAAATAATGAATCATGTTACAGCCCATTAAATCGGCGATAATCAGCTTTTTTTGTTAAGGTCACATTGAAATGATTGCTATGTTACGCAAGCACATAAGATTAAACCATAATATATTTAATGATAATAATAAAAAAGAAATAAACGTATATAAATATAAACTTTTGCATTTATTGTAAAATTCGTATGATTTTTTTATGTTCAGACTCTGCCTTCTTCCGCTCTCACCACTGCTGCTCTCATTCATTGGTTTTATATAGTAGTATCCAGTGGCGTAGCAAAAGATAAGCGTACCCCCAGTTTTTTGTTGTGTAATTAGAAAGGTCTATGGATTTACTTCTCAAGACTTTTCAGTGCTTATTAAAGTGTACGGAAAGTGTCAAAATTTTGAAACAAACTTTTATGGAGAAACAAGGTTTATAATTGATGCACGCAGCAAAAGATATCCTATGAAAAAAAACATACATATTTATAAATATAAGGTGTTTACTGGGAAAGTTTACTATTTTTTTTGTATGGCTTTATTTATGATAAAAAGAAAATGGTTCAATACTAATTTGGATTTCTGAACAACATTTTTTATTAATTTTTCACACATATCAACCGCATCAATCAAGCATTTGATTTTAATATACCCACAAAAATAAGTAAGGGGAAGTAAAATCCGGCAACTGTAGAGGCTGATTGACATCACCATTTTATTTTTAATAATTTTTCGCAGAAAAACATCTCGCAGTAATTTTATCGTAACATTTGCTGTATGTGCAGTTGCATCACCTTTATCAAGTCTAAAGAATTGAATTCTGGTGTCAAAAATTCATCAATTATTTTTCGATTCGTTTTCCGTTAATAGTTGTCATAGTATCATGTTCATCTTCAAAATAAAAAAGACCAATAGCTCCACCAGACTACAAAGCATAACATAATGTCACTTTTAATAGACACAAAAGTGACTGATGAATAATTCAAGGAATTCACTGCACAGAACCGATTATTTCGTTAAACAACGTATTCATTTAAATAGAACTGAACTTCATTACGATTGTTTCACAATAAAATAAGGTTATCATGGGCAAGCCATAGCGTTTTCTTGACATATAACATATATATATATATATTTATACAACGGCGTCGTTAATGGTATAATGAAATCTTTTTTTTTTTGAAAAGCTTTTACGTCAGGAATTTTAAATGGACACAAATATAAATATTGACCAATTTCTACAAAGTTTTTGTCAAACATCCAGTTTCTTGGGCATGGAGTTAAATTGAAGTTGATGAATGTTTTAAACACTTTTTAGGACAGCAGCAACATTTTCATTAGATCTTCTCTTAAGCTGTAACCCAGGCTTATGTTTATCTTCTGCAAATCATTTCTTCTTCATTTCATGTTCATAATCATTTACTAAACGATAGTGGGTTTTTATGTAAATTACACGTACCCAAAATTTTACGTGATTTTTTTCAACTTTTCAATAAAATCTTTTTAAGCACGTTGATATACCAAATATATGTCCTTTATAAATTTGTTGCTCCTATACTTCACGCCTGTCAAATAGGAACTGTCTAAATTCGTGTTCACCAGAACCAAAAAAAATATGGAAAAACTTTTCCAACGAACTTCCTATTGCATTTTGTTCCCATTTGTAGCATAATTATGTTGATAAATAAATAATACTGTTTTATTGTGGATCAATAATTGATTTTCTCGTAATTTATAAAATTAAATTAAAAATCAAAACATGTGATATCTTGTTTCTTTATGGTATTTCCTTACGCAAGGTAATAGAAAATAGTAACACGTACGGTGTTAGAATGTATCAAAATCAAGAGAAATAAGTCCACTGGAGAATAATGAATTAACTCGTTAAATATTATTATAATATGGTTGAATTTTATGATATATGAAATTTAGTGGTAAACCTTCCGAAACCTGGGACAAGTCTTAATGAACTCATAAATTAAAAGAGGTATGGTAAGGTATGATGAGTAATATGGCCATCAGAAATAGAAATATATAAAGGTAATGGGATACGCGCGGATGAAATAGTGGCGTAATGTAAATAAGTAATTTCTATAATTTTTTCGAATCGTCGTGTTTTACAGTGAAAAAAGATTATTTCTTACATTATTATTTAAATCATTTTATGAACGTGTATCATTAATAATAATCTGATTTTTTTAATTTTTTTAAAAAATTACCAAAAACCGCAAATAGCAAATGTCTTGACAGCATTTAGTAAACTTTCAATTGGTAAAATCTATAATTCTGAGATATAAGGAAACAAAATGATAATGATGTTAAAAAGCTTGAACATGGTTTATATGACAGAATTAATCGACTAATTCGACTGATTGGATGATATTTGTATGAGTTCGCATTTATCACGTAATGTTATTTATTTACAAAAATATTCCTTTGAGGCACATTAGTATTATTAGTGGTTACAACTATAGCAAATATGTATTGTTAAACTTATATTGCTTGCAATTCTTTGGTATGAAAACTCGACTAAAATCTTTTGGAGATTTTTTACATTTATAGAATGTGTTTTTCTTTTTTGAGACCATTTTCATTCATTTACTATACGAGTTGCGAATTCCTTCTGAAAGAACTCAGCTTAGGGCAAAACGTTTTAGTTTCATTATTGATAAAGAAAACAATAAACAATGATAAAATAACATGTTGACAGAACATTTAAGCTCTGAGCGGTTTAGCATCGTTTCAGAATCGAGGGGCGTAACGTAGCGTTGGTTTTCCGGACAGGAAGCTTAGAGAACAAGGCCGAGGGCAGAGGAATGGGGATGGTTTCCTAAATGGCGCTGCAAACTGGGTAAAGGTTACAAGGCTATACCTTGGGATACATTAGATCGCGCAGTGTGACGGACAACAAAGCAGGAAACTTTGTGAATAAATCACACTAGAGCGACGCGGTAAGGTGCTTTGTGAAATATAAATTTATGTTTGACTTCAATTAGAGCTTTTGTGCTATTATAATCATAATTAATAGTTTCATTTACAAGGCGCGCGAGCTCGCGAGACTCATTCATATTATCTGAAGAGGCGAATATTAGCGGTGTGTCATAAATATCCAAGCACTCAGTGAAAAATTACGATCTTTACAAAATAAAAATAAAACTAGGCCTCATATAACACGAATGTACAAATTGTGACATAATTTTATGCAACACGCTTTATATAATACTGTCTAAGGGAAAAAGATACATTAAAATGAAACGTTGAATGAACCTACCTCAATTAATGACTTGGAAAGCAGTTGGAGCGAAGAATCTACATGTTTCACATTAAAAACCATAAACGATGGCTTGTAATTGGCTAATAAATAAGATTTTTTTTATTGATAATGATCCTTTACTGGAAAGGAGTTCGAAATTCAAGAGGGATTTACAAAATATTTTGGAACCCTGTAAGGAAATACGTAAACATTTATACTCTAAAAGCAGACTATCGTTAATAAACGAATTTTTAAGACTAAAACTTTCGAAATTTTCAAAAAAACTTTCAAAAATTTTCGAATCCTCCAACAATGAAAACTCACAACCATTCTCGAAAGAGAGTAAAAAATTTCGAATTCCCAGTGATAGCGATGATGAATGATGTTATGAAAGTTTCTTTCAATCAATATGTAAATGTATATTTGTTTATTTAAAAAAAAAACAAATAAATATATTCATATGTAAACTATTTTTTTTTTTGGATTAAACAACAGTAACCATTTACTTATTGTAAATAATCAAGTACATCGGGATTAAAGCGACAGATTGCTTAATGGGCTGTTCTTAAAAAAATCATTTCAATTTAAACTCAGTATACATTAAAAACATGTTAAAATTCGGAAATATATTATGACGAACAAGTAATGATGTGTCTGGGGTGCTTGATAATTCAAAGTCAAATTTGAATCATTGAATCGTTAATAATGTTGAATTGTTAAGAAAAAATAAAAATTGATCATCAATTTGAGTCTGAATACCATTGGAACCATTTATCAATACGGAATATTACAATATTTGATAGAAAAGGGCGGTGAAATTTATTCAATTAGACTGAAATCAAAGGCAGCTATAAATTATAATAATATGTGAATGCATATTTACTGCACTGGCCTCTGTGGTCGAATAGTTAAAACTTTAAGCCGGCTATTAGATCAGCGCTTGGAAACATATAGAACACGTGCCACTTGGTGGCATGCGAAAGGATTTTTGGTGGTACACCTTGAAAATGTCTTCAAACTATGAACCGAATGAATATTATGATGTCAGCTTCCAAAGATGAGCGTCAAGTGAGTTATTATGTTTAAATATTGTTTTATATATCAGTTGATAATGCTCGCGATGAGCGAAACTGGTTCTGATCAAAAAATATATTGTGGAAATAAGTACTAAAAAATGTGTTTTCATTATTTTAAATATCATGCCTTTCCATCAAGAAGTGACAGTTGACACCTTAAAAGTTTAAATATTGTATTGATCGAATTGGCATTCACTTGGTAGCGCTACATTACAACACGGCGAAAAAATAGCAATGGATTTTAGTCAAAATTTATAAGATATATAGTTGATAGCTATTTCGGCTTACGCCTTCATCAGAACTATGTTTAAACGTACATTTACCTATTTATATATAGCTGTGTAGAAAAGGTACACAATACATCTTCTCTTTTGTTTTAACACCATAGCTTCATATTGTGCTAATAAATACTAAAAATTTTTAATTCTTAAATGCTAAATCTCAATTCCCTGAGTATCCAATATTTTGAGTTGCCTGTTTTGTGTTAAGCCATTTGGGTTGCTGACCGCTTTAATATATGGTTTTGGGACTAAGTATTAATAAGGTTACAATTACAAATTATATTATGGCCAAAGCTATAATTGAGATCTTTCTTTCGATATTTAATTAGTTTTGTTGTTATAAGATTACCAAATTAATAAATCGCAATCG
Source organism: Himalopsyche japonica (assembly GCA_028555115.1). Lineage (NCBI taxonomy): Eukaryota > Metazoa > Arthropoda > Insecta > Trichoptera > Rhyacophilidae > Himalopsyche > Himalopsyche japonica. The sequence continues at coordinate 1,403,532 of JAHFWJ010000416.1, read as the reverse complement.
AAATCGAATAGTAATGTACCACCTTTCGTGATAAGTGCATTTGAAATACACGTTATGTAATATGTTGTTCGTTTCTTCCATTTACTTGGCTTCATCCTTCAACGATTAGTTTATTTTATTTTCATTTCTTCTTTGCATTGTCCCATCCTTCTATTTTTATATCTCTAAAAAGATGTTTTAAGCGGTTATTTTACTACCGGTTGTGGAATACGCAAATATATTATAAAATTTATGTATATTATTTTCCTATAATATAAAATATTTTTTCCGGGAATTTTTTTTTAAATAACTAGAATTGCGAAATCGTTTGTAACAACATGTCGGTAAAAGAATACGAACATAAAATTTTTGAAAAATATTTTACTCTTATTCAAATGATTATATGTCTATTTTGATATTGAACTGAATAAATTAAGGTTTCTTGACGCGAGTTATTTGAATACTTTCCAATATTATGCCCAAAATTTTTTGATAAATTTGAAAATAATTGCTGTTTTCAATAAAATTAAGATTGATTACAAAAATAAGTAAAAATAATACATTAATATTTACATCGTTTATGATTTACTATATAACAAAGCGGAAAAAGATCTTCAAATGATGAAATTTGATAGATGAACTTCAAATGAAAAATAAAAGAAAAAGTTTAACGTGTGTATCTAATTCAGTCATACTCATTCTAGTAGTCCAGTAATCTAATACTTGAGTCCACTATATTATTTGGGCCGCAGAATAGTAAGCTATACCATTTTAACTATAATAATTTACAAAATAATAAGTAAAAAAATATGCGAATGTTTTTTTAAATATAAATCATTTATAATATTGAGGTAAATTCTTATAGCAAAATCTGCTATACACGTTAATTGTTACATATAAACAAGCTCGGTGGGCGGCAGGTTAAGTATGTCTGATTAAATTATATTATTGGTATATGCAGGACTTTCTTTAAAAAACAGGTGTCGGAACTCAATTTATGTAAAAAATTTTAGCAAATAAAATTATATCCAAACATCATTTAAGTGAAAATTAAAGCAGATTTTACTATGCCATGAAGCGCACAAAAAAAATGTAAAAATAAAATACTGTGAAAAAATGTGCCGGAACGCCACCGCGTTACTTGGGGAAAAAAACCCCGGGTATGAATACACATTATATATATGCTGAATAATAGCGAATAATAGAGAATAAATGACAGCTTGAAAGCTCTATTCATGTATTAAAATCATTTTAAATATTTGCTACACGAAATGGATGTTGATAATATTGTACGGTATTGTATTATATAATATTTCGTATCTAAAGCATTTTTTTGTGTATTAAATCAGTGCTCCGCAATTGGTGTGCCGTGAGCCAGATATAGGTGTGCCGTGGTCAAATATAATTTATTGGTAGTAAAGTTTTTCATTATGTATAAATTTTTTCATTCATTGTAAAATTTGTGTATCAATTAAATACAATATTTTAGCCTTTCTTGTGCCGCGGAATTTTAAGAAGAATTTTGGTGTGTCTTAGTTGAGAAAAGGTTGCGAAGTACTGTATTCAATTATACTTCAGCGTTACATTGGTTGTGACTAAAATGACATTTTAGAACTATCGCAATGATACTAACCGAAATAGGTTTTAAAACATCATTCTTGAGCGAATAAAATTTTTGACAGGAGCTTCATATGTACTGAATTGGGAATAAAATGAGATATTCAATGTGTTCTAATTATATTGTATGTGGAAATCCACAGTAACTATCGAGATACATTTCAAAATCATTAATATGCTTAATAGCAAAAAGAGAGATTAAGAAATTGTTAAGCGTGTTATATTTGTTATCATAAAATAGTGTTCTGACCATTTTATTCAATCAAATAATCTGTGTATTATTAATTTTGTGAACTAATGAAGCAAATTTTAGTCAAAGTGCAAATCGTGACGCAGCGAAAAATATAAATAGACTGATAAATAATATCAACAGACTAAATAAAATCACGATTTCAGATAGATATAAGAACTGAAACGCGTTTTTAGTATTCTCCTCACATTTAAATAATGATTAAGTGCACTTCTGGCGTCAATCAAAGTAACGGTCGTGTCATGAGAAAGGTGCATGTTATTTCTTTTATCTTTTTCTGCCATGGCCAATTGCAATTTTTACAATACTTAGCGTTCGTGATAACAACATTAGCGAAAAACATCGAATGCAATGATCGATGTACTGAGGCGAATGAAAATAGCCGAACAGTGAAATGAAATAACAAAGACAGGTAGAGTCAAAATATGGCATTTTTTGTTACAGTAACAAGAACGGTGCTTATTTACACAAGAATATAATGTTACTTAAAAATCAACGTATAATTACGCGATCGACGAAAGCATTAAAAGGTGTATTATGAAAATTTAAAACAATTCGTTTTATGACTTGCATACAATTGTTATTAGAAAAGCCGTTGGCAATATTCATAATATATGATTTTTTGCTCATTCAAAATATTTTCAATAAAATTGTACATATACAATTCAATTTCATACAATATTGTTAACATTTCAAAAAAAAAAAATCATTTTAAGACATGAATAAAATGAAAGATTGTAATTTGACGTGATGTTTCCGAAATTGGATTTTCGCTACTATTTCCAGTGTTCTCTGTTGATTAATATACAGTTCTCAGCAAAACAATCACAAACCGATAGGTCAAACGTGGTAAGCATTGTATTGGTGATTTAAAATACGGGGAAAACCACATTGAGTATTCTATTTTTAGATTTCACCGTACTATTATTTGCATATAGAAAATTGCATCGTAATTTTTGACATCGTTTAGATACAAGAAATCACGTGCAAAAACAGTGTTCACCTTGTCATTAGACTGTATCAGGTTGGCAACTAAGTAATTGCGGATTGTTTTTAGAAAATCAATGACAATTTTGTCATGGAACTAAATAACTTTATTCTGTAATGTATTGCCCATTTTAATCAATGACCTTTTGCCATTTTTCAGGAAGCATCATAATCCCATGTTCATAAAACTTCTGGTTTTTATTAGCAAAAAACTGAATCAAGTACGATTTGACATCATCATCATTATTGAACTTTTTACCATTCAAGGAGTTTCGTAACGATCGAAACAAAAAGTAATCAGATGGTGCAAGGTCAGGACTATGTGGTAGATGTGGCAAAACATCCCAACCAAGCTCCAATAATTTTTGCCGAGTGGCCAAAGATGTGTGGGGCCTTGCATTGTCATGGTGGAATACAACACCTTTTCGATTTGTCAATTCGGGCCGCTTTTCTTCAACTGCATTCTTTTATTTCGTTAGTTGTTCAATGTAGACATCAGAATTGATCGTTCGGTTGGGTGGTAAGAGTTCAAAGTAGACAATTCCTTTATAATCCCACCAAATTGATGAAGCATACATGAAGCTTCTCTGCAATCTCACGTGTTATACTGTGACGATCCGAATCGATGATTGCTTTGATTAGGTCGTCATCAACTTCAATTGGACGACCAGAGCGTTGTTCATCTTTGAGTGAAAAATCACCTGAACGAAATTTGGCAAACCAATTTTGACACTGCCTTTCTTTTAAGGCTTCGTCACCACAAACAGCACATAACTTTTTGTGAGCTTGCGATGCGTTTTTCCTTTGCGGAAATCAAAAAGCAAAATATGACGAAAATGTTTCTTTTGATTTTCCATTTTTCAACGAACGCCAAGCGAAAACTACGCAACCGATCAAAAAACTTTTATTACTGATTGACAGCTGAATTGTCAAATATCTAATAACAAAATGTGTTTACATTTGGACTACGTCGCAAACCTAAAAATTAAACTGGATCCATCTATGAGTGAAGTCCGCAATTACTTAGTTGCCAATCCAATAATTGTAAATTAAATGGAAATACGCAAAGAAAGAGAGTATTTTAGCATTTTTTTGTAAGATAGTTATTATGATATTCTGTCTATGGAAATGAATGGCGCTTTTTTATCTTTTGTGAGGAAATCTAAATGTATTATTGGAAAACTGATTTAGAAATATTTAGGATATTTAAATATGATACTGTTAATACTTGATTATTAGTACCGTGTACATAAATATTGTTTCTTGGGCGTCAAGCTAGTGGTGCCTAGGAAGACCCGTTAAAATTTTTCAACGATATTATTTCGGATGTCAATCTATTTCATGTGTAAATAGTAAAAGTACTGTTTTAAAATAAATTTTATCGGAATTTTCACAAAAAATTTCTAATTTATATATTTTTTTAAATATTCTAGGTGGATGCATCTACGATCGATTCTAGCGGGAACTGGCATTGCGAATTATTTCCCATTAAAAACACCAAACAACGGCTTATTTTTATTAGTTAACCAAGGCATATTGAAATTCTCTCTATTCTCTATTCAAATTAACATTAATATATCAAAAAACCTGTTTGATGTATATTTAACATATACTAAATAAACATTATTTGATCGTCAAATTTCAGTAGAATAAGCTTAATAAAAGCCAACGTCAAGGACAGCAATAACTAGTTATTCAATTAACGTAATATAGCTTTTCCCATCATTTTTATAACATATGTGAGAACAAAACACGTGTAAGTAAACAAGAATACAAAAATAGCTTGAATATATGTATTATCACGTTTAATTATTTTCCTTAGAACACGAATTTAAATGAAATATACATTTTCACAACTTAAATATACAATGTATCTCCAATTTTACACTAGCAAGTTTAAATTTGAGTATAAAATTTATTTTTACCTTTTAATTCTGTATTTTTCTTCGGTATGATTTAATGGTTTATCCAGCTGTATTATATTCAATATTTATTGTTAGTTTATGTAAATTGACCCGACAAACTTACGTTGTAACAAAATCGGATGAGTATTTAGCCAAACTGCACTTTGTGTTGTTTCCTCTTTCCTAAGACAAAAATTATACGACTGTCTTTAAAATTACATACAAACAACAACAAAATATATTTTTGTTTTTTAATTATAATATCTCTTACATTAAATGTCTTAAATCAATATGATTTTTGTTATGTTCCTTTCCATTGCATATTTTGTGATATTTAGTATAAAATATTACGTTGTTCAAGTGTCACTTATTCGGGTGCCAAATTTTCAATGAAACAGTCGCATAAATCTGACTGAATTTGCTGGATGGCGTTTGTTATGTTGACTTTGATGGCGTCAATTGTTTTCGGTTTTTTTTACAAAAAAGTGGTACAATTGAAGATAGTTCCAAAGGAAGAAATCTAAAGGCGTGAAATCGCATGATCTAAGAGGCCAGATATTTTAATTACGGTAAATTATTTTAAAAAAATTGAATTTTTCACAAAATTAATATTGCTTGTGTTATATATGGGTAAAAAGCACAAATATGATATTTTCATACAATCGTCTATAAATAATATTTTCGTTGAGCTAGTTTGTAGTTCAGATAAATTTTCGAGAAGTGAAAAATGAATTTTTGCGATGAGAAAAATTTACCCTAATCATATTGTAAAATTATGAAAATAAATTATCTATTTATCTAAATATATCGGCTATCTACCAACAATTGACAGTTAACACAGATGAACTAACTAACATAATAAGAATGTCAAAGATAGTTTCACATTTATACGCAAAATAATTGATGTTTTTACGTATACACTAAAAGAGGGAATGACATTTTGATTATTAATCAAAAATTTACTTGTAGATAGCACAATAATCTAGGCATTAGCAACCGGTGTGCCGCGGCACATCAATATACCGTCAGACGATGCTACGTGTGCCGTAGTGCATTTTTCTAAAAGAATAAACATCATATAATTCGTCTACACCATAGGCTCCCAACCTGGGGGTCACGAACGGTTTTTTGGGGGGTCGCCAACTTATACGGTCAACTAAATTTTTTTTTTTTTGTATGCTTTTGCATAGTATAGGGGGTCGCGGGTCACATGGATTTTATGAAAAGGGGTCGCCACCCAAGAAAGGTTGGGAGCCTATGGTGAACACTATAAAATATTTTGTAGAAATGATGTCACATGTAGCAGAATAATTACTTTTTCGTCAGAATTATATACTCTAAGTATATAAATAAAATAAAACAAACAATGAGAATGAATGAGTTTTAACAAATGCATCATTGTTGCATATTCTGTTTTTTATAACTATTGATTTGTGGTGTGCCGCGAAATTTTGGGAAAAATCGTTGGTGTGCCATGGAAGACCAAAGGTTGTTGAGCACTGCATTAGATAACTGGACTACTATACGCAAATAGTAATAAAAATCATTAAAAGGTCTACGATCCATTAAAATACGAGTTTGAATCTACATATGTATATATCTAGAGATTATAATCGCTATCTAAGATTAAAAAAATATTATTTGTGTCGTAAAACAAGATCTAATATTTTGAATATTTATTTGATACGTCAATTAAACAACGGTGTGTATAATTTTATTGATTCAGACTGTTTTTATTTTAGTAATCACCGTTACCCGGACAGTTGATAAGCCAACGTTGTTTGGCTAAGAAAATAAAGTTTCCATGCTGTGACAGCGTGATACCGTCTCACGCGACATATTATTTCCGTCCGGTTGAAATAAATGTCTCAAAATTTGTTATATGCTTAATTTAGATATAATCAGATATTGCCATATTTCCGCGACGTCGGATATTAATCTTTGAAATAGACAGGCCCCAGAAATGAAATGAGGTGAATGATCTTCATTTTTAGCCAACATGAAGATATATACGAATTTGCTACATAAAAATATTGTACTATGCAAAAAAAAAACAGTGTGTATTGTTTAGAGGTAGCTCAGAACTTCGTGAAAGCTTTTAGATGTGTTTAGTTCTGGCAATATTGAACATGTTTTTTTCGATTTAACTTTACAGTACGAGACTTATGGGCGTTTAAGTCTTTTTTCAGCAACGAGAAACATTTCAATAAAAATTGTATTGAGTTTATTTCAGTTAATTTTAAAATGTTTAAATATTAAACACATTGAGCTGTAGCTTTGAAAATATTTATTGGATATAAATAAATGTCAATACTTAATTAAAAGTAGTATAAGTAGGATCGAATGTCGTATTTTCACATAAAATCACAGCTATGCACGAACTGTTAAAATGTTTAAATTATAATAGTAGTAAGATTTAGATACATACAGTTTAAGGCAGTTACATATACTCGCTTTGAATAAAACCAGCCCTGAAAATGTGTTGTAAAAGTGAGCCTTAAAACACGAAATCAAAAATAAATCATTGCTAAAAAAGTCAGTTCCCCGCATATTAGCAATGATTTTTTATTTACTTACCGTTGATACGTTTATTAGTATAAGCGGACGTTTTTACTACGGACGGAATTTAAAACTACTTATTTTATGTTTATGTAATTGATTAAATTATTTCAAATAAGGAATGACATTCAACTTTATAAACGAACAATTGATTTACAATTTTCAATTAAAGTGTTTGTCCACCAATGCTTTGAAAACAACATGAGCGTTGTCTTTTAAAACAGGTGCCAAATATCTATTCTACACAAACAAAGCAACGGAATCTAACGAAAAGAAAAATGGCACCAGCTAAACTTTAAACGGGTATCGCATCGAAACTTGGCATCTTGTAAGCTTTAATGATCTAGTCACGCATCGGCCTCGTGATATTTTTGTTTGTGTAATTAGTGAAATATCTATGGGAAATAGAAATTAAGATAACAATATACACGCTCGAAATAAATATTGCTTTCATCAGCGTGAAAAATATTTGATACTGTTATTATTGGCAATAATACTATGATGCATATTAAATGCATATCGTCTGGCTAGAATTCAAGACTCGTGACAAAGTGTATCATTAGAGATGTGGGCAAAAATGTTTTAAATTTATTGTGTTTTATATATCTAAAGCAAACAACCTTTGTCATAAAATATTGTTTGACGAGAGGTTAAAAACTCAGATTATTTCATACAAACAAGGAACTTTGTATTGGTTATATTAAACAATCTAATTTTTAGGAGGAGTTCATGTAAACTTTTTGATTGATACTTATTTGGGAACACTCAGACGTTTTGTCATAGGATAACCCGATTTAAGTCGTGGAAATAAACACCAAGACGCAAGATACAGACGTTCAGTGGCTTCCATTAATAAATAAGCGAAACTTAATATATCAGGTATATTGACAATTAATTGTATGACAAAATATTTTTTTTTAATTAAAAAAAACTATTTTGGTTCGAATATCCTTAGCCAGAAATTACATAGTAGAATTTTTAATTTTTTACGTGTTAGTGTATTAATGCAGACTGTTAATCAGACAATTTTCCTTATTAATTATTTTCTTATTTAATTTGTGCGAGACAGGCAGAAATAAATAATCAATAGCCCAGTTAAAATTATAACCTAAATTTGCGTCTCAAATAGTAGGTTGCACTATTATTAATTGATGAGTATTTATTATTTGAAAAAAATAAACAAAATAAAATTTTATTTGTAATTGTATCTAAGTGAAAATCAATGAATCTTTTTTTTCCACAGGAATTCGTCAAGTGAAGTATGACTTTTATTTTTGTACGATAGCATTTGTGCAATAACAGCATAGAAAGGGTATTTAGTGCAGAAATTGCACTGTAACTTAGTTAAACGTATTGCCTTCTGGTCAGCCAAACAAGGAACGGGATATTCATTATATAATTTCTTTTTAATAAAATATATATAAATACAAGGTTTTTTTTTTTTTTTGGGATATCAAATTCATGGAGCGTTAAGATCTATGACGCGTCAGCATCAGAGCTCTTCAGGTCTCCTCCATCTCTCATATATAGATTTAACTTGTTGTAATTGTTGTGTCATTGTTGACAACATTAGGTCGCAGCTGAGCCTTGGAACCCACAATGAGTGCAGTTCATGCGGACACCATACGCATTACATTCACTCATGCATACGCGTGCACACAGGCACACACACAGCCACACGCATGCATATACAATACGTAAGGAAACAAAATTAGAAAGTCATTTTCAGATGCCGAGGTTGTCCATGTTGGGATTAGGATCTGTAACAACAAACCTATGGCGGGTCATCGAGCAGAACCGCTCTCGGCCTTAGACGATTACTCGGTACTGTCTCATCATAATTATGTAGATACGAAATTGTAGGGTTATAATGTTTGCCTATATCGCTGTGAAAGTTTCGAGACATTTCACGAACGAACTCTCGAATTGTAGGCATTTTCAAGTCTCTATGTAACAGCGAATTGCGAACGTACCACGGGGCATTACAAATTTGTCGCAATGATTTATTTTGAACAATTTGAAGTGTCTTCAGATGCTTCTGGTGTGCATAAGCCCACACTGGAGTAGCGTACACCATAATTGGTCGAGTTATAGCTGTATAGAGGAGCAGCTTGCTTTTGAGAGTAAGCTTGCTCTTCACATTGAGCATAAAGTTTAGTCCAGCTTTTACACCATAAGCTTGACGTTTGACAAATTTGAACAAATGAAGAAAATCATTGTGATTTTTGTTGTTGAGCACATTTCTAAGGATTTTTATTAAATAACAAGTTGTTTAAAACAACTATTGTACAAACTTATCGTATTTCACAGTATTAATTTTTGTTAAATCAAAATTATCAGCTTGTTTTTTTACCAACCTCTGGCTCTGCAGTGAATTATATTTAATGCTTAACGAAGGAAAATTAATGATTTTATACATAAATTAATGAGTAAAGCATATTTCACTAGAATTGCCGGCGTTACTTAATTTGGATTTATCGTTAGGCGCTGTTTTCGGTATTTACATGACGGATAAATATTTTGAAATTCGGAGAGGGTAGTAAGTTTGCTTCGATACAGAGGCTTTTTGAGAGGAACATGGATAATCCTATCATAAATTGAATGATAATATTGTTGCTTTGTAACTCTTGCTACAAAGCAACGCATTATAAACAAATAATTACAGCAAATTTGTTACTGTAAATACAACCTTGTCAGACACCGGTTGATTTGTATATTATTAAAATAATCGCTTATATTTTACCGATGAATTTATGGTTATTTTTATATTTAACATAGCAGGTGGGTTCTTTAAAATCACACAGTAAATTGAGACTTCTTCTGTTAATAGAATATAAAGGGCCTATGAATAATGTTTTGATATTAACGGAGTTCGCAAATAGGAAAGTTCAAACAATTAAATTTAGGATAAATAATTCATCAAAAAGTAATTAATGTTGACTATAATCAGCAAATAGAAAAATTTTAAATGAAGATTTTCGTAAAAACAAGCGAATGAGAGAAAAATTATAATTAATCATAAGAAAGTAAAATATCTTTCAATAAATTGTTGATTGAAATAAATATCAGCTTCGATTAATGTGTATACATGTACAATGATATGTTTTTAAAAATGTGTATACGGTTTTTGTGGGCCCCTCATATGTATATAATACTTCGATGACTGTGTTCGATGCATATTTAAGTTTGAATTGTTACAACATTGTACGATTCCACATATTTTGTCCCGGGTTTCGTCTTTTGGAATCTTCAAGTATTCTATCATGCGCACGCAACAGAACAGTTCTGTTTGATATACTTTATGATATCGACTGAAGGTGATTGATGGAATTTCAATATTAAATTTGAATTGTTGCAATTTTGCAACAGAACTGACTCAGTTCTGTTGAATCCGTTTGATGGAATACCTGAAGATGCCGAAGGGCGAAACCCGGGTCGTTTATGACAAAACATGTGGAATCGTACAAAATTGCAACAATTCAAATTAGTTCTGTTTGAGTTTTTTTATTGGTCAATGTCGGAGCAGAAGAAATGTTTTTTTAAGATTTGTGGAGTCGTAAGTCCTACAAAGTTGTAACAATTCAAATTTCATATTGAAATTCCATCAAGCACCTTCAGTCGATATCATAAAGCATATTTAAGTGCTTGTGAAATTATCAACCCTCGGCTGGCAAAACAGACCGTTTTTTTCGTCTTTTTTGTGACTATATACACAAATATCCGTAATTCATATTATATCTAAGTCATAAAATATTCATAGGTTTCGTATGTTTGAAATAAACACAACCATTCATACAAAGGTCTACGTCTTTTTTTCAAAATTTTCAAATACTTTGAACAAATATAATTTTAATACATATACGGCTAAACTATCAGTAATTTAAGTGACAGAGAATTTAATATCACAAAAAACTTTGTCATCGAACGAAAATCTATTAATAAATTGAAAAACCTTTTTATTAGAATATCGGTCATGAGACTCGAAGCAAATGAATACCGCAATTTACACCAACAACACTGACCACTCGGTCACAGTCTAAAGAAGAAGTTCTTAGAAGAAACACGGTTTCAAATCGTAAGAAAACTTCCTAGTATATTTTAATTATCAATATAGCTTATGACATCAAAACGGGTTTTCATATTGAATGAAACATAAAGCTCTAGTTAAGAGACATGTCTTATTCCTTAGAATACCTAACTAATAAGTGATGAAAATGTTGAAAAACAATTAACATGAAAAGTTGTCGTATTAATAATATATTAAGCTCGGGTACTGCTGTCTGGAGTTCGACACCAGATATGCAAACTTTTGGGATAGTATAAATTCTAAACCATCGCCCATATAGATTAAATTAGGGTAATATTTATCATGCACGAGCGTTGGATCAATATACAATATTTGTAACCTGGGCTTTTGGTCTTTTCGAGTAATTTCGATTTTTTATTTAAATAACAAAAATATAATAGAATACAAATTATCAAATTTCTGCATTATATTGAATAATGGATGGTGGACAAATGCATTTAATAAAAAAAAAAAAAATTTTTTTTTTACACGGTGAAAGAATAGCAATGTATTTTAGTTCTACAAACGTTTTTTTAAGATATATTGTAGTTGATTACTATTTCGGCTCACGGCATCTTCGGAACAATTCGGTTGGCATGAGCCGAAATAGCTATCAACAAAATACATTGCTATTTTTTCACCGTATAATAGAGTTCTACGAAGTAAATGCAAATTTAATCAATAAATTTATTGTTTTGCTTAATCGTTATTTTGACGACTGCGTGATCGATTTTTATGAAATTTTATGATTATTCAAAAGAATATCCCAATACATACTTACAAAAATCAATGTCATCAACCAATGCGATGGATACGATATTTTTAAATATCTCAGCCGTAAAAAATTGTAGAGATGGGTGAAAAAGCTATTCTTCGTTGTACAAACCTTATTGATACATAAAATAAAATATACACCAGAAGATAACTGTATGAATAAATTATATATATATAATTACAACAAGCTTCAAACTGATTTTTTTTAATAGCTTGTTTTAAAGTTTATTTTAATATATTGCTGCTTTAGGAAAAATTTTGGGGTTGCTATGGGAGCTTTAAAATTGATATCGTTATCAAAAATAACCCACTCAACCTTCAGTGGCTAACTGAGATGTTCTAATTAACAGGGCTCACGAGGTGAAATAAGGTAAAAATAAATCGACCCGTAAATCATATTTAGGGCGTGCGTGCCGTCACTGGAGGACTGTTTCACGGTGACGAAAGCCGGTCGACGCTATTACTCATGGACTGTTTCGGTAGACGAGGGCGGACGTAAATATCGCACGGGACGACCTCTTACGTCGGACATATAAATAGATTCAGGCGCGGTCATGTTTTGACTGGAAAAAACACATCCGGTCTGCTTAGAAAACACGGTTCCGGTGATTCCTCAGTTTGTCATGTATGCTAAAGATGTCAGTGTATTTTAAAATGTAATTTATTTTTTTAATATTATTTATACTTATATGACGAACAATCAACTTTTCGATATGGTGTAGTGGATAGTTCGTTATGATGGTAAATAAGTAAAATGGTCTAAATATTTTGATGTTGTGTTCCCTAATTTTACTCTGAAATAAACACACGAAATTATTTCCTTAAATAAAATGTTGAACTCTTACCAAAATCACACCAGATACTCAATTTGTTGATTGAATTGGCACTTATTTTGCCGAAATCCATTATAACACGCCAAAAAATAGTATTGTTCTAATGAGGGCGTAGGTCGAAATAGCTATCAACTTTATACCGTTAACATTTTGTAGAACTTAAACACATTGAAATGTTTTCACAGTTTCAACATAATTTTATTTTTAACAGTAATCCTTGACCTTTTTGACTTTGTTTTGAATTAAAAATAAAAAAAAAAACAATGCCACCTGCTAGAAAAACGTCATCTCCTGAAAATCTTGAAATATTATATGTGATCGATTTTTCATTTATTTTCAAAAATATTCTCTATTGAGGTAACAGGAAGGAGAGATTCATCGGCACGGCATTAATAAATATTCCTTTATTACAATTAACATTTTGAGTTACAGCAATTTTAGTTCGCTGATAATAATTTAAAAAAAATATTTTTTTTACATATATATTGATTTTTATATGCAATCTGAAAAATGAGTAATTACATTAAATCATCAGCCGAATATATTTATTGTACTCAATACAATTTACACACATATTCAATGATTCTATTAATAGTTATTTAGATGGTAGACCTACAACTTTTATTTGTAAATACACTTCCTTCTGAAAAAATCTTAAACACATCCTACATCACAATAATGAAAACTGAAAGGAACAAAAATATCACTTTTAAGGTGTTAACTGTCACTTCTTGATGGAAAGGAATTATATTTTAAATAATAAATACACATCTTTTTAGTACTTATTTCCACAATATATTTTTTGATCAGGACCGGTTTCGCTCATCAGTTGATAATGCTCGCGATGAGCGAAACCGGTCCTGATCAAAAAATATATTGTGGAAATAAGTACTAAAAAAATGTGTTTTTATTATTATTAAAAAAAAAAAAAAAGAACAAAAATATACTATGTTTTTTCACATTAGTTAAAATGAAATTTTATAATCCAAAGAGAAATTTAAAACCAAAAGTTGTGAATTTAATAGATGTAAAAAATGTCAATCGAGTCAATTTAAATGAGTTGTTTATCACAATACATACCATATATTTAATTTGAAAAATCTAATTATCGAGAAATTGAATCAAACTAACGTTATGCCACCGCTTGTACGTCTACTTTTATAACTGTTAGCTAATTTTACGGATTGCTAAATTACTGTATGTGATTTTATTGATTTCTGATAATAATAAAAGGTTATAGCTTCTTACGAAGTATTAAATTTTATGATCTTCTACTAAGATTCTTAATATCATATTAAATTACACACATACATTTGAAGTCTAGGAACAAGTTCAATATAATATTATGACATATTTTCTAAAATAAGTTTCATATTTTTTTTCGATGAGAATTTATATATATAAATAAATATAGTATAGGATTGTTCTGAGATAATTTTATTCGTTACGTTTAAATGGTTATATATATATTATAATATAAAGTTTGCAAAAGCTCACACGGTTTGCTGACCCCTTTTAACCATAATGAAAAACTTTCTGCGCTAACATTCCGAAAATAAGAAATGAAGTGCCTCACAGCTCGTTGTCGGATATTAAGTTTTCCTTTAGTGTTCCAAACTATAATCCACATCTATTGCGATTATTATAAGAGCTTTTTTAAAAAATAAATAAAGAAATACAGCAATTTGTCTATAATATTTAATAACGGAATATAAAAAAAATACTATTTTCATTTTTATAAAGATTCTATATTTCCGATAACATGGAAAATTTATCAATCTTTTCAAGGAGAAAAAGCATCTTAAGAAGTCATATATCGTGAAACAATTGATGGTATCTTTTTATATATTGAATTTTCTTTGAAAGTTATCTCTAGGCCTTTCGTTCTTTATATATATATATAGCTACTTTGATGTGGCCTGTCAAATAGCACAATACCTTTATTAAAAATTGACATTATATTTTTTATGTTTTTATAATATCGAATTAACGATTATAGTTCTATAACCGAATTATTGAAAGATTGAAAGAAAGAAAATGTGAAGACGTCATTAAGACAACAAAATATTAAATGATATTATGATAATTTTTACTGGTATAAATGAATATTTATGTTCATAAGTAATGAATGAAGGTCCAATTTAGATAACAACGAAATTATATATGATAAAATAACAGTGTCATTTGACGACTTGACGACACAGGATTTTAGACCCCTGGAAATATATTTAGATCAGTAATTAATCGTAATAGCGTAATAAAATTACATTTTATCAAACTTTGAATACAAAAATCGAAACATTACCGTTCAACTTTGGCATTTCATAATAATATTATGAAAGATGTAAAACGGAAATTAGGCCTATTATTCTTAGGAACGACGTCATTACTGGGACTAACAATTTAGGAGTAAAGCTATCATTTAATATATCTTAAAAAACAGCTAAACGGACTCAATAGGCAAGAAATTACACCTTTCGTAACGAGTAGACTCAAGGAGATAGGGGCAAAGCCTTCCCCCGTAATGCGTTACCGCGTTTACGGCATTCGGCAGTAAAACTGCTGAGATAAAAAAGGCTATCCGACGCCCGCGCCCGGAAATGGAATCAAAGGATGCCAAGAGCTTCCGCAAGACGCCCGCGACGTCTCAGAGAGCGTAAGGACGTTGTAAACAGCGTGCTTTATAATAATGCCGGCACGCTTACACAAGAGACAATGCCTTGGGTCTGTGTAAGCTCACTTTATTGCTATCGTTCTCTCGCATTAACCCATCAAAGTCGATACTATTTTTACGCAAAAACACCATATTTCGAACGTTTATTTGATTCGTTACTCATTCTAATTATCTTCAAAAAACGAATTCGGCAAAATAGTGCTGGTTTAGTAAAAATTAAACAAATATAACTTTGCGCAAAATTTCATAAATAACAAACAATATTTTTGCAGGGTGTTCGCTGGGAAGGGTTACTATTTTTTAGGTAAACATGAAATTTGACTGTTCATATATGGCAGTCGTGAAGTATAGATGTCGCAAATATTGAATGGAATAATATTCAATAAAAACATGTTATCAAAACAATCATTGACGACGATTGTAAAATTACTTGAAATCTTAGATACTAATTATGGGTAAATAAAACATATTTTTATCGTTTTATGAGTGATTTTGAAGGCAGAACCTAGGTAGCATATAAAAACTAGCATTGAGAAGACCAGTAAGAAAATCAGCTGAAAACATTTCTGCTATTCAATAAAGTATTATATTAAAAAATGCATCAACCTAAGCCAAACTGTGTTCAAGACATTGAACTAAAAAGACAGCAATTTTGTGGAAAATTATTTATTCAGTTTTAAATTCAATACTTATGCCAATAAAATTATAAAGCTTGCTCATGATAACCCTATTGTTTGTGAAAAATAATAATGATAGGACTCCTTTTCATTTAAATAGATAAGTTAGTAAAAAAAGTCGCTTCAAAGCAATTGGAAATCATCAAAGAATTCATCAGTTACCTAAGTATCCACTAAAAATCATATCATGGTGTTCTATGTGATGTGGAAAAATCAATTGCCTTTACTTTTTTGAAGATGAACGTTTTACGGTTACTATTAATAAAAATGTTATCGTAATATGTTTGATAGCTTTTTGACACTATAATTTGGTGCGGTAAGTTTGATTAATACGTATTAATAATACAATGGTTCAATTTTGTGCACATTCAATATTAAGTGGTAATAGTATAAATTAGTTAACCTTCCCGGCAAACATCCTATGTTATTAAGACAAAAATTTTATTTAATAAATTAACGATTTTAATTAATTGTTGAAACCGTGTAAAATCCTACATAATTTATCTATCACAGACATGGATTCGCTTTTCGGTATTTTCAAGCATTCTATCACACGGATACAATATAACTTGCAGTCACTAAACAGTTTACATCGCTTGTATAAAAAAGAAATTGCATAAGAAAAACATCTTAATGCAAGGAGATATTTATATCTGAAATAATTTTCATGACTACTGATTTGGTTAAAATCAAAATTTAGTTTTGAAAAGATAATGATATAACTAATACAGCCTAATAATTCCAATGAGAAGTTTTCGCAACTATCATAGATAAAGAGATTCTAAATCAAATTACTTATAATAAGAATAAAATTGATCGTTTTGTCGACTAACATACTAATAATAAATAAAAAAGTTGTCTCAATGGTTTTATAAGATAATATTACATTTCATACTAATTTTATTAAGTCTTCCGCTGCTGAAAATTATTGTCTTAAAATGCTCAGAATTTCAAATGTCGTCTGGAAAATAAAACGATATTTACGGTGTTAAAAGACACGTCACGAGTTAAAAAAACGTTGAACAAGCTCAGAAAAACGTAAAAAAAAACTTTACTTAATATCTCGCTTTCCCAGAAGCCAATGTTAACTCCAAGAAGGTAATGTACCCAATTTTCTTTTGTAGCCGAATCCTCGCTAATAAAATTCAAATATAACGATTATTGCCATATGTGGAAAAGCCACTTGAGATGATAACGTCAATAAACCATATTAATACAGTTTTTCATTTCGCTTCAGAAATAAAAATCTGACACGTTAAAGTTTCTTTTTTGTTGTGTTTATATATAATGATGCCGTTTAATTAGTTGAAAAAATCCGATTTCTTGTTCTTTAAATGTACATTTCCATCCAAGATGGAACTTGTATGACGATATACCATTGGAAAATCTTCTTCTTGTGAGCTACTATCTTGGATATTAAAAAAAAAAACAATCCATAAATATTATTTTCTGTAAATCTCATTATCAATGAAAAAGTCGTTTCAATTTAAAAAATATAATGTAAAGCAGTGTATTAATTATTGGCTTTAAAAAATTGACATATTATACAATTGACATAGTAAAGCAAGTATTACATGGAATATAGAGTATTAAAGATATATGGGTCATATATGTTTAATAATATGTCTAACATTTTAAGCTCCCAAGCGATTGGCTTTTACGCCACTGAATTTAGTCCATCACTAACGCATTATATTATATCTTTATCACAAACGAGTAACTGGAAATTGAATCACGAAATGTTTTTAATATTCGGGCGAACGAGTTTTAAAAAATATGTGACATTCTTCGAAACTATATTTGGAAAAAATCTTTCAAATAACACCAAATACAAATAAATCATACCACCTTCTAAAAAGATCTATACACTTGACATAAAACTGCTTCATCTGTTTCGTGCGTTATTTACACTTCGAATTTGACTTATGCGAAGTTTGGCGTATTATAATGCTACGATATTATTTGGCAGGGCGACCTACGAGACCCGCTCATTTCGTATTCGTGCGACGAATCCAATATCGCGCGGAATCCGCAATATCCGCGGACGGATGCCGACGCGTCTGCGTGTGGGAGGCAGTGCGACCCTAGAGGCTTTTTTTTGGGGAAAATTACTTGTCGCGGAATACGACCATAGTAGATGCGGAAATGATACTTAAATATTAAAGGCGCCGGTGACCGGATCGGATGTGCTTTGAATGACAAGTCGATCGCAGTGAATTTTTGAGAATGGCTGTGTAGGTATATGATTAAAGATTCCGATTCACTTCAAAGAGGGTTGCAAGAGTATCTTGAACTTTGGAAAGGCTGTGCCTTTGCAATCGTTACTGTATCTCGCTTAAGAATTGTAAAGACATATTTTTATAAAATTTTAATGACATAGCAGGTAAATATTTTAGCAAAATATATATAAAATTGATTACAATTTAAATATGAGAGTGTACTGTGAAAAACGGTTTTACCATATAATTATTACTGAGATATATGTATGTGTAAGAATAAATATGGTATAAAATATTCGTCAGTAGAAAAAGTACATATCATAATTTATGTACACAAATTCAGTTTGATTGGATTTTTATAAAAGTGTCTTTACCAAATTCTTTATATATTGTTTCAAAGTTATATTATATTCAAACTTATTTGATGCTTTCATTTACACCCTCTCATCCTTTCAATGAGTGCTATTACATGTCAACTAGTTAATTTTTTGAATCTTATTCGTTATGTAATAGAAAGACCTTTTGAAAAATTCAGAATAAATAATCTAATTAAACCTTTTTGTACTCAATACTTGTTTGATTTCCTAATACTAATCACAATATACATTAAAGTGATCGACTTGAAAATAAACATTAAAATATATTTACTTAATTCTTCCACAATCTTAATGACTGTCATGCTTTGTTTATTTATAAAGGTTACTTTAAAAATAACATATTATGAAAACGTAATGAAATTTAACAATGTATTTTCATATCAAATATAAAAAATAAAGGTAAAAGAAAAATTAATGCCTTTGTATTTTTCTGCGATAATCTACCCTAAATGAGTGTTTGATCTGCAAAAATTATAAGATATGATACATTTTTGTTATTAGAATATATTGCAGATGTTTTTAAATTGACATTACCATTTCCAAGCATAAAGTCTACCGAAAGAGAATCTGAAAATATTTTACCTAAAACTCTTCATCTGATTCTATGACCCAAACTCTTTTTCGAGAAGAGAATGGCACTAGCGAAGGATAAGTAGTTGTTTGATCGAACGTGCGAGAGGAAATATGATCATAACTGGACGCATCATCATATCTTTTTTCAATCCGGGACAATTTTCAGAGTTTGTTCTACAAAGAAAGCGAGTTCGAACTATGCGATTTTTGGACGAAATGCGTATTATATTATATATTCAGTAAAAACATTTCAATTTTAAAAGGATAGCATACATAACTTTTTGAAGTCATGGTTATTCGGCGGCTTTTATTTATGCTTAAGTAAATTAAACAAGTAATCAAATTGGTCGGAACGATGGCACCACGCATTCAAAATGTTCACAACGGAATAAAAGGCTTGATAGATTCACCAAAATTAGAACATTATTTAATTTGATAAGATGGCAAATAAATTGAAAATTATCAGGAAACTAGATAACAAGGTGAAAATATAGCAATGTATTTTGATTATACAAAAATTATGAGATATATAGTTGGTAGCTATTTCGGCTTACGTCTTCGTCAGTACTTTCTGTTTATGATGAAGGCGTAAGCCGAAATAGCTATCAACTTTATATTTTCTGAAATTTTGTAGAACTAAAATACATTGCTATTGTTTCATCGTGTTATAATGGAGTTCTACCAAGTAAATGCCAATGCAATCAAGAAAACTAGATGTCAGGTTGACGGGAATAGGTGAAAGAGCAACTTTGTAGTATTCAGTATAATCTTAAATTAATTCTATTAATGCCATAATCAAAATAGTCCATAACATTGGATGTAATTTTTTATTATTCTATGAGTGTATATTTTGAATGCTTAATAAGAGAACGAGTTTACAGAGAATGAGAATTATTATTTTGTAGAGACGATGCTCTCAATGCGGAACGATGCCATTTGAAAATTAGTTAAGACTATGTTACACGATATAATATTTGGTTCATTATTTTTGATGATTGAAAAGCTCTATAGAGACTTGAAAAACAAGATGATATAAAAATAGTAGTAAATGGTATATTACTTAGTAAGTTTTGTAAGAAAAAATAAAGATCGTTACTGTTTTGATAGAAAGATTTCAAGATCTCAAAAGTTTGTGTATTTATAATGGTATTATTTTTTAAGGCCCTTTCCAACATTTTTTTCAAACTTATTGAAATCGAAGTCGAAAACAAAATAAATCACAGAAGTAAAAATAATTTAAATGATAAAGACAATTTTATTCAAGTATTAATGTACATTTTTTATTTTAAAGATTGAAAAAAAAACATTTTATTTTGTATGGGAAATGAAATATAGGTATATTGACATTAAACGTATTTTTTTTGCTTTGTAAAAACGAAAACAATATGATATTGAAACAGAGTCATAGTATTGTATAATATATAATTATAAAATCGATCATATATTTCAGAAAATTTTGGGAGTTATTGAACATCTGGTAAACAATTTGGCCAAGGTTATCTGTAAAATAAAATAATATATCTGTTTGGCAGGCCTTTCCTAAAGAAAATTTTGAATAAATATTTCTTTGTATAACAGATAGTTTTAAATTAATATAAAATGAAAAATAAACAAATTTCTAGAGAAAAATATACTTCAATCGAAATTTGAAGTGTGTTCAGATACTTTAAAATCAATATCAATAGAGCGTTTGAAACGTTTCCCAAGTAAAATAATCACACGTAATAAAATAAAATTGGTTAATATTTTTGGTATCCGTGAAACTGGAGCCTTAGGCGAAATTCCTACAGTAACATTCACCCACGAACACTCTTGAAAATCCGTACACGTGTCGAGCTATGGAACGAAGGGTGAGTTAGGGGAATGTTAAAAGCAAAGGAGAAGGCTGAAGAGTAACGCAGAATGGGGTTAGGGTTATTTGGACAAGAGCGTAAAGACCCATGTCCGATCAGAAATAAGCTACACGAATGTTTATGCAACGATCGGTGAAATCCTTTAAAGTTATTATATCATGTTTTAGTCGTTATCGAAGGAAACATTATTACTTTATGAACAAGAAGTATAAAAAAATGTGTAAGATACGGATATTTCGGGAAAGGAAATGTTCGATAAATTGTATATTATTAATGGGTAAAAACTTATCAAAAGTACTGTAATATGTGTTAGCTGATTGATGTTTAAACAAATTTGAATTTTGAATGGGGTTATGTATTGTATCGAATTCCCATAATACGAGGAATTTAACACAGCACTAATGCTAAAACTAAAAAAAAAAATACATATGACTAAAATGCAGCTGCAACTCGAGCTCATAACAGAATCCATTTTTATATAAGTAAGATAATATAAGATAAGTTTATAATATCGACTGAAGGTATTTGATGGAATTTCAATATCAAATTTGAATTGTAAAATTTTTGTACGAATCCACATTGTACGATGCAACCGTGTGATAGAATGCCTGAAAATGCCGGAAGGCTAGACCCGGGTCGTTGGTTTCAAAACATGTGGAATAGAAAAAATGTAGTCTTTTAACTTACCAGTTGGTCCTATTTTTTTTACAGTTTATAGTTTTAGGAGGTGAGTAGTATGTGTATTAGAAAATGAGAAAGTGATTGAGTTTTGGTGAGTTTGAAGCTATGTGCGGATGAACGGTTAGCATCTTAATGACGTGGCAGTACTATTGAGATGTGGAATGTTTGATGGCACTAAATTAATGGTATTTAATAAGGCCTTTCGAAGGTTGTGTCTCTTAAACTGCTTTATTACTTTTCCTTTTCAATGATAAGTTGACCATAGCCCTGCATATATTCTCATATCCCAGTTGTGAATGAAATAAGGTAGAAAAATTATTGAGTTGAATTGTGCATCTGAACTAGTCTGTGATAAAAATTGGGGCACGGTATGCGAAAGGTTAACCACACTTGCTTTAGGTGAACAAAATGTCTTGTTTTATTATGGCATATGCAAAAATGAAAACGATAAATTTTATCAAGAAATTTAAAAAATCAAAATACTACAATAATAAGTGAAAAAACACATTTTGCAAAGAAATATGTCAAGGATATTTATTAAATATTATATATTAAGAAATTGTCACATAAAAACATCGTGAAATAATTTTACGACACATTTCATGTATCTTCGTTAAAATACATTTTTGGTAATCTGAATGAATTAACAAAATATAAGTAATTTAGGATTTTGTTTTGAAAAATATTTATTTGGTTTCCTTAAATTATAAATATCAAAGTTATAACGCTCACCTTGTAGAAATTTTCAAATTTCAACAACACAAACGTTTATCGATTCCACGCACAGAACACTTAAAAATTTAATTTAAATTTTCATATTGTTTTACATATTTAACAATACATTAAACCGAAAACCGTAGTGTCAGCGATGAATGTCACGTTTTATTCAACGTTAAACTTTACAGTATCCTGATTATTAAAAATTCGCGGGTAAAAGATATTATAAAAGGACTAATTAAATTATTCAGACAGAAACTTGTTCAAGAACTCAAGGTCTTTAGAATTCGTAGTGGCTGATCGAGAGCTTTTATTCCGACCGCCATATGCAAAGCTCCATCTGAAAGCCTGTCAGCACCAACAAGTTTCATGGTTACTTTTATAATGTTTCAATTTATTTCTTTGAATCGTATATAAATTTATCGAAACGAAAATAAAAATCATAAAGTTTTCTTGACTTCAAATTGTCATATTACTGAAATAAATTCTTCGTTGAAAAACATTTTAAATAATGATTGCTAAAGAATGAATCAGCTTAATATTGTACTACAGTAAGGTTATATACCTCAACGTAAAGACTGTGTCGTAAAAATATACAAAAATCTTTCGGTTACGATATAAAAAAGTTATTGAAAATTAAAACTTTTAATGTTATTTTCAACTGTTATATATAATAGTTATAGGTGTTGTCAATTCACAGATTCCACACAAGAACATTTCATTATATAACCTTATCATACGTTTCCACCTGCGTTCGTTTTCGATGTTCTTGCCCTTTGTCTCTTCAAAACTACGATATACTTTCCTTCCTACTACTTTTATATAATATTACCAATTCTAATAAAAAAGCTATGTTTAGGTATTCAACTAAAAGGCAAATTCTCCACAAATAAAGCAGATAAAATTTTTAGAACATTATATTTTATTTTTTTGTTTAAATAATATCCACACCATAAAATTTTCAGATTAAGATGATATGTATAAATAAAACAATATTTTCAACCGCCATCAAAAAATATGAAGTTTTTTTTTACTGCTTACTATATACCGACAAATATATTTATTAGAACTTTTCAAATGTAATGAAAACATAGAAAGCTCCAACTGAATATTATTGTTAAAGTTCCTTCAAAAAGAGTAACCGAAAAGTTCGCAAATGTGAGTGAGTTGAGGTGAGCGGTAAGTTAAGGGTGAGGTGAATTGAAATGGAGAAATTGCCGAACCATGGAGAACACTTTTAAGGTTTTTGTGAATCACGCGTGAGGTGTCTTTGAAATGTTCCCGATGAGTGGATCTCAATAGCTATGAATAATAAAAAAAAACTCAACATAATATATTTAAAAATAGAATCATGGAAATAACAAAACGTCATATTAAAATGTTGAAAATAAGCTTGGTTCAGTATTATGTGTGTATGAAATAAATTTCTGACGATATAAAAAAAGGAAGTAATACCCTGTCAGAATAATGAACATATAAAACAAATAACAGTTATTTAGACTGTTTCGTCGTCAAATAACGGTATCGTTTTAGTTTTTTTGCAATATAAAACGGTTGGTAAAATAAAACCTTATCATGAATTATTCTTTGGTGAAAATTATTCCATTATTAGTAAAAAAACAATGATCAAATTGAAAGTTAAATATGAAATGTCGGTCGAGTGTACCATATCTCAAGCCATTCACGCTTTAAGTGAATTTTAATTTATGAAACACTGGAATTTTTCAGTTAGTTTCTTCACGGGTAGAGGGTGTTAACATTTAGATGTTGGTGTTTTATATCGCGTTAATTTGGCGAATGCTTTAATGTTGAAAGTTCAAAGTATCAATGTATAGCACAAAACATAGTTTTGAAATTTTAATATAATATATTGCCGAGGACTGCTTCACACTTTTATTAATTATCTCACGAAAGATATAAATATATACATATATTTTTAAGAGTTGAAAGTTACAAATATTACATTGAAGCAAGCCTTTAGTCACACCCATATAATAGTATAATGACAATGGAATATGTTTTATATCATATTGTGACAACTGAATATTTTCAAGGTGATGTTTAAAGTCCCCTGTGCCATGCGAAAATCCATGGTAAGAAAAAAAATCAAGTTACTTACTGATAATTTATAGAGGACCTGTTTGGCGCTAGAATGATATAACGCACCATCAATGGATACGTAACTAATGCTAATTTGTTCGTATTATGGGACATTAAATAAAATGCTTAGGAGCTGTGATAATTTTTTGGAAAATTTTATATAAAAATTGCATAGAAGCTACATTTTTCGATAATCTTTTTTTTCAAAAACCTCGTAAGCAGATGAAAACCCGCAGTCGAGGTGAGTAATAGAGAGGTTCATGATATTGCCTGATAGTAGGGGGTGAGTTTGGATTAAGGCTTTTGCGCTACCCTTCGAGGAATGAGTCACGATTTTGACGCGTGTCACGTGTGCAAACTGACACAACCCGAGAGTGATAGTGTAAGTAGGAATTACTGTCACATAGGTTTATCGCCTTTATGGATGAAATAAAAAATAAGCCCTAAAATTGTAGTGATTTTTATGACACAAAACTTTTATTATAATACGATGCAACTTCACTGTTTTTTATTAAAAATAAATACAGTTTCGTAACAAAAATAATTTTTACTTTTTGCGAAATATTGTAAAAGAAAACAATACAATAATTAACCTATTCAATCACATGACATACACATATAAGAAAAAAGCGATATTTTGTTTAATCTTAAATGGTTAAATAAAATGATAAAAATGTAAGAAATGTTTCGCAATATATCATATTTTAAAGGTATTATTGAATAGTCGTAAATTAATCTGAATTAGTTATTTAGTTTACAATTTGGCTTTCACCATAATTATGATATGTAACAAAAGTTTTTTAATGAACGAATGTTTTCATTGTCATCAGAAAGTATTTTTTTAATAATGAAACCAATAATATGTTATTATTACTATTAAAATACATCATGCATAAATATACACACTATATTGTAAAAGATTTTCTTCCAAGAGGCTAACTATACAACAAGCGATGAAACGAATTATGTACCAATATATTCTTGAACTAAATGAGAGATGTAATTTAAATTTACACAATTTTTTCGGTGAAAAAAAATGAGGCAACCGTTGTTTAACTTATGCGTTAATGGACCCAAGACGAATTGTTTTGCGTTTACTTTTCTGGGTGAGAATACAAGAGTTTACAAGCAATTTGATGAAATAGGTTAAGAAAGCAGTTTAGTTAAACTTAACTTTGAATGTTCGAAACGTGTTAGTTGTCTCATTCGCACACGTGATCTACTTTATTAAGCCTTTTCTATTTAAAACGTTATAGTAGAAAAAAGCTTACTTCAGTATATCACAAGCTTTGTGGGAATGAAAACAAAATTAAAAACAGCTTAATACTTATTCTAAATCGTACTACACGGTAACTTTATATTTCCTGTTTGCTTAAAGTTTTTCCAAGTATTATTTAATGGATAATTAATTATATACTTCCTGATTACGTTCATTATATTTAAAAAAAAAGGAAAATTTAAGGAAGGCGTAATAATGAAGGAAAATTATTTTGACTCTTAATTTATGTTTCTTTAAATATTGTTATTATTAAATGATATGAAAATAACGAAAGAAATGTTCCAAATTTCTTAAATTAGATTGAAAATTATTAAAATTTGAAGGTGTGTGTAAATGTTAAATAATGTATAAAAAATGTTGGTGTTTTTGAGATCGAAAGCTCATACCGGGGTAAATATTATAGATATAATATATTATGTAATGTATTGAGAGTTATTTGTATCGCATGTAGAATTTCAAAAAGATATAATGAATTTAATTTTGATGACTAGGTAATCTGAAATAAACATATAAATTTGGAAATATTAGTGCTTGATCAAATCCTATTGGCAACCTTCCTTGATTTCTGGATTTTGAAAAAGTTTGTACTTAGAATGCACATAATCTATACCAATTTTTTTATGTAATTCAATTTTTTTCGATACACTCAATACAGTTTTATTTTTTACAATATTCAACGAATTATCAATGGATTTTGATGACAACATATTTGTGTGCGTATATATATATATATATATATATATATATATGAAATATATCAAGCCCTAAATTTAGTTTTACTGTTTTACTTTTCTTTCAAACCAGTTTTTCTCAACAGATACATACGTATCTAATTTTTAAATTTAAAGATCGTATATTTTTTTAAAATTTCAATATATATGTATATTTTTTAATAACATTACCCCACTGCAGGTTACAAACCTTTGGCCAAATAAATTGTACGTTATTACTTTACGAGTGAAAGCAGAGCTTTTCAATCTTTATAGTTTTGTAAGTCAAGATAAAATGAGTTGATACAAACACAAGTAAAGATTCTTTTATCAACGTCAATTACAGTATTCGTAAGAATTTGAATTCACAATAATGCGAACACTGTCCTAGGGTAAGATGGGAGTGATTACCCTATCCGGTAGCAAATTTATTGTCCTCGTTTTAGAAATAATACACATCATAGTTTAGTTAAATTTATTTGTTATTTGTCAAATATAAAAGAATATTTGAAGTAGATATATAATTACCTCAAAAATATCGCTTTGCAAAATTATTAAGCAACGCGCTAAATTTTTTATTTTGTTATATAAATGTTACGTTGCGTCTCATAGGTTAAGAAACACTGTATCAAGGTAACGAATCGATAACCTTTATATTCGCATATGCTATGGTTGGTTAAAACCGTGAAATAGTGTAAGGATCAAAGTCGTTAATGTGCCATCGATGATGAAATATAATATATCAGATACACAAGGTCGGGTAAATGACCCTTAGATAGCGATAATATCTCCACCACTGCAGGTATACACATAAACAATTGCGGCAATAAAAATTGGTAAACAACCATAGGCAATCAATTTTTTGTGACAATACTAGGATTATAAACATTTTTAAACGTGTTTTTATTCAGCTTCTTGTGTCTAAAACACTTGTCATCGTACAGAATATTATTTTCGAACGAAAATATACGGTTGACAGATAGTGTTTGATAACATAACCGTCAATTAGATTTGTTAACCTAGGATCGTAAATAGTCATATGAGACCGGTGTTATTTTATACCGTGTGAATTACAACATATTAAGAATATCTTCTAAAACCTTGACCTTGGTTTTCCCTTATCAATAATCATTTTGTTATTAAATTTGACCTAAAAACTGATAACACTCACCCTTTGAGTGGTCTCATCTGCCATAACAGAAGTGGGTCAATTTTCTTTTCACTATCACTTGGGGAATATTTTTCATACGTAAAATTAAGATAACAATTCACCGTTATCGATAAATAAATACTTTAATTTACATATTCACTTTACTTCCTCTATCAAGTTGGCGGCCATCATTTTTTTGTTTCAAGAAACTGTCACGGGGCAAGGAGTTTTGTTGGACAGTACAATGGACTCATAGTGGCATCTAGGACGTGTTATCAAAATAGTGTTATCTCATCATTACCATTCTGTGACGACTCCTAGGCTAAAATAAGGAAACAAAAATTGCTATTTTATTTTAGTGGTGCTGTTCTCCGCTATAATTTTGAGGCCGTTTGGTGAATAGTCTATCTTACAGATTCATATTCTCAAAACGTTAGCTGACATCTATTGATAAATAAACATAGCTTGAATGAAAGGTTCTTCTCTAGCTTGAAGACCTTGTTTTAAAAGCTGGATATAAGCTGAATATAAAATTGAATTATTTATATGTAGATGTCGGTGGTATTAAATGTATAATAAAAACATATATTTTTTTTACCATTTTATTGAGCATAAAAATGTTCCAAAAGTTTTGTGACACAATTTCAACTTTTGACCGCTAGATTTCGATTCATAAAATAATCCATAAAACTGTACTTGAGTAAACCATTAAAAAAATGCGAAATTGAATTACCGTTACCGCTCTTTGTAGCAGAACAATTTGCAAATACTTTGTGTCTTGATAAAATTAATTTTCTGGTTAATAATATTTACGAGTATTGTCGTCATTAATATGAAGTATATATTAAATACATTACAAAATAATTAGAATCACGACCTGTTTTTCTGCAAATTAATATGGTCCCTGTGATATTTCTTTGCAAATTTGCACGACCCGTGTTTTTTACGCATGTAAAATTCACAGAGCTATAAATTATTTACAACTCGTTCATTTATTTTTTACACATGATGTCCAAAAAAGCTCTATTATTACCCGTCGGGTTAAGCAATGCATCCATAGGGATTGATTTTAATTACACGTAAATATGAAATCTGAGCGCAAAACACCAGACCAGAATGGTATATACAAAATGAATACACATGAATAATGTGATAATTAATATTCGTGGCGAGGTAGCTCAAGCGGTCGTTCAATGTTTGTTCCAGTAAAAATGAACCATTTTTTTTTGCATAATTTTAGTTTCTGCATAATACCACTCGCTATAATATATGGAACAAGGAATTGTGCATTCAACACATATTTGTTTTGTTATTAAGAGTACTTATACTAAAGTAATAGAAATAGTAATAAGTAAATAAGTAATATAATATCAAGTAAATCTTAATATCAAGTAAATCAATTCAATGTGTGTTTTTTCATTTTTATATCTCTACTTAAGCATTCATCGTCAACTTCTAAAATATAGAATTATACATAGATTTAATATTTCTAAATCAAATCCATCGCATATATCATTATGAATATTTTTTGCATACCCTTGTTCTTTTACAACTATTCTTTTCTCTTGGCACTAGCAGAATCTACTCTGGTGAAATTCAGTGACGCCGTAAAATTGATTGGCTCTGACCTACCGAAAGATGAAATATGGCTTTAGGGCGAATCAAAAGCGAGTTTTTCAAAAACATTCGACTTGATGACGCGATCTTATCTGCCACACGTCTTAAAGAAATGATTTCAAAATGTTAGAACGATTACTGAAATTGGAAGATAGTGATTAATAATAGCTGAAATCATGGTGCAATTATGAGTGAGCTGGACATACCGATGATTGTTGTCATTTATGACATTTTTTTATTTTGATACTTACCTCTTCTACTCATCTTGCAACACAATGCATCAGGAATATGATGACAGTTCTTCAGAAATGGGAAAGGGGAATAAATTGACAATTTAATTGTTTTGTGTCCAATAAAAAGTGAACCAATGTTGGTCGTTTTTTCGATGAAATAGCTTATTAGAATATATATTAAGAATATTATTTGACGATAGTTATTTTTTTTTTTTGATACTTTCCATATAATTTGATTTCTAAGTGATTTTATCATAAATCACTTATTATGCATTAAAAATATTTGTGTAGTAATTAATAGTCCGTATCCCAAGTGTTTGCAAAGAAATAACGATACGTAAGACACACATCTGTTTTTCGATGAAATTTTGTGAAAAATTACTTTAAAATGTTTATTACGACTGTCTTTGAAATTCGTGAATGAAATTTTCATAACACAAATCTGATATTTGAATAATTGTATTTGTAGGCGGGATATTTCAATTTCATTAAAAACCATTGTGTTGCCAATTACTTGGACAAAATATACACTCATTTTTATATGCGAAAGGAACTAATTTCCTTGAAAACCGGATTGATGTTTTCGTGATGCGTAACTACAAAAAAACTGATTGATGCCATTAATTTGTGACTTTTCACAGGAAATTGATTTCCTTCATTAAAAAGTTATCGATCCATTTTAAGCTTTTGTGAGACCTAACATATGTTTCTTGACGATTTTCACTCTATTAACAACGCATATCGGCGTAGACTAAATTAAAATTTATATTTAAGAATATAGTACTCTACAAGGAACAAAAAGATAGACTTCATTGACATTTCTTCTGTTATTTAGGCTTGCAATAATATTTTGTTGCTCAACAAGTATTATAAATATATACTCCATAAAATTAGAGCTTTACAGTATCGGTCGTGTAACATGGAAAATTTGATAAAGTCTTTATTTCCTTTATCTTACATTATTTTGGTTCTCCTGTTTTTTAAAAACCATTTTCTATATTTTAAACGAAATGTTATGTATATATATATTCGCTAGTTTTGTTACAAGAACATTTAACAGGTCTTATCAAAAATACCTGACTGAAAGCAAATATCTTTTTGAAGTTAAATACGATTCCACATTTTTGATGTTATGTTTTTGAAAAAAATCTAAAGCTATAAATCGAAGAAACATCTAAGCTTCAAAAAATATAAATGTTTTATTGTGATATAATAACTAAATAGTATTGAGTCAGTAATAGATTTTTCGAAATGATCAGTTGATTACATAAATAATAATACACGTTTTTTTCCTAATAATTAAGTGTCCTTAGTTTTCATTTTATTAATTTAAAAAAAATGTGTTGTAACAAATAATTACATATATATATATTGCTGCGGATAATTCTACTTCTAATTTATGTAATGGACAATAGTTTACAAACGAAAAATATGTTTATTATTAAACGCTATATAAAATGCTAAACGAGCGAATTATTTTTTATAATAATCATAGTGATAGCTCGTAATCACCACGAAAACAATAAATAAAAAAACTTATTTTCAAAATGAAAAAAAATATGCCCGAAGTTGACTTATTCCATCGAGCAGAAAACATTTGTATGGTATCAATAAACTTATATTGAGCGCTGTGATTTTTATAGTGCTTGTGTTTTGTCTACGTCTACAATAATTATGATGAAGTGAGTACGTGGCAACATATAATTTTAGCCATGGAACACGAACATATTATGCCAAAGAGGTTCGATGTTGTGGAAAACAAGCAAGTAGCCCATACAAACTAGTTGCAACGACCTGATTTGAAATGACGTCATCGCAGCGTCATGTATAGTGAGGGTAATTGCATTTCTCTACTAATTTTCACGTAACGTTCAAAAGCTTGAACAAAGCGGGCGAACACGCTTCATATCTACGATGAACAGAACAGGGTGTTTTTAGGACACTAATTTCAAGTGAACTTTGTCAAACCTTAAATGGAATATAGTGTTTGATGTACTCGATGAATTTTCATTGTTAAATTAAAGCCCTTAAAGTTTGACAGTTTCTCATATTTTATGTCACGACCTGGGCTTTGCCATATAGCATTTTAAAGCATTCTAGTTTACATGCACTCGATCTGAGTGTATTATAATGCTAAAATATACTATATTACAATACTAAAAAAATTGTGATGTCGACAAAAGGTGCTTGATGGAATTTCAATATCAAATTTGAACTGTTACAACTTTGTACGAATCCACATGTTTTTTCATCAACGACCTTTGTTTCTACTTTCGATATCTCCAGGATTTCTATCACACGTATGAGACAGAACTATATATAGAAAAGTATTATTTACAGGAAAACATGGACCCCTAGGTAAGAACTAAACGGCAGCTAAAACAAATTTAATATTATTGATATAATAATAATTAACGAAATTGCCTGTGATAATTTTTATTGACGATTAATCTCTCCAATGAGTCATTCTTGAAAGGGTTTTACAACAAATAATAATCGACTATCATTAAATTATAATTGAGTTTTTTTAAGAAATACTTACTTATTTCAATTTGGCAAGTAACGGTTTAACATCTAGATGTTGCATAACAATATAATTTAAGATATTAAGAGACGGCAATTTTTATAAAAAAATATGGTATAATACAATTCCACATGTTTACTCACAACTTGTGTTACACTTTTCGGCATTTTCAGGTAATCTATTACACGGATGAAATTGAACTGAAACACAATAAATAGTCTACATCGGTTATATATTATACAAGAGGACAATAAAAACACAAACCCCAAAGCTGAGATCCAAACGTATATCGGAAATTACTTGAATATTTTCACAAATAATTAAAATGAGATTCAATTCGTATGTGATAAATTTATAAACAATATATACGATAAATATTTTTTTGATCATAGGATTTTAGAATGATTAATAAACAATTGCTATTAAAATGAGATTGGGTAATTTGACACTTAGAAATACCTACTTATTTTTAATTGGTGTGTTACAATGGGATAAAATAATAGGTGATGTAGTAAAGGAAATGAACATTCAAAATTATCGACTCATTGAAATAACTCTTGTTAAATCTCTTATATAATTTTCTACCAGTTGACAATGCTCACGATGAGTGATGTTTTATCATTAAATGATATAATACGTGATGATTAATGAATATCGTGATTTATTTATCTTTATACAATGTCGTTTGATTTTGCGAACACCTTGTACGAAAATTATATCGTACCTGTACACAATGAGAGTGAGTATTAGCTATTATTCTTAGTTCGCAATGAATGTATGTGGTATTCCCATGATTCCAATTAAATGCACAGTGCTACGATGAAATGAATAATTAATGAAATATTTTCTATGTCGTTGTGTTGCAAACGAAATAAGTAATCACTTTTAAAATCTTAAATCACTTTTTGATGGAAAAGCATGATATTTTAAATTATGAAAAACTCATCAACTTATCATTTGATAATACTCGCGAGGAGCGAAATCGGTCCTGATAAATGATGTAATAGTATTAAAAATGTATTTTTATCATTTGAAATTAGTAATGTAAGCAATCTTATATTCCCAGATTTAATGTTAAACATAGAGGTTATAAATCTGTTAGACCTTTTTTATGTTAAATTATATTTATACAATAGATATAGAAATATCTTATCACAGACTTGCTTTTATTGAAAACTTTTCTGAAATAAATGATTAAGCACAAATAACTCAGTTAATTACACGTGCGTATTTATGAGAAAGCTATTTTTAACAAATACATATTCATTTAATTTTCCAAGGCAAATAAATATTCATTTTAGTAATGTAAAATTTTTTCTTTTTGAACTTTTATATTTGCCTAGATCAAAAAAGCCGAAAGCCTCCAGTAATTTTTAAGTTTTGTTGAATATGTATGAAGTAGGCAAGCCTGTTAATTGTGTGGTTTATGCCTGGCTACGTTCCAAACGTTTATCAACTCCTACAACTTGGAATTTTGCCAATAATTAGTGAACTGTTGCATTTATACAAAAAGTATATATTACTGAAAGAAGATTCGATTAAAGCGATTACACCCCTTAACACGTTTACAAATATTGTTGATATAAAAAATGTGCTTAATTTTAATTGTATGAAATCTCTTTTTTTGTGAAATCATTTAAGATTTGTAAGATCCTTTTTTAAAGCAAATAGTATTCAATAAATATCAATAATCTTTAGTAATATAATACATTCAATTAATCATGGAACCAGTTAAGTCAATGCTTACTCTCAATGTTGAGCGCATATATAAGTAATAGAATTTGTTAATTGATCCATCCTTTTGAGTTACGCAAGGCTCAGGATTGCAAAGAGAGGAAGAGGGGTTTGATGAAAAAAAAACAAAAAGGTATGCGGCTAGATACAAATCGATTGAAAAATTAATTTATGAAGTTTTTTATTCGGGTGTTTAAACCATTCATTGCAAAACAATGTTGGTGATGGTCAAAAGCTTTTTCAAATTAATAGATTGTTGGAAAGTTATAAAACAAATATTTGTATCCTTCAATTAGGCATTGTACGAAAATTTATATCGCGTTTCAAGTATGCCACTTTGTTCAATTTGTATTCTAGTTTAATTATCATTTTAGTGACGTGCAAATGCTTAACGATGAAATTATTAAGCTTCGTCATTAATCACGCTATCCTGTGACATTAAAGATGTTTTAACGATTATAATAAAAGCTCAAGTTGAATTCAAGTAGAAAGTTTAAAGTCTTCGATAAAGCTGAGGAGAACTTATAAATGACTGACTGTTATAGAGGCTAAAAGTCCAGTATTTCACACTTACTCATATAGCTTTTATCGTAATACCTAACTTATGAAGCCAGAAAAGCTCGAATAGAATATTATATAAAAACTTTCCATAACTTTTCAAAACGTGACCATAAAAAACTTTTAGGTTGTCAAGCTGTCATATCTGCGTTCTTTTATGTGACACTTTATGGTGCCGGACAAATCTTTACAAAATACTTAGAGGGAAAGTTATATACAATACAAAACTTTTAAATATTACCAAATATATGCCGCTTCTTATAAAAATAATACCCTGTAAAGAAATCAACGATGGAATAAATTGAATTTAATAATTGGAGTAAATTATTTTTTATAATGTTTTACACATTTTAAAAAAGTTAAATGTTTTTATACATTATCATATACGCAAGAAATCTTATTAATTCGATAGATTTTCGCTAACGGTACGACAATTGAACGAATGTTAAAGTTTTCTTCAAGCAATTTTTCATCAGATTCCATAGTTCTATTGCGTTTTTTTACTTTTTATTTGCGTTAAATATTAAGGATTAATCAAATGTTTTTTAAATTTTATTTATATAATATTCTCACGATTAGAACTAGGAAATCAAGACTATAAATTGTTGGTAGTTTATTAAATGCAAAGTATCTGTGTTATATTTACTATATCTTTGAAAAAAAAAATTTTTCATTGTAAAAAATCGGGATATAACCTTTCATATGGAAAATTTACCAACCAAAGCTTTCAAAACAAACCACGAAAAAAGCTCAATACACAGACAAAAAGCCAGATGGTTACCATTTTAAAGTTATTATTTCAATTTAATATTCCATTTCATATAATTACACAACAAACGGGTACCATTTCGTGAATGCATGCTACCAACCAGGAAACACGAGCGAGAGATAAAATAACATTGTTTATTTATACAGCATTTGCCTTCAGTACGTAGCGCTTTTTGTTAACATATTCCTGGGTAGACAAAAAATGTAAAATGAAAAGATGGAAAGTTTTAAAGTTCTCGTAACACGTGATATGAAAAGGTAATAAATGTTTTGCATTTTACTCAGTGAGCTTTGTGAATATTTGTAATAAATGGACATGTTTTATTCAAAAAAAATTTTTGATTACTTCTCAGACACAAAAATAATAAAACTAAATCGTGAGCTTCGTAAATACCAAAATCAACTCCAATAAAGCTACTTTGAGCTTATTTGTAATATTGTATTTTTATTTAAAAAAATCGATGTGATATATAAAAATTATAAAATCTGCCTCGGAATATTAAACCAAATTTCTTTACTTTACTTTTAAATTTAGAAATAAACTTTAATGGACCAAATAGAAATAAACTTACTGTAAAACCTGCAATAGTTTGCACATCAAACACATTTTTATAAATCATCTTCAACTAAAAAGAATTGCAAAGCGTCAATAATTAAACTCGTAGAAATAATTATATGATAATAATCCAGTAGGTGGTCAAAATATTGTTCAATTTTGAGTTTCTTGTTATTATTAGAAATATATATATTATATGTTCTTAAAATCTTAAAAATATATTTGTACTACATATTTTTGAACGTGGATAAAAACTATAAATGCTATATTCATTCAAAAATCTTTTATTCGTGTGGATTTGGTGAAACAATGAATAAATTTGTTTGATATAAATTTAGCACATAACTGCGGTTTTGAATCAGCGTTAAAACATTTAAGTCTCAACTTTCGCATTCCATCCACGGTAAATTCTTTGGAAACTTTGTAAACCGTTTCGCTTGACTTCCTTAGGAGACAGTTATAAATAATCGGAGATTGCGTTTCAATTTGACGTCTTTGACTATAAGAAAAACTGATTAAGATATATTTTATTAATAAATACACAAACATATGCTGTTTATATTGTTTTATAAATAATCATTACTGGTGGAAAAAGATATCTAGAAAAAAGATGTAAATAAAAAAAAATTGGACTTCATCAAAAGAGCACAAAAAATAGTTACGTATACGTATTTAAAGTAAATACAATTGTACTTAGTTTTTAATGAGTCACTTCGGCGTCTACAGTTGTTTTCACTTTTTGTGCGATCGAGGAAAATAAATAAATTAGAGAATCTAATTAAAAACGCAGAAAGCGTTCCAACAGCAATTAGTAAATAATTACCGTTTTACTTTAATATGTGTTCTTGAAGTATAGAAAGATAAAGTGGGCATGTAGAGTAGACGTATTTACGTTTTAAATATGTGTACTCTACATGCCCACTCTAACTTATATACTTCAAGAACACATATTGGAGACAAAGTATTGACAAAAAAAAAGAATACCTTTCCATTGCTTGGCTTTTTATGAAATTTTAAGGGTTATAGCTATTATGTATTGTGTAGGTTATCTTGTTATTGTAATTATAATAATGATAAATGTTTATAAAGGCTCTAAATAAACAAAAGAGATACAGGCTTATTTTGTTAGCGGCCTTCATAATTGGCACGCAGTCCTGAATAAATTTGACCACCACTTTATCTCGGGGGTGTCTGTTAAGAAATAATGTGCTAACTGAAAGCAATAATAATTTTAAGCCACGATCAAAGAGAAGCTTTGTTTGAAATTTCGCTATTAAATGCTTTGTATATTGCGTTTGAATACTGCTACTGAGATTTCTACAAGTAGTAACATGACGAAATGTTTCATGTTACTTTGGGGTGAACATACTTCTCAGGAGTGT
The DNA here is from genome assembly GCA_028555115.1 of Himalopsyche japonica. Classification (NCBI taxonomy): domain Eukaryota; kingdom Metazoa; phylum Arthropoda; class Insecta; order Trichoptera; family Rhyacophilidae; genus Himalopsyche; species Himalopsyche japonica. The sequence continues at coordinate 1,366,181 of JAHFWJ010000416.1, read as the reverse complement.
ACGTACACGAAAGAGAACGGTCCAGCAAAATGTGTTAATTGTAATGGGCCTCACCCAGCAAACTACCGTGGTTGCTCGCAATATCCGAATAGAATAAAGAAGGCTAAGCCGTTTCGCGCGAGACCTCAAGTAACTGAAAATGATAGATGGCCGTTGCCAACATTTTCTGAAACCAAAGACTCTTCGACATCAAAGTCACTAGCTGTAGCGGCTGAGTTGACTCCTGACTCCCAACCGCCCTAGCCAAACTTAAATGCTCGCATGGATCATAAATCCATGCTCGAGGAATGGCGTATCATCGTGTCAAAGGGAAATCAATTCCTCGTGAAACTATCCGCCCAAGAGGCGTCATGTAATGCCGAAGATGGCTAGGAAAATCCAACCGGCATCATTAAAGATTCTCCATTGGAACAGTGGTAGTACCCTAAGGCACGATAAACTTGAAGTGATTGACGTTTTATCGAGATATGAAATCAACATCCTTCTTGTGAATGAGACTTTCCTCAAGTCATCGCATGGTCCATCGATACCTAATTATTCCTTATACCGATTTGATCGTACTCGAACTTCGGGAGGAGGAACTGCGATTTATTGTAGATAAAAAAACATATTGACTACTGTTCGATGCCATTGCCAGCGCTCACCGGCAAACTAGAAGCAAACGCGATAGTTGTAAATACAACATATTCGGGACTAATTAGATTCGTTTCAGTTTACAGCCCCCCTGATGGACAAATAATGACTTGTGATCTAGAAGTAGTTATTCCCCGTGGTAAACCTACAATAGCAGCAGGTGATTTTAACACAAAACACATCGACTGGCATAGTAGACTGACGAACTCACGTGGACGTCTACTAAAATCTTACATCGATGATATCGATGCAGTGGTAGCGGCACCCTCTGAGCCAACAACCCTACCGAGAAATGGTGGCATTCAAGATGTCATAGACATTGCTATACTGAGTGGAGTGAACCTTCAGTACGATACTCATATAGTGCATGAGGTTAGCTCTGATCACCAGCCTGTCATTTTATGGTTAGGAATACCTTCTACCCATAGTTGTAATAATTTTAATCAAACGCGTAATGTTATCCAATGGAAGGAATTCGAGAATTTTGTTGACGACATGCTTATCCCAAACAGTGACTTAACGGATATTTAAAGCATTGATCTTGAGATTCATAGCCTCACAACAAATATCAATTTAGCTGCGGCATATGCCAGTAAAACGGTAAAAAATTCACCACACAGTAAAGTGCTTCCAGCAGATATTAGACAGCTTATAAAAGATAGATGGAGCGCGAGAAAGGAATGGAAAAAGTTCTGCAACCCCTTAGTAAGACTACGGTTCAACCGATCCGAAATCCGACGAGCCATGAAGGGTTATCGCGAAAAAACTACCGACGACTACTTAAATGAACTCGTCAAAGGAAGCGACCCATACTGGGCTCTCTTCAAAGTTCTCCGCGCAGAAAAATACCCCTTGATGCCATTTCACGAAGCAAAGTGTCCCGTATTCACCATCAGTGAAAAGGTGGAAGAGTTTGCGGATAGCCTCCAGAAAAAATTTACACCTAATACAATTGACACAAGTAATTCACGATTGAAAAATAGCGTGTTAGATATAGAAGCAACCGCTAAGCTAATCCTAGAACAACCCTTAACTGTAGACTGTCAAGCTATTTGTCCTACCACATTTGCCGAGGTGGAAGGACTGATCAAAGCGCTTCCTGACAGAAAAGCTTTGGGAAATGACAAAATCCGTAATAAGGCTTTCAAACATCTACCGCTTTAAGGTATTAGCTCGTTAGTCAATATTATCAACGCGTGCTTAAGATTACTATATTTTCCATCACGGATATTATTCTACTTTCAAAGCCTGGGAAAGATCACACTCTTCCGATAAACCATCGACCAATAAGCTTGCTACCCGCAATGAGCAAAATTCTAGAGCGTGTGCTTAAAGCTAGACTGCAAGAAGTGGTGAAAGAGAAAAAGATAATCCCAGACACAGAGCACGGTTTCCGCGCGAATCACTCGACAAACCACCAACTTCTTCGCGTAGTAGAGTTGATCGCAAGTGGATTCATTCATAAAGAGGTCACGGCGGGCCTCTTTTTAGATATTGCTAAAGCCTTCGACAGGGTATGGACCGAAGGGCTCGTATTCAAAATGTCGAAGGCTGGCATAGGATTACCACTACTAAAGATTCTCAACTCGTTCGTGACGAATAGACATTTCAAAGTCAAAATGGGTGTAATTCGATCCTCCTTAAGACCGATCCAGGCAGGTGTCCCGCAAGGCTCCGTCCCGGGCCCCATACTGTATAACATATTCACGCATGACATTCCTTGCGGTGGGGAAAGCGAAGCAGTTATAGCTCAGTACGCCGATGATACTGCTATTTTAACAAAATCTCATAATCGGCAAAGTGCTGTCACACAAGTCCAGCTATTGGCTGATACCATAGCGGATTGGTGTGAAAACTGGCAAATTAAAATCAATAACGAAAAAAGCGCTGCAGTTATCTTTTCAAAGGGTTTCATTAGAAAACCCAATATCGATTGCATTCGTATGCAAAATACAGAAATCAAGTGGTCCAATACTGTATCTATAGTAAGTAAGTATCTAGGATTTACTCTAGACAATCGACTAAAATTCAATGAGCACACCGCGATTAAAAAACGTCAAGCTTATGGTGTAAAAGCTAGACTAGCTATAAAGTTTATTTATGCTCAATTTAAAGAGCAAGCTTACTCTCTTAAGCAAGCTGCTCCTCTATACAGCTATAACTCGGCCAATTATGGTGTACGCTACTCCAGTGTGGGCTTATGCTCACCAGAAGCATCTGAAGACACTTTAAATTGTTCAAAATAAATCATTGCGACAAATTTGTAATGCGCCGTGGTACGTTCGCAATTCGCTGTTACATAGAGACTTGAAAATGCCTACAATTCGAGAGTTCGTTCGTGAAATGTCTCGAAACTTTCACAGCGATATAGGCAAACATTATAACCCTACAATTTATTATCTACATAATTATGATGAGACAGTACCGAGTAATCGTCTAAGGCCGTGAGCGGTTCTGCTCGATGACCCGCCATAGGTTTGTTGTTACAGATCTTAATCCCAACATGGACAACCTCGGCATCTGAAAACGACTTTCCTATTTTATTTCCTTACGTATTGTATATGCATGTGTGTGGCTGTGTGTGTGCCTGTATGCACACGTATGCGTGAGTGAATATAATGCGTATGGTGTCCGCGTGAGCTGCACTCATTGTGGGTTCCACGGCTCAGCTGCGACCTAATATTGTCAACCATGACACAACAATTATAACAAAATTAAATCTGTATATGAGAGATGGAGGAGACCTGAAGAGCTCTGATGCTGACGCGTCAAAGATCTTAACGCTCCACGAATTTGATATACCAAAAAAAAACCTTTATTGTTTACAGCATGTCTTAAACTACACCGTACTTTGTTCAATGACTTACAATTTAATTAAATTATCGTTTTACTGACACTAAGTTCGTGACATAATCGTTACAATATTTATTATTTTGTGAAATGATAATGTATATGTAACGTATTAAACATTGTTCTTTAAATGGTTTGCGAATTCAAACAAACATTATTTGTAGAAAAAAGGATTTTTTTTTCTTTGAATTTTATAAGTATTTTTACCACCGAACTACAACTTTGATGTGGTTTATAATATTTCTGAGACAGCTCGGACGTTGAGTACAATTAATGGGTGTTCGTGAAATATTATCTTACGATTACATTAGCAATCGTGAACAATTACTCTGATAAATAAGCTGCGATTCCATATGCATTTAGTCTGATTGTGTTTGTTTGAACGGTTTGTTTCAATTTGTGATTCGTTTTGTGATCCTCATATGTTATACACTTGTTTTCTAGAACACATGATAACTTTAAACTCTAAGATATGCTGGATTCCGAAATTTACGGCGCTTGTTTGTTTTAGTTCATATGCGTATTCTGGCTGATCGATTGTATCAATAACTATTAAAAAATGATAACGATTTTTTTTTTGATTAAATCAACCAACACAAAGTGGAAAATCTTTTGAGTCTTATCGCAACAAATCGGCAGTTATCATTGTCTAAAAATGAGGCGTTGAGAATTATTACAATTTTTTTTAATCGCTTTTTTCAAACGAATATCACAATGATTTGTTTTCAAGAAATATTTTTGTTTAATTATATTTGTGCAATTTAAAATACGAAATATCACATAATTTCATGTAATACTGGAAGGGAGCAGAACGAGATTTCCTTGATTCTTCTTCAGAATAATCAACTTACGAAAGTGGGTCAATAATTATGATTTAAAGTGACTGATCATATAGAAACAAAATGCTTTATTCGATATTAAAATATTTGATAAGTATTAATATATAAAAGATAAAAAAATGTACACTTCTAAATACAAACTTTTTTAATAGGCTCAGTATATGAAGTGATGTATGTGTTAAAAAAATACTTAAATAATGATAAAATGTTCAATATACGTATAAGCGATTTATCAAATCGACAGAAGTAATCACGAAAACTAAATTGGTCATCTAACTTTTTTTTATTGCAAAAACTAAAGCCTTTTCAAAAAATGTTCTGTTCGACGTTCAATCTGCATTTTTTTATTCTAGGCTATTTAATATTTTAAGTGCTTTATGGAAAAGAAATGAGTTAATATTAATTTATAGTCAGTAAGTTTAGTTGAACAAAATAGGTCAAAAAATTAAGCCTTAAACGTAAGATAAATTTAAGGGTTGATTTTATTTATTACATAGCATTTAACCAAAGAATTGAGTTCATTAAAAGTAACAAAGGCGATCAATGATGCTTGCCGGTCTCTGCTGGTGCTTAATTGCATTGAAATGTTTTGCCTTACAACTGTTTTATGATATTATATATACAGGATAAAATACAAAGTTAAAGAGAACAAAGAAAATCTCAAATAATTTTTACATTCAATTCAGCAAGTCACATATTTGCCATTGATTCCAATTTAGGAACGATAATATAAGTTTTATTGGGTAAGCTTCGTATTGCAATTGGCGTTTGACTAATATATTGTAAAGCGTACATCTTATAAATAAGTTATGGAAGGGTTTTGAAACAGTTAAATTAAAAAGAGATGTTGTCTATTTGTACTTGACGCTTATTGCTTAAGAGAAATTAATTTATTTAATGTTTTCACAGTTATTTATTGATGGAAACTCACTATAATTGTAAGAACAGATATTATTAAATTTTGCATTTAATATGGATACCTTATTCTAACGAGTGGTAAAAAAAACAAAAAGTATTTTGGTATATTTTTGAAAAACAAAAATCAAATCGTATTAATTGTTTCACATAAACAGTATTAAGGTAATAAAATTTGTTTTACTAACCTTGATAAGCAAGACTTTTACAAAGTTTTACAGACATGGTGTCATTAACATTTTACGACAAAGCAAAGTGAATAAACAGATTAAGCCGCACAATGATAAGAGACTTTATGAATTTTCCCTGTGTGGGGTGGATTTTGTGAAACCGAAGTACCCTTACGTGGTGTTATACGAGCCCAACGATGGCGATCTTGTTAATTTCGACGAATCTGATAACACGAAGAAACGAGATAGTTTAATATCTCACAGATCATTATTAAGTGAAAATACTTAATTCAACCTTAACTGGCCATGAATCTCTACACTCAATATGTGAAATCATTACATAGATTTGTAAATGTTGATTAAATGAAGTGAGCATTTTTTATACCTAAAATAATAATAATATAAATAGTTTGCTGAAAATTCTACTAAAGTAGAAAGTAGTTTTGTAAAAATAATCTTTTTTTCTCACATAAATCCCTTAGTAAGTAAGAAGTACTGTAATTATCGTGTATATTGTATCCTTATATAAAATTTCAAAAAAATTATATCTATCACAAAGGACACTTAACGAACAAACTAATATATGTCGGTTGCCATTGCTCAACCCACTACAGGGGGCTGTTTTGTTTCCGTAATAGACCATTTCCGTGCCATATGTAAACTTATTGATATAGCCGCCTTTTTAGTTTCGTTTACAATTTTTAGAAATTTTTAGTTTTGTTGCAAGCAAGAATCAAGCTAGGTTGTTAAAACAGGAGAGAAGATGTATTGTGTACCTTTTCTACACAGCTATATATAGATAAGCAAATTTTCGTTTAAGTATAGTTCTGACGATGGAGTGAGCCAAAATAGCTATCAACTATATCTTTCAAAAAATGTAGAACTAAAATACATAACTATTTTTTCACCGTGTCAATAAAAAAAGCTTAATAATTAAGCTATGTAGCCAACATATAATATTTGAATTTTGCTTGAAATGTAAATTAATTTGATGACACACGTAATACTGTAAAGATTTTTTAAGAATTTAATATAGCCATGATACCACCATGAAGAACATATTTCATTTATTTGTTATGAAACGAAAAGCGTTCCTTGATATTTAATAGAGAGATATTATATTGTATATTGATAGATATTTTGTCGTCTAGATGTAATCAAAATACGACTGTAAGATGACGAATGATATGCATCCAAAGCTTATATAAACGTTGAGATGTCGTACATCGTGATTTTAAAATTAATATTGCAGTGCATTTTATTACAAAATCCTAATTTTCATACTTCAATTTTACAGTTTTTCTTTGTTAAACTGAAATTTTCTTATTTTTAATTAATATAACACTTGATCATGACGTTTCAGAGGCGGATGCTTGTCATTATCATATGTTTATTTTATCCCTAAAACGTAAAAGCTCTCACAAGCATAAGAGCTGAGAAGAAGCATAAACAGTCTCTTTAAATATTACAATGATATTCGATGTGATCAAAAACTTCTGTTGATAAATCTACGATTTATTATGACGCGTCAATTTATTAAGCTTACAGAATTACTCTTGAAAAACTATTTAACTTTTCATATGAAGCATACTTTTTCATTCAAATTAAATCACTCAAAAGGGATATAAAACTGTTTTATTTTATATGCCCATATCCATTAACTGTTTGTACAAAAGAAATTTACCAAAAGTTTACAAAACTTGTACATAAATTATTTTTGTTACAAAATTAATGAAATCAAAAGTCTTAATTGAATTCAATGAAATGGTAATTATTCATTATTTAAATAAGTACTCGTTGTTTATCTCTTTGTTAAATATTTCTGAAAGGTTTATAGCATGACAAATTCCAACTCAAAAAAGAGTTTCAAAAAAGTCCCCCACTTAAACAGCGTAGCAACATACAAACTTGATCTGTTTGAAATACGAAGAGTGCTTAGCAAGAACCGGCTGCAATCAATGACTATCTGCATTGAATGTCTGCATAGGAAAAAATTCAATAAAATTAACAATTCAGATTTCGAAACTTTCAAGACTAGTCTGGCACAGGTTAAAGTCTTATCAGATTGGCAACCAAAACCTTACTGGTAGCTGAGTTTTTTTTTAAACCGAAAAAACTTGATTTTCTTGAATTTAAGTCTTCCTATAGAATGGTGGTAGAAGACGATAAGTGGTGAGTTGAATAACTCTATATATCCCTTGCCTAAGGGCTTGATAGGTGTTGTGTGGGAAAGAATAACAATATTATGTTATTACAGAAAATATACATACCTGTGGATAAAACCAATATAATCGGATATTGACCGATTTTTACTTTGCAGACTTTTATTATGAAAGTTTTCGATACAAACCACTTAAAAACATGATTTTATTTTTTGTAATTCTTATAAATACACCATGATCAAAATAACTTTCTTCGTCTATAAAAGATATATATTTTATGAATTTCGATGTTAAATATTTGTGGTAGTTTGGTAGATAAATATTTACATTGTCTTTATTAAAAATTTAATTTTCTTAATCTAGCTAACACAAAATTATTTACCTCTTAAAAATTGCCCATATGCTTCACCTAGAAGGAGACAATTACTCAAATTGAAATACAAAACATTTTTTCCAAAAACGAAAATATACATTACTTTTTTTTGGTTTTTAAGTATTACGTGGCGCTCGTATCGTAACAAACAGAAAAAAAAATTGTAAAAAAGTTCTCTGTCAATGTATGTTAATTTTTCAAATAAAACTAAAAAAAACGGTTAAAATTCTCCTACAATTTATTTTCACGATCATTAATATAAATTACCAAAATATTCTATTTCTAAATATTTAATCTGAATATGCTTTATTATTAAACATATCAGTAATCTTAATACTAACATATTTAGAAAACTTAGTGTGAAGTTTTATTTTTAAAGGAATTTCCATCTATTTACTTTTATTGGAAGAAATATCTGAGGGTATAAAATCCTGATGGAAAATGTCTAGAAGATTGAAAAAATTAAATGAAATCTCCAACAAACAGAAAATCGTAATACCAATTTGAGTACGCAGTGAAACGTAACGAATAACTTTTTTATTCAATCATGAAAGCTACTTTTGACTCGTTATTAAAATAACGAGGTGTACAAAATGTGCCTCTGCAAAACTAACTAACTCTTCAAAAAGATCTTCCGTGTATAACTTATGTTTATACGGAAAGCACTTGTTTTTTTTTTGCACGTTAAACAAATTTATACAATTCCGTGACACATCTCACCGTCTACTCGACGGATTCGAGACATTTTTTTCAGTAAGTGATCCTTATTAAACTACCCGACATCGCACATTTGTCAAATAAATGGACTCGTTTACCTAGCGTGCCTTTCAAGTATAATCCTTTAAATATATAATAAATTTTTATTACAGTATTACCTGAAATAATAACAACTTTTTACATTGCGATTCATATTCGGAAGCTTAGACTAGAAATTAACATTTTCAGAAATTTTCTTTATTTTTGATACGTAAGTTTTCCGTTAAAAAATGTTTATTGGTAACGTTAATATTTTTTTTTTCAAAAGAAAACAAATTGAAAAATCATTGTTAAGTTTTTTTATTTTTATATCATTTATAGTGATTTCAATTAAAATTAAATATATATTAATTTATTGATTGGATAATCTTCTTGAATCAAACAATTGAAAATTTTTGTGACATATCATAGATTTTATAAACGAAAAACACGTTATGCAGTCAGATTTTGAAAGGTACGTAACATTAAGCTTATAGAATTTAATAACTATTTAAAACAATGTATTTTTAATAGTCGTATATCAAACATGAATTCCCATTTACGGTTTTAAGTAATATGCCAACGAGTGTCGTCCTTCGGCGACTTAATCTCTTAAAATATTCTTTGCTTGAATAAAATCGGTCAGTGTCGGTATTTCAAACTGTATTTAATATTTATTTATATAGAATGAACAAATTTAGATGAAAAATCTTAATATTGTTAAACTGCGTAGACGGTAAGTATTTTTTTCTCTATCATTCCGTTGTTTCAAAATCTGAAGAATTAATTGACTTTTTGGTATTTGAAGTATAACTTAAACGTATTTCATCTAGATATTTCAAGTCAAACAAATAACTGATATAAAGTTTCATATTTACCCACGTTTGAAACAAAGATAACCTTTTCATTTTGTTTCTAAGAGGTATTATATATATATTTGTATTATTTGTTTGTATTACATTTTCATTTCAATAAAGGAAACTCGCGATTGCTCATTTTAAACTGACAATTTGCTCCGAGTAATTTGATATTTTGGTGAAAATATAAACATGTATTTTATCCAAAGAAAATAATTCTGGAAATATGTTATGAAAACGGGGGTTCACATTTCCATCATTACACGCCACGTACAAATAATTTATCACTTTTCACCATGACCATTCTATGAGCGGGTTTTTGTTTCCGATCATATTGCCATGAATAACGATTTGAGGCATAATTTATGAAACGTGTAGAATTGTGAAGTGAGAAAAATTTGTGAAGCGTTTTTCATACTGGCTATATTGAATTTTCGGATTTATTAATGTCTGTTTGTTAATTGGATTTCCTTTATTTTTAAAAAAGCAAGGATTGACTTTTTACCTACAGAAGTTTTGTTTAATTGAAAGCTGAGCTTTACTTTTCTAATTTACACATTTATCTAAGCATTAAGGCCTCCAATAATTTTTTTTTAAGTTTGACGGAAAACTATGACATGGATTAGAATAAATGAGTGATAAATAATTAGATACTAAATAGTTTCAGAGTATAGCCGAATCAAATTTATTTGTGATAATTAATCCAGTAATTTCACCACACAAACATTTTGGTTACTCGGCTACGAGATCAAGTATCATTGGTAAATTTTCAACTACCACTAAACCGATATGTACGTTGCATTATTAATATTAGAATCAAAGACATATAGTGATGTTTGAATCTTCAATAAATAGAGAAAAAATAAATGAAAATGAAGCTGGATTTTTTTTTGGAAATGCTAAAATTTTATTGTTTTTTATTGGTAGCGTAACTATCTGTGACAAATATGTTTCACTTATAGAAGAAGAATTTGAAGACTTAATTTCTACCACACTACTAAAAAGTTTACGGATCCATCATTAATTTAGCTATGGCATTCATGCTTGCTTTGTCCAGTATTTCAATTTTCATTGATTTTCACATGAAAATTGACTAAGGAAGAATTTGATTTGATTAATAAAAATATGTGAAATTTTGGCGAAAATTTAAAAAAAAAATCAGGTTTTGTTTTTGTATAACAGAGTATAATGGGTCTCCTGGGAATTTCAGTCACTCTTAGTTCATTGGATTTATGTGATCAAATTCCCCTCTTTTAGCCATTGTGTGATTTTTAGGTTCGACGCGAAAATAGCTTTATGAAAGACTTAGTTTTATAAATGAAAATAATAATGACAAAACGAGAAAAATAAGTTTTTTTCAAAAACAAAACAGCAGCCCAAAAAGTCATATAGCAAAATCATCAAATATTCTAGAGGAAATTATAGTAAATTTACAATAACAATAAAAAAATTATAGGTATTTTATATTTAACTTAACATAGAGCCTAAAAATATTTTTGGGTTTTGAATATAATAGATGGAATAAACCGGCGGAACTTTTGTTATATTATATATAATAATTAGCAACAGTTATTTTAATGAAACTTAATAAATCTTATACGAATCAATAATGTGAATCCAATATCTTATTTAAAATCGACATGCAATGAATATTAACTTTATTATATATATTTATTTTTTTCTTTACAATATCTCTTCCAAAAGAGTTAGTAGTTTAAATGAAATTATTGTAACCTTTTTTTGTGCTAGATTTTTAAACTAAGGTTCTTTGTAAAACTTCTTCTAGTCGTATATCAAGAAAAAGATACTGATACTCTGTTATTAGCTTTAATTTGACATAGGTATTGTAAGTTATTCATATCTCACTACGACAAAACTAGTATTTTAGTTTTGATTTATGTTTTGTGTGATAAGCCTTACAAAATAGTTGTCAAATTTCAAATTGTTATAATTAACGGTTAATTATGATTCATTTGAGTGTTAATTCAATGTTACGGAATCAATATGCTGGTATGATATTTGGGAAGAATTATGAGCAAAACATTATAAAATCAAGTAATTCATTCATACGTTAAACTACATTTTTATTACAATAAAATAGTTCATAACGCAGTATATGAAATTTTAAATAAATTTTACTTTTAATAAAAATAATGAAAATTCATACTTATACGAACCCCTTCTAAACATTTCAACTTTTATCAAATTACGAAAAGATTTTTGATTGTTGTAAGAAAAATATAGCATTTCCGAGGACTTGATTGTATGAAATATATCAATTTGTGAAAGAAAATCCTCTTATTAGAAGCTGTCTTATCAAACGAAGAATGTCTTATTATGTTCTCGTGAGCTTTTATTTTATTCATTGTATTATATTAAGTACCTATTTGGCGTTTTTGGTTAACTTGTAATGATGTTTTGCAAAGAAAATAAAAATATTCGAATATATGGTAATATTCTCAAAAGACAACATTTATATATTTTTTGATTAATTTCAGATTTCAAACAAAAATTTAACAAAACGTTCAAAAGCGTTTATACGCCTTATATATTTAAAGATTTTACACTATTTCAACGAAGCCTTAAAGTTGTTAAGCATAACAGTGTAAAAAGCAAATTTGTTTGGGATATTTGTGTAAAGTTGTTGAAGTGACTACATTTTATGTAACTTATCAGAAGGATGTATAGAATATGAATGTTATTTTGCAAATGTATACTCAAAACAATAACAAAATATGTACAATTACAATTACTCTAGAAGTTTTGAAGTAAATGTAATATTGATCAAATATCTATATATGCTACTTAACATTTTAATCTCGAATTGATTTTGTTTATTACTTGGCATATCTTATCTATAAATCTTTAGAGATTAATTTGAGACAGTAAAAACGATTTTACAATGTTGTGAACAGACTATATTGTCTTAAAAACCACAATATTTTCAATAGAGGTACAAGAAAGTCATTTTCAAATCCGCGAAAATATGCGTTAAATACATATATTATAGAAATAAATACATTAGCCGAGCATGTTTTGTTTTTATTTGTTGCTGAAGTAGTAAATAATCTATTTCAATAGGGAGTTTTTTTATGATTCTGCGATTATAATGGCAATAAATTATTAGATTATTCCTTTTTTGAAAATGTCTGTCATCTGTCTGTCGCTGTTTACGAATTTTTCAATATATAGAGTTATAATAATAAAATTTTACTTGAGGATTTATGTTAAAAAAAATTCAAGACTATACGAAATGAAAATATAAAAAGGAAGTGTCGAAATATTATTAAATTATTCATTTTATTTCAAAAGGTAATTGTTTTTGTACATTTAAAACAACACATTTGTAATTAAACGGTATATCATTATTGGAAACGATTTAATTGTATATGGCAAATGATTATCGAAAACATAATTATTAATAACGTATTAATACGTAATTGTGTCCGTGTGATGTCTTCAGTATGCAGAAAAAAATAGTCATTTAAGTGTTGTTTCTACCGCAATATTCAACGCTACCGGACTCGTTCTCATAATTTACCAAATTATGAAAATATTTTTCTGAGCCAAAGTCAATCTTAAGGTAACTGTATTCAACATGTACTTTCAATGTATTGGAATATTTCGTAAAATATTTTTTTAAAACAGGACAAAGAAAAAATAAATTGAAAGACAAATTTGTGACAGGAAAATAAAAACATTTCATCATATTTTATTAATTGAAGCTACACAAGTATCTTAATTAATACAAACAATTTAGTTGATAACCGATTTATGATTCTTATAGTACATTCACAAACGAAGAAGGACAATTATTGATTTTTTCAATCAATAAAACATTGTTTGTACTACCAATTTCCCTGTCGAAGTTGATTTTAGGTAAATAATCTCTGTCTATACGCGTTGTGGAGATATTGTACAATCTTAAAGAAGCTTGGTATATGCCGTTCGGTGTTAGTAAGATCACGTTATCGTTGGAAACGAAAAATGTAGTATGTTTCATTTATAGGATGGTGAGTATTATTGCAGACACATAACAGGAAAATGTACATTTGTCTTTAAAATAATAAAATAAATTATAATACTGCACCAAATTCAAAAATCAATTGAACTCACACAATAGCAATGTATTTTAGTTCTACAAAATTATTTTTAACAAATATAGTTGATAGCAATTTCGGCTCACGCCATCGTCATAACTATGGAGTTCTACCAAGTGAATGCCAATTCAATCAATCAATTAAACTCCCGTTTCAAGTGATTGGAGCCCTTTTTTTACAATTTCATAACCCACAAAATGGATTATATTATTTAAAAAAAAACTTATATGCTTATGATCAGCCTTATGCAGAAAACGCAACTTTAAAAAAACATTACAAATAACATTTCTATCTCTTGAGCTTACTTTATATGGTAATCAAAAATAACGATGTCAAATCATTACAATTCGATATCCGAGCTACTTAAGATTAAAAATTTTGAACCCTGCGAAATATTGTGTACATATAAATAATTTATAAGTAGTGAATAACTATTTTGTATATATAATAATTCGGGCTTATTAACCTTTCCAGGAGTATGGACGTACTAGTACATCGGGGCGATTTTTTCGTAAAGTAGTATAGACATACTTGTCGTATATCTCAACAATTATTGTGATAATGTATAGTACTATATGTCAGTGGTTTGTGATCCCTGAATTATGCAACTGGTTTTATTACGATTTTTATTCTGTATTTTTTTGCAATGATTTCATTAAAAAAAATGATTAAAAAAAAATCACTCCTTAGAGCACGGTTAAAATAAATTATTTACTCACGAAAAGGTTAATTTTGAGAACTCACCATGTTTGGGTATTGTATTTGCTTTAAGGATGTTTAGATAATATTAATTTTCTTCATCACATTTTAAGTTTTAAAAAGAAAATTATTTGTGATTAGCGTAAAAAAAACTCACGTATACAAGTAGTCTGTGTTTAAAAAAATCGTTTAGATTACGATTCATATCAGTCATAACTGTTTATTCATACGGTGTGCTGCAATTCGTTTCCTATGTTATTTTGTATTCTTGATGTATTTTCTGTTCATTTGATTTGTTGATATTTCCAGCCGTATAGAAAATACGAAAGTCAGCGCTCTGAAATTGCTCGAGATTTCCAACATGGGGCAAATTCAATTATTTTGAAGAGAGGTAGACTCGATGTGACTCGCTGTCAAATACCAGATGACCGTTCCCGTAAATAAGCGCTACGTATGTATCCATCCAACTAGGGATTTCAATATCGGTATTATAAACATCGGTATCCCAATTTTTGTGTATTTTTTAACTTCAAAAACATGGTTTCAGAAAGTAAAAAAATCAGGTTGTTCATGGCAAAAAACGTGATAAAATAATCTGATCGATGTTTTTCAAACAAGTTTTAATACGAAAAGAACCTCTATGGCAAACAAATACATTTTCACTAAATAATAAATATTGTTTGAATATAGACTTTATGAACAAAATAATTTTACAATTTCACTTTTAATTATGAAACATGTAAACACCGCAAATCATTATTATGCAAATTTACAGTTGTTTACTTTGGTTTTTTTTTAATAAGTCTGTATCATACGTGCTCAAATTTGAAACACTTAAGTACTGGTTGTGATATATTTGTTCGGTTATGATTTATTTCAACCCTTTCTCCCATCGTATGATGACTTTTGATTTCGGATCTCAGGCTTTTTTGATGCAAGTTCTTCAACCGCATGTGGTTATTACTTTTTTTATTCAAATATTTCTCTTATTAGAAAAGTTTTACTTAAAATTCTGGGAAAGAACTGAATTTACTTATAACGTCTTACATAATTATTTCATTTTATTTCAAAAAAACATGATGAACACCAAAAAATGTTTGGTTTCGAAAAATCGCAGGTTTTGATTTAGTATTTAATATTTAAAATTTGAAGATAATAGCCTCAATATTTTATTTGTAAACTTCAAGTAACAAAGCTCCAAAGCTTCTAAAATCTATGCAAAATTATCGTCATGTGGCTATATTGACTGGTGCCGTAAATATAAAAGAATAATTCCATCTGACATGAAAGAAGATCAAAATTCGTCAGTTACTTAAAACCTTCTCGTAGACAATCCAAAATCGTTCACTATTTTCACTTCGCTATGTTTGACTCATTCCTTGTTGTAAATCGGGGAAGATTAAATCAGAATCAAAGTTACGGACGATGCCGGTTGGTACAGCTGGTACAACATAAAATACAAAGTTTTAATAGTTTCACATCATCAAATCTCAAGTGTGTAATAAATGTCCAAACGTTAATTCCTCCTCCGCCATTAGCTTACCTGAACCATATTATGTATGAAGCACTGGAAGTTGCTAAGATAATGTTCATTTTAAAAATAAAATATTGGTTGGTAAGCACCAAGTAGAGAATTATATATTTATATGTTGTGATATATAATCGAAACAGAGTTTTTGTCTATTTGCGATATCAATAAATTTTCCTAATATGTGCATACTTGAGTCACTAATTTATTAAGCGGATGGAACATAGAAGTCAGCTAGGAAATAAGTCCACCTGAAATCAATTATTTTAACCTTTCATGGTGTACCTTATAACAAGAAACATTTATCATATCAGGCGTGTCGATATACCTGTGGAAATAACCCCATGCATTACGATACTGGCATATATATAATATATGAAAATATATTTTTTGATAGCTATACTTATGTCTTTGACTCGATGCAGCCTTTTGAATATTCAACACTAAATATACTTTTTTTTTACATAAATATTTAAAAAAAAATATCTCTTTATTTGAAATTGGCATGAACGTTTTGAACGACACAAATATTTCCTTAATATCCTATTCAATGCTGGTAGCCTTATCTTATTTGTTGAGTAGTTGTATCGACAGCGCGACAATATAAAATTGCTCTGCTACAAACGATAAAAGCTTTATTTTTCTAACATTTCGGTTTCAATGTACTACATATCTACTCCTAATGGATCCTCTCAAACAAAAGTTGCTTCGACGAAAATTCAGCCGCTCAACCTTTGCTTCAACAAAGATGAAGTTGAAGGATGGGACGTGGGAAGGACTAGTACTTATCTGATCCCTCTCTTATCACCCTGTTCACAGTATCGATCGGGCGTGTGAAATAGATGACGATATCATAGCAATATATTAATCTGTACATAAATTAACAAATCGATGTAAAAGTATTTATTAGAAGATTCAATTATTGCATATTTGATTTTGGGGATTCAATATGAACAAATATTAAAATAATAAAAAGATTCATCGAAAATTATTAACAAAAAAATATTGGTTTGTTTTCTGATAATTTAAGTATTGTAGATTATCTAGCGTATTGTGAAATATGTTCGAATATTGTTGAGCTCAGGTGCCTTTAAAAATTCAATTTATTGCGAATAAAGTTAAATTGATTTTTGCATGAAGTGGTTGCCGAAGCGTATGCAAAACGTATCAATAAGCTTTTCATCAAATTTAGCTTGCCGATAAACTTTTGCAGGCACAAGAAAAGCTATTTTTATACGGCAATATTTAGTGAGGTTATCGCAAGACGTGACATTTTTCTTTGTGGGATAACACTCAATAAATTTTATGTGGAGAGGAATCTTCTTTCATGTTGAAATATGTTGCTTCACTTCGATGCTTATGCTATTAACGTTATCTCCATAGTGCATAGCTATTTTCACTATAAGAGTGAAGCTATTTACTAGTAAGTAATTTATTTCAAACGAAACGTAAATATAATTTCTTGGAACCATTTTCATTTAAGTGTATTTGTTGAAATACCATTTGTTATATTTTCAATGCATTACTTTAGTTAGCATTCGAAAAAGATGAAAAATATTTAGAGTATATAAGGTTTTTTAAAATCCTTATTTTTTTATCCTTTTTATTGATTATTGATTTATTGATTTATTTATCCTTAATTTTTAATATGTTTACTATATTATTAGCTACTAATAATTTTGAAATTTATTTGCAAGTAAATTGCACATGAATTCGTGCGAAGTAAGAAATTATATGTCCAATATATATGATTAATATATTTGATCATTTTTTCTGACAGAATTTACTATATTCTTTCTCAAAACCCATATCGAGCTTTCGATCAATTGATTATTACTTTTAAGGTGTTTGGTAATATCATTCCTTGATAGAAAGGCATGCTACTTTAAATAATAAAATCCCTGGAAAAGAAACTGGTCCTGATCATAATATATGTAGTGGAAATACTATTATTATACAAAACATTAGATTTTTATCCAACAGACATCCAATCAGAAATAGAATATATGTTCGTAGATAAACATAAACTTACTTATATCCTTTTTCTTCTATCTAATCTAATTTATAAAAATGAATGTCTGTCTGTCTGTCTGTCCAGTATAAACTCCTACACCATTAATCCATGATAAAACTTTGTTGAATTATTGCTTAGACTACCGGGCAAAAAATTGGATACTCAGAATTTGATTTGATTACAAAAATTAATTGAATATTTACGAAAAACGTGTTTTCATACAAGACTATTGTAATACAGAATGGCCATTTATGACACATTGTATCCATAGCAACGCCGAAAACAAGAACGACGCAAATCTGTCACATTCACTCACCTGTAGGTACTTACGTTAGGTACTGAATAATTTGAAACAAAGTTCGATTTTCGAAAAAAGTATTTCAATGTTCTATTTTTTACCGACTTTTTTGTTTTGGTTTTATGTCGCATGGCATGAACGAATTGAAATAAATATTACTTAAAAATCGTGTGTGATATAGAAAGAAGTTATTCATTATATCAATTATTTTTTATTTTTTTTCATTTTTCTAAGGTGAATATCAAAACGTAACATTCACTGTGAAATCAATCATGCCACCCAAACGAAAAGGAATAGGTCAGAGTACAACTCAAGCACGAAAGAAAAGGGCGAAACAATGAGGTTGAAGTTGATAATCGTTGGATTGTACCGTATTCACAGCTTCTCTCGGAAACGTAAAAAGTACACATCAACGTCGAGTATTGTAATTCAGTGAAATCCATCAAATACATTTGTAAATATGTCAACAAAGGAAGCGTCATGGCAGTTTTTGGAGTGGAAAATTCAACTGCATCTATCGATGAAATCAACCAATATCAACTGGGACGCTACATTGGTAGCAGTGAGGCAATATGGCGCATTTTATCATTTCCAATTCATGAACGGCATCCACCAGTTACACATTTGGCAGTTCACATTGAAAATGGACAGCGAGTGTACTTCACAACAGAAAATGCACGTGTAAGAGCATTGCCACTACAGCCAACAACGTTAAGTGCATTTTTCTTATTGTGTAGGGATGATATGTTTGCAAAGACGCTACCTTACTCTAAAGTGCCAATATTCTCCAGATGTTTTACTGTTAATCAATATACGTGAACCGACATCCTTCCAAGAATCGAGAACAGTAAACGGTCGAATATGTTTCATTTATCGTGAAGCTTGCCTCGAATTAAATCTTCTAGAATATGATGCACATTGGGACACTTCACTCGCTGATCCATCGAATACTGCTCACCCACAACAAATATGTGCGTTATTTGCAAGTAAAATTAAAAATGTGCTTTCCGTCCAATCCAAAAAAGACCTTTGGGGAAAATACAAAGACTACACGAGTGAAGATATTTCAAATAGTTTGCGTGCAACAATTCAAAATCCACACGTTCAATTCACACCAAACGTGTATAATGAGGCATTGCTATTGATTGAGGGCATATGTTTAGTAATCGCTAACAAATCTCTGGTACAGTTGAGAATCGCTGCGCTGAATCAATCTAACGACTGACTTGATCGTGATTTCCAACGAGAAACACACTTTGATGTAGATGAATTGGGTAAATTTGTTCAAACGAATCTTCCGAAATTGGTTTCAGATCAACGTATAGTGTATGACACAATTATGGATGCAATTACAAGTCAAAGTGGTGGATTTTATTTCATAGATGCACCTGGAGGCACAGGTAAAACCTTCCTCATTTCACTCATTTTGGCAGCCACACGATCACGAAAAAACATTGCACTAGCAATCGCATCATCTGGAATTGCAGCAACTCTTTTGGATGGTGGCCGAACAGCGCATTCAGCACTGAAATTGCCATTGAATATGAAAATAATTGATACACCAACATGCAATATCAACAAAAATTCTTAAACGGGCAAACTACTCAAATCATGTAAAATCATTGTATGGGACGAATGTACTATGGCATACAAAAATTCATTGGAAGCACTTCTTTTCGGTGGCGCACTCATTTTATTGTCTGGTGATTTTCGACAAACTCTACCTGTTATATCACATTCAACAGTGGCCGATGAACTTAATGCATGTTACAAATCATCCGTTTTATGAAGATACGTACATAGATTCACTTTGAAGACCAATATGCGTGTACAACTACAACATGATGCATCCTCTGAACGTTTCGCAAAACAGTTGTTGGATATAGGAAATGGGAAAATGGCAAAAGAGGAATCCACACAATGTATCACACCAGCGAATTTCTGTAAAATAACCGCAACCATAGACGAATTGATGCACAAAGTTTTTCCAAATATTGCACACAATCATAAAAGTCATCAATGGCTCAGTGCACGTACTATACTAACAGCCAAAAACAAGGATGTCAATGCAATCAAATTCGGCATACTATATGAAATACCAGGAGAAGCGACAACGCTTAAGTCAATCGATACTATACCGAATCAAGACGAAGTTGTCAATTATCCAACAGAATTCTTGAATTCACTTGATTTGCCACGCATGCCGCCGCATGTTTTACCATTGAAAATTGGCGTCCCCACCATTCTTCTCCGAAACATAAATTCCTCACGACTTTGCAACGGTACCAGGCTTTCGGTAAAAAAAATGATGAATTATTGAACTACAATTTTAAATGGAAAATTCAAAGGAGAAGAAGCACTGTTGCCACGCATTTCAATGATTCCGACAGATATGCGATTTGAATTTAAACGTCTGTAGTTACCAGTGCGAGTCGCCTTTGCAATGACCATCAATAAGGCACAAGGACAATCGTTACAAGTGTGTGGACTAAATATAGAATATCCATGCTTCTCACATGGACATGTATGTGGCCTGCTCACGTGTTGGAAAACCTTCTGATTTATTTGTGTACGCACCAGATAGAAAAACAAAAAAACATTGTGTTTCCAAAAGCACTCCAATAAATAAAAACACATACGGCCGCCACTGTCAAATTTCGGTAAGAAAAACATAACCTAAGCTTATCGTTTCTCATTGGCTCCGGCCTCGCCTCAAGTCCGACTTATGTAATTGGAAGGCGAGAGGCTCCCGACGAGGCGATTCCATAAAGTCGCGGTATCTTTGTTTTGAGTGGCATTGCAACGCATGCAGGGTACACGCTAGTATCTAATAAAATATGACCTTTTGAAACTACAATAGTGATAGAAATTATAACGACTTGCCGATAAATTTAGTTTTAAATTTATATAACAGAAAAGTTATAAAGTATTTTGGTAAATTATTTAATTTCACTACATTGAATTAATGTTAAATCTTTTTATCATGATGTAGCTTATTTTGTTAGAGTAGACAATGTTTAATATCAAAAAGTGATTACGCATATGTAACAACTTTTAGTTTATTATGTGTATGCAATAAAATAAATACGCAGCAAAAAGTTTATATTGCACTATGGCTTTGCTGAACACACATTTGTAAAGTATACAATAAATTGAATACGCTTACTTTAATGCAGTAAAGCTTCATGCACATTCCCATAGTGGAATGGAAATTGCTAAGCCGTTCTAGTTTCTAGATTTTAAAATGTTTTTCATAACGCTGAGACTTTTCCAATTTAAGTGTTTTATTGGAACCCAAGTGAAGTCATTGTATCATTGTATTAATTCTATTCTCAACCTAATGAATTAAAAGTTTGAATGAATTGGGACTGTTCCATAAGTTCTCATATTGATTTCGATAAAACTAATTGACAATATATAAGTTAACTATTACCACTGTCTACACTCTATAGATTCAAGATATATTATCTAGTAAAACTATTTGTCATAACTTTTTAAATAACAAACTCAGAATCATTAAACACAAAATTGGTATTAAGGATCACTGTCAGATGATCGGCTGATAGTACCATTAAAATTGTTGTAAATACATTCTATTCAATTATTAAAAATGATAAACTAGGGTGCTGTTAAATTTAAATCATCCATATTTAAAATAAAATATTTAATCATTGACTTTGCAATAGTAATTTAAACAGATATGCAATAATTGAACACTTTTATAAATTTGTCGATTTTTATATAATTTAGGCATAAAGTCTAAGTCTACAATAAATTGAAGAGAATTAATTTTGAAAAAATACTATACACTACAACTGGATGAAGCTTGCATTTAGTAAATACTAAAGAAATCTGAAGGAATATCCAATATACAAGTTATCTATAATTTACAATTTGCTAGATGCCCATAGAAAACTTGACTGGTAACTAACAAATCATTTTTATACTTGTTATCGGCTTAAGTTGAGTGAAGGGGAAAAAGCTGTTTTTATACTCATTATTTGTTATATTTTTACATACTGCAGGTTGAGCTAGATTTTTCATACAAACATACGAAAGCTTTCACTGCAATTCACATTTAATATATTTCATCGATTTTTCTTTTCTATAAAAAATTCTCATCGGAAAATCTTACATTGATTAAACATAAAAATCGGTTGAGGTTTAGCCAAGCTAAAAATAAATGATGTATCTCAGTAAATGATTTAAGTATTATATATTATGTTAACCGGTAAGAGTCTTTAATATCGATCCGACGGTTATGCATTTTTGATGCCATAAACCTTTATGTCTTTAAAACATTTAAAACATAAATAATAAATAAAAGGTCATATATTCTAACATTTTTGATTGGTAAAATTTGTATAATTTAATATTTATAAACGTCTCTTAAACATATTAGAGCTTAGCCGCAAATTTTATCTAAAGCTTTCGTTACTATGCAGGTGCCTACTTTGACACTGTCAGCTCTGAACATGCATTTTCCGGTTCAATGAAGTAGTCACATCGATTATTTAGCATACGGAGAAAATCGAAAATTTGTCGGTTAAATAACTAGAGCCACACTAAGCACGTGTTAAAGATAATATTTTTACAGCAAATTTTAGATGCTGCCATATAGTTTATTATGAGATAATAATTGATTGTGTTGTCTGTATAAATAATGTTTTAATGAATTAATTTTAATAAAACCAGACATAGGACATTTGTTCTTATCTGATAGATTGTATAAAAGAAGCGTGAAGATGAGTAAAATTAAACTAATAATTACACGCAAGTATTTAAAAACCTTAACTCTAACTACGAACTGATTTAAGGAAAAAAACGAAGCTTTATATTTTGACAAATGTTTCATAAATAACTCGGTTTGCAGTATAAAAGTAAACTACTGAATGGAAAGAAATTTTGATAATAATTTTCATCAAGTTAATTGTATGGCCTTGACGAAAACCGACTGCACAAATTGATTAATTTTATTCAAGAAAGCGTTTCCATTTTAATTATAAATTGTTAGTAATTAAAATGAGAGTTCAGTCTTGAAATTTGTATTTTGAATATTTCGATAAGCATTATTCATTTTATAACTAGATGTGCGACGTGACATTTAACTTAAGATAAAACGATTTCTTGTTGCAAAATAGTTCATGTGAGAAATCAAATTGAATCAGGATAAATAATGAAAATAAATCGATGAACGTGGAAACCATATGTTTTAATAAATTTACATCGATCTCAAAGATTATAAAATTAAATTTTAAGAAATATATGTTCTATGGTTCAGTATGTCATTTCTATAAGATTATGTATTCTGATAGAGGGTCGTGAGGGGTGCTTTATGCAATAAAATTTATTTTGAAATCGTTGAATACTTCAATCAATTTAATTACTTAAATGTTGACAACGTCTTAGCGAAATTATTTTCTTATAAACGAGTATGAGTAAACGGGACTCTTATATAGGATGTTTTTTTTAGAGATATAGAACTTTAAGTTGGCAACACTTTTTTAACTGGCGGCCATTTTCTCAGCTGTCAGCATTTGAACATTAATAGACTGACGCCTGAAAAACGCTTCCAAATTGTGCAGATTTATTTTGAAAATCATGGTTCTGTTCGAAATACGTATCGCGCACTACGTACATTTTACGGTCAACATAATTGTCCATCAAATCAATTAATTCGATTGACTATGGCAAGTTTTCGTACCGCGTTTACTCTAAATGATAATACACATCCACAGAGATGTTGTACAGTGCGTACAGAATAAGTCATTGCTGCTGTAGAGCGTAGAGTATAGGAAGACCCGAATCAGTCTATCCGCCATAGTGCACAGGAATTGGATACGTGTCCATCCACTTTATGGAAGATTTTGCGGAAAAATCTAGGTTTGCGTGCTTAAAAAATCTAATTCGTGCAAGAATTGAAGCCACACAATCACCTAGCAAGGCATAGAATCGGTGAATGGGTCAAAAACAAGATTGCCGTTGATCCCAATTTTCATGAGCGAATTTTGTTTAGCGATGAAGCTCACTTTTGGTTGAATGGATACGTCAATAAACAAAAATGCCGTATTTGGAGTGATGATAATCCTTAAGTGTATGTTGACACACGGTTACACCAAGAAAAACTGATTTTTTGGTGTGCTTTATGGGCTGGAAGAAGCATTGGTCTGTACTTCATTAAAAACGATACTGGTCAGAACGTTACAGTCAATGGTGACCCCTATAGAGCCATGATTACTGACTTTTTCGTTCATCAATTGAACAACCATGACGTGCAGTAGCTATGGTTTTAACAAGATGGCGCAACATATCACACAGCTCGTGCCATAATTGATTTATTGAATGAAACGTTTGGCAACCGCATAGTATCACGTTTCGGACCCAAGAATTGGCCTCCAAGATCGTGTGATTTAATGCCGTTAGACTATTTTCTGTGAAAAAATTAGAATTTGCTAGCCTACGCCGATAAGCCTGAAACGATTGACCACTTGGAGGACAATATTCGCCGCGTTATTGCCGATATACGGCCACAAATGTTGGAAAAAGTCATCGAAAATAAAGCCTCCATATTAGACTACGTCCGAGCTAGCAGGGGCGGTCATATGCCAGAAATCATATTAAAATTATAATATCAAAAGATTATCTTTCGAAAAAAGTAAATTTCATGTCTATTTAAAAAATTGATCTTTGTTTTATTCCACTTCAAAGTTCTATACCTCTAAAAAAACACATATACATTAAAAAACCTTTATTTTTGAATTTTTGGTGAACTTCAGTTGAAAATACTGTAAAATAAATGATTCTCAAGGGCTCAAGTGAATTTCTTTCGATGAAGTTGATGGTAACAAAGCTTTTTAATTTAACCAACCTTTTTTCTACCGGATTTATCTTTATTACTTTTTCGAATTTAAATACAGTATGGAATATGTAAAATACATTATCATTTCTTCTTAGTTATAAACAGAGCTTAAACAATTTTTCGATATATTGTAGATCAAGTTATTAATCAATCATTTGCATATATTTTTTAATTATCAAAAATCTATTAGATAAAATAATTTTTTTTTTCTTTAGTAATCGATATGCTTAAATATAAACTGCGTGAAAAAGTATTATAATTTATGCTTGTGTATGGTTTTATAACTCTAACTAAAAATAATAATCCAAAAGTATATTGTGATGCAGCAATGTTTGAGTCACCGTATAATAATAATCTTCTGTTATCAATCAATTGAGATTAATAATTAATAATATTCGTAACAACACACTAAGCTCAAAGTAATCTGATAGTGTACCATAAGCTAAGCGTTTAAGAGAGTTCAATTTACTTGAAACAACATCACTTATAAAATCTATTACAATATCGTCAATATTTAGAAATAAATATAAATTTTAGATGAGAAAAAAGGTTTTCAATTTTCATGTCAACAGAATGTGTTTGTATGTGGTATTAATCACATGCGAATAAATTTTCGGCGGACAAATGAATCATAAACAAAATTTTAATTAATATAACTAAATGAAAAAGAGCGTTGCCCTATTTTGTTTTTATGACCAAAATTTATTAAAGATGGTAATTAATAATAACGTATGAAAAAACTGACTAAAATTCTCGTCGTTTTTGGGAAGTTAATAAATGTAGGTGTCGCGTGAGCTTATCCGTCTTACGTAGTCGCATAAAGCTTTCATCGATGTAAGAAAAAAATCAAACATCAAATATAAAAGAATCCTCAATCACTCTTTTTTATCTAATTGGTATTTGTTTAGGTCTGATTCCTAGATATGAAATATCGGGTGGAATTTTATTAATATGGAATTAACAAATTGGTGTAATATTGCAGGAAATCATACAACGAAAGAAATAATGTTTTAAATTCATAATAAAAGATTTACAGACGGTTATTTTTAAAAAAATTTCTATATACTCTCACACGACATTATATGTGTGCCAACTTAAATTGTTATTAACTTAAATTTAACGGCATGGATAAATAAAAGTAAATCAAATGTTTGTTACAAATATACGTTAGACGGGGTTAGAAGATATAAATTGTTATATTATTACTTTAGTTTCAATTTACATGTATTGATGAAAATAATTAAACACGATTTTTTAATTAATTTTGTCTCATTCATAAGCATGGAATGAATTAAATTTTGAATCAAAATCTGGGTACGTTATTCGTTTCTCATTTCAAAAGTGAACTTTACGTAAACTAAAAATATACAATATATCATTCGAAACTTTAGTTATATTCATAATTCAATTGAAAAATTGATAGTGACCCTTTTTGCTTTTGTATGTTTCAGAATGTAATAGAATGCCTCTGATTGACCATTTCTTCCCATTTTTGGACCAAATTTAAATTTTTATTTATTAATACATTATGTTTCTTAAAATTTTTAAGTTCAGGCTATTTTGCTTATAAAAATTTCCTACCCATTATTCTCCCTAATGTGTCTTTTACGATTGTTCTGACCTCTTCATGATTGATGTATTTTAATGTTGTTTGCAAATTTATTAATTAAGAGATTGTTAGTATTTTGCATGAATTTCTTTGAATTGTATTCTCAGTTATTGAACCCATAATTCTGTATACTTGATAGCTTTTCCTTCAAATTTGCATAAATAAACTTGCTAGTAATTTTATCATATCTGTTGATAATACTCGCGATGAACGAATCCAGTCCTGATCATAAAATATACAATAGGAATTGAACTAAAATGTGTATTTATTATTTAGAATATCATGCCTTTCCACCAAGAAGACTTTAAAAGTTAAATTTTAAGCTCATTTAATTCGATGAAAAAGTTGTCGGTGTTATTATTGCAGCTTTACCCAATTAAAAGTAAATATTTTAATCTAAAGTATTAAAAGAAAAATAATAGGAAGAGAGTACGTCATCGCATTTAAGAAGAGTGCACATTGTAGTCTATTCATAAAACTTTATCGTTATCTACATTTCATATGTGTTTATTATGTACTATATGGCTCATAAAAATGAAAAAATATCTTTTATCTGCTACAAGTCTTCATTGAAATGTCAGTTTGTTTCATAGTGATAAAGATACATTATACTTTATGCAATTTTCTAAAAACAACCTCAAAACTGCCATTTCTTCAATCATAATACACGCTTTCTTTACTGAAAAATACATTTCACTTTAAATATGTAGGAAAGAAAAAATATTATGGAAAAATTGCTATAACATCATCGCGTTTTCCATATTTGGTGTAAGGCATAAAAAGCTCTTGTAATGCCGCATAAAAATTTTTCAGTGTTATATTTTTTGCTGATTGATTAAATAATAGCTCCTAATAACGTAGTATTTTTTTATAATTTAATCGATATTTTAAGGTAATATTTGAGCATGGCTTTGATGGATTTGTGAAGTATTCGGATTTGTTATTAAATAGTTTTTCGCGTTGATGTTTTTGTTGATTTCTTCTAATTTTTTCATATATCTAATTTTCTTAACGAAGCGCAGATAGGTATTTTTGTAATGCTTTATAAAAAGGTTTATTAAAATTATTATAGATTATATTGAATGTACATGATTGAAAAAAACCAAAAGGTGTTATCTAATATTGTATTCCTTAAATTCCGTATTAATAGTCATTTTCAATATAATAGTTTTTCTTTAAATCGTTTTCAATCGTGTAAGAAAGTTTTCCAGTAATTCCTATGAAATTTATTTCTTTGCTTACGTTATTCAAGGACACTTGAATTTTGATTAGTTGTAACCCAATCTAAAGTTTGACGTAACTGAAACAAGTATTGTGTCCACAAACTATCAATCTCATAACTTCGAACCCTCCACTTCAAATATCATAAATTGGGCAATACTCTCAATTTGTTTTCACTGTGAATTCTGAATTATAAATAATATTAAAATATTAAATAGTTTGGGAAATAATTTTAAGAAACAACCCGTTATTTACTAATGTTACATAATGTCTGAAAAACATTATTATACTTATTATATTTTTCATAACGTAGAAATAAAAAAATCTTTTAAATAATAAAAACATATTCGTACACAACAGGACCTGTTTTACTCATCGCGAGCATTATAAACTGATTGATGAGTTGAAAATACTGTCAAAGAGAGAAATCGGTCATGTACGTTAAATTTATTGTTATTACAATTTACCACGATGCTAAGTATTTATTTTGTTATTTAGTTGTATCTTATATAAGTACAGGTTAAGCTAAACTGTATTTTATTAATAAAATTACTTGAATTCAATACAACACAAAAAATTAATATAGTCATCAAACAAACAAAAGCTTTTGTAGAATTCGAAAAGCTATAATCATCTTTTGACTGAAAAGCTTATTGTCCAGCTCGTAAATTATTTCACAAAAACAGTAGATAAAGTAATTATGAACACACTTTGATATAATCAATAAACCTCCGTGACATATAAAATTATGTATCAAAGTATGTAACGTCCAAAGCTACTTAGCAACCGACTTCGAAACTAAGCTCATTTGTATTTTGTCAACGATAAAATGAATATTTATGATTGTTTACTAAGACAGAAATTTACATACACGCCTTACTTGACTTTTATAAACCTTCATTTGAATTGATGTGAAGGAAATGGTCGCTATTAAAATGTAGCACTTTGCGGTCGTTATTAAAGCTATTATTTGTGCTTTGATTAATAAGTTTGAAATATTAATTCCTTTTTCTTAATATCACAAACAATTAAAAACTGTTTTGCATTACGATTAAAATTACTTTCTATTAAAATGCACAATTGTTATGAGCGAACATCTTCCTTTTCTTTCTATTTTTTTTTTAATTTTACCACATTGCTTAGTTAAACGTTATTCACAAAAATTCAAGTTCTGTGCGATAGTACGTATTGATTACAGCTTCTAATAATGGAGTTAGATTAGGAAATTATTTAGCATTGTTGTAAATTTTCAGTGTGTTATATTAAAGAGATGGTATTAAAGATATTTGGGTACATTGATAAACTTCGTTACATCGGTCTACAAACTCACGAGATCCACTGTCATGTTAGACAGTTTCATTTTTGTAGTCAATTCATATATATTTCAAATTATCTGTAATCCACACGTTCCTTTAAGCAGGCCGTGTCAAAAGCGATTTGCTTATAAGCAATCCTTTTTTCTTTTTTTTCTTACCTCAATAAAATAGAAACTGAGAAATTGTTAAAAACAAAATGTCCTCAAAATGGTTTTAACTTGTTGAAATTGTTAATTTTCTGTTTTTTTTATCTCTGTTGTATGAAACAAAATACCAAAACCGAGATTTAAACACAATTGAATAATATTTGACCAATATAATAACATGATAATACAGTATAGAAATAAAAGACGAATGACAAATATTGTGAAAGAAGTTTTTAACAATATTTGAAAATATGGATTCTTTAAATATGTAATTAAGGTAAAGGAAGGATTTTATTTAAAAGTTTGCTTTTATATTTTTTGCTGTAAAGAAAATTTGTTATGTTAATGAAAATTTTGAAAACAAGCATTCACTTGATTTGAGATCAATCCGCTTATTGAAAACGCATACAAAAACAGCCCCCAGCTCTCACAATATTTCAGTTTTACGCCAGAATTTCCACGTAATAAATTTTTACCACTATCCTATTCACATCAAAATACCATTTTCTTTCCGCTTTGTGATGTAAAAAATATACAACTGAAGTAGCAAATTAAAAAAAATATTTAGAGTTTATGTGACGAAAAGCGAATATATAATATTTCATATGTTGACGTGATTAAAATAGTTAAATATTAACTGTTAGAGATCAGAAACTTTGTATATATTACGAAGAATATTTTCAAAAAGATTTAGATTTTCAGTCGTAAGTTTCAGTTGAAAAGCTAAATATCTCAAATTTCATTAATGCTGTACAAATAATTGTCTTTTAGAATTTGAAAATTGTAAAAGAAATGTCACCGAACATTATAATTATATGCTGATTGAAACTTTGTTTTTGATCGCAGTTGAAGCTTCTGGCAATGGAAAAATAAAATTATAGTTTATTAAGAATGTTTGCCAATTCCTTTAGTGAAAACACCTTATAAGTAAGCACGAATGTATTACTTAGTCACTTAACACTTAGTGGAACACATTGGAGCAATTTAAGTGCAGATTATTGTTAGTAGAGCGCAGTGGGTAACCAAAATGGAACACTCACTTGTGTGACGATTAAGTGCCTTAGTAACACCAGCTGAAGTGATTTTATTAAGTCGACCTCGTGTGTACTCCTAAAAAAACAAATATGGTTAAGCAAAAGTGATCGATGATGGATATTAATTAAACAATAGCATTTTTACAATACTATACATTGGAATAGAAAATTTTGATTAATCAAATAATAAACTACTTACGTATCAGCTTTTGTTGGAGAGAGTAGTTTGTATTCAATTAAATCAAATAGTTTGTACAATATAATATCTATATACAAATAAACTAAATCCATTCATGTCGTGGAGCGTAAAAACCATTTAGTAACATTTAATATGGGTAAGTTATATAAACAAGGTGCAAATAAATTGATTTTTTTGGCCAGAGAAGAAAGAAAGTTATCGAAAATATTTTTAAGTAATATGCATAGCTACTCTTTCCACTGTCATTTTCAGCATCATATGTGGTAGATTAAAAAGCATACGAAAGGTACACATATCTTTAGAAATAAATCTATAAATCCAATAAAAGGCATGAAATTGAAAAAATATGTTTTTATTAATAAAAGTGTTTTTTTTAATATTTAAAATATTAATCAATCAACGGAGTAAAATAAAAACTCATATTGATATATATATATATATAAATATATTCTGAAAATTTACCGAAAACAGTTTCCGATAGCCAGTTAATCTTACTTAAGTATTACATTGTAATTATATCAATTCCATTTAACGAATAGTGTATTGAAAATATAAATTATCTTTAGATTAGTGAAACAAAGTCTGATTTTGGACGTTTTAAAAAAAGCCTCTCAACTGACAAGCAAAGTTTCTAAATAGAAATCGATTTTAGTAATACATATGAAAAACGCAGTTAAATTTGTAAGCATAATATTACGCAATGCAAGAATAGTTTAAAAAATACATTGAACTATACATCACACGCATATTGAAAATTGTATTATCAATGGATAAAAATATCGATAAACTGGTTAGATACTAAGCTTGATTGTTATTATTTTGTAGATTGTATTATCTGCAGTGTACATTGTATAGAAAGATCTAATTAAGATAAATGGTACAATTGTTTGCTCATCGTGTATTTTTGATTATACGCCATAAAGTTCCATAACTGCTTTCAAAACAATTTTATGGAGAGGCATCCATTACTTGTTGTAACATACTAAAACTATCCACAATGTCACGTTTAATATCTCAACTGTCACGTCTTGATGGAAAATCATGATGTTGCTCGCAATTAGCGAAACCGTTCCTGATTATAAAATGTATTAAAAGTAGTGAAAAAGTGTTTTTATTATTTAAAATACTATATAAAATATCACGGAAAATTTAAATAAAAGTTTACATCAACGCAAGAAGAATATTTGTTTCAAACGTCTTTCATTGAAATTCTAATTTTCAAATTGAAAATGTAAATTTTTAATATTGACCTTGATCGAAATAAAACTGTTTTTTACTGTGGTTCTTACTTGCAAGGTTAAGCCAATAGGAGTGTGCTTTTTGTTTACAAAATATTTGAAATCATCTGACGTTGAATATTAGCAATGACATATAGATGATTATTTCGTAAATTAGCACTTTTTTTCAGAAAATTTTATATAGGATCACTGACGTTTTGTGCAACACTGGTGACATAAGCAATTAGATATGTGTATATAATTTTATCGTTTATTATATCAAAAGTAAAGGTAACAGTGTTATAGTGGAGTTCAAAAGTATAAATTGATTCTTATAAAAAAAGACTATAATTAAAAATCTATTTATGAATAAATTCTTTGATCATGTTTTATTTCAATTTATTGTGATGTTAATAGCATTTCAATTTGAGTTCTATTAAAGTTGGAAAATGGGATAATATTCTTGTAGTTACGTAAAGATGATCGACTTACTTTTGGTACCGTATCAGTAAATTTATGTTGAATACCGGAAAAATCTTTATTTGTATCAGAAGTAAAGCCACTTCATTCAATATATTTATTGACTTTCATAATATCATTGAAAAAAATATCACTATCAGCGAACAAAATTCGACCAATATTAAATTTTGTATTGCGTAAGCGTTCACATAACGTTCAAATTTAAGTATTCATTTTTTCTGTGTATACTTATTACAAATGATAGCATCGTCAACTGTGTAGCTTAATAAATATCTTTTGTATATTTACTTTAGTTTGAAAAACAAAAAAGCGCATGGAAAACTATTCAATGCTTTAAAATTATGCATACACAATCGGAGATAAAGACTTTTTTAAATATAATTTAATCAAAATAATTTTGATCACCGTTAACTTTTGTTAAAACTGTAGAAACGATGATGCATGTATAGAGTGTTTTTTTTAGAGGTATAAAGTTTTAAGTTGGCAACACTTTTTTAACTGGCGGCCATTTTGTCAGTTGTTAAGTGACTTATGGTTAGTTTGGTTTGGCATTTCAACATAAATAGACTGACGCCTAAACAACGCTTCTAAATTGTGCAAATTTATTTTGAAAATCATAGTTCTATTCGAAATACATATCGCGCACTACGTCTATTAGCGATGAAGCTCACTTTTAGTTGAATGGATACGTCAATAAACAAACTCCCGTATTTGGAGTGATGACAATCCTCAAGTGTATGCTGAGACACCGTTACATCCAGAAAAACGACCATATACTTATCTTACTGGTGCTAGTGAGAAATTTTTTATTTGATGGAAAGAAAGCCACAAGGTATAATTTACAACAAAGGAAGAACATTTTCAAATATAGTAATATTAACCTTTTAAAATTATATCAAAGTTCATAATATTATGCTAAAAGAGGCAATAACTCAAACTTAACTATGAGAGCAAGTTTATTTAAAAAATCATGAACTTTTTGTGTATTCCGTTTCGTTTGTATGCAGCTGTAGAATATTCTCGACCCTAAGGAAAGCTTTTAGCCACTTGTTAGCACTGAAGTAGCGAAATATATAAAAGTTTAGCTGCACGCTGCACGCTCCAAGCTCTGTAAAACTTGTGAAAGTTACTATTTACCGTGTTATATTCGATGCATTCAAAGTTAAATAGGCAATTATACATTATTTTAAGACATGTTTTTCCATTGAAAAATGTTACCTCAAAATAGCCACGTGATGAAAATGAATTATAGTTTATTTAGCTTACCGTAATCAAATATCGCACAAGGTAAGTTATTTTCTATCTGCATGAAGATACAATGAAAGCAATTTTGTGATATTAAATGTCAACTGGTGGAAAAAGACTGCTGTATTTATTTATTGTAATCAAAAATCATTGATGGTTTTTAATGCATGTAATATATTTTGGTATTTATACAAAACTAATTGTTTCGTTGATTTATGATATCTATTGAAGGTGCCTGATGGAGTTTCAATATCAAATTTCAATTATTGAATATTTGTACGATTCCATGATATAATGCTTGAAGATGCTGAATGCCAAAATCCGGGTCGTTAGTGACCAAGCATGTGAAATCGCACAAAGTTTCAAAAATTCATATTAAATTTATTCCTTAAAATATAAATTCCCCAAATTTTGGGGTCTTGGGTAACATTAATAATATGTATCATAAAACGGTTTCTCATAAGTTAACTGATTCCTTAAATGAAGAATGATACCGGTCATTATTTTAAGTCAAGACAGTCGCCGTTATCCATAGCATTTGGATTCTGAACAGTATTTCATCCTCGTTTTTTTCTGCTCTTAGAAAATATGTATGCTTAGAATCTCCGTAATTAAATGGTAATGTCACGTTTTTATTGTTTAAATGTAGTACCATCCATTATGGTGAGCTGACCTATTTAATAATTCAGTTACAAAATATGAATGTTAAAATTGGGAAAATGACAATTATTAGTAACAACGAAATCAGTCAATAAAAACTAATTTGTGAATATAAAAAAAACAAATTTGGTTACAATTTTTGAATCATATTTTTTATAACGTATTTTATAATGAAAAACAATATTATCGATAAATAAGGCAGTTTATCAAAGGAAAATACATATATATTCTGTGTTTTTCAGTTGAATTTTGTTTTATTTTTTCTTATGTTTAAGCTCAACAGGTAAACAAAAAATATTTTTCATTTGTAAATTGACGGTTCTAAGAAGTTAATACGGAGAAATTATATTTGTATATGTGTGTGGGCACAAGAAAGAAAAATGGGATTAGAATCCGACGATGAATTATGTTCAGAAATTATCTGAATAAATATTTTTGCTATTGTTATGAATGCCGAATTCTAATATTTTTCAGTATACAAGCAATCAGTATATAGTTTGATTCAATGTAAATATCGCCAATTTTTCAACCATGATGGTAAGAGTTTACACTTTTAAGTAGGTAAATAGTAGCAATGTATTTTTGTTCTACAAAATTATTATTTTTTAAGATATAGATGATAGCTGTTTCGGCTCAGGCCATCGTCAGAGCCATTCTTATACGAACATTTTCTTATCTATATATATTTGTGTAAAAAAGGTATACAATACATCTTCTCTTCTGTTTTAACGACCTAGCTTGTTTCTTGCTCGCAATAGAACTAAAAATGGTTAATGAAACAAAAAGGCGGCTATATCAATAAGTTTACATAGCACGGAAATGGTCTATTACGGAAACAAAACAGCCTCCCGTAGAGGGTTAAGCAATGGCGATCGACATATATTAGTTTGTTCGTTAACGTGTTATAATGGAGTTCTACCAAGTGAATAAAAATTCAATCAATAAATTAATAAAACGAGAGTATCTTTAACTATTTGTTAAATCGGGTCTTTGGATTGCTTATGCTAAAGTGGTTTAATTCGACTACGACAAACCCTGTGGGTGAATCGAAGTAACGCTGTTGTAAAGCTTTTAAAAACTGCTCGTATTAGAAAACGTGAAAAGAGAAAACCACAATAACGAGTTCAGCGTGTGCAGATCATACGACGTTAATATTTATCTATTGTATTAACTCACATAAAGTAAATGAGATGAAATCTTTTACTCCGTTCTGCCACGGAAGTACATCGTATGACATAATTAAGATTTCAATGGAAAATCCTACTTATAAAAGCTTTTCAGCTTGGATGTATTTGGCGAGGCTTAACAAAAACAACCCTTCACGTGCTTAAGCATACAAGTACGTGACTGATACTTAAACAGATATGAATTGAGTGATTTTAATGCCATCCGATTTTTTTTTGTTTTTAATTTATATTCAACTTCATATTCATGAAATATGGTTGGAATAGAATCATTTTTAATACAATAAAAAATAAAGCAACACTTTTCAACAGAATAAAATAGTATTGCTAAATATGGTTTTATATAAATCATATGGCAAAACTATGATTTTTAGAGACTTTAATATACACATCATCAAAACAGTAATCTAACACTTAATTATGTTTTGTTTTCAAATGAAACTGGTTTCTTCTCATCTTGAATTTCCATAATAAAGCTATCACTTGAGGTATAAGGGATGCGGTGAAATAACGAAATATAAGAAGATAGCGAGGACATCTCCTTAGTTGTTAAGGGACGAATAATATTAAAGTCCATGATCTAAGCAGTAATAGTATCAGAATAAAATAAGCTCTCAACATTTTTTCTCTTATCTCAGTTTTGAGCTTTTTTTTAAGCTATCCTAATTATTTACAGCATTATTTATAATATATATAACAGTTTTTTATTTCTTTTAATAAATGAAACTACATACAAAGGTAGAACTAAGCCAAATATTTTAATTGTACACATATTTGAATACTTTAATGATTCGAATACTTGATAATTTATTGAAAAAATAATAAGGCGATTTTGTAAAATAAAAAATCAGTTATATTTTATACTAGCATACATTTCTACTGTATTTGTAATGTATATCATAGATTATTTCGGCTGTAAAGTAAAATTGGCAAAACGTACTTTTGCGAGGCTACATTAAAAAAAATTATACAAAGATCTGTTTCCAAAGACAGCTTTGCTAATGATAGTTTATGAATATTTAATTTAAATAATCGATTTTCTTACAAGAAAATTATATGAATAAATAGATAGTAAATATTATATATATGGAGAGCTTATTTAGGTGTCGAAAAAAATGTTTAATGATATAATAAAAAAAACCTTTATTGTCTTATTTATTAACGCTTGGCATAATATTAAAATAGAAGAATTTTTCCGGAAGTATGGGTTACTTCTAACTAATAGGAATGACACATATTTCCTTTAACGCCCAATGAGCCATAGAATAATTTGTCTCTGTTCAGATTCCTTCATCCAACGTGCCATATCAGTTACATTGCATCTTCAAAGTACGAACAATAACCCTTATAATCTCAGCCAGAGTTCAAATTCGCAATCACTATCTCGCTCCCTCAAATGTTTCATGTGAAACGGAAACCGCGACGAACTGAAAGTATAGCATTTTCAGCGCACCACTTCGCACGATCATAAAGCTAGAAAGAGACATCAACACAAGCATTTACCTCAGTATACCAATTTCAACGCGAAAGAAAACTCTACTATATCCAGATAAACTCTTCAACTGTAATACGGTATACGTGTAAGTAAAAGAGACAAAGATATCCAAAGGGTTCACTGGGATCATCTTTAATGGAGGTCATATCTGTTGCTGCACATACGCGCCGTCAGTCGTTTCTGCGACCGTCTGATAAACGGACGTGAAAAAACAAAAAGTTAAATATTTCCATGGTAAATTAAATAAAAAACGCAGTAGTGTTATATCGATAGTTAAATAATATTGAATTCGTTAACTTTAATTATCGTGAGCGTATGGACTAAACAAAGAGTGTGATTTATTTAACAGTAAGTCATTGTTGATTTTACAGTCAATTATTTAAGGCATAGAAAAGTTTTGTTAGTTTACCTTCTTTTTTGAAGAAACCGTTTTCCTTTGTTTGGTATTTGTTTCACCCTAAAAAGTTTCTAGGGTTTTCTGATAGTATACTATTTATTTTTATTGGTTTCTCAAAAACTTCTTTCTACTTACACATAAAAATATAGCTTATGATTTCTCTGTACTTATAAAATCTAAAACTATTTTACAAAGTATTATTTCCGAATAAAAGAAAGAAGTTTTACCTTTTTATGTTTCATTATTTTACGGTAACAAATTATTAAGGTTATTTTCTTTATTTACAAAATTTTGTTTTATCATGAAAAAAGATAAAGTTTATAATATTTTGATAAAAGATTCATTCCGTATTGAAACAATTTTTACACTAAAAATCTAATTTTTGATAATTTTGTATATGATGTATAAAAATCCACGCTGAACTTTCAAATGCAAGCCAATGTAGTTTAATAATCGAATTAAGTCGG
Source organism: Himalopsyche japonica (assembly GCA_028555115.1). NCBI lineage: Eukaryota > Metazoa > Arthropoda > Insecta > Trichoptera > Rhyacophilidae > Himalopsyche > Himalopsyche japonica. The sequence continues at coordinate 1,328,479 of JAHFWJ010000416.1, read as the reverse complement.
GTTCCGTTTCAAAACGATATAAATTTACAATATAATGAGCCCTTACTATACCTCTATTTTTTTTTTACACGAGTAACATTAATTAGTAAAATAATTGAAGCTGGACATATTTTATTTCCAAACGTCATTTATTGTATTTATAAAATAATATTTTGCAAAGCTTTTTGCATCATACTTCAAAATTATTTGTTAATTACTGAAAGCTTTCGATGGACGCCAAAGTTAGCCGTATAGACGACGTTCAAACATATATTCAGTCAATCAATTAATGAAATTTTAAGCTTTGTCATTATTTATCAATATATTAAAAAAAAAACACCTCTTATAACTTACCTCTCATAATTAAAAGCTAAATATTTAAGCAAAGTCTCTTTTCTGTATTTTTCGATCGTAATAACCGGTTGTGGATCGCCTCATTATCTTAAAATACTTACTTCATCGAGGTATGGGAATAAGTAATTATTGAGTAGGGAATTCGTTGAAAAAAACACGCACATTTGAAATATGTATGACTGTCCCAATTCTTCAATTGTTATATTTTTATGGATGCTATATTTTTTGTCACTTTGATCTTTTATGTCGTCAAGATTTATGATAAAAAGAAGCTAACACTTCAATTACGCGTACATAGATCCATTGCGTGACATAAAAAATTTACAAAACTCAGAAGTCTGTCGTAAAAACGTTGGGGTTCGAGGTTAAAGTAAATGATGGCCGCAAAAGCGTAAGGCCATTTTTAAATATTTATGTACCTATCCATCGGTGGCTTTGTGAATTGCATTTAATCAACTAGAAAATTTATTTAGCGCTTTCAAAGTGGGTACTTCAAACACGAAATAGTTCCTTTATTGATTAAATAAAGACGTGAAGAATTAATGTACTTGGCAGTTTTGTTGGAAAAAATAGTACGATATACTCATTTCGTCATGGAAAATTCCTCAAACAAAACATCTATTTATATATTTCAGGAGACTGAGTCCGCCATTTTTTTCAGAAAGACGTACATTATATTATTAAAAAGGTAAAACAAATTAAATATAAATGAATTTAGCTTCCCAAATTGAAAGAATTTGCTTCGGAGACGTGATGATTTTCACGTCAAATTATCAATTTGTATCTTAATACATATGTAGCTGTTATCTTTTAAACGTTCCACACAAAACTTACCTCATCCAACATGTAAGCAAATAGCTTGACCTTTCCCAACCACAATTCCTTACTTTAGATAATTTATCGCTTCTAATGTGTCCAAATGTTTTACTAAGAGTCTATATAAATTAATTGGCAGTTGAAAATATTTTTTCATCGATTGATTTAGTTTATCGTAACTGTTTTACGGACGATTTTGTTTGCTTTGCGTATTTCCACTCATCTTATTTCATCACGTTTCTAGTTATCCAATAGCAATCACGTCTGTGTTTGAACGTTAGATTATTTCACGAATACATCTTTCTGTTACTAAGCACACCGAGAAAAAACGTTTCAAGAAATCATTTATGAAGATTTGAATACACATTAATGAATCATTCATCGAAAAATTACGTTTCAGTCTTAAAAAACATTAAACATATCAATATAGTAAAAATTGAAGACTTCCGCGTTACGTTTGAAACATTTTTGGCACAATTTATTTTCAGTATAAAACTAATTATTTATTCCGATGTTTTGTGTCAGTTATTTTTTGTTGAACAAAGCATATTACAAAGATTTTAATTATTCTTCTACAACAATGATTACACCCTGGTTAATGAACCGTGATGAATTGAATAATGATTTTTTAAATATGTAGAATAATATGTTTCCTCAATTAGGGGTAGTTAGTCGCCTTGCTACATTACTAGACAAATTTAAGCATAAGATATGAGCTTGATGGGCCGTAACAAATAGCTGAATTCCATTAGGTTATCAATCGACCTTTTGTTTTAACGGTAATTCAAGACTAGACTTAATCATTAATTTCGAAGAATCTTTATTATATTGTATAGTATAATTAAATATATATACAAAGTTTAGTTTCTTTCTATTTTAAGATATAAAATATAATATTTTTCAAACTTTACATTAAAATAACCCGTTGAACATAATTATTAATTTTTCTAGGGAAAACTAATACTTGTTGGATATAGAATAAAAACTGTAATATGCATCACATAAAAGAAAATCCTTCACGTTGCCGGAAGTTTTTGCCGAGAAAACATCCTTTCATAAGATAGAAGCTTAATGTAATCGCTTGGTAATTGAAATTTATCTCTTACGTATTTTGATGGTACTGAAAAAAGGCATATTCAAATCATGTAACTATGGCGACAACGTATATTAGTATGTATACAAAATGGATATACTAATATACAAGCGAATTTTTTTAAAGTGTTTAATCTTAAATACAACGTTATAGTCCCTTTTGCTATAACGCATTTTTGAAATTTATTTTTTATTGAGTAAACTAGAAATTATAGCCAGTTAGCATATACCCTATACTTTATTCACAATATCATTTATATAAAAAATGCGCATACAGAGATACATAAAGTGGGTGTATGTGTTGTGCCTTAAAAAATTAATACAAATTCATTTAAAACATATACCCGATGACATATTAACAAATTAATCAAGAAAAAAGAAAATTATAGTAATTAATCAAGCTTGTTATTTTTTTTTATTTGAGCGAAGCATTTTGATCGTTTTACTTAATATAATGAAATATTATATTATTCACTTTTAAGGTGTTAACTGTCACTTCTTGATGGAAAGGCATGCTATTTTAAATATTAAAAACACATTTTTTAGTACTTATTTCACAATATATTTTTTAATCAGGACCGGTTTCATTTATCGCGAGCATTATCAACTGATGATAATGTTAATAATCAGTTGATAATGCTCGCGATGAGCGAAGCCGGTCCTGATAAAATATTTAATTATAAATAAATTTATTAATAAATTATAAATTTATTAATAAATATTTTCTTTTGACTAAAGTTTTATGTTATCATAATTCTTTAGGGCTTGTTATATAGCGGTACCATCCGACGAGATATTGGATTTTACCACTTATTCAAAAATAATCTGACACATTACCCTATACTACCTTTTACCACTTACCATTATTTGATTTTGAAAAATAAAATCATTCGTTAAAAGAAGCTGATATTAAAATTTTATGACATTATCTTCTAAGAAAATTAGAAAAAGTTTGCATTGGCGGTTTTTTGTATAATTTTCAACCCTAAAATTCCATAAATTTTTGAATTCTAATTTAGTCCCCGTAGTGTTTCCCATGTATACAGAGTGTGACGGTATTCTAAAAGAAACTGTTTATTCATTCAAGAAGAAAAAAAACTTCAATTTTCAGAATGATTTTTTTTATATGAACAGTATAACAAGAAAATTATATTTGGATACTTATTTACAATAAATTCATTCTGTAAATCAAAACAAAGACATCTTCACTTTTTTAATCCACTACTTTTGTAAATATATATAATGAATCTACTTTTTAAGACTTTTTCTAAGAGAATGTAATATTCTCTACACACAATTAGTAGTATTATTTCCACTTTTTTCCAAGTCAAGATTGTTTTTGCTTATCGCAAGCATGATTAATTTTAAAAATACTTATAAAATTTATATTTGTTTTTGATTGTGCAACTTCAAGCAAGAAAATTAATGTTATCAGCGTATTTTTTATTTTTATTCTTAACAACTTTTGATATTTAAAATAAGATATATTCTAAATTATTTTTGCCCTAAATTCATCAAAACAATTTTTTTTTTGTCAAGTCTATATTTGCCCAACCATGTGGCGAAATTATAAATGTTATAATCTTTTGAATAAAAAAAGCACGAACAATATGATGCTGTTTTGTTAGATATCTTTTTTACCCATTAACAAAACAAACGTCAATTTAATGATAATTTATGTATGAAAAAAAAATGTTCGTTGGATCAACTATTTTATACAGTGAGATGTTTGCTTCCTTCTAATGTCACTGTTATATTATATAGATGAAATTAAACCAGAAGTATGAAAGATAGAATGACATATTGCAACATTCTGTATAGTTTCCACACCCTTTGGGAGAAACAGCGCATAGCGTAAAACGGCAACAGTACCTTCTTTTAAAATTACAGCAATCCAGGGATTTGTCGAACACCCCAATTTGCTTGCAAATGAAACAGACTTAGGCAGAATATAAAATCGTAATTTCCTCTCCACTGACCGTCTTTTTCAAAATACTTTTTTGGTAAAGGATAACTTTATAAATTTTAAACATTCATTAGAATAAAAAATATGTGTAAATTTTCCAATTATTGAAAACAGTCTGCGTGACACGACGAATGATTTTTTTAATTTAATGGCATTGGTATTCCCATACATATTTGTTTATGGGAAACTTCAGCAGTAGCTTTACCTCTCAAAAAAAAAAGTGTTTTGGCATACCACGACAAAAAAACAGTGAATAATAAATTTGTGGATATAACTCTTGAAAAAAAATGAAGAAGAAAGATTGTGGTTTAATCAACAAATTTAATAATGATTAACTCTTCACAGGTGACTTCTAATGAATAATTATTTTAAGATTGTTGTAGATTAATAAACCTGTTATCTGTTGATTACAAAATTAAAAATATGAAACAATAATAAATGGATGAAGATGAAAGAACTAAAAAATATTTTGAAAATAAAAAACTTTACTATAGTATAGTAAAATAATTTAGATTAAAAATCATTTGAGGGAGGTTTTTCTGATATGCTCATGTGATATTTATAGCTTGCATATTTTTGCGTTCTTCTAAATTTATCTGAGAATTCGTTTGTCTGGTATTAAATATATTTTAATTTATTTGATATTTTCAGATAACTAAACATTACAATTTTTCCTACATATCTCATAAAATTATCTGCATATAACATATCAATACGATTAATAATTCTTTATATTTTGTCGTAGCGTACATAACAGAATTTTGTGAAAGCGTTTTATAAGGAAAAAATATACCCGCAGGTCTTCATATAAAATACCGTTTGAAAAATGTGTTTACTAAAATTATTGGACCTTTTAGAAAAGCGTGTTAAAAGTCACAGGTTACGAAAATAATAATTCTATTTCTAAGATAAAAAGAGATTCAGGATTCTATTATGTAAAGTGCTTAGTACCTTGAATTTCACGCTCAGGTATTTTTTCATTTATAGGATCAATCGTTTATTGGGAAATTTCATTTCACGAGAAACTTGAAAAGAAATATTATTATCGATTGAATATTCAATCAGGACACATTGTAAGTATTAAGTTTGTAAAGGCCTTACATTGGACACAGTCTTTTCGCTCTGAAAATAAAGTCTAATCGTATTCAAATATTTTTTGAAGATTAAATTTGAAAACTTGGTTCAGATTCATTCAAAAGAAATATCTTTAATACATGCATAATTTTAAATTCATTATTTTTTTGTTTCAAAAACGATAACTTTATTTCAATTTCAGAACGAAAAATCGTTTGATGTATTTGAATATATTTTATTATAATATTTTTTTGACAGAAAATAGTGATTATAAACAATATTTGAATATGTATGATAAGAAAAAACTAGCAAATTTGTATTAAAAAAATGAACCACCAGAATGCCTTCAACATCTTTCTTCCAAATGATTAGTGAGTATCGAGTTATTAACGTATAGCTTATATAAGTTAAGATTTACTATATAAAGTCGTATTTTCTTGGCATTCATATGATCCACTGCAGAAATAATCGTCTAAAATACCAAGACTATATTGCACTAATAAAAGAAAAGTATTTGAGGCGTTATATTTATGTATTAGAAACATCTTTGTGACAAAACAATGCTATATTAAGTTCCTTACGGTACAAGCAAGGTACTCCAATGGAAAAATAAGCTGAATTCTAGAAAAAATAAACCAAAATTTCTATAAACGCACTACAGTTTTAGCCTAGTGTACAAATGAAATTAATTGTGAGCATCTTGTTTCAATAAAAGCAAGGCCTTTGTGTCTCAGATATGACACTGACCTGTTAAAGTATTGAAATCAATTATTGAAACAAAAGTGACGTGTAAAAGGTTTTGACACAAACAAATTGTATATTACGGTGTGATATTATATGAATAAATATAATATTCATTAATTAAAAACATTGAAACATGATTAAACATCACTTATATTTGAATAGATACAGTTCTTTTAAGAAAATACTGCTTTTTGGGACAGTAGACTTTGATTAATAGCAACTCAATTAACGAAAGACTTGTGAAATAAATAGCTCAGTGAATATAATTTATTCCATGATTTCTGTGCTGCTAAGCACAACATAACGACTCAATTATGAAATGAAAACAGTCGCCACTGATATCTTGTGACAAAGTCGTGCTCAAATTTGTACAGAAATGTTTGGATTTCTCATTATAAAAAATATGACCACTTAATGGATTTTTTGAAAATAAACTATATAACTCAAAATATTTATAAATTCAATTGTTATCTATGATGTGATAATTTTACATTGTAAATGAGCTGTCAAAAAATAGTGTTGAGAAGGTAACTTCACATGAAAAGAAATGTTAGAAATTTTGATAATTTATCTACCATATTTTGTAAATATAAAATTGATTTACAGATTTTAAGAGTTGGTGCTAAGAATTCTAACATGCTAATTTTTTAGATTATTTTAACTATGTTACAAAATTGATATCTTGATTGTGGGACTCGTTGAGAAATATTTTATTTCAATAATTACAAAAGAGATGTCAAAGATTTTTCATACAAATGGTGTTGATTTTTTTCTGAATCTATTAATTTATTTAAAATTGAAAATACTCTTTATATCGTCAAATAGTAAAAACACGTCAAAGGATGGATTAATTCCTAAATGAAATGGTAATTAAAGATTTCAAATTCAATTTTTGAAGACATAATTCATCTTAATCCTTTTTTTAAACTGTGTGATGTAAGTTTCATCAGAATTAATGAAATTTCAACAACTCTATAAGAAAATGCATAGAATTTTAATGAAAATTAAGTAATAGCGCATGAAGTAAAAAGGAAAAACAAAATTTATAAAGCATATACAAATAAGAAAAGTGTGATTTTATTACATTGTATTATTTAATTAAATATAAAAGAAAGCAATCTTTTTATATTAAATAAAAAAAGCTTATTTTTTTCTCTTTAAAACAAAATTAATCCAGAGGATTTAGATAAGATCTTAATTGAAAACGCGTTTGTATTACACATAAAGTGTAAAATGTGTAATTTATTATCATTTGGGATAAAACCGTTTCAGTATACATTGATATATTTATTTATAGTTTCCAACAATTTTTCCTACGGATTTTTTTTCTTCTGTAATGGAGATTCTCTGTCACATCGTTTAATCTACGTTAACCTAGTTCTGAAAACCATCTGTGTCCATGAAGAAGTTTAATAATATAGTTTAAAGTTTACGCCAAATACATGTACGTCATTTTGGAAAATAGGCATTCAACTGTCATCGAGTCAATATTTAATACAATAACAAAACTTTTGCGGAACGTATTGATTGTACATTGTGTACCCAGTAAGTAGTATTAAACAGTTTTTAATTATTTTGATTAACTGAGAAAACCACTCAATTTTTTTCACAGTTATATTAAATAGCAATTTCATCCATCAATATCGACATTTTTATCTTTTTACTTCTAGTACGTAAAATATTTTTATCTTTTTCGAAAACAAGATTTATTTTATCCGTAAAGATTGAATTGCTGAGTAGTTAATAATATTTAGTTAAAGATCACATTGTTTTAATTTTAAAACACTACGAAAACTACTCTCCTTTCCTTGTGATTGTTTAGTGTCTTCTCAATTACACTATATCTGATAAATATTTCATAAAATCTGATGTAAATGTAAGCAAATCGATAAATGTGTAATTTTCTAGCAACACCTATATTTCATAGCTTTTCCTTGACATAGGAATTTAATTGATTGATTATAACGATTCCTTGTCAAGAAACGTCCGATAAAATACTTTTTAAAACTCAAAAGAAAAGTGTTAAGCATTTGACTTTCTATCCAGATCTTGTCAAAAAACTTTGCATTTGAAATGTTTGCAGTTTGGGAAACAAATTGTTTTGACAATAATTTCACATTTTTTATGATGATTATAAGAATATTGACTCACTAAAATATACCTGTATTATAAAGTTTCTTTAAAATATTTTTCAGAAAGCTGAATGTCTTAATACCATTTTGTTCCGATACAATTTTTGGCCACAAATTTTATCGAAATGAAATGATGTCTATCATTGCGTTTAACCGATTTGTTTATCAGCTACTGCCATGGAATAGATTTAGAAACATAAACAGGGTTTTGATATTAGTTCCGTTTTCGCAATACAACTCAGAGTAATCGCGTAAAAAACTACGGAAGCGTTCTCTCGTGGAATATACCGCACAGAGTTACCGTTCCACCTTTCTCCTTGAAACTCGCAGCCCATTTGCGAGTCAAGCCAACCTAGTTACAATTTCATCATCTTATCACCTGCGATTGACGCCTGCATAAAACACACAAACGACTGGATAGTTCACTGGTTTCATTTACTGATAAATTCCATTATGCAAAATTTTGGAAAAAGTCTATTACAATGCAAATTCATATATATGGAAAAAAACATATTTTGATTCTTCTAACAAAAAGCATATGGACTGAAAAAAAATTTACGATACTACTTGAAAATAGCTTAATACATAGCTTATATTTTGCAGATAGAGTACGGATTTGTGGATGTTTTTTTACGAAAACGTAGTTTAAAATTAATCAATTGCACAATGATGTTTTCTTCTTTAATCTTTAAAACTACATTTATTTGCTCTGCATGAAAATAAAATGTCGATTGCGATTTTGAGCTGAGAGATTTGATTGCTTTATTATAATGACTGTTATCCGAAAAATAAAACTTACACATTTTACAGACGTACTGTAACTTATCATACTTATATAAATATATGTGATAACTATTATTTTATTATCATTATTAAGTGCCAATCAAATAATTTTTATTTTACCGTAATAATTTTTAACTGTGCCAGTCATTACAGATACATAGAGTAGATTTAATTAAAAATATCGAGTCAAGGTACATGATATAACTTCAAATATTTTAAATAAAGACAATATATATTTTGAAGAGTAAAACATACTCAGAATATGTAAAAATATTAAATAATATAAATAATTGTTACAGAACCATTTATTTGGAGATATATCATTTAAAATGTCAAAGTTAATACCTGACGTCTGGATTTTTATATAGAGAATAATTCAGATCAAATCGTAATGAAGAAAAAAGACCAATTAAAATCGTTGTCACATTATTACGTATACAGTTTCTTTGATGATATGTCAATATTCTAAGACTTAAATAAAAATTTGAAGATCATATTGGAATCAAAGAACACATAAGACTCTCGTGACCAAAATTTTCAATTAAAATTTGCTGAATATTATAACAAAAAATATTTTCAAGGAATCATTACCGTATTTAAAATGTATGGGCAAGGCAAACTCAATAACAGATTTTTCCCTTCACCCTAATGGCAATCAAGATTTCGCGTTAATAGGATGTAGTGAAGCGTTAAAAACTCATCAACATCACGTTAAAACGATACACCCAACGTGCATTACTTATTATCATGGATTATTACTGCATGGCTTTTTATTGCACATTTTCGAATAAATTTACTTAAAAATACATTTAAGAACGTATGTTTAATATTGTAATGATGCCGTTGATAACTTTCATGATAATCCATATTGGTTTAATTAAATGATTTTTTTTTATTTATACTGCAATTTACTTTTAAAAAAATTCTTACTGTTAACATAGTGTTAGAGTTATAGAAAATATTGACAACGATGTACGTTTTGTTTAAAAAATGCGTGTTTAATGTAGTTTTGTTCTAACCACTAAGCGAAACTCTGTCCGTCGTCCACAAGCTAATTATATTTTAAATTAATTTGGCGGTAGCTTAGTAAAAGTTCATTATTAATTTAAATATAACTTTATTATTCCACTTCGTATGTAACAAAATTAAGGGAGAAAAATGAAAAAAGCTGTTCCCCGTTTTTTTCAGTTGTATATCAACAATTAAGTTTACTTTTTACGTTAGAAATAAATAACCTTCTTTTTTTAAATATTTTCTAAATAACCAAAACAAATATGTCGTCTAGTATCAATATTAATTTATAATACAACTATTAATCACTTTTAAGGTGTTAACTGTCACTTCTTGATGGAAAGGCATTATATTTTAAATAATAAAAACATCAGTTGATAATGCTCGCGATGAGCGAAACCGGTCCTGATCAAAAAATATATTGTGGAAATAAGTACTAAAAAAATGTGTTTTTATTATTTAAAAAACAGCTTTTAATGTTTGCAAAACAGTAGATAAGAATAAGTATAATATTTATTTAAAAACAAACTGATTAAAGTTTAATAATTTTGTAGCTTTAGTTAACATAAATACAGAAATACAACAGAAAAAATATTAAATAAATACATTTGAAATATCGCCATTTTTTTCATAAACATGTCAAACAAGCAAGTATGAGGAGAATGAAATACTGTGTTTTTGCCATGCGATGCCTTTTTCAAAACCAATTCTTCTGTTGAATATCTATATACAGATGAGGAAATTGAAATGATTAAAAAAAACAAATTTTAATCTTATTTTCTAACTTTATCTCTCAATAAATTGTTAGGATAATAAATAAAGTTTTTTCCTTTTACCAATTTGAAATATTTTTCTCTCGATGACATATTCTGCAGCTTGTGAAATTATTTTGTTGAGTTTTTAAAAATAACTTTATATCTTTCATTTATATTGGCTTTTAATTCAAAACTCAATCGCAATTATATTTACAGAAAAAAAAATACTTTTTTTTTCTATCGTGCGACTATCAGAATAAGATTTTTTTTTAATAAATGACACTAAGCGTGACCGAATTAAGTGATTTGAGTTATTTATGAACTAATTGTTTCGAGAAGCTTTTTAATTATTTCGGTCAAAAACTAAAGGGAAAAAGATTTAATAAAGCCCAAGAAAACTAAGGGTAACTTTACGGTAGAACATTGCACACGTACCTTAAAAAGTTACCCAAGGGAAAAGCGTGATTTTTTCATTAACAAGATGTACTAACTTTGTATATAAAATTGAGATTAAAATAAACTTTTCTATCAAACTTTACATGGTTTTGTTGTGAGATGTTTTTCGGTTAGTAAAATAAGCAAGTCAAAGAAGAATATTAACATGCATTATTTATATTCAAATCATGGTTAAAGTGGAAAAAAAATTTTACTTCACCCCTGGTGGCTTTTAGTGAAAATTTATTTTATTTAATGCTTAGAGTGAAATTCATGCAGAAAAGTACGACGTATACATTTTTATAAAAATATCGTTTTTTTTATTCCCACGCCATATAATATCCCAGGTTAACTCTCAATTCGAGAAATAAATAAAATCAATTGGCCATATTTAAGAATTTATCACAATATAAAACTAAAATGTTAGAAATAAAAAAAAAAATATCATATCTCTTTACCACACAGTTATACAACTCGATAAGTACTATATATGAACGTTTTAACATAATTCTGATGAGAGCGTTAGCCAAAAGAGCTATCAAATATGTAATATACCTTATAATTTTTTTAGAACTAAAATACATAGTCATTTTGTTAACGTGCGTGTTATTTAATTAGTTCCATTCAAATAAACAATAACAAGTTGTCAATAGTTTGTGAGTAAAAAAGGATTTTCTTTTATAAGAAACTTCTTCATATTGTACTATAAGATTGACATTCACTTTTTTGTATGAACAGCATAATGATGATAAAATAGAATTTATGGTTTTGAATATGAGTGTTGTTAGAAGTGCCGTAAAAAAGCATTTTTGTCTGATTAATAATTGTAATAATAATCAGTTTTGATAATTTAACTTTATTCATGAGTATGTTTAATACGTTACTTCAAAAATTTGATTTAAGCTACTATAAATTATTTGGTGTTTTTCTTCAACAAAATATGTAGAGGTTATCACTGTGATATATTTTAATAAAATGTAAATCTAGCTTGGATTCGTGTAGACAACTTCGTATATCAAGGTAATTGAAAGACTCTTATAAATTTCCAGTTAAATTTTCAATTAATAAGATATGAAGGAAATTTACCGTATACATGTGACAAAAACAGTCAGACACACTTTCAATTACTAAGGTCATAAAGAACTTCTATCAGGCGCAGCTATTGTCTATGTGAGTACTGTAAGCAAACCCTATTGTGTTTTCCCAAGACACTAGACCATGTAATTCAGAATGAACGGTGGTATGTGTAAGAGCGAGCAGGGTGTGTGGATGTCTTTTATACATATTTTATGTGTGTAGGTAGATACACGCTTAATCGATATCACAATATAAAATGTTCGAAAGAGGTTACTATTTAAATTTACGCCTGTAGCGTCGCCTTGCAAGGTGAATTCGTAGCAAGGAAGCATTGTGTATAATTTCTGTTTCCGAGTCAAATTTTGGATAAGAATTACATTGTATAAAGCTATTATGTTCAACAATGAAATTTGCGCCTTGTAAGAAAAGGAACAACGCCACGACATCTAACTTTATTAGTTTCTTACGGAATATGGTAATCGCACGATAAAAAAATGAACTTTTTTTGGATTATTTTAGAATTTCAATATAATACGTAGATATTATTGAACGGTTGTTGTATTGTATTTTCTTTGTCTTTTGTCCTAACGGTGAAGTGGTCAAAGTGAAGATTGTTTTATACATATACTTTGTAATCGATTAATTGAGCTTTGTCTACAATAATTTCCACCAATTAACTAACTGATCCTAAAACAAAGCAATAAGCTAACTAGTTTAATACTATCATCTAAAAACTGAAAAAAGTGGCGAAAAACTGAAAAAAGAATAAAAATGTTCATAAAAATACTAGTATTTTTTATCTATTCTTACGTAGTTTCAATTAATACCGATGACCATTTTAAGCCATAACAAATATGTGTTTTGTTTGTAACAGCATTCAAGTCAATAGCATGATTGCACTGCTATATTTAAATGATTTTCTTCTTGCTCAATAGATAAAAATTTTAAGCTATGAGAAAGCTTCAATTTATACTTAAAATGGGAGTTGCTATTTTTTGCTATGCAATTTGAATTACTTTATAAAATAAATTAAAAAATGTGAAAATATTCATAAATTAAATTCATTGATGAAGATTATAAAACATTGTTTTAATAAGAATTCTATCTTAAACAAAATTTTAAATTCAATCTACAAATTACGATAAGAAGAACATACGTGAAACTAAATTAAATTGTTCCTCGTTATATTTATATCAAAAATCCAAAATTACTGAAAACTAGTCAAAAGTGCGAAAAATATGCTATATACATCAACAAAAAGCAAATAAAACAATTAAAAATTGAACTGATTTGATTGTGCATATCATTGTTATTTTTTATACAACGAAAAAGCTAAGATATATTACATTTACTTTTTAAAAATTAAAATGATACATTGAATGTAAATAAAAAGAAAGAAAATTAATAAAAGTTAAAACTATTACGCATTTGAAGTGAGTGCATATTGAACATAATAAACAGCTGCAGTGCAGTTATGCAGTCATGCATATAACTTCAATTATTATTAATGACTTTGTTATTTTACTTGCCCTAGTAGCATATCATGTCAAATAGCAATGTTATCAAATTAAAAATAATATTCCAAATAGACTTCTGCAAAGCTATCGCCGCATTCATCGACTATAAATACAAATCACTTCACGGGGATAATTTTTAAAAAAGATTATGGTTTTTTCAAATTATAGTATCTATCAGATACTAGAAAAACATAATATTTATTGAAATGAAAGTTGTTTTGGTATATTTAAAAAATGTGAACACTTATTGACCTTTACATCCATATTTATGGCGGTTATTTGCTTGGTGGTGGGTTTTTGTGTTTTTGTTTTTTTTTGAACTCGATCTATTATGAATAATAATTTATTTATTATGATTTTTTATTTGAAAAAAATAGTTCTAACATTTTCTTTTACTCAATTTTTATTTTTTTAATAATTAAAACACATTTTTTTAGTATTTATTTTCACAATACATTTTTTGATCAGGACCAGGTTCGCTCATCGCAAGCATTATCAACTAAAAAAATGTGTTTTTATTATTGAAAATATTATGCCTTTCCACCAAGAAGTGAGAGTAAACACATTAAAAGTCAAAATTTTATATGTTGTAATTCATCAAGTTATTATTAACTTTAAACTAATTTACAATTGTAACTTAATGAATATTGACAACCAAATAGCTCTTGATTGAAAGAAATTTAAAAATAAGGTTATCATATTCAAGTATAACATTTATATAAAGATATACGATAAAATTAAGATATAAACCAAAATAATATCGTAGGGAATAAAACTGTATATTTTTTATTGAAATATACAATATAAATCAAACTTACTGAAAAACTCTTGGTACTTTCGTTGGCAAAAAAAAAATGATATGGGAAAACAGTTTTTATTCCAGAGTCGCCCGCAAAACACATGCTCTCCGTACGCATATGTATTTTTAATACAACACTCGGAAATTTATGGGTGTAAATTTATGCTCAGTAATGTGAATTTAATATCTTTTTTCCAACAAATATGATGTCTTCAGTATGTTGATAATACTCTGAATAAGGAAATATGACCTTAAAAAGTAGAAGATATATACATATCGCCATTGCTGAATATGATACCAATTTGGTAGGAGTTATTGCTTATGTACTCTAATAATACGGCATAAAAAATATCGTCATATATTATCATTATGGCGAATGGTTAACGGTGCATGTTTGAGATGTTCTCGAAAGCTATTTGCTTAAATGCCACTCTAAAAAAAAATATAGTAATATTAAACACGAATTTGATATCACAACAGGTATTTTAACGACTAGAAATTTCTCGATCGATGCTCGTTGTGCTGTAGCTTTTGAAATGAAATTTTGTTATATTATTGATTAGAAATTATTCATACACTAATACAGGTACATATTAAACTCGCGGAATATTCTGGCGATCAGTTTCGCTTAAAATACAACTTTTTATAATCCCACTGTGTAAAACTGTTCAATTATTTCACGGTTTATGTTTATTTTCTATGAATTTGGTGATTAATAAGTGGAAGTACTTTTTAAATATCAAATTTAACTTAATAGCATTGTCATTTTACTCTTAAGTTTTTCTGATTATGCTTTTTAAGGAGCCAAAACAATATTTCATATTTAGTAAAACTTTACGTAGAATAACGAAGTTAACAATTTTAATTCAATAAAAGCATTATACGTAATTTGTTGTGAACAGATATTATATAATTTAAATATAATTTATTTATTTTGTCTTTCTTCTTATAACTAATGTCAGGTTAATCACATTCCAAAACAATTTATGATTTGAAACTATTGAGAGTATTCGAAACATTAATTTTGAATAATATTTCATTGTTGGATCGTTTGTTAAAAAAAACTCTTACATAGGAAGATTAAACAATAAAATGACTGGAGTGCGGCTAGCATTAAAATTTATTTGTTTATTTTACGTTTTTTTTTTAAATATGCATCTCATTATCATCGGCAGAGCTCAGTTCAAGAAATAAAAAAGTGTTTCTCTTCAGAGAGATATTTAAAATAACAATGCATATTTATTTTCCGTTGCTAAATTGTCATCCATTTTATTTTAAATGCGCTGAAGAAATGGTTTTCATAACTTTCGTGGCTGCGGGAGAATCTAAAGTTTCAGGCTTTATATACAAAGCAACTCTTTAAGCTTTATTTTAAAGTGGATACAAGTATAATATAATCCATGACAGAAGATCGAGACCGGAAAATATTTATCTGACCAAAAATTAATTATAGAAATTAATTAAATGAAATTAATTGTAGAAATTATATAAATATGCAGTGTTATGATTGGATTTTTGAACTTACTGTGATTAAGAGGTGTAATGAAATTTGTGGGAATATCTGCTTAATTTACTTTTTTTAAATATATCAACTGTCAACAACATTATCTAGTATCATCAAACATTTATTTCAATAAAAAACTATATTTTCCAGAATAATAACAAACATAAGTTTAAGCAGAACGCCAAAATCCATTTTTCACCATTAAAATATTTAAATAAATGAAAAGTTCAATAAAATTGTAAAAAAATGCTGCAACAAATTTTTGTAAATTAAAATGAAAAACAATTTTAAAATGCATGATAAATACTGCTTATTTAATTAACAAATTTTATTGTAGCTTATTTGAAAATTCTTCATAAAACACTTCTTAAATTAATATAAATACACATTATAATGATAGGTTTTCATAGTTGTAACAAAATTTTAAATGTAATAATATTCATGTAAATTTATTATAATAACTTTCACAAATTCTGCTACAAAGAAGAAAGCTGTAAATTTTAGCAGGGTTTTTATTGTGGAGAACAAAAAGCTGAGAGATTTTTCGCAACATGTTTTTTGAAAATGTTTTGTAAAAAAATCATTTCAGAATAATTCATATATGGCTTTCGTTTTGTCTTTATGAACTTGTTTGTATGGGTTGCTGGCTGAAGACCACTCAGACTTTGTGTAATCATTTTAAATTATTCTATCAAAGAATTTTCATTTTGTTTAATTATTTATTTATGAAAACCGGCAGTAGAGAACTTTAAATAAAAAAGGTTATAATATATTAATTTCATAAAAAATAATTACTATTCTAGAGTAAACTTAAACGTTTATTTTATATAGAAAATAGAAATGAAAAATGTGTTTTTATTATTTAAAATATGCCATTATGACTTTCATATGAGAACCGAAGAAGACAGTTGAAACCGAAAGTCAGTTGAAAGAAAGACAGTTGAAGTTGAAAAAGTTATATTTTTTAAGACGAAAAGAACACTATGCAATCATGTTTGATTCAAACTATAACACTAAAATAAAATCATTTTTTAAAATTTTTGGATTATTTGGCGAGAGCCCCTTTTGTATTTTTGTTTTGTTCTAGATTCACATGCTAGAAATACTGTTTGGTTCAGGCGCGATGAACCTATGGCAAGCGATCCAGAAGTGACAGATATTTTTTTCTCTGCTGATTGAATGTTTGACGGATGATATTATTACGAATAAAATTTGATTTGTAAACACAAAAACAAAGAATACATTAAATTTTTATAGAATCTTGCGATTTATTTGATATGCATAACATGACAAAAACGGATTATTAATTAAGTTTTGTTATGATATGTTTATATATCGTGTAACCTTCGCACAAAAAATCTTCAAATTATAACTAGGTTTCTTACGAAGCATTCATTGATACGTAAGTATCTCAGTGAAATATAATTGGACATTTTGAAACGAGCATACAGAAATTTTTACTGCAACTGGTCAAAATATACATTTGTGTAACTTTTTTATGAATCCAAATATATTTGTACCGGTAAAAATCAGGTAAATCTAAATCTCTAAAGGGTAGCCTTCGTTAAAAATAAAATCTTCAAAACTCACCAAATAAATTTTGAAGGATGGAAAATGGATATTTCAAATAAATTCCATTGGCAAACCTCGCATATAAAGACAGAACTAATTAAAAGATAAAAAAGAAATGTAAAAAAGAAGCACATTCAATATGCATGTAAGAAAAAATAAATTGACAATATTTCGTCTTTCGATACGAGAAATTGTCAAGAAAACATTTCTTTGCTCATGTTATGTACATTAAATATTAACTTTTCGCCAAAAACTAATTACAAATTTAGCTATTTCAAGTCACCTAGCATTATGGAATGTTCTTTAGAGCGGCAAAAAGCTTTGTGGAAATTTTCTGAAAGCCTCTTCGCTGTCTCTTTTGGGTACAAATTGTGGTTTTAAGCAAAATTCTTCGACGCGCAGTGTAGGCAGATTTTGTTTGTCGCTGTCATAAACGTTTCATAAATTAAGCGCTTACATCCTCTGTTAATTATGCGCGAATTTGTAATAAGTATGTTGAAATTATTCGTCCAAGGCTACGCAATTTAAATTTTTAATAACGTGGAAGTGTTACAAAACTAAAAAAAAGTAATGTATAACATAAAGCTTCATTGCGTGATTTCTATTGTCTCGTCAGAGATACATTTTGCAAATGGCAATAAATATCTATATCAAATCATAAGACTAAAAGAGTTTTATATATTAAACGTATCATAAATATTAAGGCAAAAAAAGGTTTATGTATTCTAACGAAACACAGCCCATATACTATCCTGGAAATATATGACGTATTGACGAATAAAAGTATCAAAAATGCCAAAAAAATTCTCGACCTAGACGTTGAAAGACCAAAACCTCGCTGGACAGATGGAGTGTCACTAGAATGGAGTGATTTGTGTATACTTGTAGAGGTTGGAGTAAAATGAATGAGACTGATTGAGGCGGTCATAGCTTACGCTAGACTGTGGTGTTGAAAAATAAGAGCTTTGCTATTGGCTTTGTATTATAGAAGTTTACGGCACGTGAAACAAACAACATCAATATTTTGCTAGCTGGAGCGTTACTATCTGTTACTATGTACATTTTTTAAATACTGTATACGTGGAGCACTAAAACGGTCTTTAGAAATGAGTCAATTTTCCACTGAAATCTATTCAGAAAATTCATTAATTCATGTCATTTATAGGGTCATTGAAAGATTTTATACTTGCGTAAAATTCTCAGCAACAACTCTCAATGAACAGTTTAATTACAAATAGTCCAGTCTAAAGAAATTTATTTAAAATTTCCTTTATTTACTTGTAAATTAAATTTTATTTAAAAATTATTCGAACATTTTATAGTTTATTATTTTTTTCTTGTTCTTAGATAAAATAGGAAATATATCACATTAATCTACCATTTAAGAAATTTTTTGATAAAATGACTTGTTTAACTACAAAATTAAATTTTTTTTTTATCATTTTCTTATAAATAACAGCCATTATATGTATATTACACTACATTTAAAAAATAAAAAACTTAAAAGCCTACATTATATAATTAATAACATCAACTTTAGGTGTTTGATGGAATTTTAATATATAATTTGAATTGTTGAAACTTTTTATGACTTCACATGTTCGTCACTAACGATCCAGATTTCACCTATCGGCATCGTCAGACATTCTATGACATGAATTCTATCACACGTCAGTTCTGTTGCATCTGTATGATAGAATGCATGAAGATGCTGAAAGGTGTAACCTGGGGCATTAGTAAAAACAAAAACATGTAGAATCGTACAAAGCTTTAAGAATTCAAGCCTTTATTCGTTTGCTTTGTTATTATGTAAAATTTCAACGGATATTTCACAAAAAAATCTTAATATAACATTTTTTACATCGTCGACATTTAAAACACATTGATTTCGAGTGTTGCAGTATGCTATTAATTGAATTGTAGCTTCTTGAGTCAAAAGTTTTAATGCAATAAAAAAAAACTCTTTTTATATGCCTCATTCGAATGTATGATGCCAGAATCGTATTAAGCTAGAGTATTTGCAATGAAAAAAGTTGAAGTAAACACATAGCGACTACACCGTAAGTCATCCTAATCTAAAATACATTGTATCAAATATAGGACGTAAAACTTTGTTAATATGGTTCAAAATAAATATTATATCATAAGAATTGTACAAGATTAGTATACTCAGTGAAATGGTGAATGAATTTAAAGTGACTAAAATTTTTGTTGTTAGACTAAAAAACTAGTAACAACGTTTGAATTTAAAGGTGTGAAATTGATTATTCATATTTTCTACGAGTAATATAAATTAAAAAATCAAAAGTAACGCAATTAAAGTATTATGACATACTGCAGAATGACACTGTAGCGGAAAATTTATATTAACTGTTAACCTTGTTTCATGTTTAATTTATGATTAAAAATAATATTTGACCTTATATGACTATGTGATTGAAACTAATTTATTTAATAGCAGTATATCAGTAAATTCTTCCTAGAAATTTTTGAGCTTAAAAAAAGTCTTTTAAAATGATTACAAAGCCTTATTTAAAATTAAAAACGAAAAAATACCTCCTTAACGTTGCGGAGTTGAAAGTAATCCTTCTGGTAAATACTTTTTGATGCGGCTTATTTATTTTTCAGCCTTTTTTATTTCGGCGAAAGAAAATTTTACCGAAAACAACACAATTATTTTAATCTCTCAAATAATCCACTGGGAACGTAATCTTTTTTTGTCTATTATATAAAACATTTGGAATCTTAATGGAACTGATCTCAAACGAAGTCATTTTGTCTCTATGTTGCGAAAAGTGTATAGGTAAAATTAAAGGTCATAGTTAGTAGACAGTCTGACTGTCTCTCGAAGTCTAGTTAAAGATGAAGCATTTATTGATTGAATCGGCATTCACTTGGTAGAACTTCATTATAACACTTTAAAAAATAGCAATATATTTTAGTTATTATTTTTTTTATAAGGTGCAGTTGATACAGCTATTTCGGCCCATGTTATCGTCAGAACTACTAAAAAATTTGTAGTGCTAAAATATATTGCTATTTTTTCACCGTGTTGTGCAGCATTTACTTTATTTTAAATACTGAAATCGGGGTTCACAATGAGTCATTTTCTACACTTCTTCTTCTTCTAGAAAAAACTGCTTTAAAGATTATATTTCGCTAAACATTTTCTCTTAAATTATTGTAAAATACGATTAACGATATTTTAGTAATTGTTCAACTTTATAGAACGTGGACGAAATTGAGTGTTAAAAACAGTTTATAAACAGTGATAATATTTAAAAGTAAATATTTTTTTGTGCAAATAACCTAAAATAATTATCATTTAAGTAAGATGAGTGGTGCAAGCACTCCCGAAGCCCGGGCGACTCCTTCGCCATCGCAGAAGCAAAGACCTCAGAAGAAATGTCAATTCGTTGGTGGTGCAGACTGTGGTCCAAAGTTAGATAAGTGTGCCACGTGGCTATGTCGACGAGGTGGTCAAGATCTGGAACAGACGTCTGGTTCCGTGGTACAAGAAGTAATGCAGGCCACACCGGTAGCTTCAGCAGCTGCTGGAGCATGCGATGATTCTCAACCACCACCTAAAAATTGTTATCGGCTTGTAATGTTGGGGTAAGTCTCTTTTGTGCGTTATAATTGATTCTATTTTTGTTTAATGTACATTTTCAACTTTTAACTCATGCTTAGAAATAATTGATAAAATATATTTTTATGTGTCATAAATCTATGCCAACACAATTTCTTTGATAAAATGCTTTTGTTTAATTCGAATTTTGTAAAGATAAACTTTGAAGAATACATAACTTTTGTTCATGTGTTACATTTGAAATCAGATGAAATAATTTAGTAGGTATTTATTAGATGAAGAGATTACAAAAAATTAACAAATATTACCAACAAACGGTTTTAATAGTAGCTCGTAAGGGTATTTCAAAATTTATTTTATGATTTACGGCAGACAAAGAATAAAGAAACATGTGAGCCTTTCAAACATGATTATTTATAACACGGTGAAAAAATAGCAATGTATTTTAGTTCTACAAAATTATTTTTAACAAATATAGTTGATAGCTATTTCGGCTCACGCCATCATAGTTCTGACGATGGCGTGAGCCGAAATAGCTATCAACTATATTTGTTAAAAATAATTTTGTAGAACTAAAATACATTGCTATTTTTTCACCGTGTTATAATGAAGTTCTACCAAGTGAATGCCAATTCAATCAATATGATTATTTATAATGCACTATTAGGTGATAATTACAATACGTAGACAAATACTGTAAGGAAAAAATATATATAAAATATGGCAACACTCAAAAACACTATATTACTACAGCGAGTATAATCAACTAGTTTTTATTTATCGAACTTTCATGGGATAGTGTGTTTTAAATCGTTGGTTTTTAATTAAAAAAGAACTGTATAAGTGTGTTATCACATCTTTGTTATTGAACTTATACAATGACTTTTTTTAAAAAAGACAATTCAGTTGTAAATTAAACAAAATAATTATCTTTGAATTACGTCATATCTTCATTAGTTAGCTATTAAATCGAAATAAACGAGCTGACTAAATATTTTTTATAACAATATCAAACCTTTATATTTCTTCCATTTTTAATATAGAATTATATCAGGTAACCGCTTGGAAATTTTTCTTCGAAGCAAGTAGTAAATACGCATTAAGAACTTAACTATAAAACAGTCAAAATAAATAGAAACATTACTTAAAGATTATGAGGAAAAAGGGGAATTGCTTTTTTATTGCCATACCACTAAATGAATTATTGCACCTGGATAAAAGACAATAGGCCTGCATAATTGGATTAAATGGTTTTCGTCTGCTGAACGCAAGAAATTTGATTAAAATTCTTTTAACGCCCTTTGTAAATTGAAAATACCTTAGTGATTGATTCGACCATTAAAGAACCATTTCCAAATAAAAGATTTTTAAAAAGAATTTTATTCATTAATTGCACAGAAAGTATGGTAAGTTGATAGGCTTCCATAAAAACACTTATTCAAATCATTTTTGAGATTGATAAAATTATACATTATTTTAGTATTATTATTAAATTACGCAATAAAAATAATGATACGTAATTTATATTCTATCGATGTAACTAATCATATCACTTATAAAACGTCGAGAAAATGTTTGAATAATCATTTAATTGTATTCTATCGTTTATGTGAAAATGGTCCGTCAGTAAAAATTTATTTATAATTTTAAGTCATCATATTACAATTATCTCTACGCTATTTTTCTGCTAGATACTTCAAAATGATAGACATGTTTAAATTATTTTGTTTCCTATTTAATAGTTTATTTTGTTATCGATATTTTATTTATTCGTCTTAAACAAAAACAATTAAAACTGTTTAATTACTTATAATTCTAGATTATCGTATAGTAATTAAGTAAGTTATTGAAAATAAATGAACCGACATTAGAAGATGTCTTGATTTTTAGAATAAACGTTTGCCAAAGTATTTCTTAGGCATGTTTTTATTTTAATTGCTGCACCCGAGTGGCAGTATTTTTGCTTTTGTAACAGTAATGATTTGCGGTAAATTGAATCTCTTTTGTTTCAAAGAAATTTATGTCTCTAATAAACAACGATTTTTGATCCAGATTTTCGAAGGGGAATATTTATATATTATGTTACATGTTTACCAGACGACGACGAGGAAGGGAAATAAATTACTAGTACGGAAGAGAGTTGAATAAGTTGTTGAAATTATGTTGAGTGATGAAATGTCATATAATATAATCTTATAATTTATGATATCGACTGAAGGTGCTTGATGGAATTTCAATATCAAATTTGAATTGTTGTAATTTTGTACGATTCCACATGTTTTGTCACAAATGGCTCGGGTTTCGCCCTTCGGCACCTTCAGGTATTCAGTCACACGGGTGCAATAGAACTGACGTAAAATAGACAGTTCTAGTCTATTTTTATTTTTTATTTATTTATTATAACTTAAATATATTATATATACGATACTAACTGTCTATTTTACGTCAGTTCTGTTGCATCCGTGTGATGGAATACCTGAAGATGTCGAAGGGCGAAACCCGGGTCGTTTGTGACAAAAAATGTGGAATCGTACAAAATTACAACAATTCAAATTTAATATAATCTTTTTGATAAATTAAATAAAAATGCATACTGTAAAAAAGATAGTATATTAAAAGAGCTATTTTTGTTGTATCGTGATGCTTAAAAGTGCTATAAATCCTTGTAGAATCCATATAAAATATAAAGCTTCTATTGGATAAAACTTTGCAGAAGTAAATGAAGTTTCTGGTGTCGTCTGAGAGAAGAGTGATTTATTTGATATGTCCACGTCAATCAAGCGTAAGGGGCCATGATGGTTGGCACATATTGGTATTTAGAAGTCGTGTGTATATATACTGAGAGAATACAAAAAAAAAACGAAATTAGTTTTCAGCGTGAGTTATAGACTGCAGATTTATTTATTCATTACGAAACCATTTACATTTTAACTTGTTAATAACGTTGTTGTTGAATATTACTTACAAAATAAATATAGATTGTTCGTTATAAAAAAACATACGAACTAATTTCTTAACTGTAAACATGATCATTACCGTGTTTTGTAAGTAATAATTTGATGGTGATCGTGATAAACAAAGCCGTTTCAAACAATAATTAAAAGTTATGTGAATAATTAACACACAATTTATTTTTTGGTTCTACACTGTTTACAGAGAAAAAAATACGCCTAATTTTAAATATTTTGTTATTTATACATTAAATAAACGTCTATCATTATTATTAAAGTCTGTTTTTTTACAAAAATACTGCATGCGTACAATATGAAATTGTCCGTAGCGTAATCAAAAAATAAACGCTTTTGTATAGTTTTTGTACTCAGTGCAGTAGATACAACCTCAAATTCTGAAACAAATTAGATTATTTTCATTGAGGATTTCTTAAAATTGTATTCAATTGCATGGAATTTAAAGATCCTTGTTCCGTTAAAGAAAGAGTTTTAACAACTGACTATTAACTTACAGTCATATATCATAAAAAAATCATTGAGTGTCAAGTTTTTTTTTTTATTACAATTTTCAATTTGAATATAATTAAATGTCGACGAAGAAAATTTTATATTATTCTGAATTTCTATAAGAATAAAATAAATTATTTTTCTAAGAATCACTCAAATTACAGATGTCAAAACAAATCAAATTCACCACAAGGCTAGAATGTCACGATTGCCTTTTAGCAATCCTAAATGAAGATTGTTTTACAAGACACGCTGGTTAACCGCTTCAACCCTCCCGTTGGTGATTCGCTTTGACTTGTGTACCCACTACGTCATCCAACCAGTGGTTGATCGCATTATTCTGGAAGGAAAGGGATAAATGGGTCATTTTTTATTCGTTGAAAGTTTTTTTAAAGAAGTAAAATGGTTAACTTATACATCAATAGGATTTGAATAAAATATTAAAATAATAAAAAAAAAACATTATATGACTCACGATCATTGAAAAATTGAGCTCAATTTGATACAAATATTTCATATATTTTTTTGTTATAACTTGTTATTGATAATAAGATAAATAAAAAACACAGTTTCTCATACTATAAATCTATATTTGTTTTGATATTTTTCAAGCCTTTGTATGGAACAGAATTATATTTCGACAAAATTTGTAAGCTGAAATTTGTTTGTAAATAAAGTATGATATATTTACTTATTACAGTATACCTGCGCTTATATTAATAGTTTTATAAATCGTTACAAAAGTTCTCTATTTGTTTATAAATTATTTTATAAGTGGTTTATGACTACTTTATTCTTACATATTTCAAATATAGCAATTCATTGAGGTAGACGTTCACGCGAAAGGCATTTCTTTAGGTATTTAATTTGAGGATAGCACGCACGCCGATGCTATTATTGTAAACCTCATCAACTGGGTAAATTTCATTTGATGTAACATGTAGAAGATATAAATATGCACGCCTCTCGTACTCATAGGATACACAATGTTTACTATTTTGTAAAATATTCAACGACATGTGTGTGAGGTGTTTACAGTTTTACACGTTATGCCGCTACTATGGTAATGAACAAACATTTTGCTTAGCAGGAATGAATAAGCGCGGGAAATTAATTTACATTAAAATAAAATTTCGTAAGCCTTACGCACTTTCGCTAAGTGCTCCTATATGTTTTGCTAAACTTATTGCAGAAGGATCCATTAGCTTAACATATTTTGAATTAACATAAAGTTTAAGATCAAACAATTTCACACAGCTTATTAAAACATATATATGTATTTAAACATTGATAGTGTTCATACTACATTTCTACTCGAACAATAAATTATATTGCTTCATTAAATTGGAACCATAAAACTTGTTAATGTAGCTGTTAAAAAAATAAAATATTTAGTTACTGGTAGTGGTTTAGTAAATGGATAAAATTATTTTATTAAGTACAAAAATAAATATATAATAACTTTACGTGCTCATATTTTAAAATTATTAATTGAAAACTTATACCAATTAAGTTCAGCATTTTTGATTAATACAACAATTAAAATAAAAAAGAAATCACTTTTATAGTGTTAACGGTCACTTCTTGGTGTTAAGGCATAATATTTTAAATAGAAAAATCGGTCCTGATCATTAGATAAACTGAAGAAAATATCATAAATGGCAATGATTAGATTTATAACTGAACAACAAATCAAACACATATATATGAAATAAAACAACGTATACAAATATGAGGAATAACCTAATTTTCAAGATATTTATTCGAATGACATCTGTAAGAGAAAAATAATTGCGTTTTACTTTTCTGATAAATAAGAAAAAATGTAAAAAATAAACATTAAACGAAATAAAAACAAATACTCAATATTTAATATTACTTGCTAAATAAAATAAACCGTTCTGATGTTATAAATAACGTTTATAAGGTGAACGAAGCTTGTTAATTTTTCACTTTGTAGAATGCAAACAACACATGTCTTCATGGACTTCAACAAAGAATTAATATAAAAAAATTTTAAAGCTATTCATAATAAACACATTCATCTTAAAGGCGATGTTTTTTTTTGTATAATTCCAGTTAACACAACAATCGTGGTAACTGATATATTAAATATTAAAAACAACATTAACCTAAACTGTTTCTCTAGAATCTTATATGTTTAAGGGATAACATTGTCTTGTTTCAGTATTGCCTAAGGAAATTCGTAAACTCGGGTAACTTTCCCCTAGAGGTTTGACGGTATGGCCTTCCTAGACCACTGCCAACTATTCGGAAATTCTACCTACACTCTTCTTAATCTCCACCTAAGTAAAGTGGCGAAGGAAGGTCATACATAAGCGGATTCAGTGAGTAATAAATAATTGCTTAAAATTATTTCACACAGCTTACAAACCTGAAAAGACAAACAATTCGTAAAACAAAAACAAAAAATAGATGAATATCAGAAATATTTTTGTTTGCAGATATCGTATGATTTTTTACTTAAGATATTGGCTTACTGGTAAATAGTTATGGCAAGATAAGGAATATCCAATTGATAGTAACGACTAGAATATAGTAAATAAAGTTATGTTATTTTTATACTTTGTATACACCTGAACTGTGGCCGAGTGCTTAACTTATCATTATACAACCTATATTCGATTCGATCAATACCGATTCTGAAAAAAAATAAGAAGTCTGTCATCAGCCAACCTGTTCCCTAGAATGTTCTATTGTTACCATTTTGTATGAAATATTTATTCATCTTTTAGTATGGTATTTTTTGGGTTGTTCCAAATTCAAAAAAACTACTTTCGTATGTCATATCACTTACGACCCATTTTATTCATTACTTTAAATTCATCCGTACACTCGAATGTCGGAAGATATTGAAAGACAAAATCCGGATGGTTAGTAACAAAACTCAAATAATTGTATAAAATATAAGCGATTCATACTTCATCAAGCTTAAATTAAATATTTAATTTTAGATACTTTTAATAGCTTCCTAAAAAACATAGTTTTCTATTATGATATATCCATCATTCATATTTGGAGAGATTTCTTTTTTTATAGCAAATATTTTCTGCTATACGAAAGCAAATTTTATGATTTATGATGAAGTCTTATTCATTGATGAATTATTTAGTTTTTTTTATGAAAACTACGTATAAGAGTTAAATTGCTTAATTTAAAAATTGAACCGAATTATTAAAAAAATGCGCATTCTATCTTCCGAAATCTCTCTGTTAAGATTTTTCAAAATATAACTTTACTAATTACTGTAAATAAAACCAAAATGTATTTATAAAATGACGAAAAATACATATCTGACTAATATTTGTTTTAATAAGCATATTAAGCACACACGTGTGAACAATAATTGTTTCCACCTTAAGCAATATTTATAATTTGACATAATCTCTTTGAAAACTGTGAAAATATTTTTGTTGAACCACAGCTTCCATGTGCAAAGTTTATAAAATTTATACTATGATTTCGGACACCGGGAAAGTTCAAGTGTTTCAGTTATAATATAAAGCTAGGTTGTTGGTATAATATTATATATGTATACTTAAGTCCTTCCTCACTTTGTGAACTAGATTACGTCAAATTTATGCTATAATAACATGCCTGTTATATACCTTTAATAAATTCAAAGAATAATAACTCAAAATATTTAAGGTAATATAGACGATTAATTTTGAAAGATAGAAAACGTTATATGATTGATAATGAATAAGTTGAGTTTGTCGGCCTTTTCCTTCTTTCTTTAAGTATTTGAAGTTAAGATTTTATACTCACATATACAACAAAATATGTTAGTTAATACAAGTTTTTAACAAAATTTAATGTAATTTTCAAAACAAAGAATATTCTACTTCATTTATGTGTCTCTATTTCACAATTTATTATATTTAAGTATCATAGTAAAAGATATATTTTTTACAATTTAAAAATTATAATTGATTTTTTTTACTTTGAAGGTGTTAACTGTCACTTCGTTATATAAAAATGTATGATATTTTAAATAATAAAAACACATTTTTAGTACTTATTATGTGGAAACAAGTACACATTTTTTCACTTGGTCGCAGATTTAAAAAATATTCGGATAAGTTTTATTAGATAAAAATTTTATTTCTTTTTAACTTCATGAATTAAAGTCGATATTATTTGTCTGTGACATAACGTTTCTTGATAGTGATAAATCAAATAAGCTTTTCGATAACTAGCTGTAACCTTTGCTGTTTTATAACATTCATTGTTAGTTGTCTATGTTAAATATCAAAAATAAAAGTCGTTCATCGTAGTCTTTTGATCTTACGAAACATTTTACTTTAGCAAGCGTAAGTCAAATACTTACTTCCCCACCTAAAATAATGGCAACAGTTGGTATCTTAAAAGTTTCCTAGCGTCTACGGATTGTTAGATCCGCCGACTTTCAGACAGCCTTAACAACGGTATAAGTCTAAAGACACTTTTTATGATATATTATATTTTACATGGAATTTATCACTTTGAAACAAAATGTCATTTTTAAGCTGTAAGCGAATGAGTAATCTTATTTATGTCGCGAATTTGTTTAAATAATATAAAAATGCATACATATATTCCTAACAAATGATATCTTTAATTAACGGCTTATACAATATAATATATTTTATGATAGTCTTTTAATATTACTGAATAAAATTTTAATTCAATATATTATCATGTTACAAATAAATCTTAAAAGAGATGCATCGCTTTATGAATGTCAAATATCATATATTTTTAATACTCTCTGTTGAATGATAAGTGATGAATTTGTAAGGCAAATGAAATAATTCAAATAACTTTTACAACATATTCAAGTTATATATCATCTAACAAGATTATTTTAAATATAAAATAGATATAATACCATTGTTTCAATATTTCTTCCTTATGTTTGACTCTGATAAGTATTCCTCATTACAATTATTACCAAATTGAAATAGTGTTATAAAAATTGTATTGTATTATTTTAATATATTATCTTTCCTTCAAGACGTAAGTAGTATATATTATTTATTTTTCATATACACATTCAAAGATTGAGTGATTTTAAATGCTAGTAAATATTTTGAACGTGACCGATATACTTTTAAATATTTGGCCTGATTTTATCAGCCTGATATGTGACATAATATATGTTTCTATAATGGCTTAAAAATTCTCGATTTCTAGGATATTTGCTAAGTATATACTTATTATATTGTTTTTATTTTAGTGTGTGTATCAGAAAAATATTTAAAAAAAAAACATTATTCAGCGATTCACATGAATTGATATATTTAAAATCTTAGCTGTAGCCTTAATGTTTAAAATTTTGTCACTTTTATGAATTAAATAATAAAGCTTACTATCGGTTTCTATTCATTAAAAATGATTTTTTACTATACTGACTATAGCCAACAAAGTCGCTGGAAGTTTAATAAAAAATCATGAAAAAATATGCTTGCTTAAAACATATTTGATTATAGCAAAGACTACTTAACGACTGTTGTTGACACCGGTAGGATTTAATATAAAAGGTTGGTATTGCTTAACAGTATCAAACTTAAAAAGCCCCTATCAAATACGGAAAGCCAAACAGAGAGCTTCGGGTAAATACAGAATAATAATTTCAACCCGACCAATTGAAAGAAAGAAAAAACTCTCTTTGGAAGTAAATGTTTACAAAGGTTTACTCACGTTTTTTATGCCAGTTGTATATTTTTAAGTGAACTCAGTACTTCCGCTAAAAAACAGATCGAGTGTAACCAAAACTGGATGAAGCTTGATAATGTAAAATTGTGATTTTTTATTAAATAATATTAGCTGCATACACGCCTATTTTTGAAAGCATCTAACTATTACATTTATCAAAAACAAATTGTTAAAAAGCACTGATACAAAAATGGTATATTTTATTACGTGATTTTTTGATTAAAGTTTTTTTTTTGGTTAAAGGATAAAATGATCATTACCATTGTAGGGAAACAGTCTCGTGTATGAATTTTATTTATGTTATGTAATAATAGTTGAAACAATAAGTAAGACAGAATGTTTTCACTGCCATTTCATGTTTGTTTAAGCCACGTGTTTGCTGAAATCTTGGTGTCTAAGCTGAAGTTATTCTGGTATAGATTGTTTAATTAGTTGCTCATCTTCTGTATTTCAAAGAAATTTGTGATAGAAGGATTAAGATAAAACAAAGATAGAAGTTAGCTAATTTCTCGCACTACACGACATATGATCCAATGCATCGAAGTGGAAGTATATTTTTTTTATATCCATGCTTCTGAACAAAACTATAAAAGGCATTTTTGTAATTTATAAATAAATCCATTTTGATTCAAAGTAATGACATATTCCACCAAACCCAACCTTATCACAAAAAAAATGAGTTTACTTTGAAGTTTTCTATCAGCACATCATGTATTTGTTCTAGCCCACTACAAAAAAAGTTAAATTACTGAGTAACAACTAGCTCATGTACTATTTCTTTTTATTTGATGTGTTTTGTTCTTCATTAAACGCGAAGGTGGTTAAAAAAGTTGTAAGTTGACATTTTTTTACCGGTTATGTTTGAACATGTTAGGAAAAAGTAAATTCCGAATAAAGATAATGAAAAAAATTGTTCCGTCATCATTCAATTATCTTTTGAAAAAGAGGAATCTATTCGGAATTAACTTAAATAAATTCTTGATAATACATATTTTTTATATAAAAAACGTAAACAACTAATGTTATTTGAAATGAATAAATGTTCGTGTTTCGCTATAAAAAAAGACAGCTGAAATGAACTTCTATTACTTTGATACACACTTTTACTCCCTAGAGTTAACAAATCAAAAACAAAGTAGGTAATGTGTTTTTTAGTGACAAGTCATATGTTTTCTGGTTTTATTTTTCAAACGTGAGAGTTTTTTGGTGATACTTGTACGTGACGACTCCGTTAAAGTAAAAAAGTTGCATTTATTAAAAATATGTTTTATCGATGTAATTGATACGCATTTTTTGAAAAAAAAATTGTCGTTACCGTTAAATGAATGTTAAAATATGGGTCACTTTGTCAAATGTGTGAGTCGCTTTTACTATTTTTTTACAACATAATATAACCAAACTAATTATTATTTTAGTTTATATAAAATAGATTTTTTTTGTAGAAAGGTAAGTAACGTAAAAAAATATTTTCTCCGCAAGCTGTAACGAAGGTAAAAAATAATGGCAGTTTAAGAAGTTTCTTAAAATGCATGCATTCTAAAATGTGTCAATTCAAGATTAAATGTACAACTTCAGGTACATGAAGCAGTATACGAATATAAGGATTGTTGAAAATGTCTCCTGAATACAAAAAAAAAATATGTTTCAGATGGAGTGATATTTGTTTTTATTCAAATTTGCAAATTACCGTTATTACTTTCAGTCCAAGTTTTCAATATTTCGCTGAATTTGTTCATATTATACGAGGTCCAATTATAAATGCCCAATCTAAATTGCTATTACTCAATTAATCTTGAATATAAAACACTCAAAAATTTCACCCGCAAAGCAATAAAGCTCAAATTCAACCAAAATATTACGCACGAAGCAAAATTTTCATTAATCGATTTGACGTTATTCTGGCTGGGAGACATAAATCTCCTCGAATTCATAGGCTGTGGCACGTTTAAAAGGGACTTTTCTAGACTCTATTTGCTCGCGATATATTTGAATACGCTATTGAGACGTAATGTGAAATATATGTATCAGTCAGACTTCAGTGTTCGTAGAAAATGGATGATATTCCAAGAACGAATTGTATTTGCACACTATCAATACAATGCATTTTTAAATATCTTTTGCTTTATAAAAATGAATGGTAGATTGTTTTGCAGATTACAAACTTTCAGATACTAAAAATGATTGTGAAAGCTTTTACTTTTTGTTGTCATTGCATGAATGATTACTTTGTAATAAAACATTGTCAAAGTCGTTGAATTGGAAATATTTTTTTTATAGTATGAGTAAAATTACGATATAAAATAAATAGTATTATTCCCATAGCCTTTTATGATCAAGACCTGATTTGGATATCAGGAGTTTTATTAACAGATGTGTTTTTTATTAATTAAAATATAATGCGTTTCTACCAAGAAGTGAAAGTTAAAACATTAGTAGTGAAAATTCAGTTGTTTTTATATATATTATTAAAAGAATTATTCATAGAAACTGATAACTTATGATTCCGAAATACTGGATAAGAGTTTTTATTAAAATTTTGCGGTAGTCCTTATTTTTCGCAGAAAATTGGAAAATTCTTGATTAAGCAATTTTGTTAAGGAAGATACTTGATATTTCGAGTGACTAGGTAGAGAAAGCAAGTGTAGGTAACGGGTTGTAAAATAAATTCTTTATTGAGTTTCTAATTTGGATAGCTCCGTTGAAAGCTTCCTTCGTGTTCAAGTATAATGGAACCTAAACTTTTGGATTTGTTTGACTTGATTTTATAGTGCCATATTTTTTAACTTTGTCGAAATTGTTAACAGCGAAAATATATTTTTTGGAATATATTTATTCGTTTACAGAATTCGTTTGCGATAATTTGAGAGCTGATTTTTGATGCTACGTGAAAAAAAATATTTTGAAGTGTTTCATCAAAAAATGTAACTGAAGACAATTTGACTTCAAATTTTTTTCAACACTGTTGAAAATATTTCAATTTATTGGTGTTTTTAACATTAAGTTTTATATATGTTTTGTGATAAAGTTCTCAAAAAAATATTTCTTATTAATAATTTGACAGATACTGAAATAATGTTAAGACATTGAAAATAAATTTTAAAAAAAATATTTTCAAAACACTGATTTGCATATTGAATTGATTAAGTATATTACATTTCAAATCGAAAAACAATAAAAAACGCGATTAAATTTTAAATAAAGAAAAAGTCTGTACTCAATTGTCATTATATCCATTATATATATAATACGTTATTATATCCATCACGTTTCTGAGAAAGAATTATAAAATTACAATAGAATGTATTTATTCTTACTACTTTACTTGAATTCCAATTACAATTTTTTATCTTAGTAAAAGCTCGACTCTTCAATATTTAAATTTTTATTGTAAAAATTTTAAATCATATTAGCTTTATTACGATTGACCATAGTTTTTTCCACATTTTTTTCCAATGGGTTGCAACACGTGTTACAACTTAAAATACAATCAAAGGAATATACTAATATTTATATGAAAAAAAAATACTATTTTAATTTATATTATTATTAAAATTCCACAAATTACTGCATAGTATGTGGAATAGAGTTTGCAGTTGTTATTATGCGCTATTAAAAAGTCCATAATAGCTGTCCTTGTTGTTAAAGCCACACGAAGTGTCTTTTTATGCTAGACTATTGACTAGCCTTTTAATCAAGAAATATTTCAACCTTGCAAATACCACCATGATGCCAAAGGGGTATTTTAATATCTCTCATTATAAGCCCTATTGTCTGGTAAGGGGCTATTTTTTACTTACTGTCACAGTGTTTTATCACGCCGATATTCATCAAACTCGTATTAATAATTTTAAAATATGAATGGAATTTGATTGTGGCATTTGTTGAGATGGATAAGACTTAAATAAAATGATATTTTAGAGCAGTTTTCAAATCAGTAGAAATGATTAGAAAACGTATGACATTACAGTTGATTTTTCTTCGTTTCTGTATGATAAACTGATTATTGAATATGTAATTCACCAAATATGAAATAAATGCCTATTAACTGAGTTATATCGGGTTATAGAAAATCATTTAAAGAAAATGAATAATATATTCACATAAAAATATTCAATTCATCACTTTCATTATTACTATTATATGGTCTCATGGGGAAAAGTTATTTCTTTATGCAACATAATCATCTGCAAAAATGTTTGTTCTACTTTAACAATACGAGTTGACGAATATTTTTATTTTTCAATAAATTTTGTTTTTATAGTCAAAAACTAAAGCGAGAAAAATTATCGCTTCAGTAGAATAAAATATTGCAAAACGCAGCGGTTGATATTTTTAATTTAAAAATAATGCTTAAAAAATCCAATTAATTTGAATGGTAACAACTTTGTACGATTCCACATGTTTTGTCATTAACGACCCAGGTTTCGCCTTTCGGTGTCTTCAGCATTCTATCACACGGATGCAACAGAACTGACGAAATCGTAGACAGTTGTAACAATTCAAATTTGATATTGAAATTCCATCAAGCACCTTCGGTCGGTATCATAAATTAAATCTAAATAAATTTATAATAATACAATAATCATTCTGAAAATCTAGTTAAAAATACCTGGGATTTATTTTATGATGTTTTTCAAAACATACGACTGTATAATAGAAAATGTCAAAAAATTAAGTGTATTTTTGAAAAATTACGAAAATCTCGAAAAAATAACTAAAAATCTATTCATGCAATTTTTTGGTCATAATAATGTTTACTGAAATTTTCTTAACCAAAAAACATTTCATCGGAACTATTCAATGTGATGTATTTTTGTGATACACTTCGTGTATTTTAATTTCTTTTTTATTATCATATAATTTAAAGCACTTAGTTCAGTGTGTTCGAATAATTCAATTTCAATCAATATTAACGTTATCAAGGTTATTGGAACCGAGTTAACATATATGAGTTTTTTTATCATGAAAAAATAAATTGAATATGAATAATATTCAATTTAATATATTTATTATACATAGATAACATTGTATAAAACATTAAATTTTCCTTCTATATCAAATGGTTTGTAGGAATAAAGGTCTAATATAATGGTTATATTTATATAACAGCTTTTACATTAAGGAAAATATTTTTTTTTATCTCTATGAATAAGGTTCTTATATAATTGCAGCATAATACCATCTTTCAGTTATAACCCGGAAAAGCTTTTAAAAGATCTAGCCCCAAATTTGTAAGAAACCGCTATGAAAAAATGTTAAAAATAAGGTATTTTAATAGTGCATTAAAATGTCCATTTATTTTTAGGGTATATCCATTGTATAAACTTTCCCTTTACTACTGAAGATTCAGTATTATAGTGTTGTAAATTTTTATACCTTATACGTAAAGAATTCATATATAATTGATTTTATCATTTTTCATATCACAATGAAACAGAACCTTATAAAATTTAGATTATCTTTTAGATTTTTACAGCAAAAATTATTCTAAAACCATGAATTTTGTCAATCTACGTTAAGTAATGACAAACGTTTTGGTAAAAACCATTTTTCAAAATTCTAAAGTAAATTTTATAATAATGACTTTTCAAGCCTACAATCATATTCTTTTATTGAAGAGGGAATAGATAAGTAACTCATGATACTGATAAAATTAATGAACAAAAACCTATTAAAAATCACCATACATTATATTTATTCAAAAACTTTGTGATAAAAACAAGGGAAAAGAAATTGCCCATCTCTAATCAAAAGCTTTCTATTGGTACTCTACGTTAAGTACAAAGGTTGAAAAAGGTAAAATATCAAAAAAACCACTGCCTATAGACACAAATTTATTAATCGCTTGATAAAGTAATATACCATAGTGGCAAATATAGTCTCTGTATCGATGGATGAATGGAGCAAGTACCATTAAACCACTCTTTCAAAGAGCTATCTATTGAAAAAATCTAGTAAACTAATCTGTAACTATGTTGATTTGAGAATAGCAACTCTTGATCATATGCATATGATTTTAATTATCGATATTGACAATCTTCGATTAAATTTTCGTTTAAATAATGATAAATTTATTTTTATTTATAGTGATGCGAATAAGAAGTCTTTATACATTCTAAATTTAAATGACTATAAAGATTGCAGTGATTTTGATAGTCTAGAATAAACTGTTGATTAAAATACACAACGTGTATTGAATTGAATTATTATAGCGAAAACTGAGCATACATGCGTCACCGTATTACATTGTTATTTAATTTTTAAAGCACACTTAACATTTATAAATATAACATTGTCTGTTTCGATGAAATAGTTAATGAGATTTTATATTAATTTATGAAGAGTCTTCTTAAATATAAATAAAAATCGAGTACCACTTCCTATCTATTGAACGTGAATCGCGCCCTATTTGGTTGAATAGAACGTGAATAATTTAAAATTCACCCCAACACTTGAAATGGAGGTGTTTAAAAATAACGCATTAAATTTAAAGTCGAATCCATCGTTTATTTTGGGAACAGAATATACTGTTTCAAGAGCGCTTTGATACTTTCTTTTATTTCTGATTTATTACACAATTCAACCACCTCAATAGTATTTTATTAACTTGGCACTGTAAATAAATTATATCGACAGAATTTCAATACAGTTCAACTGACTTAATTCATTTGATAGCGAGACTTAATTAATTTTGTATTTACGACTCAAATATTAAAGGAAAACTCTCTAATATTTTAAAGAACATCTACAATTAATATTTATATTATGAGAACTTATTATGTATCCAATTCCAATGTTATGGAGTCCAATCAACAACAATTTCAAATTATGTAACAGTGTATCAATTAATACCGAAGAATTGAAAAAAATCAGTAACAGGTTCATTACATTATATAATTATAAAAAAAGTATTAGAAATTAAATTAAATTATAAATAATACATACATTAAATTCTCAAAAACATATATTTTCAGCAAGGCTATTTGTTTGAATATGATATTTCTTTAATTAATCAATTATTCTTTAGGGCACTGATATTTAAGATTTTAAATATTTATTGTAATATTTTTTATATATTTGTCTTATCAATATAATATAACATCATGAGGGTTTACTTTTAGGCTAGAAATTGTCTCACAATTGTTACACATAAATAACTTAATAATAACTTACTTTTTATATATAATGCTTTTTACATTGATAAGGATCAAAAAACATCGACTCAAATTTTGAAATGTGAACGATTTTATTGAAAAACTTAAATTAAAGAATAAATTTAATATAAATAACACGTTAAAAATAATATATTTTTTGATCGTTTTATTGATGAAGTATCGTAAAAATTTTCCCCTAAACATTATTGTTATTATATTTAAAACTATAAAAAGAAAAAAGTATTCTTCCGAATGGATAACAAAAATGCAGCAAATATTATAGAAAACACCTCAAAAAGAATGTTCAAATGATATGTCGAAATTTACACCTTCTTTGTCCAGCCGTTTTTTGTAAGCATAATAAACATACATATATTGGCTTTGAAAACTTATTTGAATTTACGTTATATGAAAAATCAAAAAAAAAACAATTTATATAAACCATTAATTTATCATAACACTAAAACGAAGAAAATAATCTAAGAAAATATCATTAAGTTAAGTTTATGAACATTGTTTTTTGCATGCATCACTTTTGAAGTATTATATTAACTGTCACTTCTTGATATGACTTATATTCAACAATAAATATATACAAATTGTCTTAGATGAGCAAAAATAAGTCATAAAATATATTGTGACAATAGTACTAGTCTGTTTTAATTATTAAAAATGTGATTTAATAACATATTGTAGAAGTTTCATACAGGCAAAAAACAAAAATAAAAAATAAACTTAATCTAAAACGTAAGGTGTTGAAAAGTAAGTGTGTGATTTTTTTTAATTTTACACCTGAAAATAATGATTAGGTCGTAAAGTTCTTTTCTTAATTTGTACCATACGAGCTTTGCTCATTCCTGTATCAATACATTATTAAGTTGTGTATTTGTTGCTCAGGCCGATAAAAGGCTCTTGAAAAGGGCATTAAAATGATATATCGTAAAACTATTTTCAAATTGATTGTGTTTTTTTTTCTATTTTTAGTTCAGCATTAAAAAAGTTATGAGGTTTGGATTTACTTTTCTACCATAAAAATGTTTCTTGGATTAAATTTTTATGGAAGAATTTCTGTGAAACGAATCGACAAAATTTTGTGATAAATAAAATAATAACCTATATATAAAGCAAGGTAGTATATTATTATCTACAACAGTAACTAAATAAACACTTATTTTGGTAATACAATATATTTGAAAACACACTTAAATTTGATACGCTATTTTGATTATTAATACAAAGTTAAAAGTTATTAGGACTAAATAATTTAAATTATGTTGTAAGAAAGTACATGTAAACTTAAATATTTAACGGTTAAATAATGGTAATTAAAAGAGTATTATTATGAACATTTTCCATCAAACGGAAAAAAATAGTGCACAACACATAATATAAAAAATAGTAAGAATTTGCTATTAAATTACTTGCAAAACTGAATCTTTCACTTGATAGATTATTGGCTATCAATTTTTTGCTGCCGATTTTTTGTTAATCAGTCGATAGTTTGTGTGGTATTGAAGTGAAATAAAATTAAAAATTATGATAAATTATGCAACACTATCGTTGAGATTGTTGTTAAAAATACTTGATAGCCTTTAAGACAACTTATTGAGTGCTTAATAAATAATTAATGATATAAAATAAATCTATATGATTGAAAATGTTTTTTTTAATTAAGGCATCAATTACAAATAAACTAGATTGCGGATGATGATGAAATATACAATGAAATAACATTTTGTCACGAATTAAAGCTATGCAATGATGGAGAGAAATTTCCTTTTTATTATCTCCTTATTGCTTTGTTAAGGGGTAGGAAAATAAATGTTGGTATTTATATCAGTAAATAGCAGTAATTTTTTTTAAAGGGAATTAAATTTAAAGTATTCGACGTGAACAATAAAAAAATTCTCATTTTTTATTTCATATTGTCCTTGCCCTTGTTTTTATTGTTCAATCTTTCTAACAGTACGTGAATAAAGGCTATCAAATACTAAATCAATGTTGTCTACTTTTTGTGACTTTGCTTAGTTTTTATTATAATACATGAGAGTTTTAGTCAAATTACGTTTGAAATTTTTTTTCTCATGTGAAAATTTTAACCCTCCGTAATTTTGAGAAAATTTGTGGCTTTTAGTTTGTTGGTAAAATTTTTAGAAAGGGTAGAATTAGAGAAATGGGGACGCAATACCGATAAATATGGATTTGTAGTAAAGTCGCGCCGTAGGGAATGTTAAGCTTCGTCTAACCCAAGCCGGGAGTGCTGTCTTTTCAGAGCATCTCTAAAGGCTAGCAGTTTTAACGAGGTACAAGAAAGATATTACGTCATCCAATATTATCCCAAGGTTTGCTGAAGAGGAACTATTATTATAATATAACTTACTTTTTGTTTTCGAGGCAGATTATGTTGAAATATTGTTATGTGTGTTTATATGGTACAAAGCTAAGTATGTGGCAGTTTTTTCATAGATCTACTTGCCTTATATTATCAACAGATACTCTAGGATACATATATAGTCTACTTAAAAAATACTGCTTTGTCAAAAGAGAGGATGGTCAAAAAAAATCATCGAATAAAATATTCAAGTATAGACCAAAAGCTTAAAAGCATTAAACATTCTTTCGTATAGATCTCTTTGTGTATTTTTTGAGTGTATAAACACTTTGATGAATGAAAAAACCGGAAAAACACTTATTAATTGCACCGCAAAGAAACAGTGGAATAGTAAAGCACATGTTTTTATATTTGGAGATATCGCAAATCAGCATTGACCCAATGATATGTGAGATGAAATCTACACTGCGTATGACAATACTTCAAGGTATTGTGGGTCGGATTTTGTTAGAGCAGAAATGAACGAATAAAAACGAGAGATATGGTTTTCTGAGAATGTAATTACCGTGCGGAATGCTGAGATACCATTCCTAGTTTCATGGAAAACGCTAGCCATCGGATGGATATTCATTTTTTCAGGCCAGGCTTAGAAGACTAAACAATGTAGAACATTTTATGGATAAAAAAATAAATTTCCATCCATATATACTAAAAAATATACTTAAATAAATATTGTTTTAGATATAAAATTGGATATTTTATTTTACTGGATGGGATGAAAAGGGAGGTATAAAAAGTAGCATTTGTAATTAAAAATAAAATAATTTCTGTCTCGCAATATGGCAGGGGGAACTTAATCTTATTAGAATGAATTTGGTAACAGGTCTATCTTGCGAAAAAAATATACATATGTATACATCTCTTTAATGGAGATTATTATAGAACAAATTATAGATATTTTTTTTTATTTAACTTTATTCCAGTAATTTTTACTTTCATATTCTTGTTGTTACTGCCAAAGCGCTCTATATTTCAATATATAAAAAAATAAATCTTTACAAACTTTTCAATAAACAATAATCGCTTGCCTATATAAAGTTGTAAAAACAGCTCTCACAGATGGATACCCAAATTGCTTTTGTAATGAAAGAAGTCAACTTTGAATGACTGTTACAATAGAACCGATGTGAAACAATAATATGTTTCGCG
This sequence comes from Himalopsyche japonica, assembly GCA_028555115.1. Taxonomy (NCBI): domain Eukaryota; kingdom Metazoa; phylum Arthropoda; class Insecta; order Trichoptera; family Rhyacophilidae; genus Himalopsyche; species Himalopsyche japonica. The sequence continues at coordinate 1,287,409 of JAHFWJ010000416.1, read as the reverse complement.
CTATATGAGGGAAACTACTAATTTTCTCAACTTCACGTATACTGAAATTGTGTGAAGAATGACTAATGAGGGGTTTTAGACCACTTTGAAAAACTAAGGCACTTTATGAACTGACATGTTTTTTAGACAAGTTGCCACCAAGCCGGATTAAATTTCATACAACAAAAACTTATTAATGGATCAATTATACATTCAATTTTTAGACGTATCTATAGCGATTAAATAGAATTCCTCATTATAGTTGGTATATTTAGGCAAAAGAAATAAGTTGTTCTTGATATTGATTAAATTTACACTCTAATCAAAAAAGAAATGTTAAAAACATTTTGGATTTCCAAATGAACTACAAGTCTATTTAAAATCACAAATTTGTTTTTAAAGTTTCCTGAAAACCATCAATAGCTTCAGAATTTCATTCTGATATTTGAGTGATTGAATAATCAATAATAGATTTTGAACTGAAATAGTTAAGATCTTAGACACGGATGGAAATAATGGCAAGTAACGACCTGTGATTAAGTGCTGAAGGACCTTCTAAAATATTTCTGGATTGGAAATTGCCTCTAATTCCAAATATTCTGTTTGGAATTCCTAAATAAAATAATTCAGTCAAATTTTAATAACCATCAATTTGTACCATAAAATAGCTTTACCGTTGATTCTGTTATCTTCTAATTCAATCATGTAAAGATTTTTTTTGTGAAAAATGTGTGTTTATCACTGCAAACTTTTATTTAAAGTCAACAATATTTTTTGAACATTTTTGTTGTTTAAAATAAAAAATGGAAAATGTTATTAAAATAAATACGAAATTATATTGACAAAAATAAAGGGTTAAATGTTGGGTACGTACTTTAAATGGATTGCGCAAAAATGTGTACATAAAAAAAGTTTAAAATTGAAATTCAAGTAGTCTGAAAGTGCTACTATCATTTGATTTGCTACTCAATATCATAGAAAAATTGAAAATAAACTCTTAGAACTTTCGAAAGTTCACCTTTTTCACTTGAGCAAAGAAAACGTTTCAAGTATTTGACTAAAGTGGAGAATTGTATTTCACGCTGTTATGCGAAGTGACCTCACGTCTATTTTTATGTTCAAGTTTTCGTTTTGAATTTACATTTCTCGAAATTTATTTAGGGTTAAATTGCTTACAGTAGGGGATCAAATACACAAAAACGATTGCTAGATTTACGGTATTTCAAAAGCAACAGTTCGTTACAAATGTTTTCAAGTATCAAATACAAATTTAGTGCTTAAGAGAGTACTAGACTTACTCTCTTTGTTGCCTGGTGACGAGTGATGTTTCAATTTAAAAATACAGTGAAACCTCGATTTTACGTTTTCCAAGGGACCCTGAAAAAATAACGGTAATTGCGAGAAACGGTGAATGCGGGAAAGCTTCAAATAATAATAAACAAATAAAAAATATTTATTTATTAGTTTCTTGTACATACTGTATATAAAATTTATTTTTTAAAAAAGTCCTTTATGTTCGTTTGCTTCTTTGTTATTTGGCACTTTAATCGGAACAAAGACTTGTTACTAAACTTGTGACTAAAAGTTTGTATGTACAGGAATCATTATTACCATGAATTTTAAACAACTCTACATTTGCATCATAAACAATAATACGCGTGTGGTGGATTTCAACCCAAAAAATAGCACATGCGTCCAATGTGTTACGTCTAACATGTACAACGCATTCCAACGTGTCTACACACAACACCTGCACTCGGCTGTGTCAAACTTGCTTGCCGAGATACGGAGAAATATGCAATAAAAACGGTCAATCAGGATAATATTTGTGACGGGACCAAAATATTTACACGGTTTATCGAGGAAATCGGGGAATCGGGAAACGGTCAATGCGGGATTATTTAACATTGTTCTTATGGGAGTTTGACGGGACTCTAAAAAATAAGCGTTCCATACGGGAATACGTATTATGCGAGAACGGTTGATCGAGGTTCCACTGTATACCTAATTTGAAACAATCAATGAATCGAATCCCTTTTAAGCTATTTATCAACTATTATGTTCAAAGCTATAAGTAAATTAAATAAATTAGTATATATGCGGCGTAAACTAAAACATATTGCAGTTAACGAAAGTCTCTCTTTCTTCTCTGAAAAAATGGGAAAAGAGAAGCCCTTATCTGAAAAGATGAAAATCGTCGCAATGAAGCTGCTTTCCACTTTCCACAACACTGTGATAAAAAGCAATTAGAAACAAAATGCGAGTAATTTTTAGTAACACATGAGTAAAGTGAATTAAATTTAGTCAAAAGATATTATTCGAATAGAAAAAATGTGTACATACCTCGTGAAATAATTTTACTGAAGGTAAAAAATACAAAACTGTTTTTCTTGTATTAAATAAAACAATTCATACAAGATTCAAAATATCCGCTGTCCACGTGTCCTGTATTGACATACTCCATGAAAAAATATTATTTAAGCATAAAAATCACATAATTTTAACATTGTTACTTGTTTAACATTGTTACATTTGTGTCTACTACAGGAAAAAAAAGATTGAACGAAAATGATGAATCTTTCAAAATACTCATCAGCGTGAAATATCCAGAATGAATATTGTTTTGAATCCAAATAAATGAATTTATTCTTAAGGTGCCTGATATCGTTTCGAAAGATTGTGTACAAATAAAGTTCATCTCAGACGAATTACTATCAGTTCCCAAATAAATTGAATGAAAAAATAAATGTATTCTGGAATATTCAAATTTAAAAAGAATGAATATTCATTCCATATTACGATTTAAATTGGCAAATTTATTATTTTACTCAGATAGTTGGTTAAAAATTTTTTCAAGTAAACAACACAAAAAACAGGATCTAAAAATTATCATATTGTCGAGTAAAAACTATTTATTTTATGACTGCCGTATGCCATGTGAAATTTTAATAATCCTGTAAATTCAACATAGCTAGTTTCAATTTCTCGTGGCGGCGCATTATATTTAAAAACTATTCCCATTTTTTTTTGTGTATTATTAACTATAAGAAATTTGATCAAGAGATATAGTCTTAAAATAAATATATATAATATAACAATTCAAATGCAAAACGCATAAAGAGTATTCTAGCTCTATTGGTTCATTATTGGTGCATATCATCGCATTAATCAAATATTGATATGTGTTACTACCACCATGCGTTTATAGTAATCATATTAATTATATTTTGATTGTAACAGTTATATTGTTTGATTGTCTTATTATCTTCACTGTGGCTTCTGTAAGAGATTGCAGATATCAACAAACAAAAAAACATACCGAAAGAATAATGTTTCTAGATTCGCCTTAATTATTCATATTCCTCATGACGAAAATATGGCTTAAGTGTGTAGACTTGATCCATAGACATATGACTTTAACATTACTATCATTAAATTGTTAATCTGATCTGCTAATGTATCCTTGATTGTCTTATGATACAGTCACTCATACGTAAAAACGTACATTTTTTTCAAAATTAATGATTATTTTTTTATTCAATATAGTTTTAATTACATTTATAAAGTGTCATTAAAAGACGTCTACCACTTTGAAAGATATTAATTCTACGTTGTTACTTGACTAATAAACATTTCTAAGAGGCATAATTCTTTTTTATCCCTGTATGGATGGAATAAATAGTGAAAACCCGCGAAGCATGCTTCGACCGATTTATCAATGTATAAAACTTTCAAGCAGCCAGTGTCTGCCTACCTATGTATATTATAAAACAAATTTCATTTCACTTTCCAACATTTATTGATTTTACGAATCTTACATAAAGTGTACAAATATATCTGTTCGTCACATCTTATACACCTCGTTTTCAATATTTTTTTATAAATTTGGACTTTTTTAAAATAACTTTTCAAAAAACTTATATTTGTGATAAATTATCCAATTGCTTTAAACACTTAACTTTAAAAAATTAAAAGAAAATACTTTTATTATACCAGTTCAACAAAAGTACTATTTATTGATCGACCTGTTGACCAATAACAACTTTGTGAGGGCGTGTTTCTTCAATTACATTAATGACGTAATTATTTTACGCTTTTAATTAAAGGTAGATCGTGTTTTATAAAGGGGAAATGTACGAAGTATTTTGTTAAATGGAAGACATATATGATAAAATATTTTTACAACTATATGTGTCACTAATAATTTTCTGACTCAAAATGGGAAATATACACAGTTTTTTTTATCGGGACAAACACAGTAATTTTCGTCCTTGATTGGATACAAAGATGGTGATATTTGGTGAGAATGTGACTTAATAAAATTATTTCTGATTTTTTATAAATCATTAATATTTAAACGATTAAGGTGTGGGTTACGGAAGAAAAAAGTATATTTTTATAATTCTAGGTGAATAGTATATTTGAAGCTTTGCCTGAAGCTATAAATTATTTTACATCATTTAAACTCGTGATACACAGGATAACTGGTTATTTAACTGGCTTTTGAAAATGTATCACAGAAATTTTACAAAGTATTTTTAAGCACGAGCGATGTTAAATCATGTTCAGTAAACAAAGCATAAAGAACGTTAGAGAATTTTTTAAAAAGCTATTTATTATTGTTAACTGAAGAAGAAAACGTAAAAGTTTGTAGAAATGAAAAGTAGGTATACTTAATAAGATTTTTCGTCTAAGCATAATGTAAAAGCAGCCGGATTATAATATACAATAAAATCTTGTCTGTATTTTGTAGAAGATTAATGTTTTTTCTTTCCTTATTTAGTCACTGCTTCGAAGCTGTAAAACGATTTCATACCCCGAGCAGAATATAATACGATGATAATCCTGGTGTTTGAAAGAAAATGTGAATCACAGCTTTCTGATAACATTTTATGTGACAGGGGGAGGATTTTCAAAACCTCATTAAAACCCATCGAGCTTACCCTTCTCATAAAAATCATTCAACGTTAAATTATATGTTCGCATAGGTAAAAAACATACAAACATACCTCAACAAACAATAAGTGGCATGTTAAATATTTTTGCACCTAGAGATATAAGTAAGTGGTCAAATATTTAACAGCCGTATTGTTTTAAGTAAAAATAAAATAAATGCAATTCTAGCTTAATGGTTGTCTTGTATGATATACGTAAATGTGATGATGAACAACCACACACAATGTTTTCACATATGTCTTAAACCATTCAAAAATTTGTATCCCCATGTATACATTGATGTCATTACATTTTCATTTTGCACTATCTACTTAATCCAATTATAAAAACTGAATCAGTTATAAAATTACTTATGTATCAAATTATTTTAAAATAGACGAAAATTCTTTTTTTTTTTAAACGTTTGATTTAGGTAAAAGAATTGAAAAATTACATTACTTTGAGTCCATGATACTATTGTTGCTGCAATAACTATAGCATGAAATCAAAGATATTTATTCAATTAAAATCGGAAGACAGAGTTTATTTATGCATTTAAACTTTCATTTGTCTTTTAAAATTAGATATAGGTTCATAGAATATTGTCTTTAAATCAATGTCATCAACGTTAAAACTGTACACTTAAAATCAAAATATAGATATCGACCCACAAGATAGCCATAATGTTTCATTACACATTATACAATTCGTATGTAGCTCGATTATACTGACTTGATCCACAATTTTATAGAATTTATAAAATTCAAGCTAAAGATTATCGACATTTTTATTGGTTATCGAGACAAAAATGTATTCACAATCTTCATAAAATGTAAAATTATATCAGTGATATTTAAGAGATGATAACATTCAGAAAGCTGAGCTTAAGATAAAGGCTATAAGGTTTAATCGGTATCATCCTTGGAATTAAATCAAAACTTATCGTAATGCGAATTATAAACATAAATTAATTTAAGTAAAGATATTTTCAAAACAAAATGTTTAGAGGTAAGTCACAAAGGGTTGGCTTCAGATATTAAGAAACCTTGAAAACTTTGCAAAAAAGAGATAAGTTAACAAATAATTTGATAATCTGTTATGATGAATAATATAACTTATTTATAAAAGCATATTGATTTTTGTTGTTCTTAAATAATATATTACTTACAAAAGATACGTATACCAAATAAACGTTATTTAATAATTCACTTGAAAGAAAATTTACGATCCTTTTGCAATAAATCGTCTTCAAATAAACACTAAAAATACTTTTATATAAAACCAAATATTATTGTGTTAATTAAATGGAATATCAAATATTATTGTCTGTGGTTTTTTTTTATATGCTACAATTTTTTTATGAGCAATCATTTTTTTGTAATATGAGTAAAATAACAGATAGTGCATTGTTTCTAGGTCTGCACGGGTCGGGAAAACTTCCCTGGTTGCCAGATTTCTAGGCGCTAAATTCGAAGATAGTTACACTCCGACCATCGAAGATTTTCACCGGAAACTGTATAGGATACGCGGAGAAATATACCAGCTGGATCTACTCGATACTTCAGGAAATCATCCGTTTCCTGCGATGAGAAGGCTCAGCTTTCTTACGGGTGAGATATAATATTTGTCTTATAATAAATTAAAGCTTATAAGCTTCATCATTTTGAATTCTTAGCCAGCATATTCACTTAAACAATTTTAAAATATGTGACTTGTTACTAAATATGTTCAACTCGTAATTGTATTTTATATTTTCAATTCTTCACTACTTGCAAGTTCATTCATTAACTTGTGGCAATTAATAATTATTTTTAAGCACTTTTACTTGACATTTTAAAAGAGAAGTAGTATGTATTACAAGAATTAAAATCGCATGTACTTCATATACTTTCATATAATCAATTGATAATACATATGTCGTTAAGAGTGATATCCAACTTTCAAAGTATATTCAACCAAAAACAGACAGATAAAATGATCAACATAAAAAAAACAGATAAAATTAATCACGATTTTTTAAAACCATTTACAGAGAAAACCATGAGGGTTTCATGAGAAAAAATTTTGTTTTGTTTTTTTATTTTCACATTAAAAACAATTAAAAGTAATTTGGTAATTCATCATTGAAATATATTAATTCTTGTTATTTCACATGAATCAATCGAAAAAAATTTCACATATAAGTACAATAAACATGTAGCGATCACTTTTTTCCCACAGTTACAACGAGTCCAAAACATATGGTTTTTTCTCTCTTTGATAAGCTTTTCTCAAATATATTGAATTGCCTCTCAGGGTAAAAAGGGTAAACAATTTTGATAGAAGTTATGGAATATGGATAAAATACTTAGGTACATTGAAGAATTTTGAATTCCGCTTTTGTGGAGAAATATAGTCATAAAATAAATAAAAGACTTCGCAGAAATTCGAGCATTGTGTTATTTTGATCGAAAGCTGCTTCATCTAAATTTTACAAGCAGATATTGACAGAAATATATTCTGAGATCCATTGAATTATTGCCACAACGAAAATTTACAATACATATCTTACTTTCTACTTTGAATATCTTGTTTCCAAGAAAATATTTGTGAGGATAAAAATTAATTTGACGCTACCAGCCACTCGCAACAAAAAAAAGCATTTATATATTATACAATGCGTCGTGTGTAATGAAGACTCTTTTGATATTTTTACAAGAAGTAGTTATCTTTCATATATTTTACATTTAAATGTGATTGTAAATATTGTTTCTTAAACGAATAGTTTAAAAAATGCTCAGTGCTACATTGTGTATAAATCTATTTCAATTTATAAATACGCTTTGTATAATATCAATTCGTTATTTATTGGTAATTTTAAACGAAAAAATCTTCGATTATTGCTATTTTTGAAATTTTTGAATCAGATATCTGCCAGATATTATTTTCATAACAATTTATTAACTCAATAAAGGTTCACATTCATTGTTAATCTAAAACATCGATATTGATCTATTTAAAAATTGTATATCATCTTTTACATCTTACCTAAATAGAAATCCTTTTAAAGATATTTATAAATGCTAGTATTAACTCACTATCCAAACATTTATTATGATGAATGGCATCAATTTTTAAGTCATCCAATATTGCCTAACATTTGCCAGAAATTTAAAGAGTTGAAAAATGTTATTCTATTCTTTTAAAGGTTTCTTGAAAATGAATTGAAAAAAACATTTAAAAATATTTTGAATCAATTAATTTGTTGATTATTTTAATATTATCGCCATGAGCACGATACAAGTACTAAATTTTACCTGGTTTGAAATTAATTGTGCACTGATTTTAATGATGAATGAAACTGCCGAAAGTTTTCACAATACGGAAAAACGTGAAACGAACATAGGAAAAAAAAACCTGAAATGAAAAAAAAATCTCGAATTCCACAAGTCAATTAGAAAAATACGTGATTTTTTACTTCTTGGCACAATAAAATTCCTACGAAGCAGACAGAGTCCGTTTAGCGCTACCCTTTCTGGAAAGTCAATATGTTCTCACGGATGACCGAGAAGATCTTTTTTTTGCGCGCTCGTGAAAAGTTCCCTTGTTTACTTAATTTCAAAGCATTACATTTGTAAGGAGAACGTAGCATTTCTTTATTTTCACTAACGGGTATCGTATTTTCTGATAAAAGATTTTGAAATTTAAATTTACCCGAATACATATTCAACTGTTATTATACTTGCAAAAAAACTACTCAGTTTTTGCATAAATATTTTAACGTACATGTACACAATAATTATGGACAAATGATTTACAAAACTTTAAGCTTAATTATGAAACGTCGAAATAAGCTTGTATTTTTTACATATATTTTAACAGATAAAAATGACGCTTTTTTAATTCAATTACAAATGTTAACAAAAGAATGTACTTATTTCAATATATTGTAATGAAATCGGGTTGTAAAATATATTTTCAAAAACTATTTAATTTGTTATTTGACGCTCAAGATGAAAAAGCATCATAGCAAAAGACATAAAGATTCTTTTTAGTACTATTTTCAATTTGACAAATTTAAAATTGAAATAACGTTTTCTTGCAGCATCGTGATATTTTGAAATTTTTATTTGAAAAGCCATAAAATGTAGTGTGGTAAGTAATTAAATATTAAATTAGAAATTCAATAAAATATTTAAAGATCATATGATATATTATGTATTGAAATTGTTGGCTTTTCTGAAGTGTGTTTTCAAGAAATAGACGGAAGAAAATAGTTATATTTTATTCATTATCATATTTATCAATTAAAGTTTGTTTGTCTATCATCATTTGTATTTAATTGAATGATTTTTAAATGATGCGGAAATTCTTCAACATACTTTCTTATGCTACGATTTCTTGCAGTGTAAGCAAAATCTCATTTAAAATGCGGTTTTCTTCATAAATATTTAAGCCTATAATTTTAATTAAGTTTCTATTATAATAAAAAAATATTGAATTTTATAAAATTTTCAATTATCCATAAAAATTTATGTGTCTTTTATATCACACTCAAAAAAAATCAGTTTCATGTTAAAACGTACTCATTTTATAATGCAATACGTTAACTTCCTTTATTTAGTAGAAATTTATCCAAAAACTAAATTTTTATTTTAAGAGAAATAAAAATATAATATATTCTATGTCTCAAAACATTGTACAACGATTTTAACAGAACAATGGACATGTGCACATGTCAGTAAAACGTATATTTCGACAAAAGAACCCTTTGAATTCTATTGCATGTTGTTTTGTCTAGAAACTGTCTGTCATAAAAATATGGCTGGAAAAAGTTTCAGAATAACATCATGTTGGGAGCAGATTGCTCCACCGAGATCATTCATATTAATATATACACTGTATACAGTATGCACGCCTAAATAGAGATTTCGTATTTATTTCTCATATTGAGGTAGAAAACTCAAAGAAGTAAATGGACATTATACAGTTATTTGGTCCGTTGGGTAAATTAAAATATCTTTTGATATTCGACCAAAAATACATTAGAAAGAGTTTCCGTTTGATTTCTATGTTATTTCATTGCAAGAATTATTAATGTTATAATTTTTCCAAAATAGAACATCAAATTAATGGTATTTCATTTAAATTAAACGATTGCTCTAAAAACTCCAAACATCTATTTAACAATTCTTTTTCATGAAACTACTTTCGACATATATACGTAAATATGTTGATTTTGAGATTCTATATGATTTAATCTATTTTAATTTATTGTATTGTTTTAAATAACTATCATTTCTAATGAATTTATCATCTTCAAAGATATACCTTAAAACCAAAAAAAATGTATGCTTACTGTGATAAAATAAAGTGATAACCATTTCAATTCACGTGGGCACTTAAACTGAAATATAATGTAAAACCCAATTTATACTTCTGCCAGATACAGCAAACAAGTCCACAAAGACAATACCTATTTCTACAATATCTTTTACAGCTTTGAACTCATGAATATATGTCTGAAACGAATTCTACGATTTATATTTGAATTATGAAACAATATTCTATGTTATTAAGGCTTGATGTAGCCTGAAATAACATCTTAAGTACCAAACACAAATTATGTTTGAAAATAAAAGTATTTTCTGTGTGATGAGCCAATAACAAATATTGTTCAGAACGAGATTGGAAAAATTTGGTTTTTATTATCTTTTTGAATTACAAAATGAGTGCTTTGGGAATATAATGAAAATTTTCGAACGAAAATACGATATCAAAAAAATAAAAATATTTGTTAACCCATTTTCTATTTTCGATGAGTTTGAATTTCGTTTACATTGTATATTAGATAATGATTTTTACTACGCTACAAATTTATGCTTAGAATCCGTAAAAGTATAATTGTTTGCTATAATATATTTAGTTGAAACGTTCTTTAACCCTCAGACTGCTAACGTCTCAAATGTTGAGATGGTTGATTTTTCTGTGCTGATAGTTGATACCCAAAAATATATGAATTAACAGTGTTTAAAACTTTCCTGTTCTTGCTAATTTTTGAGTTAATGCATTGCTTGATTTGTCCTGACAAACTCAATAAGATTATTTCAAACCAACAATATTCAATAAATTTTTGAAGTCTAGTTATTGGATATATCCTTTAAATAATAAATAGATAAAGAATCATATTTTTTAGAGATTCTAAGCATCATGTGAAAATGATATCATTAAAAAAATACATATTTTTTTAAAAATCTACATTTTGTAATATAGTCATAATAGGTTTGGTTCGCAAAGTATTTAATTAAAAATGTTTGTCTGACCCAAATAATACTTCTTATCTGAAGCGTGAGTGCTAAGAAAATATAAACTATAACTACTTTTCCCTTTAAGAAATTTTTATGTGAAGTTGACGTCGTAAAATGTGCACGTTTTACTTGAGAATTGTTTATTCATAAGTTAGTGAAGGAGAGTGAGTCTTCAAACAGAAGACATGTGTTATTTGTGGAGTTTAGTATGACAAAGATGTTTTTATAAATATAGTTAAAATAACAGCTGGATATGTCATCGCTTTACACAAAAATAGATAAATGGTTTTATAGTTTTAATTAAAAGTGTAACATTAAAAGATGTATATTGAAACATTCACAGATGACTCAAAATGGATTATATAATAAAATTACATTTGCGATGTTCAATATTTTTTTAATACCTAAAAATTGACAAATGATTTAAATAAATATTCATCATTTTTTTTTGTGACTCAAAGCAATGTATTATATTTATTTGATCCAATCATAGCGGAAAGAAATAAAAAAAACATCAAAACAAGTGAAAATCATTTCTGCAATTCGAACACAATCTTTTCGAATAGTGCTGATACGTATATGGTATTTTTTTTTTTAATATGAAAGACAAATGTATTCAATACCAAATAGAAAGCAGCGGTGTGTTTTTACACATAAACAATATTAAACTCGCATAAATTTTAATTTTAAAATGTGTTTTCAAAATGATTTCGAAGTTTGTTTTGAAAGGTTCAAATAAATAAAAATGTCGGCACGTTAATTTACAATCACGAGTACAACTTTTGCTCGAAAAGATAACTTTTCTAATAATAATTACAAATAACTTTTGATACAGTTGAGTTTGATATAACATTTTTATACGAAGGTACCGGATATTAAATGAATTCACTCTCCCAGCAAAAAAGTGATTATGTAATATCAAATAACCAAGATGTATTTCTGTACAAATACCTTTGTCGAGGTTATTATTCTGGTGATGTAATTTTGGAAATTGCAAACATTATTAATTTCCGTTTCATAATGATCTTGAATGCTCTTTGTGCGTATTGTGAAGACATATTTTATTGATGGTTTTTTGAATAATAAAAAAAATATTTTTTAGTCCTATATTCCAAAATATATTTAATGATCAGCGCCGGTTTTGCTCATATTGAGCATTATCAACTGATAGGAAAAAATTGCAAACAAGGCTAATTATACACATAAGTTAAAAGTTAGCAGAGTTACAAAATCAAAGGTTCAATAGCTAGGAAACAATTTACTATAAGTCATACAATACACATTCAAATGAAGTGAATTAATTAATGAGTAGGTTATTTTGAATGTAAAAATTTCTCACTCATTTTACTTCCTAATATGTCTTTTACGATTGTTCTGATCTTTTAATGGATTATGTTGTTTTGCTTGTAAATTATTATAATGAGTATTTGTGGTAAAGATTATTAATTTAAAAACTAACCTTTTGTTCATACATCATAAATATTATGAAATAATATCCAGATGAAATTATTTCCTCCATTAAAAAAGATTCGATTTTTTTCTGTATGTTACAGAATTGTTACACATTTATAAATGAGAATGTAAATTTGAATAAACCATTTTGTGTATTTATCATATTCATAATTCGAATGAATTTAAACAAAAGAAAATAAATAAGCTACTCAAACTATATTAAAAATAAAATTATGTAACAGTTTTATGTTTTGTTAATGTAATTAGCTAAAGAATAGATTATCACATTATGAAAACAATTTATCAAAACGAAATTTTCTGTTCTGTATCTAATGTAACTCAATTTGTTTTGGTGATTAATATCTTAACACAAGTTTTAAAGTGGGATTGAAATATTTCTTATAAGAATAAATCAGTACATTGTTCAGCGCATTGTTTATTTTATGAAACAATCAAATACTGCAAACTCAAACTGACAATACAAGTCATTGATTACTGTAAAGCACCAAGACATTTAAGGTTGTTTGTTAATGTAAATGTAGTTGGCAAATATGAAACTTGAATACGATTATTTGTATTTTGAGTTCGATATTTGAATATATGTATATCTTTTATTCAAATCTCAAAACTTGACTTTTGTGTGCTTATAATAGTTATGGAGTCACTTGGGTATAGAAATATAACAGGTATAATGTAAGCGTATAGATCCAAAAAGATCTTTCTGGTGTAGCGTCGCTATTATCCAGGGCTAACATCAATATTCATAGTGACACGTACGCGCACTCGCGCTTTTTCGTCGTTGGAGCTTTTTTCGGCGACATGTTTTTGCAAAGCCAAGAAGAAGCTTTCCTTTTGCACTGAATCGATTCCACGACCTCGGATCAGTCTCTTTCATTTCGACGTGAGTAGGGTACTTACTCAATATATTACATCATGAAAATTTTTCTATAGGGAAAATGCAACAGAATTTGAATATATGTTCGTTACACCAAAGATGTCTTACATCAAATATCATATAAGACAAAATGACAAGTGATTTTACATTCATATATGTCTCGTGAGTTTAATCACCGTTTTTAAAATTAATGGATAATTAATTATATTTTAGAGTAAAATTGATTATAAATAAAATTGTCTTATGCAAATAAACTGATAGTATTATTTATTGAAAATAAATAATCTCTAATCCATCGGCCGAAATAGCTCAGTTGGGAGAGCGTTAGACTGAAGATCTAAAGGTCCCTGGTTCGATCCCTGGTTTCGGCATTTCTTATTTTGATTTTATTTCATAAGTAATATACTTATTTAATAATTTTACTTATTGCCTTATAAGTATCTATTAGGTGTAGTAAAAAGTCCTGACGTTTTTTTTCATGTTTATTTATAAAAAGTAATCTCCCTGTCTATCTATAACCTTCTGCTACCTATAAGACAAATCTACAATCCATTTAGTAAAAAACTCTACTGATTTGGAATTAAAATAACCGGAAATAGCGTTTTTTACTTCATTTTTTGTTTGAAATATTTTATCCCTAATTTTTTTAATATTAAACGTTATAAATGGTAATCCGATTGTGCTAGATCTGGTCAATAAGGTGGATGCAATAAAGTTGTCCAACCCAACTCCTGGATTTTTTCCCAGGTCATATTCGCCACATGCGGTCGCGCGTTGACGTGTTGCAGGGATAATGTTGCGTATATTGGTCCTGCCCGGCCTTTTTCTTGTCAAAGCTGCATTTAATTTGCTTAATTCACAGTATACTTGTGCCGTCATAGTTTCACCATATTTTAACACTTCATAATGAATTATTACTTTGGAATCCCTCCAAACACACAGTAAGAGTTTTTTGGGTGTAAACCAGTTCGAGGGGTTGGAATTGGTTGTTGTCCACGATTTAGATATTGTTTTTTCTTCGATATATTCGTATATAGCACCCACTTTTAATCTCCGATAATCAGGTTTAGAAAAAATAGTCGTAAAGTGTGTTTTTTTTGCAGCAATTGGCACGCGCTTAGTCTCTGCGCCTTGTTCCGATCGCTCAACGCGTATGGCACCTAAATTCCTAGTTTTCGAATTTTTCCCAGCCTTTTCAGGTACTTCTGTGTTATGGAAAATTTAGTACCGACTATATTGGACAATTCCTTTTTTGTTAGCATAGGATTTTCTTCGATTTCAGCTTTCAGGGCGACTTCATCCACTGTATGAGGTCGTCCACTTCGAGGGTAATTTTCAATGCTTAAATTGCCAGATTTAATTTTGTAAACCATCTCTGGCATTTTCGAACCTGTAACACGTCTCCATAAACGTCGCAAATGTTTTTTGTGGCGACGACTGCACTGTTCTGGGCGTTATATTGAAAAAGCATGCTACCGCGCAGATATTCTTATGAAGGGCAAAGGTCGGTCATTCTGTTTGGGGCGAATGAACACATTTTTTTTCTATACGGAACGTAACTTGAGATGTCACACAACACGAAAAAAAATATTTTTACATCTTATTTAACCAAAGGCCCGAAGCCAACCGATTTTAAGACACGCGTTTGAAAAAAACGTCAAGACTTTTTACTACATCTAATATTTGCTTCCTTTGATTCGCTATTTAGCAAGTAGATTATTTATTTAGTATTTTACTTTTGTCATTCTTACCCAAAAATTATTTTAATCACATAAATTATTGAGCAGGTTTTACTTATCAAAGTATACTTTATTTCATAATTGCGATGCTCAAATTTTTTGTAAGTGATTTTTTATTACTTCTTATGATTTTATGGTTTTTATCAACATTGGTTTCAACAAATATACTCCTAGATTTAATGGAAATTCAAATAAATATAGTATAATATAGATTGAGTCTATTGACAAATTTAAAAATGAATTACTCATTCACTTGATGGCCGCATGACGTCCTCATTTTTCTTTAAATCTAGAGATGTTTTTTTGTGCAATCCCAATATCGCTTAAGATCTTTTTTTCTTGTATCTAGCCTATATCCATTACACGAAAGTGCGAGGCTGTAGTGAAAAAAATATACCCGCTAGAAGTTTTTCTGTTTACCCAAACTTCGAAGTGCTCTATTCGAGGTCCTCATTTCCTCGAAGACCACTCGCACTACGTGAGACTGGTCAGGTGGCGTAATAAAGCTCTCTCATTTCACATTCAATACCTACGCGGAGAAAATAATGTAATTTGACATAGAATGGAAAATAACTGCCTTATTAAATGAATAAATCAAGCTCATGGCAAAAATGAAAAAATCATTCTGTGTAATTTTATGGGAATTAGTAAATTAAACAAGTGTCATCTGAAAGGGTATCTTTATCAATATATCAAGTGCTCTGCGTTATATCTTGAATATAAAACATTGAGTTGGTCTTTATAAATTTGTTATATTATGAATACATACATTATTATACAATTAAGTTTCAAACCAAAAGAAATTAATCAAAATGGACCTCATGCCAAAAAGCAAAAATATTTAACCCATATCTGACAGTTTAAATTTCATCAACGAGTTACAGAACAATAATACATATATGCAATATTTAGTACTGTTTACTGGCTGATTGATTATAAATCTTCACATATTATTTATATATGCGTATGGATTAGTTTTAAATATTATATGAATAAAATATAAAACACGTAATCACAATATTGAAAAAAACAATAAAATTGAATTGGTAAAGCTATAATCTATGAATCTGTCAAAAATTCTCAATATATCTTAACGAAGAATTCTGTCAAAATCCCTTTTCCGTTTAATAAAAATATCAAAACCTCTTCAGACGAAAATTTATATTAAAATATTTCGTAATAATAAATTCAAGTCTCAGAAAAAAAGTAATGAATAATGTATGAAGCTTAAAGATTGATTCATTTTGCCAAAAAGTAATTTCATCACGACAACGTTATAAGTGTTTTTGAAGGATTTTAATTCCAACGAGTATACAAAATAATATTTAGGTACGTTTTGTTTTTCTGGTGATCTTTGATTCAACTAATTTTTGTACTTATTTCCACGATATATTGTGGAAATTAGTGCTAAAAAATGTGTTACTATTATTAAAAATGTCATGCCTTTTCCACCAAAAAATGACACCTTAAAGTGATCTTTGATTCAGATAAAGTGTGATGTAGGCGTTAAAAAAATCTTAATGAATAATGTCTTTAAATGTATTTTTTTATTCTTAGGTGATTTATTCGTATTGGTCTTCAGTATGGACAGTAGAGAATCTTTTGAAGAAGTTATCCGACTTCGAGAACAGATTTTGGAAACAAAGATGAGTGCAGCAGCTAACAGTGGAAGTCGTATGAACAAAAGACATGTTCCACGAGTTCCTATGGCCATAGCGGGGAACAAATGTGATAGAGAGATTCGGTTTGTATACAAATATTTTGATATCATATAGTCATAAAATATATATTTTTTCACAACTACTACATTTTATCAGACTGTTATTTGGCATTTTGAAACGTGTAAATATGCAAAAACACAGCATATCAATCGGAGTTTGCTTTACTGAGTAAAGTGTCGCTGGAATTATTCAACACAATACACATTCTTACGTAAGTTACCACGCGTCACTCTTTACTTACACTTATTAAAACTGATTTATTATATATTATACAAGTCAGAAAGTTATAATTTTTCTTGAAAGTTGTTATAATTGTTATTTGTCACTTTGTTAATTATAAAATATTTGTTAATTAAATAGACTTGTCTTAAAAAGCGCCATATTAATTAAAAATATTTCTAGGAACATTTTTTTGAATCCTTACAACAGGTAGACTGATAATTAAGGTTCAAAAATAAATCGAAAACAATTCTAAGAATTGAGATGAATTCCAAAAAAAATTATATATATATATCAAAGGTAAAAGCCATATTAAATATTAAACAGATAGAATTTTAGATAGCATTCCAAATGCCTTGTTAATTAATATTATTTAAAAGGTTAAATGTCAATTACCAATTCAATCTAAAAATGAAAGATAAGCTTCTGTTTCATAAAAACAGTGATTAAAATCACAATATTTACATTAAAAATAATTTTGCTGTGAAGCGACAAACATTTATTTGTTATGACTCTATTGTTCATTTTTTGACAAGTTAAAATAACTTTCAAGCCGTGTATATCTAAGAGTTCATCGGATATGGCACCGGGAAGATTATTTTCAAAGTAATAATGTCATATCTTTTGACGTTACTTAAATGCGATCTTTTCTTCGTTTCGTTTAGATTAAAAATAGAGTGAATCTTAAATGTATTTTCATGTTTATCATTTTTTATTCTTCAACGGCGTGCAAAATTTTATCGTAAGATTGTATTATAATAATTCTGACGCATTTTCATACTTTTGGACTATTTTTTTATAAAATGAGAGTTGAAAGCAAGAAAAATGGTTATTTATTCCAAAAAGAAACAATAACGAGAATTTATATTATAATAAAATGACAAAATTTATATTATAAAGAAATTAAAAACGATAAATCTTTTTTTTTTATTAATTGATTAAGTAGTATTGAATAAACCTAAGTTGATTGAAATAAAAAATAAGTTTATGGTTTCAGATTATTAAATACTTTTTAAAACAAACAAATTTAATTTACAACTCATGTAACTATACTAAAGAATAAAGTTTTATCTAAAATATGATGATAATCTTCTATATATTTTCTGAAAATGCTGATAAATAGAAGTGATTGATTGTATACAGTTTGAAAGAATTGTTTAGTTGCTACCTATTTGATAATAGCGTATGCAAATATGAATCGTTTTATAGCATGTCTACGCTGTTCAAAATTCAATGTGCTAATTACACCTCAAATCATTTTACTTCCCATTAACATCCAACATTCCATATCGATATATGTAAGTTTTATGGTAATAAAATTTGATGTATTAATTTTTAACATTATTAATATGTAAAAGATTTAAATTAGTGCTTTCCAAACATTTTCATGCCACGGCCTCATAAGAAATCTTAAAAAATATCCACGCG
The DNA here is from genome assembly GCA_028555115.1 of Himalopsyche japonica. Classification (NCBI taxonomy): domain Eukaryota; kingdom Metazoa; phylum Arthropoda; class Insecta; order Trichoptera; family Rhyacophilidae; genus Himalopsyche; species Himalopsyche japonica. Next base: position 1,268,754 of record JAHFWJ010000416.1, on the reverse strand, counting down.
TCCTACGAAGCACTGATTTAGATTAAAAAAATAGTATAATGATATTTTTAAAATATAAATGTTTATCAGTAAACCAAAAAGAGTTTGATCGCACTTCTTATTTATTTGTACAAATTTTGCAATCCATCATTGGATTGCTTTTCAAACGAATTGTTTAATCAATAGTGTAAACTATCAACTGTAAATAAGTGTGAGAACGGCATGATATTTAGTAATAAAAAGCATTTCTTTTAATTCCACATAGTTTTAGAACACATGAATATTTTTTATTCTAAACAGTATCTTCGATTTCACTTCAGTAAATTTTACACGTTATGTTTCTTGTTTTGTTGGAAAAATAATACGAACATTATAATCGAATAAAATAAAATATGTTAGAATTCAAAAGCTCAAGAAGTTGCTTTTCTTGTCTGATATATTGATAAAATCAGTTTCCCACTTTTTAGCGCGTCACAAAAATTTAATGATACCATTTTTTAACTTAGAACCGTTCAACCGGAAGAAGCAGCCGCCTATTGCTCGACCCAAGATTCTACGTGCGTCTTTGTCGAGACATCCGCCAAAAAGAACGTGAGAGTGGATGACCTTTTCTACGACCTTTTTATCGTGGCAAACCTACCCTTAGAGATGGCCCCAAACCATCACAAGAGAGTTAACACAACTTTCGGAAGTCCCTGTACTTTACCCCCTCATGTGCCAACCCACCGCTCCAAAATGTGCACCCTATCTATCAAAAGAAGGTTATCGGACGCTTGCGGGGTAGTGGCTCCCAACGTCAGAAGGCCTAGCATTAGAACAGATCTTATGATTATGAGGACGAAGACATGCTCTATGGGAGATGCTGAGGGACCCGGTGGAAGTCCAGGTTTTAGTTTAAATAGATTAGTGCGGAACGGTTCCCAGAGTGACGGACGAACCTGCGTGATACAGTGATTAATGTGATTTACTTAGGGAAAATATAATTTAATTCAATAGAGTGTTTTGTGAAATTATTTATTTATTTATGGAAATTTAATGTGAATATTTACAAACTGTTTCATTTTTAAAATTTAATTAAAAATTTTAATTAAGTTTTGTTTACCAACAGCATGTAAGTAAAATAGATGAGAGTGTGTCGGAAAAGACTCATATACATATATTAAGTGATAAAATCTATATTAAATTTACATTAATGATCATATATTCCAGTATAGTGTTATTTAAAAAGTCGTTAATTCTGTGGTTAAATCATTTAAAGACGTACAATAATATTTTTAAATGTCTTTTGACTATTACTGTTTATTATTTTTTCTCATATAATAATTATAAAATAATATTTACAAATCTGCTTAGAGATGTGTTTGCCGTGATACAATTGTCTCATCATCATCATCATCATCAGCCGGGGTCGATCCGCATCCGATCGAAGGTTTCCCTGCTTTTTTTTCAGGGGGGATTGTTTGGACATAGCAACACCACGCTGCCCAGGCGGGTTCTGGTGTACGGTTTTCTGTCTGGGTTTTTCCCTTCCCATAGCCAAGAGAACACGGCACGCGGTGTTCCCGAGCGGTCACCCATCCAAGCACTATCCGCGTCCAATGGTGCTTAACTTCGGTGATCGCACGAGAGCCGATGCTTTCAACGTGGTATGGTCTTGGCTTGACAATTTTCTATTCTATATATACTTATTAAAGTTTTAAAACAATAAAAAATTCACCTTTTTCATAAACAACCTTATATTTTTATGCATAAAACCAAATACAATTAACGGAAAATTACATATAAAACAATGTATCAATAAATTCATATTTTAAGTAATTGCTTAAAATAGTATACAATGTTTTGATGAAAAAATAATTGTAAAATTTATCATATTTGAGATAGAAGAGGTTTATGTTAATATTTTAAGATGACCAAAGGAAGGTGATTATGTTTGTAAAATGCATGTAAATTATGTAAAATATATAAGCCAAAATATTACAAATATCTATAAAATATCATACACATTATATAATATATTAAAAAACAAATTTAAAGTAAATAAAATTAAATTCTTTACCAAGGTTAGAGAATGTTGATAAAAATATACCGATTCGTCAAGCCGAAAGAGTAATTCGATACTATCAAAAGAGAGCTTTTCCGACATCATTTCATGGTTAAGACGATGTTGTAAAGTATTACCTGAGCAGTAAGTCGCTAATTATTTTTGCATGGACTATTAAATTGGATACAATCTAAATATTGATATTATTAAGGTTTTAAACACTTTTAGACAAATAATACTCGACTAATTGACAGCCATTTTTGTATGTAATTTATCTTTCATATGAATATGACCAACTCTCAGCATATCTGATATAAAATGAAAATGTTTTTTGAATATGTGTTATTTCATAAAAATATGTTTTTTTCAAGAAATAATCATCAACAATTTGTTATGGAAAACTTGTTAAATGAGTTAATCCTGCATCTTGTTAAGCTTATGATAAATCTGTAAGCATTCCACAAAAACAAACGCATGTATGAAATGACTGGCCAAAACAATTTCATTTTCTTCTATAGTTTTTAAGCTGGAAAGTAAAATTATACTTGTGTATCGGTGTTTTTTGAAAAAAATAAACATTAAATTAAAAATATTCTGATGTTTTTGCTGTCCTCAATGTTAAATACTCTACATGTAATACTGTAATTTGAATTGTCTTTATAAACAGTAAAATAAAATAAATATAAAGTATTGCGCGTTTGAAATGTTTAATTATAAAAATATATTTGATAAGATTTTTCCTGTAAAATTGTTCAAGGTATATTTATTTTAAAAGAAAATGATTCGGGCCCAAGTTGTCATTAAGAGTTTAAAATTTGTAATAAGGTTGTTATTCAATAATGCATTGGCCTTATAATAAAATATTTGGAAACAACTTTGTATTGTGTTTTTATTTAGAAAAACTGTCTACACGAAAACGACCGCAGTTTTGAACAAAAATAAATCATTTTGAAAGATTCAATAAATTATAGAATAAGATTTTAGATTTCTCCTTAGACTGCTATGGTAGATTTTTCTTATTATGTTATCTCCCATACATGAATATTTTTTTTAAATAAAAAAAATATCTTTACATTTATCCTTTTGTGTACAATGTATTTTGCAACATTCAAGACAAAAGAATTAACATTTAGATAACATATAAAAATAACACAGTTTATTATCGAGATGCTAGATGATTTTCGAAATATGAATGTTAGAAGACATGATGTTCCTACACTTTCTCTCTGAATCGAAAATATGTTTGCTGGAGTGATGACCACAAATTTATGAAATTATTTGAGAACCCCTAAAATAAATTCAGATATACGGTATGATAGCCTGTATCTACAAAAAGCCTAGATTACTAAAACAAACTGTAAACTTTGGCGAGCTGCCCCAGAAATGCTTTGAATTCGAGTATTTATTAAAAAAACAACCCTGCGGTGATAAATGGTGCTCGTACTCGGATGGAAATACCCCTCCGAGTTGAAAATGACTGAAAAAGTTCAAGTAGTTCCGTTGTGTGTCGGATAAGTTTTATTAATTTATTTTTTTGATCTCATAGATCCAGAATTATATATGAAAAAATGTTAACTAATCTAGAAACTTGAATAAAAAAATGATGATAAGTACTTATTTTATATTACATTTAAAGGTTAATTGAAATTAATTCAAAGAAAGTTTTTATTTATTAAGAAAAGCTTAGTTTAATTTATAAATAATTTCAATAATAATTATCAAAAAATCCAAGGCAATGTTATGTAGAACCAATGTTAATATCACGAATTTATTCAAAAAGGGATTTAAGATCAGCTACGTGCAGCTTTTCATCGCGCTTTAAGTGTGTGAAGTAAATTTAATCGTAACTGTTAAGCTGTAGAAGTCAGTCGTAAAAACGATCATTGTACTATGAAATATGTTAAGATTTTAGAATAATTGGTATTTTTGTCGTAAAAACAATAAAAGAAAATAATGAACCGTTACTTTTTTGTTTTAAATACGCTTTTGATGCCATAACCGTTAACTTCATTTAAGCAAAAAGAAAGCTTTGGTTCATATATTGTCATAAGTTCAACATCAACATTAAACGAAAAGAATTTCTAGGTAATTTTAGTGTATTATGATTAATAATTCATTTTAAACGAGTAGCCTTATTTAACTGCTGTGGAAAAGAGAAAAGGAAGAGCATTTTTAATTACACAAAGGAAATTGTTTTTTCTTTAACTTAAAATGTATTCTGTATACTTAAGACCAATTCTCTGGAAATAATATTTTTGAATACAGAGAATTATTTACAAAATGGAAAACTTATTTTTAAAAAAAGGTTAATTTTTCCCTTTGTTATAGAAAACAATATTTGGGGATTTCATTAAAATTTTATCGTGGCATCTGGTAAATGCGAATAAGAGATATTTACTCATACATTTTTAATCCTTTTATTTCCGTTTGCAAAGAATCGTTATTATTACTATTAAATTTGAAAAAGTGGTTTTATTAACTGTTAGACGCTGGTTAAATGTAAGTATCAAATTAAATTGTTAATTGAAAATATACATTGTTGGTCAAGAGCGTAAATCTCTTTTTAGTACTTTTTTATATATATATTTGGTGAATACCTATAAATAATCGTAAATGTTTTTTTTAAACTAAAAATGAATTGGTCATGTGAGTTTTTATTCGAAATTTGAAAGTTCTTACAATTTAATTTGTTTAAAATCTTTCACATTTATTTCAAAATCTGTGCAAAGTCGTGTAATGTATTACTCTTTACACCATTTTTAAAATGTGTTTTTGAATCAGATGAACTGGCCTAGTGACTGACGTATAACGAAGACTAGTTGACTGAGATTTTAAATTATGTGGATGAACATAGTTGAAAAGTCATTCAAAACACGTACACAAAAGTAAAACTACTTTGTATATTATATTCGACCTTTACTTCAATTAACAATAAAAAATGTTTTCTTAGAGAATTGTTTGAAAAACATTGTCATTATTTTTCTGCCATGCTTCATAAAAGTCGTTGACTTTTAAAAAATTCTTAAATAGAGCAAGATGAAACATGAAATGGGAAAGATACGTTCTTTTTTTCACAAAAAGTGTCCCGAGGCAACAAAAGGTGTAGGAATGCAGCTGCTGTTTCTAAAATGAATATACCATTCAAAGGGAAGAAAAAGGTTTAGCGTGTTTTGTTATATTTTTTATATCCCTACACATTTTTAAGCTATTATATTCCAAAATACAACAAGTATAGATAGATTTACGACTTTTTTCAAGTAAAAGTTGTATATCACAACTGTGAAAAAGGGAAATACGATTCCATGCAAAATTACATCATATTGAATCACTTTATATTTACCTAACTTGGGGATAGTTTAAAAGCTTAATAACAATCAAGTGATTTAAAAACCGATTTACCTGAGTTATAAATATTTATTCTTGCCTCTTTGAAATCCAGGGTATATTTGAAATGATGTGTTAAACAATAAACGTCTCTACAGCCGTTATTAACTAACAACTATGACAACAATTAGGTTGTTTGCCAATTCAAAAAATAACATATTAAGTATACGTAGAAATAGACCATAAATTTTATATTTTTTTCAACACTTAGCAATAGTTTGTGTGAAAAAAAAATGTTTTTTTTTAATAAAAGCTGTTAAATTTTGATCTTTATTTTATTCAACATTCTTTGCATATAATTGATATTCTAAATTGTAGTCGATAAACTATTAATTATCCAGCTGTAAATGAAAGGACAATAACAAAATTAAGTGACGTTCTAATGACTAACTTTAAGGTCAGTAATAAATATTGATTGTTTCTGGAGTAAATTTCTATACTTTAGCACAATTTCTATCACAAAGTGTTTCAGCTGTGTACAAGAAAAGACATCATTTATTTCTATAAACAATATGATGCTGAGTGTTTGTGATTGCTCAGAAGAAAGTAACAAACTGGATTATAAAAAGCTTTCGTGGCTATTGCGCACACTGCTTGGAAAATTCCAGATGCGAGTTTTCTTTTTCATCCAATACTTGTGCATGATTGACAGGTGAGTGAAAACCCTAAGCGGGATATAAATTTTATTCATTTTCAAGCAGGTGCGAGTTTTCCGGTAAATTTAGTCGAAGATTTACCGATGAGAAAATTCTGATTTATGTTATGTATAAATACCTTACTGCAGTGATGAATCACTATTTGAAAATATTTTTCCAATTCACAGGAATATTTTGTTGATGTAAGCTGTATATTAAAATCTTCATTTTCTCATTGTTTATAGATTGAAACGAAATCAGAATTAAACTAATCAATGGAAGGCGGTTAGGTCACTATATTTCCTTGATAAGATGATTTAGTCGCTCGAGATGACTTACAGCACAAATGTTGAAATTAACTCGAACACATCAATTCAAAACCTTATAAAGTGTCAACACTAAAGACTAAATAACACCAAAAAAAGACAGTTTTTAAAATAAAATTAATACTTAACATCAGTTAACAAATCTATGTGTGTCCCTGAGCCCTCATATAGTTTCATTCCTCTCGATTTGTCCTATTGTAAATATTGCGAGACCAGTGCAGCTCTGCGTTGAGCTAAAGTAATAAATTGGTTTAACTTTACTTGTATTGCATTACAAAAGACAACCGCATACAGCAGCTGCATACAGATAAGGGGTGAAAGTGAAACAACAAATTAGTACAGTTTTCTTCTCGTAAACTGTATTTTATGATTTAAAAATACACAAATTTTTACAAGCAAATTGTTAACACTAAGACTGGTTTTTTTCCACCATACATTCAAAAGCTTTTTGATTGTACATTAGTGATGATATTTTATCGTATATGCATGTTTAATCAAAAAAAGATAATTTCAGCATTCAAATGGCGAATTTCCCTTTACTTTATATAGGGTCCGCCATCTAAAGTTTTTTTTTTCAACTAGTGCTTATTTCGTCCGCCAAATAACTTTTGTTTTTGAAAATGCTATAAAAAAAAACTACTAATATTTTCTCAAATTTCTTTTTTTATTTGAAAGTACAATCCTTCCGGTTAATAATGGAAAATAACTTCATTCAAATGGCTGCCTCGGCTGGCCATGCAGTAGCCTACACGATCGGTCCAATTTTTAAGCACATTATCGATTGTGTGCAGCTGTATTTCACCAATGGCTTCACGAATATTGTCCTTTAAAGCGTCAATTGTCTCTGGCTTGTCGGCGTCACACTTATCTTTGAGGGAACCCCACAAATAATAGTCCAACGGTGTCAAATCGCAGCTCCGAGGTGGCCAAACGACATCAGCTCTGCGGCTGATAATGCGATCTTCAAAAACAGGGCGCAAAACATCGAGTGTAGCTTCGGCTGTGTGGCACGTAGCGCCGTCCTGTTGAAACCAAATGTTGCCAATATCCTCCTCTTCAATTTTTGTGAACAAAAATTCATTCAGCATGGTCCGATAACGATCGCCATTGACTGTAACGGCCACTCCTTGCTCATTTTCGAAGAAAAATGACCCAATTATGCCTCTGGACCAAAATCCGCACCAAACAGTGACTCGTTTTGGGTGTACCGGCTTTTCAATGTATGCGTGCGGGTTTTCTGTGCCCCAAATGCGACAATTTTGCTTGTTTACATACCCGCCAAGATCAAAATGAGCTTCATCCGAAAAGATGATTTTTTTTTGCAACATTACCATGATTTTCAAAGTAATGTCGCAATATTTCCCAGCGTTGTTCAAGCATATACACAACCATATTCGTTCAGCGGAAGGATAAAACTAATTATCTGTCAAATCAGCTAACATGAGCTAAATGTTACCATTTACGAAATAAACACTAGTTGAAAAAAAAAAACTTTAGATGGCGGACCCTATATAAATAAATAAAACATATTTATTACAGGAACATACCAGAGATACTTACAAAACAATATATCTGCGGGACTTTTGGTCAAAAATTCTTTTTAATTTAGTAAATACTTAAGATATATTTTCATTCTATATAAATAACAGGTTTACATTTGATTAAAACTTCTAATTAATATAAATATTCCTGAGTAAAAGACATACAAAATCAGACAGCTTTTTTAAGCGGCGTAGCTTGTTTTCACGCAAGCAAAACTTTTAGAGACTAAGCACTTAAATTTTTGGGTATGCTTGAGTAAAATAATGAATCTATTTTTTTCAGGCGGAATCTTCTGAGCTTTGGATGAAAAACCTTTTCCAGTTAAGAAGAAATTTCCATTCCTACGAAAAATGTCACAGGTGTGGCCCAATTTAAAGATGGCTAAGATATAAAGGCAGAACGAAAACCACAACGTTTTTTTTTCGTTTTTAATAAATCTTAGAAAATATTTAAAATAACGACACGCATGCGTGTGTGCGTTACTTCATCTATTATGTTACACAACTATTGCTTCGATTACAATTCGTAATTCTTGTTAGATCTATGGAAATCAAAAAATTGTCGATAGTGTCATAGAGTGTATAAAAATGGTGAACAAACAATACAGCCAATATGAATATATCATAAAATGGGTCTTTATTTTTAGTAGATTTGAAAAATGCACATATTTTACATAATACTCAGTTCAACTCCATATTTTTTCCATAATTATCATTTTTATATTTAGTCATAAGTTAAAAAAAGTTTCTAAAATATTTGTAAAAAATAATAATTAATATTGTTGTCCGAAATAGCTAGATAAAAAAATATAAGTAAGAGAAAAAAAAAACAGTAAAACTTTAACGTCATTTGAAAGATTCACAAATAAATATAAAATATTTGAAGTTCATTCCATTATTAATAAATGAACAAGTATTCAAAAACCAAAAAAGGTCTTTACAACGCGAAAACGTTCTTATATGGGTCAGTAAAATGAAACTAACAATTCACTGGAAATTTGTAATGCATGCACGAGTCAGTGGAGATCAAACTTCGCCATACATTACGTAGCATTGCGAGGCTTTGAGCGACGGGCTTTGAAACTTGCAGCCATTATGTGTACTTTGGAGAAATCAGGTCTCGAAAACACAGGGTACAGTTCTGTGTTTTCTAGATGTCGGATTGGGTGTGGTGGTTTGATGTTATTTTAGGCAGGGTTAGTCTTACAAAAACATGCTACCTACGACTAGGCTAAAAAGTAGGGTCCAAATAGTAATAATAATTTATGTTTAAAGATATCGATTTAATTATTAAGTTTCTCAGAATAAAGCGATACAAATCAATTATGACTTTAGCAACATTATAATATATATAATATTAACATCCAGTGTACATATATACTAGACAATCCTGACCGATTTAAGCGGATAGGAACTTTATTTCTGACTATTTATTTTGTCACGGTGTAAAAAATTAGCAATGTATTTTAGTTCTATAAAATTATTTTTAAAAATATAGTTGATTAGATATAGCTATTTCGGCTCACGCTATCGTCAGAACTATGCTAAAACTCACATTTGCTTATCTATATATAGCTGTGTAGAAAACTTACACAATACATCTTCTCTCCTGTTTTAACGGTCTAGCTTGTTCTTTCTCGAAATAAAATAAAAAATTTCAAAAATTGTAAATGAAACTAAAAAATACGGCTATCACAATAAGTTTACATGTGGCACGGAAATGGTCTATTACGGAAGCAAATCAGACCCCTCCCCCCGTGAAGCGCTTTAATCAATGGGCTAAACAATATATTAGTTTGTTCGTTAAGAATTCTTTGTGATAGTTAAAGTCTATTGATTTCCAGCTGCTCCAAAGCGGTCATCCTATAACCCTTATTGCAAAGATGCAAACACTTAGGCGCTGAGTTTGAATTTATATTATGTGATTCCTTTATAATGTGATTAGCGGACTGTGAATCTGTTTTTTTTTTCTATTGAATGATCTTATATGTTCCTTAGGTCGAGTAGATATACTCCTACCTGTCTGTCCGATGTAAACGGATAAACATGAGCCATAGGACATTTTATAAATACCGCTTCTGTCAAGTTTATTAATTTTATCTTTACTATTTTTAAGATGTATGTCTAAATTATTGTTGACCTTGAAAGCTACGTTTACTGAGTTTTTAATTTCCCGATGAATTTTTTCACTAATGCTACATAGGTAGTTGATTGATTTAAAAAAGCGGTTCTCCTGAATTGTGTTCGGTTAAATTTATATATTTATTTTGTGTTAAAATCACACAGGTACAAAGATACTATCGATATTTGAATCCAAAAGTGACTCGTAAATGACTTGTCATATCAAATAGTTTATGTATTTAAAATATTTGTTTAAGCTACTGTGTGATTAGATTTTTTTTATTTAATACAATTTTCAAGCAGGTTTTTCATTTATCTATTTGAACAAAGTACGGTTTGGATTAAACAGTACATCACCAAAATTAAAATTTGACTGGTTAGTGGATATCACCAAATCTGAGTAAAGCAATTATAAATCCGTTAGAAAATCACGCGTTGATTATGTATTATAGTTTATTCGATTTTTTAATTTTTTCTGGAAAATCTAAAGAGATAATGACACTGAAGCAGTTACAAATCCTTTGTGATTAATAGCTGGTTTATAAGTTTTAATCCTGGTACACAAATACATGAAAGTGGACTTGTGTCAACAGAAGTGCTGTAAAATAACGAAATAGAAATGGTACCACGAGAAGAATAACGTCATATATTACAATCATATATTTTCTTCGAATGTTATTAAAAAAATGTAAATGTGGATGTATAATATATATTTAAATCCTTGTTACAGGAATCGCGGTTGCATGAATCCTCCCTAAATGGCAAATATTGTAAGTTACAGGCAAAACTTGGAAAGGTCGCAGTGTTGCGTATGAATTTAATTAATGCCCTCAGTTTCGAAAGTTCTTTTCTATTTAAGCTCTCAGGGCTATCGTATTGGTCTAACTTAGAAAAGGTATTACGAGGTGAGGACAGTCTTTCATGAATTTCGAGTTTTAAAAGTGATGTAAGTATGAAATTACAAATATTAATAAAAAGCTTTTGAAAATTGTAAATGCATTACAAATAATGTTTTTTTTCATAAATTTTAGGTGTTTTTCTGAATTAAATTTGATTATTTTAAGGATTATTTGATATTGTTATTAATAACAATATTTCAATATGTATTTTTGTCTCATATTCACATCTGTAGTATTTCTTGAAATAATTGGTTATATAATATATAAACATCAGACCAAGAAGTCTGTTATATAATAAATGTTAATTGAAATTTAATTTTGCAAGGCTACGTTTTTTTTAAATTCGTGATTATTGATATCAGTAAAGTGGTAAATCAAAAAAAAAATATGCTCTTTTTTATCAATGTCTACGCTTATACTATGTAGTATGTTATCTTGTAGTTATTTATTCTTTGTAAATAATTATTTATTATCCTCTTGCAATGATTGCTAGAACTATCATAAAAAGGTTGCTTTTGAAGATTAATTTGGTATAAAAATTATTGTTTTAGAAACCTTTTTAAATCTTCCTGTCTATACTAAGTAAATTGTTCAAACACGGATTAATGAGAAACCCAGGACAATTAATTAAAATTTAATTAAATACTATAAATAAAAAACTAAAATAATAATTAAATATTTATCAAATTTTATGACTAATCGACTCTATGAACAATAATAAATATTTTTTTTCGGTAATGGTAAATGTGTTATTACTATATATATACACAGATAAATGAGGCAAGAAAATGGTTCATTTTAATTTAATATAAAAATGTTTATTATTGATTTCCCATAGGTTTACTCGGACTTAACGAAAAACGGATTTCACTATTTGCTCAACATTTGAAACAATATTGGTTTTCCGTCTTGCAAAAATCTGATTACTCAGTTTAACGTTTTCTGTTTTGTAAGCTATTACCTAAATGTCGTCACAAAAAACGGATGTGAAACAAGGAACCAAAATGGAATTCCTTTATGTTATTCGCTTTCTCACGGCACATATTGTTTTACAGGTTTGTTGTATAGAATTCAGAGCTTTTTGGAGACGAATAGAATGTTTCCGATGTCAACGTGATGGAAAACGCCTTTCATATGCTTCACTATTTCCGTTTCATTCTTTGAAGCTTCACTTTTGTAGATATATGTAGAAAAGTGTTTTCCAAGACGTTTAAATTTAACTTTATCTTTGATTCCCATTCTACTGCTGGATTTAAAGCCTTCTGATGGGAATTATATTTACTCAGTTGTTTAAATTTACTATTTTATATTTAAGATGTGTGTGAGGGTTGAGAAATAAGGCTAAAGCAGTGGATGTGGTCAACTTATCGCTTTTGCATTGATCTTTTAAGAATCGGAAGAGTGGGACAGAGTTTCAACGTTCGCAGATATTTAAAGCTTTAAGCATAAATCTTGCATTGCAATTGACTTTATATAAACACATGCATATATAATACAAAAATTAAGGAAGCAAACCTAGAAAAATCTTTTTTTAGGTATCAGAGTCAAGAACACAAAGGAATGCTAGTGCTAATTAGCCTAACGTTGAACAACTACATGTGCCGCCATAAACAGAAAGGTTTTCTTATGTGATCATTATATTTTATTTTAGTAATATTTTTTATCGATTACTATTTACACAGGAATATAGTGCGTGCAAAACAAAGTATTCTAATCGACCTCGTTCTGGTTTTTGGTGAACGTGACATTTATAATCGAGACAATGTTTCAGAGATATCAATCTTTACAAAGGAATCTACATCCAATTATGATACGGAAGACAATGTAAACTTACGAACTAAGTGCCACTTGCGATAACAGAAACTTGCGGAATATAATGAGGGTTGATTTGTGACGAGTTCTAAGATAGGAAATATGACTATTTAGTATCCTGCAATGTCTCCAATGAATATATGGTGTAAACTAATATTTTGACAGTGGCTAAAAATATTTCGTAATAACTATAAACTACTTAAATTTGTATCGCCGTTGAAGTTCCCTAATAACGACATTCCATGGTACTTGTAGTAATAGACCTACCAGTGAGTGACGTAGATATGACTAAGTTATTAATAAGGGATAAGTGATTGTTGACTGTATTGTTAAAGCTGATTGATTATCACATAAGAATATTGTGCTAATAAGGGATTAATCGTATTATCAATGAATGAAAATTGAAGAAAAAATTACGATTACACAAATCAATGTGTAAAAGATCAATTTACATAACATTTTTTTTGTTTTATAGTATATCAATATGGTTTAAATTTAAATTAGTTATTTGAGAAAATTTTAATTGCTAAGTTAATTGTTTAATTGATATTGAAACTTGGCGTAAAAAATGTTCGTCTGTATGAGAAGCATCGAACTATCGAAAAGCTTTTAATGTTTACGTACAAAAGTTGATTTTTTAAAAATTTGTTGTATGCGAATAGCTTTAAAATGGGATAATATATATATATAAGAGCGATTGTTCGCAACATTTTTTTGATTTGTTTATGTGATGATGATACGTTAGAATGACATAGTTTTATTTAAATGATGGAATAAGTAATCCATGATATGTATTAATTTAGTAAGCCAACGATCATGTCTTACTTTCAAGTAACGGATATTAAATTCCACCAGACTTTGTTAAGCCCAAATATTAAATCGAGCCTCCATAATTTAATTTCAGTCAAAATCATATGTAAAATTATTAATTTTACAACTTCCAAAGAATTCTTGGAATCCACGCGTGGGAGATTTTCGGTGGTACTTTTGGTACACGTGATATGACCTTATTTAAAACACTTGCTGGGATCATTCAAATGGATATCCCTAGACATATTTATTATTAATGAATTCATAGTAAAAGAGATGGCAGTGTAACCATTATATCATTGCAAAATAATTCATTATTCGACAACATTCCGTTGAGCTTAAGGATTATCTTATTATTAATTATGACAATTTACAACGATCCAAATGAAAATGTTATATACAAATAAGATTTATAAAAAATGGCTATTAATCCTGCTTTTGTGAAGACGTGTGCTTAGTTCGTATAAATTACATTTTGATAATTTTTACATGTTTAACGATTTTTTTGGCAAATAGTTTTTATTTAGAAAAATGTTTTATAGCTAGATAAAAAAATTACAATACTTTTTTTCACTAACTTACACAGGAGTTCTACCAAAAAATGCCAATTCAACAAAAAAACAAGGTTTTATATTAATCACAAATAATTTATTTTGTTGTCTTGCGTAGATTGTTATAAATATTTAGTCAACAAATATTCAATGAAGTTCATATTTACAACTGTCATTTTACATTAAAAACAGAAGACATAGAAAAGAATATATAACCTTAATCTATCAAAAATAAAATTGAAATCAATTTATAAGTAGAAAAATGATGTTGGAATTTTAAATATATCAAATAATCAGCTTACTTATCCGACGCTGCGATGGCGACGACGAATAAAATCCCTACAGAACTGGCATCTCAGGAGTGCAATAATAAATTTACGTAAAACGAATGCTAATATTGTATATTACTGATGAAGTACGTTATTGGAATGTTTTCCGTTAAAATGTAAATCATCGTTTCAGAAATATCCATCCGTATACATCATTGTTATTTAGGGAAATAATTTTTCGTGCGGAATCAATTTTGCATCGCGGGACAAAACGAATACGCATGTTTTAAACGCGCGTGGGGTAAAATTGAATTTTTCCCTTTGCTTACTGTATAATATCAAACAGATTGAAATGTTTTACCATATATTCAAATAAACCAGGCATTGCCATTGAAAAGTTGGCGAAGTTATGTGTTTTCAATTAAAACGAGAGAAAAAATTACATAATATTTTATTTTTTATTTCGAACCGAAATTTTTAATTTTAACGTTGAATAAAGCATGTACATAAACATTCAATGAACTGTTTTTTTTATTGTTTATTGAAAAGCATAATATAAAAGAGATAGTTAGACTTATTAATATTTATTTAATAGGCCTTAATTGTATTATTTTCTTATTCGTTGGATTTGGCATTTAATATACGGAATTTCAATTCAATACAAAAAATATTCTAAAAAAAATAATGGTTTTTATAGCTTCTCAATATAAACTGTTAAACCAAAAATCATGTAAAATTTTGGCTTATTTATATGGAAAATATAACCATTATTACAACTGTAATATTTCCATTACAAAAATCTTAAGCAACTATATTCGATAATTTTTGATTCATAAATTTTTGATTTTAATCGAAATACCATTTATGTTATATATGAGCTCTTTTAAATAAATAATAAAAAACTTAGATAAATTAAAGCTTAAACATGGTTTTTAAGCTTACGTTAACCGAAATGGCTTCCTCGAAAATAATGTTATTGTATATTTTTTTCATTTAAATTTCATTAGAAACGGATTTGCTTTATAAGACATTTTAGTGATATTATACAACAGTGTTTTCTGGGGACTCAGTGCTTTGAAGAAACGTTCTAAATTCAAAAAAGCAGAATTTTATATTTAATGTGTTTTGCTATTGAAAACAAAGATCAAATACAACGTTATGAATACGAATCATTTAAGTTCCCAATCAAATAAAAAAACAAGTTTTATTCGACAAAACCAAGGAAAAACTATAAGTGTAAAAGACATTTTCCCTGGTTATCGAGTTATTTCGGTATTATATAAAAACTCATTGTGTAAAAACAATACTACAACAACTGATACGTTAAGTATTTTTTCTCTGAATCACATAATAGGAATATAGCCGCGTTTCTACTTATCTCAAGAAAAAACATTATGTAAAAGCGCCATGAAAGTTCCATTCCGGAGCGAAAGCTTTGTATTAATTTTCTTTGTTATAAGTGCACTAGGTTGATTTGCGGAGTGTTAAGTGTACGTCTGAAAAATACCTGCTCTTAGCAAAAACTCACTATATATATATATGTTATATATACATATATATATATTTCAATGATTTGTTTGAGAAATAAAATGAATATTGTGCTTGTTTTTTCTTCTTGTTAAAATATTTTAGAAATATAATAGCACGTTTTTGTGATTATCTATATTTGTATGTATTCTCTGTAGGCATATGCTATTCAAAATAATAATAAAAAGCATTTCTTACGCTTAGATTGTCACAGTCATGAATTTTTCATTTTTAAAACATGTTAAATATACTTTTTAAATGTAAAAAAAATACACTTGAATTAAAATAAAGTAGAATGCACATCATGAAAGTATACAACCTTCATGTGAATTTAAAGGAATAATATTTCAACATTTTCATAAATTAATCCCGAAATCACTTTTTTACATAACTGATTTCATACAGAAATAAACATCTTTTATTAAGTGTAAAAAAGTCATGTTGAAGTTAAATTAATTAAACAATAAATTTTGTTGATTACTTTTACACCACTAGTTTTTTAAGCAACTAGTTCGTGATATGAAAATATATACGATCAAAATACTTAAACAAAGGTTAGCTTTTATATCATAGCTTTGTGATTATACACGATAAGAAAATTTACTGGTGGCACTTCCATCCAGTGTATGATATTGTATAATAATAACTATCAATATTTACGCAGTCAATTTTCAAACGCATGTCAAAATAGTATTGATATGAATTTGTTTTATGCTCGCACGATACACTATTGAAAGTAAATAAAACTTTATCAATATTCTGATTGAACTTTTATCTGATATTGCTAGCCAGTGTTCGACGTTTTCTCATTATGTAATACACCATATGAGAGAATCGCACGTAAAAATAATGAACTTTTATCCGCTATGAGCGAAGTTTGGTGGTTTAAAAGTTAATCCACTTAAATCCGCAATCTGTTTTCCAACTTTTGTTTATAATGGCATGCTGCACGTGTATTGTATTAGATCATTTAGAAATTCGATTTCAACTTTTCTCTATTGGTGATATTTTGATTGGGTCCCAGAATCTATAGATTAAATAACGAATTTTATCATTAAGAGTCTCTTGCTGTTCTTTCTTACTGTACACTGAGAGTTTTATTATTATGTCCATATAAGTAAAAAAAATGTATGTGTGTCTGTTTGTCTTTTATGAATTACCATACCTTCTATCCGACCAACATGAAACTTTACAATTTTATTGAGTACATTCCCGCGATGATTTCTGACATACCACCCAAAAAATAAACGTTATAATATCTATTTTATTACTATTAACATTTAAAAAAAAATCAATTGTTAATAATCATAACGAGTTTCCTTGAATTCATCTTCATACGCTGAGATCGCAGCAACGCGCGACAGGTCAGCTAGTATGACATTAAACACAATACTTTATTTGTATGCTTAAATCTTAGGAAAGTCTTTAACGATCATTATAATTATCAACTGAAGAATCTATGTTTCATTAAGAAGTAAGTTAGCTGTATCATTTTTAATACGTAAATTTAGTACTTTTTAAATTAAGAATGGAATTTACAAAACTGGAAATATAAAGCATTCTGTGATTCCTGTAGAAATGTAGAATATCTATATTTGAAATAATATTGTACATATTTATTTGCAATTAATTTAGATTTATATTTATGTTTGAAGTCGCTTTTACTCTTCGCAAGTATTGTTCATGTTTCTCTATTTATTTTTTTATGTGGTATAAAAACATCTTGGTTAATGTTTTCTGTATTTATAGTTTTCACTATCTCATAAATACGACACTCAATTTTGCAAAAAAAAATTCAAATCTTCAACAACATAAAAATATAAATATACTGAAATATTATGGCATTGTATGCATAAAAATATGTATTTTTATATGTAATAAATTATCAAGCAATGGATAATTTATTGGTTTCGGTGACTGCACGATGGTATGAATCCATCATTGCCTTGGCCGTTGTTAAAAATAAGATTTACGTCGCAAAAGCACTTTGGACTGACGAGTGTTTTCGTGCGATATCTGAAGTTGGAAACGTTTTTCTCGGGCAACTTGTTCTTTACAATGACGCTCAAAAATGTCAAAGATTAATAGATTATTATAAAAATATTAAACACAACACGAAAATTATTTTTCCATAGAATAATAAACTCATGATTTGCTTTTTTCGATGAATGCATGTTATTAAATGTTCGTATAATTCAAATGCACGTGAGATTGATTAATGGATTATAAGATTGTCATAATCAATTGATTAATCAAGAGCATTGAATGATCGTATTCATTAGTTTATATTTCAGATAATTCATAGATATTTTTAAGAGAAATTGATATTTATGACTTTTTAAAATTGTTAAGCTATACATAATTATTATTTCAAAAATAGTCATAGAATGATAAAATAGATAACTGTGTTAACTCATATATTTACTCTCTATGGTAGACTGTTTCAGTAACCTTTTTTGAGTTATGATATCATGATTTCATAATTAACTACCAACGTTCAAATTTCAAAAAATAAAACAATATAATTGTATAAAAATTATTTTATTTGTGTTACTGTATAGAATAGCTTGTATTTGCAAAAAAAAATATCAAAAATTGAAATCAATAATAAAACAACATACTGTTATCTATGTGGTAGCAGTTTTATTTTTCCATATAAACGCTACCAAAACTTCAACCCTTCATTCTTAAAACATAACTTATACTACATGTTATACTTATTAGGTAAAACAGTACAACACCATTTGATATGTTTGGCCAGCTACGCTTGTTATATAATGCTATTTAAGGCTATGTAAAAATAAAAGCCTTTTTATGTTTTGACATCATACAAGCCATTAATGTAATACATAAAACAAAGATAGGCGAGTATAAGTCACAAAATACGTGAAAAATCTAGATTTTGAACTGTATTGTTTTGAGAAAAGGAATGATATGTGGAAATATTTAGCTCAGCCGTAGAAATATTTTTTTGATCAAAAAAAAGTTTTCATATACATAAAAGCTATTTTTATATTGTATAAATAAATTTATTCAATCGTAAAAATTCTGTCACTGTCACCAGCATATTTTATCCCTTTTAAATATTCATAACTAAATATAATGATCTTATGAATGTTTCCATTCAAAAACTATAAATAGAGATCCATCTTCGATTTTTTAAGCTTAATTCAATTTTGCAAGACATCCAGAAGAAGTCATGATAAAATATTTAAAGACATGAAGATATCATTGAATACCGTTTTTTACATGATTATACAGTATTCATAAATGAATTGAAAATGTCTATGATGTCAAAAGAAAGAATAATTTATTCGTATTCTTTTACCTTCTACATTTTTGAAAGGATTAATACGTCATTACATAGGTTTTTATATGTTTCATGATTTTTTCTTAGTTACGTTTACAAAATACAAAGTATATAAAAACAAACGAAGTATGTTCAGAGAAGGTTTTGTGAACGCAGCCTAATTTAGCAATATTCTTTAATCGGCATATTAGTTTTTGAAAAATCTATATACTATATCATTTTGGTTATCAAAGTATAATATTTTTTTTTTTTTTGGACTTCTCTAATTATTTGTAAAAGCTCCACTAAGTATCTAAAATAAAACGCTTAGATTGAAGTTATTAAGCAGACGACAGCAAGATAAAAAGTGTTTTTAATGACTCTAATGACTTTGCTGATTTTTTTGTGAGAGTTCGTAGTAAAAATGGAAATTTTAAAAAAGTAAGGCGGCATAAAGCTTTGCCAAATATGAATTTAAATTCATATTATGTACTAAAATATTTTTTTCCTTAAGTTTGTCAAAACGAAGTAGCACTAGTTTTTTTTTATAAAAAATACGATTTTTTTTATTAATATATCTTGTTTCTCTTTCTTCAAGACAGACACAGAAGTTATAAACAAAATTAATTTTGGTTTTATTATGGCAATATTATATGTTGTGATAATGATATTATAGTGAATAACGGCACGAGACTCCCAAAGCAGAAATTTTGTTTGTTTTTTATTGTTGTTTTTCAATTATGTATGTGTTATCAAAATATTTTTATTCCTGATCCATTCAATCATAAAATTTATAGGTTGCTTGTAGTGAAGGGGTATCAATTAGCTGTCAAATAACATATTTAAATCAAATCCCAGTGCTTACATTATCTCACTCTTTAAATACGAGTTATTGAGTGACTCAATAACTACTGCTTTATTAACCTATTTTGAGATACTTAATTTTAATCAACCTATACATTTATTATAAATAAATAAAATTTCCTGTATTATGGAAAGTTGGGTTAAGAAATATATAATTAAATTGAACTATCATAATGCTTTCATCGAAAAGAACTTTATAAGCAGCACAAAGAATTTGCGACAGAAAATGTGATTAATACAATATTTTTATGGTAACTATATTGAAATGGAAAAAACATTCGCATTGTTTGGCTGAAAAGTGCGCATATTTTAAATTATTTAAATTTCTTAAAGCAATTTGTACGAGAAATTTTTTAAGGTTCAAATCAATACAATACTTTGAATGCGTTCATACTAAATATTTTTTTGAATCTGTAATGAGAATATTGTCACACAAATAAACGTAAATTGCTTTATTGATTTTTATATTTTAATTGACTTCATACCGCGTATACAAATAAATAAATAGTGGAATATTCAATACAACTCATAATTATATGTTGCATATAGCAAGATAATTATATGGTTTTACCGAGAATCCTGAGTGTTGAAAAGAATTTGTGTTCTGCGACAGGTCAAAATGCATAAAGTGAATAAGTTTCACAACAACTAATGGAACATGCAGACTAAAAGCTTTCTCCGTACAATTTTAACCAACGCACAATGTCGTTACGGGCCATATGAAATGCGGGAAACTTTTCGTAAAAGCTTGATTTTGTGATATATGTACTAAACAAATAACGAAATTGAAGCATTATTCAAAAAACCATCAAATTTAATTAAGTGTAATTTCTTTTGTTGAACTAAATAATTAAAGTTTGATTAAAAAGGGCTGCGTGTATGAAAAATGATTAACTTAATATTCATAATGAATTGAAACATCCGCGGTTATTAATAATCGAGCTTTCTGCTCGAATACGTAACCAATTATTCAAAGTTTTGTGTTATGCAAGTGACATTAATTTTTCAATGTACGCAGTGTTTCGGCTTTAATTTATGTTACGCAAATGGTAAAAATGATTTTAGAGACAAATGTTATTTAAGTTAAATTAATTATAAAAAACGTCTCGTAACAGAAAACACATTTTGTTTGATTGCTTTCGCAAAATGGTACAGAGCTTAACAATATTTAATTGGATAGAAATTCTATGAAAGCAGTTACTAAAAATAGTATGCCAATTATTTCAACAGAATTTTTATTATAATTATTATGCGCAACTTTTTAGTAGCGGCATCACCATTGGATGACCGGTTTTCTTCATATCCTCATAACTATCACATGCCAAAAATTTGATATAATGAATATTGTTACAAAAATTTTGTTTTAGAATCAATTGAAAAGTAATTTATTAAATTTCTTAAATCTGCATTACAAATAAATGAATAATTAGAAACACCAATATATTGAAATGTAAGTGATATTTAATTATTAGCCTTATGTAAGGGAACAAACTATTTTGGATTATTTATCTTATTGTCTCATCACTCTACTATGATTTTTATGAATTCGACCACTTAGGTGTATTTTTCAATGAATACTTAAAAAAACTTTAAATTCGTGTTGTTTTTTGGCTATTCTAATGTGATTACTCAGGAAAAATGGTGGTTGAAAAGCACTGTTTGTTATTCAATCGATTAATATCTTTTTTGAGTGTACTTTGTGGTAAGAGTTTATTGAAAATAATAAGCTTTTAACTCTTAGCTCTTAACCTTCAAAAAATCTATTCACTAGTTGGAATGAATAAAAAACACTTAAGATCTTTTTTTTATATGATGAAGTTCCGAATTTGAAATAAATTGATTGATTATTGTCCTAGAGAATTGTTAAAAACCTTTATGAATTCTATTTGATTTAGGTAACATAGATATTTTTCTTTCGCACACCCTCAAAAATGCTATTTCACACATGGCTGATTTAAATGTGAAATTCACTGTGTACATTACTGATATACTATTAAAATTTATGTATAGATTATTTTAATAACAAATATTATCCGTTCACTTGTAAAAAAATCATACATACTCTCTATTTCCTTTTGTTGACATGCGTAGAGAGAGTGTTTTTATTTTGTAAGAATACCGAATTTAGTAGTATAAACACAATCATAGTCATAATTGATATATTGATATATCAGTATATCAATATATTCAGTCAAAAACTGCGATAAAGTATCAAACAGATTTTGGGTAAACTCTCTCTTGCTGATTTCGTATTTCAAGAGAAGTACTTCTCACTTACCTGTGGCGTAAGGGGTCAAGAGCTCTACCTTTTGGAATACTGTACAGTAGCTCATTAAGTCGGCTTCTAGTCGAATAGAGGGTTTGGTGCCGTGTGATGAAAACTGCTGGCGTACACAAGTACACTACGAAAATAGAATAAGTGTCAGCGGAGTTTACGTCAAAGGAAAATTAATTGAACACTTTGCTATCAGCGATTGATACTTTCCATGACGTCAACTTTAATTTCATTAAGTGAACGATTCTATTGATCAATCAGATACGCAAAAACTAATAAGAAAACTTTTAATGATTCTGTAACAGATTTTGTAATCACTTGAGAGCACATGTTTACATGCAAACTAAGGTTTTTTTTAAAGAAAAGATGGAATAAATTATATTGAGAAATAGATTTTATTTTTGCATAGTATTATTATATATAAAACATATTTATTGACAGAAAAATATCAAAATAGGTCTCGTATTTCTTACTGATCACGGTCTCAAAGCCCTGTACAAATGTTTTCATAATTTTTTTGTTAGTTAGTTTATGAACGTAGTGTCGAATCTAAAACATTATAGTTATACGTAACACTTTTATTGAAACTATAATATAATCACTTTCATTCTCCTTTATTTACTTTGTTTGATGGAAGTAGACGAATTGGAAATAATAAAAGAAAAAACAGTTATACCAAAATAAAAACAATTATACAATTTAAAATTTGATTAAAAATAATGTAAAACGGGCACAATATTTTTTTATATAATATAAAAATTACATATTATCATGAAGAAATATTTTTTTTTCAGTTTATTAAACTTTTCATGTCTTTTATAATTTCAAATAATTATCAAACGATTTGTACCTAATCGTAGTAAGAAATCTAGATGTACGATTTTTCTTTAAGAAAATATGTTTTCTTTATTTTGCGCAGTCTTGCTTCAATTTAAATAACTTTATTTGATAAAAATTGAGGTATGGATAGTAACGGCAAAAGTCTTATTTGAACGACAATATAGGTCATTAGTTATTAAAATGAAACAAAAGAAAGATCAGTAGATTTTTTCAACAATAATTTAAAAGCATGATAGTTGTTTAATACTACAGTACTTTATCTTCATTATTGGATCTTAGTGCTTTATGTGAAACTGTCTATTAACGCTTCTTTATTTTCAAGTGATTTATTACTATATTGTGTAAAATGTAATTTAAAAGGGTACATTTTATGTAAATTTGGTAGATACAAATTAAAATAGTTTTCTACAAAACTTTTGCCAGCAGGTAGATAAATTCAATGATTTGCTGACAAGGGTTTTTAGTATTTTATTTAATCAAAATGTTATCGTAAACGTCCCCTTGAATTTAGATTAAAACGTTATTACAAATTTTCACAAATCTTTACAAAAAATACTATGTCAATGGCGAAGGGGAGACAAAACCGAATGATAAGCATTAGTGACGAGGGTTGAACAGATTTGCTTGAAAGGGTGTAAAGAAATTTACAAAATTATCCCACTAATTATGATACTTTCGAAAACTTCGAGAATTTTACAAACAAAACATTGTACTTTGGCGTAGTATAAAGTTTAAGTATTGTTATTTTTAATGCGTAATTTTATCAAAATTTCTGACTTAAGTTGAGTAAAATATAATGTTTAAAACGCTTTTGATTAAAAGCTGAAAAAGCAAACATTTAATTTTTTATAATATCAAATATTTTTTATGTTTTAATAACTAATTAATGGCGTAGTTATAATTTTGTCATAATATCGTCTTATGCTTTCACAATTTTACCATGCATTTAATTTCTGTGTTTCGGATTTCAAGTCAATAGTATGTAAAGCAAAAAACAAATAACGGTCTCTACTTATGTATAGTAGAACATTTTTTTTTCTTTTGAGATCTACATTTAAAAATGCAAATGGTCTATGCCTATAATGATTCCAACGCTAAGTGATTTCATTTAAGGATTAATATTAGTACGCGTGAAGTGATCTTATTTATTTTTGCGTGTTTAATATTTGATTTAAATCATATTTCAAAATTAATTAGATAAATATCAGTCTTCTCATAACCTCTTTCTTTCATTTCATTACATCTTTAAAACGAAATTGAGGCAATCATTTCAACGCTTGATTTTTAAACTTCTAAATCCAGTTTCCTAATTATTAGGCTCACAAATGCACAAGAAAAATATTCAATTACATTTCAATTCTATCAACTTTGTTTTTTATTAATAACGAAAACCAAAATGAATATTATCATATCGACTTGTGTGCTTTCAATATTAGATTCGATAACATTATGAACAGTAACAAGGCTTAGCCGATAATATTTAAGCGGGAAAGGATGAATAATATGTGTTGACATTAAATGTAGATTTTCAATAGATTGTAACATATAATATGCCATTGTTTAATTGGCGTGTGAAATCAATTCAAGCTTAAACTGATAGTGCCAATATTTGTCTCCGCAAAACGATCAAAGTCATGTTACTAATTAACAGTGTAAATGGAATCTTAATTTTCCTTATTTGAACCAAATATGAACCAACCGAAACAAAGCTTCAAATAATTTTCAAAAGCTAAAAGACCAATATGAACATCAAACTAAAATACTCGAATGACGTTCTTTTTTTAACCCCACTCCCAATATGGAGTATGAATAACAAAATCTTCACAGGAAACCAATAGAAGAATGATATTTTTTCTGCCATTCAGAAAAATTTAAAATTATTTTACGGGATTTTTCTATTGGATGGTTACTAATGCTTTTAAAATAAAATTATCATAAGTGTAAAATGCCACCAATGTAGGTGTAAATATTTAGTATGATCACGAACAAAATAAAAACTGATAATTTGCTGTAAACAGCACTCTTATCAGCACTCACAGAGATTCATCAAAACCTCTGGGAGTCAATTTAAAAAAAAAAAAATGAAATATGTGAAACATACGCAAAAGAAATATTTTGGCTTTCAATAAAAATGTGTTTGAGATGACAAATCAAATGATCATTTAAATAAAATATTTTTGAATCCTTCAAATATACACTGGCAAAATTATTTTATACTTGATGTAGAAACTCTATCAAGCACTCTTAATTGATATCGTCAATTAAATACAAAAATTGTTCGTATTTTAATTAGCCAATAAATAAAATATAAAATATAATTACGAAATGCTTTTAGCTTAGCTTCAGTAATTTTCTTCACTACATTCTTAAGAAATAAGATCACTATAAACAATATCTATTATTTCAAAAGAATTAAAATAATACATAAGTACAAATATCAAGTATAATATAAGACAATCGCTACAATGTCTTTAGAAATATAACACCTTTCTAATAATATATATATCCATGTAAAATAAACTGCTTTCATTTAACACGATATAAGAAAGAATTGTTCTTCGTCAGTTTAATGTTTCTAGCTACTGAAAGAAAGATGTTTTGTCATTTTATTTCCTTTGAAAAAGATACTCAGTGTGAACAAAAGAACTTTGCACTCAAGTCATATGACATTGTAATCAGATACGTATAAAGAATGCTGAGATAAGATACGACACTATTTAAGTAACTTTTGATGATATGTTCGAATAATTTGAAAGATAAGCTTACATAAAATTACGTGCTTAATTAAATTAGGAAGTTGGTTAATCTATAGAAAACTTTCAGTAATATATTTAATGTTTGTTTTGAAATAAGTCAGACTAACAATATCTCATTGACTTGACATTGATTGGTTAAAATATTTTGATTGGAACCATAAGAAAACAAAACGTTAGTAAAGTGCATTTACACTGTACAGACAACTACAATAGATGAAAAAATGTTCAAAATCAAGCTGAAATTACTTAAATACGATTGTTGGTTTTCTCCTATGTACTTTTATCAAAAAAATCTTGAAAAATGTATCACATATTGTCGCAGTGTTTTTGTAAAAGGTTATTTTTATATTCAAATATAAAAAAATATACTTATTTTGTTATCGTTAACTTAAAGTAAAATCTCTTTTATTACACGGTGAAAAAAATAGCAATGTATTTTAGTTGTACAAAATTATTTTTAACAAATATATTTGATAGCTATTTCGGCTCATGCCATCGTCAGAACTATGCTTAAGCTAACATTCGCTTATCTATATATAGCTGTGCAGAAAAGGTACACAACACATCCTCTCTCCTGTTCCAACGGCCTAGCTTGTTACTTTAACACAATGACACTAAATTTTCAAAATTCTAAATGAAACAATAGGTCGGTGAAAAAATAGCAATGTATTTTAGTTCTACAAAATTTTGTAGAACTAAAATACATTGCTATTTTTTCACCGTGTTATAATGGAGTTCTACCAAGTGAATGCCAATTCAATCAATGAAACAATAGGTGTCTATGACAATAAGTTTATATGTGGGACGGAAGTGGTCCTTATGGAATATCTCTTTTATTAACCCTTTGAGGAGTATGGCCGTACATGTACGTCCAAATATTGTGATGTCTTTTATCAATTGCAAGTTCCGTATTTTTTGTTGAATAATTATAATTTCTTCAGATATTCATCTTGCACATATCTGTCGATAATTCTAAGCAGTCGGGATTACATTTTTTATTTGTTTAAAATTAATAAAAGAATTTTATGAAAAAAAAAATCAAAGAAATTACACTTTTAATCACGCATCATAAAATTTACTGTCTGTTCAACCGCTTTCTTTCTAGGAATCAGTGTCAATATCGAACTATGTTTACTCAGACTGCAATTATTTTTTTAGGCTCAAACTAAAGTAATTGTTTCTATAAAATTCATAGTTGATAAATTTATTTACATTTATTACTATGCATTTTTGAATTGTACAACTTTATTTACTATGTGATATGATAATAAATATTCTTTCTAGATTGAACCCCAAAAAAACCGCATAATTTTATATGAAGTGTAAAAAAATATTTAAAATAAACCAAAAAAATAGCTCACTACTCAACGGGTCAAAGAAAAAAAGTGTTCAATGAAACTACATAACT
This sequence comes from Himalopsyche japonica, assembly GCA_028555115.1. Taxonomy (NCBI): domain Eukaryota; kingdom Metazoa; phylum Arthropoda; class Insecta; order Trichoptera; family Rhyacophilidae; genus Himalopsyche; species Himalopsyche japonica. The sequence continues at coordinate 1,241,424 of JAHFWJ010000416.1, read as the reverse complement.
TGTATCTGTAAGGATAATTCGTTTTGTCTTCACTAGTAAACATTTGACCTAAAATTTCGTTAAAATTAACTCCAATTTTTTTCGTTTCTTAATTTTTTATTACTGTAATACCTTTCTCAATATGATATAGCTAACAAGGTACACTACACAATCTTGGATAGGCTTTTGATAAACATCCTTTTTGGTAGGAGGATTTTAGAGATAGATAAGTGAATTGTAGTAATGTAATAACAGAAGGCAATGAGAAAACTTGAATATTAATAATATTATTTAAAAACAGAATTACATAACTACAAAATTTATGAAAATTTTAACGTATTAAAATATGAATTCATCCTAAGCCTCATCGACAAATAGATGTAAAGAATGAATCTCTTTCAAATGTGTATTTTTTTAATAGATCCAAAGCAAATCAAACTAGTTTTACGTAATTGATCTAATCTAAGAATATATAGATACTAAAACAATAAGATTGTCACATTTAAAATGATAACTTCTTGATGGAAAAGCATAGTATTTTAAATAATAAAAACATTTTTTTTAATACTATTCCATTAATTTATCTTATGACCTGGATCGGTTTCATGACGTTTCTTTAGTTGATTTCGAAGCCTTATCAAATGTAAATGATAATTTTTGCGATGAGGGAAACCGTTCATGATCATAAATATATTGTGTAAAAAAAAACAAAAATGTGTTTTATTATTTTAAATAGTGTCGTTGAATCTGTGATAAAAAAGATAACTAAGTTATTCAAAAAATTATAACAAAGATCGGTATATAACAACGTGGTCTTCGATTGGGCTGTGTAATATTTTCAAATTTGTCTTAATATTTAATTATTATACAATGGAAGGAATTTTTTAAATAGCGTAGCAATTCCTCGCGTAATTAATTTGATGCCAGTTTATGAATTTCAAATGAAAGCAGCTGGGTGAATTAATCAATTTTCTTCTGACAGTTCTCAAAACGCCTTCCTCGCAAATGACAAAGTTATATCAAACTTATAAATTAGCAATATTAAATTCTTCTAGATGACTCCTTACATCTTCGCCGTTACAATGAAAACATAATTGACTGTAAATTGATATTCTATTTGAATTTATATCTTTAAGATAAAATACTTCATCTTGTTCAACCATCTTTCTTTCAGTCAAATAAATGAAAAATACAATCATTGTCTACAAAAGTAAAAGAAATCATATATTAATTGTCAAATTCTCATGTAATTTTATAAGGTAAAATAAAATATACTGCGAATACGAAAACTCAAACGCATCGTTTGCCACCATTAAAACGCGAAAGAAATTCGCACGTATTTATTTATTATTTTTTAAGAAAGCAAATAACTATCTAAATATTTGTTCAATATTGTTGCTCGATAGAAATAAAATCAGTTACTTTATATTTTTATTTGGATATAAATATTTATTGTTCTATCTTTTTCTTTGATGTAGTTTTATCTATAAAATCCTTACAATGAATATGTGTAAAAAACTGAAAATGTCAAACAAAAATAAAATTGTGCATAGTAGGATAATGAGAATAAGCGTGCTTTCTTATTTGTTTGTGGCATGATTCAGCAGATTAGCACAAGTTGAAACTCAATTTATAATGATTACATTTTATCCATGAGATAAAAAAGAGAAATATTTTTTTTAATACTAACATATGGAAAATTTCAACTCTTCACTTGATAATGTGCTATTTTTGTTATGACCTTAATCGGAAGTGAATCAAGAAAAAATCACATCGATAAAAAATCATTTTCCCAAGCTATCAAAATCAATTGCGATAAATAATAGAGCTCGAAAAAGTCATGATTGAATGGAGGATCTCACTTTAACGGTGTCATGGAATAAATTACAGTATTATTTCATGAAAAATTCGGTCATATATTATGATTTTATAACATGTCTTAAATCATGAGAAAATGCTTGAAAAATAATCAAAAGAAACGACCACTTTAGTAGAAGATATTGTAGCCATGAAGTTATATTCAAATTGTCGGGGAAGAGGTGCTATTTTCATTTTGAAAATCGTCATAACGTTTTTTAGGGGCGACACTTATTTTTGGCGCACATATCACGAAAAGCTTTTCTTTTTATCAAATATCATGAAAATCATATTTTATAATGTAATAGTGGTAAAAAAAAATCCTTACCTAAAATAATAATCAATCGGTTAATTATAAAAGATCAGTGGTCGACAACCTACTTTTCGTGAGTAATTAAAATGCATTAAACTAGTTATTTTGTAAACTTTTTTTTGAAACTAAAAAATTAATTCGGATTTTTGTCACTTGAGCAACAAAACGTCAATTTTTATTTAATTATGTATTTATTAAGTGCATATAAATATAATTAAGTACAAATAAATTAATAAAAAATTAAACAACAAAATTTTAACCCATTCTCTCAAAAGACTGATGAACACTGTAATACACTACATTTTCATAATTTTTGTCATCTCTATAAGAGCCAACCAAAAATTGACCCGAGATAGAATATTTTCAAAAATAGTTTTTATCTAAACACAAGAAAATTTAAAACTAAGTTCTATTAAAGTTTGCGTTATTAACAGATTAATTATCATTTTTAATTTAATGTTGAGGTATAAACAAGAGGGCTAATGATAAAATGACTAATGTTATTATTAAATTAACAAACAATCAGAACCTAAGGTTTAAACTAACTGCTTGAAGATGTGAAGGAATTTCAAGAATAATCATTTTTAACTTATATATAATAAAAAAATGAAATCATTGGAAAGGATGAAAATCTAGTAGAAGAAATTATTATTGCGATTTTCGGTCAATTTAACGGTAAACAGCCTTGATCTTATTTATTAAAACTTTTTCGTGTGATATTTATGAAACTTTGGTGAATAAAAATTTGTATTTCGGTGTGTAAATGACTTATAAATTGAAATAAATACTTGAATCCAGTTTAAAGCTTGCTCTTGAAAATCTACATGTCCATAGATTCCCACCCCTACTAAGGCCTTTTTTTTTGATCACATGTCCAATACGCAGTACCTTTGGGATTTCCTGTCATCATCGGCTCGATTTTCAAAGTATGTCATATTTCAACAATTTTGCTAGTTTAAGTATCTGAAAGCTCGAAATAGTTTTCCTACGACCAGCTGAAAGTCTCAAAATTGTGTAAAAATAATTGATGATATTAAAAAAAACATGTAAAAAAAATTAAGGCGTTTCGTGAATTAATGATGATTAACGGCTATAAAAATCTTATAAATTTTATGCGTAAAGAAAAATAGTCTTTTTATTGATTTTCTTAAGTCAGTTAAAGTGCCATTCACAGAAAATCTTCTGCAATTATGAACATATTTAATAACTTCTACTTTTTTTAAATATTTATGGCCTATAAAATGTGCTATAAAATATATAGCTCTAAATATACAAAGAGTGCTATTGAAAAAATAACTTTTTTGACCTCAAGAGTCTATAATATTGTATAAAATTATTTGTGTTTATTATTATTTTAAACATTGCATCAAGTGAAGCCCAAATGATGTGATGAATGATTACCGTACCATAAATGAATTTTGTATTAATTAAAATCCTATTTTTTTGGTAATAAAGAAATCTGAAAGACTTTTCCGTGTATCATATATTATCGACAAAATAGTCAAAACCACTTGAGTGACATGTTATTTGGAACATAGATGTTAATTGAAATATTATACGATTTGACAATTTTGAATGAATTGAGAGTGGTATCTTGAAAACGCGTACGACCTTCATGAATTATCATTATGCCTTCCAAAATGATAATTCATGAGTTAATCCATTTTTTATATATCAATTAGACGAAAAGCTAAGATCTATGACGCGAAAGTGTCAGTGTTCTTTACGGCTTCCTCATTTATTGTCAATTGATTCATTTTTTGCAGTGTACTTCTGCTGTTACTAAAAGACGTTAGTCGCTGCAGAGCTGAGTAACCCACAGTTAATTCGGTTCGCGTGGATACTTTATGCATTTTGTTTATAAAATTCTCCTAATAAACTATCGTCATACACAAATACGAATATGCACATATATTTATTTGTGTGTGCTAGCATATATATGAAAAGTCATTTTTAAAGTATTTTCCCCCCTCACCGATTATTACAATGACGAAAAAAGTAAGGTATAAACGTTGAAGAGATTTTAGTTTTTCATGTCACGTGTTGCAACCAAATGTATTCTACTGTTATTTGAGTTTAAGTGTTAATACATCGAACTTATAATGAAAAATAAATGCTTAGCAATCTAAATTAAAAATAGGTTTTTCTATATAAAAAGAAAATGAGATAATAGAGTGTGTCTAGAATATTAATTCTCTGTGAAGTATGTGTGTATTTAATTTTGCTTAGTCAAACCATCACTGGTATACACCATATAGTAATTTCACTTGTAATGATCTTTGAACAATAGTATATAAAAAAATATGTTTTATTTTATACTTAGACGAGGTTAGTCATTTGTCTTTTTTTTCAATGCATTTTACTTGGAGACTTGTAAATGTGGGTAGACGCTTCTGATTGATATTCTTTCTAAGCCTTCTCGAATAGATAGTGTCATAGTTACTTGCAAAAATATGAATGCTCGTAAGTCATCGCCACATTTGAATAGTATCTATTCTTACATTGAGATTTATTTATATCGTGACATTTTACAAACGGAACAGTAAGTACCCTTAGCGTGTCATGTCTGTTGGTACTTGCGTTTGCTGAATTAACTTGCTCGGCGGTGTGACAGCAAAGACGTGCCTTTGTTTCCACTGCCAGCGAATGGCGAGCGGTGCGATAAGCTTCTCTTGTGAAAGCTCACACCCCTCGTCGACCGCTCCAAATTATTAGTTTATGATAAATTAATGATGAATGTATTGTAATCATTTAAATATTTGTGGAATGAGGTATCAATAAAAATGAACACTCAGTATTCGCATTTTTTTTAGATATGGTTTGATTTATATTATATTCCATTTAAAAATTCAGTATAAGTGGGGTGGTTCGAGCAGTTAACGTTTATTGTTGCGGAAAAACATAATTACTAATAGATAAATATAATTACTTGTATGAGAAGATTTGCTAATCATTGCAAATACATGTGATTGATTGGAAAAATGAATTTTATTGGATATGGTCGAATATCAAAAAGTGCTAATCATATGCGGTGTAGAAGTGTGCTAATACTGATCATAAGAAAAACTTAATAATTTAAGAAACGTGAAAATATATTGCATCAATATAAGTAAATTTCAATAATCATTAACCAAATAAGATGCAATCGAGGGAAATAGTAGGCTATTTTACACCAGGAGAAAATTAAACGGTACAATTTTATAGCAATCCTCAAAATATTAATAGGTATCAAGGACTAAGAATTATGTTTCAGACAATGCATTACTACTGCAGTAAATTGAATACTTTATAATCTAGATATTTATTCAAAATGCATAAAGTTTTAATATTATTAATAAAATTATTTTTTTTCGCCTATCACTAAAAAAGAGTAATTAGCGAATCAATATTTATGTCGTTTATTAAGCGTTTCTTGAAAGAGAATTTCAACGGCTGTTCAAATACTTTACCATGAAAAAGGAGATAAAAATCATTAAAACTATTGATGAATTATTCAGATCATTTCAATAATGCCAATATTAAAAAAATAACATACTTACAAAGAAATTTAAAATATTGTTGAACTGTTTAAGCAATAACTCATCTTTTAGCAAATAAGCAAACGTGCTTCTATTCTCTATTACCAACTGTTGCATTGTGTTCTGCTTTCCAGCAGACACGATCGTGCTGCGCTAATCCTATGTTTGAGTCGTGGTCTTTCTAAAATACGATAAGGTTGTAAAATATTATACATTGAAACGAATTTTCTTGTACGACATTTTTTTTTATTATACAGAAGGCTCCCCGACTTGTTATACGGTTATAAATTTTAGATTTACTCACAAATCTTTCATTTAGGATTTCAAAATATATTTTATGGAAAAAAAGGAATTCAAAATTATATCCGAAGATATTTTAAATTTACACCAAATCAGGATTATATTTGTCTTTTTGTTATGTTGCCTGATAATAAAAATTATATGGATCTCCAATAAAATGTCATACTTACTAAAACATTTTTTTACAGCTCTGATTTATCAAATTTATTTAACCGTTGTAAATATCTTTTTGGAGAGGGAAAGGGAAAAATATTGTATATTTCTAAAATATGTTGAACTATCCTTTTATGCTTAGCTTTGCTCCGTTTTATGACACAAAAAGAAATATTAAAACAAATCATCGAATCTTATCATATATTTCAATGAACATAAATTTAAAAATTAACTAAAACGTAAATGTAGGAAAACAAGTGAGTTTACATTTGCAGATAAGCATTTCTCTGTAAACGATCCCAGTTATAATATAATGTAAGTATGTGTCCAAATGCTTCATATTGCGAGCAGTTGAAAAGAGTATTCATAAAAAGTTTATTTAATTGATAAGTAGAAGTGTAAAAACAATTGAGGAAACATATTGAGCTTGATCACGCAACTGATTTAACTTTAGCATTTGTGCATTGAATTGAAATATTTGTTAACGGAATATTTTACGGACGTAGTGTTTAAACAAAGTCACAAGGTCGTAGAATATTCTAAAAATCCTTGTTGCTTTTGATAAAGTTTATTTTATCGATGAAAAAAGAAACAAAAACACATCAATGCTTTATTTGAAGTCGCAAAAATAAGTGGAAATAACTGTTTTCTAAATGCAACCGACCAGTAGATTCTTTACTTTTCCAACTCCCTTCTATGTATTCTCGTTAAAGTTAAAATTTTTATAATAAAGCCCAAATTTCTTTAAAATTTGTAAAGTAAATGAGGTATTATAGCCCTCATAGGGTTGTGGATATAGCACCACTCGCGTTCACGAACATAGTGTGATTCCCTTTGTGCTCGCGGTGAAAACTGACAATATGTATTTGGGGTAACGTATACACATAGATTAGTCGATCTAAGCCGCTGAAACGTGAAGCTAATGTCTGCACCACTTTAGTTGAAACGTTTGTTTACTCTTAAAACATTCAAAAAATTATCGCACGTTTTACTGCAAATAGTTCCAATAAATTATTTCTTTTAATCGCAAAGAATTGAAAGAGTCGCCAAATTAAATTGACAACTATTGCTTACATGAATTCGTGATAAAGATAAAAAAATATTAGTTGACAAGTCAAGATCAGAGTCCATTTTTCGTGTATCGAAAAACTATTTTATTGTAAAATTTCACAAAAAAATCAAACACATAAATGTTTATCGAGTCAGTAGAGTTATTTTGAAGTCAAAAAAGAAAAAAAACATTTTTTTTATAATGTACTACCTCGTGTCAATTATATAGAAAAAGGAACTATCTGCTACAACTACCGACAGTATTCTATCTCATAGTTATTATTGTACGGGTACTTAAATGAACGTGAGTCGTAATGGTCGTTTTCATGCATCTCGACCCATTTTCCTGACTACTGACCGGGATAAACTACTATTGAGGCCCATGTAGCATTTGGACAATTACACCAAACTTTTTATATGACGAAAATAGCAATGCTAGTTATTTATTCTCAAACAACTTCTTTTCTATTACAAAATCTACAAATTAAAATATATTTTATAATAATATACTTTATTTTAAAATTCAAACGAATATGTTTTTTTAATGTTTATTGTAGGCCAAATATTTTTTTTCATTCCGATCGAAAGAATTGAATTTTTGATTTTCGAATTTAGAATATTACTCATTTGTCAATCTAAAACAACAATACGTGGAGAATAAGACAGTTCTGAGGTTTACAGACTGTACACCATTTCCCGCACAGATATATCAATCAAGACTATGAAACTTTCTTTGCATGGTCATTTTTGCAGCAGGGATAAATTCTTGCCGGATTTTAAAGCAATATAACGAAATCTAGTCGCTGGACAGGCTTAATAGAGGCATAATGGTCAGCTTGCCTTCACCCGTAATGTAGAAGCAGTCGCTTTGTCAAATGCACTTTTGAAAACAAAATACTGATGAAAAGAAACGAATATATTCTTAACTTTATAAGCCATACAGAACTAATTGTAGCTACAGTTAAACAATGCAATATTGTGCTATAAAAATAAGAAAAAGAGAGGAAAAAGAATATGTGAGCTGCTCAGCGACTAAGCATAAGTGATATTAATTATCCTGCGTATTGGTATACTGAAAATTCACTGTGGTAGAAGAGTTGAATTTGCTCCGCGTTGAATATAAAAAAGAATCGAAAATATCATGTTCTCCATAGGATAATGTAAATTCGTTGAATTAGTTTTAAAATAAAATAATTTATCTAAAAGAAAAAATCAATTACATGATACGATGCCATTGAATGCCATGCCGATTACATGAAGACTGTGAAATTTTCTAAAAATGATTTAGTAAAATAATTTAAATCACGCTTAGTGCTTTATAAATAGCAACCTACTTGTCAAAGTTTAAATAAATCTTTGCATACATGATTTAAAATGTATGCTATATAAGTATCTTGATAAACGTACTTTACTTTATTTACCATACGTATTACTCAACACGCCTAAAAGCAAAGCCGATATGGGAACATTCGTGCTCCAGTATTTACGAAGCTTTCTGCGTATTTTATACCTATACCGTGCTTTGAGAGCTCTAATTAAACCTATGTGCAATCTTGCTTCGTGGAACAAGTGGGTGTTCAGTTCAACATACATAATGAAGCAAGAATTTTATTACAGTACTCGAATGGTGCCAATTAAATAAATTTGTCAAATAATTTCCAATATTAAGCCTTGCATATTCGTTAAAAAGTCAAATTAAAAATAATTTTGTAAACCTAAAATTATTATAATTATTGTATCCACTGTAAGTGTGTTTGATATTTTTTCCGAGTAAGACATAAATTCTCAAGATTTTGTGTGTTTTTATACATTCAAGGTAAATCTGGGATAATATATGTAATAAATCATCGTGTTTTCGTACAGAATATTTAATTTTTAATAAGTTAAACCTATTACGAACATTAGAAAGTGTCGGTTACTTATTTAAGAAACAGAATAAAGGAAGTCTAAGGAATATTATACGAATTTAGATAAATGTGAATTATTTTAGCGATTCTTATGAGATCGACGAAAGAAAATAACGACATTTCAAAAAAAAAATTAAGTAATGGGATCTGTTTCAAATTAAGTGAAAAAATAAAAAGTTTATTTCTAATTCTGACTGAAAAAATATTATTTGAATATTTTTATGACCATTCCCCAATTTCGGCTTATTCTAATCTTTCCCTCTAATAGAAATTATTTTTAAACGAATATATTATCATTCCGTCATATTTGTATAAAAACGAAGGATAATCAACTACATAACTTACACTACATCGACGTCTTATTCTCAAGATGAATTCACTGATGAAAAGTGTCAATATTAAGAGAAAACGAAAATTGATAAATCATAAAAAAACACTTTTAAAAGTGTTCACTAGAGGTTTCGGGCTTTTGTTACCCACAAACGAATCTGATAAGCAAGAGCCAGCTCATTGAAGATGATGTGAATGTTTTTTAATGAACCAAAGCAACTGCCTCTTTACCCTTTATGTTTATTATTTTTTGTCGTCTATCTCGTGACCAGAGGTCGTTAGGTAGTCACTTTATTCCCCTTGAGATGCTTTTTTTTCATTATACACTATTTTTGTGTATGCTGTACGCTTAAAATAAAACGAATAAAATTTACATAACTAAATACATTTCTATGTCATTCGCAATTCGGCAACATAGAATGCGTGTTAAAAAAAATAATTATAACGCATCTATCGGTGGCATTGTTAACTATGAATTGCAATTATTACAGTTAAACGTACGAAGCTTTGAATTAAGTTTCTGTTCAATTGTTGCCTATAACATATATATACGATACGTAGATAAGTAGATGTTTGATCGTTACATTATCTCTATTTAAATAAAAAACCATTTATATTTTAATGTTAGTTGATTAATATTTGTTGTATAACCCTTTCAAGAATGACTCATTAACAAGATCGTTAATGAAAATTATCACAGTCAATTGTGCTAATTATTATTAGATTAATATTATTAAATTTGTATTTGCTGCAATTTACTGCATGGCTTATGGTAAGTGTTTTCCTGTAATTAAGTTTGGTATAAAGATGATGCTGTTTATTTTACGTCAGTTCTGTTGCATTCATGTGATAGAATGCTTGAAGATGTCGAAAGGCAAAACCCGGGTCGTTAGTGTCAAAATATGTGGAATCCTGCATAGCTGTAACAATTCAAATTTGATATTGAAATTCCACCAAGCACTTTCTGTTAATATCATAATAATCATTTTTTTCTGAAAAAGAGGCATACAATGATATAGATAGAACCGAAAAAAAAATAGTTACTAATTCTCATTCATCTTGCTTAAGACTTAGATGAGT